>JAFJYI010000001.1:6470000-7720000 GCA_019022655.1 Acacia acuminata
TCAACAAATTGACTGGAGAGATAAATTCTTCATTTTCTGATCTCATATCTTTGGAGTCCCTGTAAGTATTTTAAGTAATGCCAACTTTGAATTCATTTTAGACACATTCTGGTGTGAAATGGGATGGGGAGTGGGAGAAGAGATAAAGAGAAAGGAGCTAATTAGGAATTGAAGAGGGAGAAAGAGAAGAGAAAAGAGAGAGGGGAGACCGGAAAAATAGAAATACTTTATTTTATTAACTCAAGATTGAAGAGAAAGAATAATAGGTTATTTGTAGAGCCTAAAATGATAATAAAAAATTTAAATTTAAAATCAAATCCTAATCTAATCTAAATGTAAAACAGGATGATAAGATTATCTAAATATACTATTTTATTGAACATAAATGAACAAAAAATAATCCTAAAAATAATAATATATAAATCCAATTAAATGCTAAGTGGTGTAATGGTTATTCCAAATTTCCTTATTTAAATAATAGATAATCTTAAATTTTCCCTATTTATATTTTATCCGATATTCCATCACATTCAATATCCAAGCAATGCATAATAACTCTCATGTAATAATTTCATCTGATTAATATGTCGCATGTTGAAGGGACTTGTCCAACAATCAATTGATGGGAGCAATTCCTGAAGTTTTAGCAAAACTAACCAATTTGAAGCTACTGTAAGTCGCAATGCTTTAGAATATATAGAAATAATACTTTCTAGTTCCGCAATGAATATTGTGATTTTTTTTCACTTGTGACGTATTAGCAGTAATTTGTCAGGGAACAATCTAACTGGTTCAATTCCAAAGGCTCTAAGGGAGAAGAACGGCACTTCTTTAATATTGAGGTTTGCTTATTAATAGCAACACTCTTTAGTTCATTCCTCTGCATCAGTGTCATTGTCTGCATAGAATAGCACTTCTCTTCTGTTTTGATTGAGAATATTCAGAAGAATTCGTTCTGTTTATCACGAGAATTGAGGAAAAAAGGATTGGAACTGTACCAGAAAGAGTAGTAGTAATAACAGTGGAGTTAGTAGAAAGAGTAACTTGACTAGGTGAAATTAAATGGGAGTATAAGATTTCTTCTTAGTTACAATAAGACAAATCAAAAGAATGAAATAACTGTGATTCTTATAAGGGTTAAAGGTCATTTTTGCCATGGAAGTAGTGCTAATGGAGCGCCCAGCACCTGGAAGTTTTTCGGATACCAAATTTGCCCCTGAAGTATTGAAAAGGTATCGAATTTACCCAAAAGTGACGGAAGTCCACGTAGATCGTTAAAATGTGAGATGGCATGCCACCTCATCAATCAAAATTATCATTTTTGCCCTGGAAGTTTTCATTAAGGAGCAATTTTGCCCGGAAGTTTTCATTGAGGAGCAATTTTGCCCCGGAAGTTTACAAAAGTAGCAATTTTGCCCTTCTTTCTCCCAATATTAAATTTGACTATTAAATCGTCCAAAGACCACATATGTCATGCCTTGAAAAGGTCGAACTTGGAGTCAGAGAATGAGATCTTTGAGATGTTGAGCTCAAAGCGGCCGTAATTTGTGAAGCCAAACCGGTCACGGGGACTCAAAGGTCTATCACAAAACCAGTGAGGAAGCATCACTTACGTTTGTATAGATCGATCATTTGTTTAAATCATAAGTGGTGCTTCGTGACCGGTTCGGCTTCACAAATGGTACGCCTTGAGCTCAACATCTCAAGGATTCCAAGTTCGACCTTTTCAAGGCATGACATGTGTGGTCTTTGACTGATTTAGAAAGGCAAAATTGATACATTTTGTAAACTTCCGCGGTAAAATTGCTCCTTAGTGAAAACTTCCGGGGCAAACTTGCTCTCGCAAAAACTTCCGGGCAAAAATGATACTCAACTCTTATTGGTTGATGAGGTGGCATGCCACGTGGACACTTAGTCAAACTTAACTGTCAAAATTAACGGAGGGGCAAATTTGCTACCTTTTTCATACTTCCAGGGCAAATTTGGTACCTTTTTCATACTTCCGGGGAAAATTTGGTACTCGAAAAAACGGGTCTTTGGGCGCTCCATTAGCAATACTTCCGTGGCAAAAATGACCTTTAATCCTTCTTATAACGTATAATGTAAGTCTTCCTTTCTTATATATTACTAATATTGATGGATATGCAAATAAACAAAATTTTTTTTTTTTTTTTTTATAGGAATGATGGCTGAACGCCTATATTAAAATAGAGAAATTACACATAAGGGGAAATAAATCCCAAGCATTCCTGCTCCACCCAAGCTCTCAACTGAGGAGGGCAAGTATTACAAATTTCAGAATTAGAAATAACAAACTTAGCTAAAGCATCCGCTACTCTATTAATATTTCTAGTAATAGTTCTCAAAGAAACTTGCCAATTCCATTCAAGCATCTCTCTAATCTTCAAAATCACAGGACTGACAAAAGGCCTGTTTCCATCAAGAATCAGATCAATGACTACTAACGCATCAGATTCTAGCTCTACCTTTTTGATTTCCAACTCCCACGCTACAAGAAGCCCTTCAAGAATTGCCCATTCTTCTGCTACTTGGGCTTGGCAAGTACCAAGGCTTTTGGAGAACCCAACCAACCATCTACCATTCCAATCCCTTAAGACTCCGCCACACCCTGCTTTTGACGAAACTGCAGCTCTTGCCCCGTCCACATTGAGCTTGCAACACCCAAAAGGTGGTTTCCGCCAGCCCTGTCCAAGAGAGGCTCCAGCGCTTGGAGCCGCAGACATAGACTCGCTAGGAATGGAGTAATTAAACCAACTCATGGCAATAAAAGTTGCTGGGTTCCTGGGCCTCACAAAATTGCTGTTAAATATGCCATGATTCCTCTAGTCCCATAATTTCCAGATTCCAACAGCAAATACAAAATTCCAACATTTACCCCATCTACTACTAACAATACTCTTAAGATTCAGAATCAGCCAATCTCTCAAGCCAGCAGCAAAAAAGGAATACACATACCTGGTGTCTAGCATATTGAGCCACATGGACTTAGCATAATGACAGTCCCACAATATATGTAGAACATCCTCAGCGCCTGCACCACATAAATCACACACTGCTGATGCAGAAGACCAAGAACTCCTCCAAACCTTGGTAGGAAGTTTATTCAACGCCACTTTCCATAAGAAAAGCTTAATACGCTCAGCCCCTTTCCACTTCCAAATGAGCTTGAACACACTATCATGAGCTGAAACATTAGATGGTTCAATAAGGGCATAGGAGCTTTTGATGGAGAATGACCCATCCAGCGTTCCCCCCCAGATCATACGGTCCTCTGCAGCAGCTGAACTAGAGGTAAAATAGGAGTGATCCTACTAATCCCCTCATCGTTTAGGGTGGACGCTAGCTTTGGATAATCCCATCTACCACCAATCACCCAATCTGCCACCATAGAGCTGCCCTCATCCTCTGAAATCTGTCTCACACAGAAGTCTTTTAGCTTGCAATCTGCGCCAACCCAACAATCATGAAAAAAGTTCACATTGAGGCCATTCCTTACTTGCCACCTAGTCCCCTTATCAACAATATGAGACTGAGAGCAAATAAATTTCCAAACGCTAGAGTCCCCTCTATGGAAGGATAGGAGGGATTCCCCTTCACGGAACATATATATAACGCTGTGCAAGGATATCAGCCCATAAGCCTTCAGCCCCCACCACTAGCTTCCAAGCCAATTTTGTACCAAAGGCTTGATTCATAGCATTGAGACGCCTGATTCCTATGCCACCATACTCCTTCGGTTGAGTAATATGCTCCCAACCAATTAAATGACCACCCCTATCTCCATCAACATTCCCCCAAATAAACTTCCTTTGCAAGTGTTCAACTCCAAACAAACACTCCACGAAATCCTTGTAACTTGCATCGAATATAAAGGAACGGAGCTAATGACTGATCTAGCTAAAGTTATCCTTCCAGCCATCGATAAGGATTTCGCCTTCCACCCACTGAGCTTGACCCGAACTCTATCAACCACATATTGGGAAGTTTCCTTCCTCTTTCTATTACGAGTCAGTGGAAACCCAAGGTATTTACCTATTTCACTCATGCATTGCATCTGTGTTAAACTCATAATCCTTTGCTTTGTTCTCAAAGGCACTCTAGGTGAAAAGAAGACTGAGGACTTTGAGTTGTTAACCTTGCCCCCTGAAGCCACCACAAATTCCTGGATACAGATCAATATACATTCAGTTTGCTTTACCGATGCTTCGCCAAATAACAATAAGTTATCGGCGAACATTAGATGCGATACCTTCGGACCATTTCTAGAGACATAGATTGGCTTCCAACTCCCCACCTCCACCGCATCACAAATGATATGAGATAGCTTATCCATGCAAATAACAAATAGGAGCGGGGAGATAGGATCCCCCTGTCTTAAACCCCTTCTAGGCGAGAAAAATTCAGTTTTGGCCCCGTTCCATAAAACATTATAAGATGTAGATGTCACACAAGCCATAATTAATTCCACAAATTTGTGGTCAAGCCTAACCTCAAGGAGGACTTGCTTCAGGAAGGTCCAACTGATACGGTCGTATGCCTTCTCGAGATCAACTTTCATTGCCATAAGCCCGTCAAATAAACAATTCATTACTCATATGATTGATGCTATTTTTTCTTATTTTGGACGAAAATGCAGGTCTCTGTTAGACAGGCTCTTGCAAAACCATAACAAAAAAGTTCATAAAAAATCACTTGTTGCATCCGTGGCTTCTGTGGTGGTTCTTGCAATAATAGTCACCATTTCTTTGATTCTCTGCAAAAAGAAAAGAAAACATCATAGTGATATGAAAGGTGTTTTGGACTATTTAGATTAATTGTTATTTTTATTATTAGATTTGATAATTTGATATTTATTATATGTTAGAACTAGATATGGATATTATATCTTTGGATATTATATCTAAATTATTTTGATTTATTTTATATTTGATGAGATTAAATTAGGTTCTAGTATTAGCTTTAGGGTTTCCTATATAAAGGTTCATATGTATTCAAGGATTCAATAATATTTCAAAGGTTCTTGTTTTACCTCTACGTACTAGAGCTTGTCTGAGATCACTTTTGGACAACCAAAAGTGTTTATTCACTTAAATCAAGATTAATCTCCTATCACATACTTACCTCGTATACTGTAAATATACTTGTAAATCACAATTGAAAAACTGTTTTTGAAGGCTTCAATCGCTATTCCAAACAAACACTATCCTTCAAATTTCAACAATGTGATGACCAATTGCCCCACTTTTCTTCAATTCTTTGTAAATATTTTTCTTGTATATATGAGATTCTTTGAAAAGGTTTGCAAATTCTTCTTTTTGATTAACTTGCCGTTTTTCTTGTGTAAGTATAGATGGTCCCTGCTTTGTGGGAAATATAAAGTTTTATGTGAAATTTAGCCTAGTTTTCCATTGTCTATTATAGATTTCTAATACAAATAAAATTCCTTCCCACAATTGAAATTTTATTTTACATTGCTACAGCGTTGTTGTCCAAGAAAAATGATCAGCTTAAATCAAAGAATCATGAATTTTCTCAAATTGAAGTTCATGGTATTACCAATGACTTTGCAACTGAAATTGGAGGAGGGGGATTTGGAAAAGTTTACCTTGGAAGACTAAAAGATGGTACAGAAGTTGCAGTCAAGTTACTTTCTCAGTCATTACAGCAAGGGTTGAATGAGTTTCAGTCAGAGGTGACAACCATTAATTATTTGTGTTCATTTTTTTCTAAAGTCTTGAGGTTCAAAATATAAGTTACGGTTATATCATTAAATGCTTATTTTAAGAATCAACAAGCACAGAGAGAACAACATTTAGGTAGCATTATTTTTCTGAATTATTTTATTTCATCAAGATATATAATGATGAGGCTCAACGTACGTGCAGCCAAAATTGTTATCACTATTTTATCACAGAAATCTTGTTTCTCTTGTTGGCTATTGTGATGATGGGGACATGAGACCTCTGATTTATGAGTACATGGCAAAGGGAAATCTCTAGCACCTATTGTCAGGTTTGTTGAGTCTTAATTTCCAAGCTTATACATAACTTACAAATTAAAGAACAATTTAATGTCAATTTTCTCTCTATGATTAAGAATATAGCTAGGAGTCATTTTATGTGTTTTAATTTAGGTGAATAATTGTTTTATGATGGATCTATGACAATTTTGCTCATGAATGTTTTGCAGATAAGAACCCAAATATTTTGAAGTGGAATGATAGACTTCAAATTGCATTAGATACAACATGTGGTTTGTTGATTACTTATTCCCTTTGCATAATTTGATTATATTAACGAAGTTAGTTAAGTTAGTTAATATGATATTTATTTTTTAAAATACCCTTTTCATTTTTCTTAATTCCCTCATTCATTCTTTTCCTTGGTTATTGTTGAGGGATAATTAATAGGGGTAAATTAGAAAATGATTAACAAATAAAAAAATATGTCTTATATTTGGGACCAAAATCAATTCTCCAAATATGTCCTGCATTAAGGACCAGAGGGAGTAATTATTTCCCATAATTGCATTGGCAGTACTCATTTTCCTTTTGTTGTAATCAATTTTTATTCTTTACCTTTATTATAGTTTAGGTATTCGCTTTACTTGGTCATTGGAAATGTAGGATTGGACTATCTACATAATGGTTGTAAGCCACCAATAATTCACAGAGACATAAAGTCTTCAAACATCTTGCTAAGTGAAAGCATGCAAGCCAAGATTGCTGATTTGGGATTGTCGAAAGCTTTCGCCAATGATTGTGACACTCATATTTCAACTCGTCCTGCAGGAACATTTGGTTACCTCGACCCGAGTAGGCAAAAACAAACTATCTGCTTAGCTTAATTAATTTGTTCAATGATTAATCAATCTTGCAAATTGACTTACAGGTTCCATAGATCTGGAAACTTGAACAAGAAAAGCGATGTTTATAGTTTTGGCATAATCCTGCTTGAGCTAATTAGTGGACAGCGAGCAATAACTGAAACATCTGATGAAGGCAAACGTCAAATAGCTGATTGGGTAAATCCAAAGCTTGAGATTGGGGATATCCAAGCCATTGCAGATCCAAGATTAGAAGGAAAATTCAGTAGTGCTTCGGCATGGAAGTTTCTAGAGATAGCCATGTCTTGCATTACACCAACAGCAATCCGAAGACCTGATATAAGTTCTGTTGTAATTGACCTAAGGCAATGTTTGGCTTGTAGGAAACTGATCAGAAACGCGGAAGCGTATCGTACCATGCGATGTAGGAAAAGATGAAACCTTTTATCGTTTTGCTTACCTGGATATTGAAGAGCTATCTCGAAAGATTCTCCACGAGCAAACCTTGTCTACGAACGGTCCTCGTATACGAACGGTCCTCGTGCGATCTATGATTGATCTTCCGACTATCTCTCGAGGGGGATGAGATGGTTGTGTGGGCAACCGTTCGATGATGAACGTCCGCCTCTAGGTTTTTGTTTCGATGAGAGCCTCCTAACTATTTGTGCGGCCGTATCTTTTCAAGCGGCGAAAGTTAGTTTATATGCTACTACACCCAAGGCCTAACCCTAATCCACATGGGCCTTAGAGTTCTTGGGTTGTAGTCTCAATTAAGCCTTATTGGGCTTAAGTGACCAAAGAGCACATTAACCCAACAATCTCCCACTTGCTCTTTAAGATACTAACTTGAGTTCGTAAACCCAAGACCATATAGCCCATAAGCCATCATCATCGATAACATACCCCATCCCTTGTCTCAAGCTAGCACGGGGACCCACCATTTGTCATTCATCAAGGCTCATGATAATCTACGAAGATTATCTAGTTCGGTGCTACTCCACTAAAAGCCCGAACGTGATCTCCAAGAACAATGACACTTATAACAAGAATATGCACGCCCCTTTATAGAATGTCTATAATTTGATTGACTAGTTTTACGTAACCCAATCAATTATTTATTCCCTTGACTTTGACAGTTTCTCTAATGGATTACATGCACCGGCGGTGTCTTCAATATCCAGTGCCAAAACATATCAAGGGGACATTTCCTATAAATTCCATGTTGCTTATCTCATAAACACCGATAATCAAACAGTCTCAATCCCAAAAGTACCGAGTTGTTGGCCGTCATATAGATCAAACCTCACCCGTTGGTAAATCAAAGAATGAAAACTATTCGACTACCTGTTTAAAATAAACTCAGGATTAAGAGCAACTACATAACTATAGTTATCTGGAGATTTGATTCCTTATGACAAAAGAACAACCTTAATCAAATCTCTCCTTGATCCATTCAATGTGAGCATTAACTCACACCAATGTTTTATAATGATTCGGACAAAACCATTTCATAAAACATTGCAGCCTAAATAAAGTGCCCAACTTAATTTAATAGTCTGTGAATCATTTCATCAATTGTGAGAACCTATGACCATGTCCTCTATGAAAGTATTCATATGATCATATACTCCACAATTGATCCGGACCTTAGAGTTTGTAAATAGTGTGCAAAATAAATGAAAAAGAATACTCCATTTATTAACATTCGAAAAGAAATGCAATGTCATAATGTCATGCTCAAAAGCACAAAATAACAAAGTAAAATAACAAGCGCCTAAAGCTATAGCAAACTGGAATCCTCCTAAGACCCATAGATGAAACATGCCTCTCGAACACATGCTCGGGCAAACTCTTAGTAAAAGGGTCACGAGATTCTCGTCGATGCTATCTTTGCTACCACCGTATCTCCTCTTTTAATTATTTCTCGGATCAAGTGGTATTTCCTCTCTATGTGCTTCGTCTCTTATGACACCTTGGTTCCTTGGATCTGCGCTACCGCCCCACTTTGTTATCACGGTAGAGTGTGATAGGACAATTTACACTCGGTATCACCCGAAGGTCCGTTAGGAACTTCTTTAACCATGCAGCTTCCTTTGCGGCCTCGAAGCGGCTACATACTCGGCCTCCGTGGCGAGTCGCCACACATGTTTGTTTTACACTTCTCCAACAAATGGCACCGCCATTAAGGGTGTACACATATCCCGAGGTGGATTTTCTTGAGTCAATATCTCCTTGGAAATCGAGTCCGTATAACCAATGGTTTCAAGACTCCCACTTGAGTAGACCAACATATAATCTCTCGTTCTCCGTAGGTACTTGAGTATATGTTTAACCGCTACCCAAAGTGTTGCTCTCCGTGGTCCGATTGGTACCGACTTACTACTCCCACCGCATAGCGATATATATCGGTCCGGTACATAGCATAGCATACATGAGACTACCTACTGCTGAAGCATAAGGTATCCTACTCATGCGTTCTCTCTGCTCAGGAGTTTGAGGAGATTGCTTCTCAAAGAGATGAATCCCATGCTTGAAGGGTATAATTCCCCTCTTTGAATTCTCCATGCTAAACCTGGCAAGTATTTTGTCAATGTATTGAGCCTGGGATAATGCCAAAACCCTGTTCTTCCGGTCTCGCAAGAGTTTAATACCAAGAACATAATTGGCTTCCCCAGGTCCTTCATATCAAAATGTTTGCTCACCAGGTTTTTATGCCCAACAATACCTCTGTATCATTTACGATAAGGAGTATATCATCCACATAAAGTACGAGAAAAGATACCGCATTACCTTGGATCCTTTTATACACTCATGGCTCATCGGGACTTTTCTCAAAGCCATAAGACTCAATGGCTTGATCAAATCGATGTTCCATGATCCGGATGCTTGCTTAAGTCCATAAATGGACCTCTCGCAACTTGCATACCATTTCTTCTTGCCCTTTGGTGTAAACCCTTTTGGTTGCTGCATATAGATTTCCTCTTCCAAATTTCCATTTAGAAAAGCAGTTTTGACATCCATCGCCAAATCTCATAATCAAGATTGGCAATGTGCCTAAGAGAATCCGAATAGACTTGAGCATGGCAACCGGCGAAAAGGTTTCATCATAATCCACTCCTTCTCTTTGGGAGTACCCTTTCGCCACCAATCTAGCTTTGAAGGTTTCAACCTTCCCGTCCGATCTTCTCTTTCTCTTGTAAATCCACTTACACCCAATGGGTCTTACCCCTTTAGGCGCATCTACAAGAGACCAAACTGAGTTGGAATACATAGAATCCATTTCACGATTCATAGCCTCGAGCCATTCCGAGCATCAACATCTCCTAGTGCTTCGTCATAACTCGTGGGATCACCATCTTCTGCGATGATGTCATCCCGATTTTACTCACCCAACAAGAGATATCTTGCGGGTTTACGAATCAATCTCCCACTACGACTTTGTCGCACTTGATGTCGTGCATCTGGGGGTCCACATTTTGTGGGTTGACAACTTCTAGATGAGGACCCTCATTAAGTGGATCAACTAATTCATGATTTTGTTCTTCATTTAGTTGAACATCATGCTGAACTTCTCGGTTACGTCTCGGGTTCCGTGTATGTTCGATACATTTTCCCCTCTTTGAACAACCACGGGAACAAAAGCTGGAACCCCTTGAGGTTGAGGTGAAACTTGATCCGAGACTAGCTCATCAAGAATAACCTTACTTCTTGGCTTATAGTTTGTCATATAGTCCTCCTCTAAGAAAGTCGCGTGAGTGCTCACTATGACCTTCTTTTCTTTTGGACTATAAAACAACCAACCTCGGTTCCTTTAGGATAGCCTACAAACATGCATACTTCAAGACGCGAGTCCATCTTGTTTGGTTTTGTTTCAAGACATGTGCGGAGCACCCCAAATTCGAATATGATTCATGGTGGGCTTACACCCTTTCCACAATTCTATTGGTGTCTTTGAAACCGACTTGGACGGAGCTAAGTTCAATAGATACATAGCTGTTTCTAAGGCATATCCCCAGAATGAATCAAAAAGGGATGAATAATTGAGCATAGATCTTGTCATTTCTAAAAGGGTTCTATTTCTCCTTTCAGCAACTCCATTCTGCTGGGGTGTCCCTGGAGAAGATAATTGCGAAACTGTCCCCTCCTTGGTCAGGTAAGACCTGAACTCTCCAGATAGGTATTCACCCCCTCGATCGGATCGAAGAGTCTTGATTTGAACACCTAGATGCTTTTTTCTCGACCTTGAACTCTTGGAATTTTCCAAAAGCTTCGGACTTGTGACGCATCGGTACACATGTCCAAATCTAGAGTAATCATCAGTAAATGTGATGAAATCGATACCCGCCTACGGCATGGACATTTATTGGTCCACATACATCGGTATGTACCAATTCAGTGAAGTGTGGCACGTTTTCCTTTGGCCTTGAAAGATCTCTTGGTCATTTTACCCTCTAAACAGGATTCACACACCGGTATCGGCTCAAAGTTCGGGGATTTTAAAATCCCACTTTTGACCAAACCTTGGATCCCGTTAGAGTTAATATGACCCAATCTCAAATGCCAAAGATAAGTTTCATTGGAAACTTTTCTTTTCTTTGACGAATTGATATGCTCAACATTTTTTAATTCAACATGATTAACTTCACGGGGTATAGGACTAAGGAAATAAAGGCCATTGAACTTTACACGAGAACAAATAAAAGAAGATGAACTTCTTATTGAAAGCGAGGAACCAAACTGAACTGTCAAACCATGTTTATCTAAACAACTAACGTAAATTAAATTCCTCTTAAAATCTGGAATAAATAAACAGTCTTCTAAAACCAAAGTTCTATAATTATTAAAAGATAAAACAACTTGTCCCACTGCTAGTGCGCACACAAGCCGCCCTGTTCCAAGCTTCAAATCTCGTTGTCCTTTACTCAGCTGGCAAGCTTTGTTTGAACCACCGCAAAGAGTAGCAAACATGGTTAGTGGCTCTGAATCAACGATCCATTTGTCATCGTGATTCTCCACTAAACAAGCCTCAATCACATTTAAATCACCCATACCTGGTTTTTTTATTTGTGGGCAATCTTTCTTCCAATGCCCCTTTTGTCCGCACTTGAAGCACTTGCCTTTTGGCGCTTCATTCATTTGTTTTGGCAACTCGGAGTACCTGATTTCTTATTTTTCTTGTTCTTGTTCTTTCCCTTGGGTTTCCCCTTAGGTTTCACAGAACTTTCACTAACAAACAATGCACTTCCTTGCTTGACTAGAACTTCAGCACTCTCAAGCTCGTGCATTAGTTGAGTGAGGTCAAGATTCATTTTGTTCATATTATAATTCATCTTGAATTGGTTGAAGTATTCAGGTAGTGATTGTAAGAGAAGGTCAACTTTCACTTCTTGTTCAAACTTGATACCATGGTCATCGGCCTTCTTGAAGTTTGCTATCATTGTTAGACAATGATCCAAGACACTTCCTCCGGACATGATTTGTCTTGGTGATCGAATTCAGCGCATTTTGCCTAGCGAAGCTGCTAGGTGTAGCAAACATGGCATCAAGAGTGCGGAGCATTGTTGCTCCACTCGAATTATGTTCATTTGCTCGAAGGTGATCGGCGAGACTGGCCAAAATGTAGCAGCGAACTGACACATTCGCCTTCTCCCATCTTTCCTTCTCCTGCTGAAAACGAGTCCGAACTGCATCAGACGCATCTGCAGCAGGCCGCGCTGGCATAGGGGTAGTGAGAACAAAGTTGAGCTTTTCATATTAAAGAAAAATATCTAAATTGGTTCTCCATTGTCTCGTAGTTTGTACCATCCATAGGTTTTTGGCTCAAGATTGTAGCTAAAGGATTGAATGAAGACATTTTTCTGAAATTAAGGAAAAAGCACACTAATTACAAACTATAATTAACAACAAACAGATATAGAGTAGTAGATTCTAATAACTACTATTCGTTTATTGTTTAACAATCCATTAGTTATCTTTACAAGGTTTACGATGGGCAAGATTCTTGTAAAACTAATATTGTTAATTTGGGCCTTAGTTCCATTGCGAGCCTCGATGGGAGGGTTAACAATTTTACCAAAGTTGAATGTAATTAACCATTGTTTACTTTCAAAATTATCTTTAGTATCCAAGTGTTGCCGACGATGGGCCGTACAAAACTTTACTAAAATTTTGAAAATATTAGGGTTTAATCTAGCGAAATCCGATCATCCTTATCCGATGGGGCTTCGGCGACAACCATTTCACTAATAAACCCACAATGGGGCCCGTAGGTTTTAAAATTAAAAGCTTAATTTAAAACCTTCACCCATTCAATATTTTAAGTTTAGAATTTTTAATTTCCAAGAATTTGTTCATTTTAGAGTATTACGTGAGATCAACATCTTAATTGAAATCATCAGGTACTTTAAAATCCAGTCATGATTTAGAATGAGCTTCACATGATCATTTTAAATAACCCACAAGATATTCTCAAAAATACAATTTCTTGGGAAATTTGTTAGATTATTTATCTGGATAACCCAAATAATCTCTCATAATAACTATCACACTAGTCGATTGAAAAACATAATAGTTATCATGCATTTATGACATGCGATTATGCAACAATATGGCATCTTCCTATTCTATATGGCATGTTATTTCAAAATCACGTTAATCGTACATATAATTCATACAATTTAATAAAAGCATTAAATTAAGAAAGCAAATATCTTTAATCCATGGTTTTCCTAAAAAAAAAAAAAAATTAAAAATTTAAAAAAAAAAATTTACAACTTTGGAATTTCTCTTTTGTCCCGCCCATAGGATTTATCTGAAGCCCCTTCAGGGTATCTATGAGCCCAAAAGCCCAAAAACTCAATCCTTGGCTAGAAACCCTAGGACACAAAAGAGGAACACTAGCCTTCGCCTCGCCACGCAAGCGCCCGAAGTCATCTCGGACGAAACTCCAGGGGAAGCACCGAAGCACGGAGAGACGATCAAACGGCCTCGGAAACACCCCAAAAGGGTGGCCCACGCGCCCTCACGCGCCGGCCGTTTGCCGGCGCGTGAAGGCCACGCGCAGCCACTTGTGGAGGCGCATGGCGGCGCGTGGCTGGCCCTTTGGCGGTGTTCCCACCGCCAAATTCTTCGTCTTTCCGTCCTCTTTCCATCCATATATGGTTTGCCCAAATCCGAGATCCAGAAGTCCACGAAAAGTGTCGTACAGTGTTGTTTGCTCATATTCTTGCGTTTCTTGATCTCCAACTTTTACAGGAATTCGAAAAATACATAGAAATTCGAAAGGAAATCATAAAAACAGCAAGGAGGAAACCTAATCATATGGGATTAGCCTCCTTGTTACAAATCAAGAATTACACGAGAGAGTCTAACCATGGATTAAAGTATTCATATGATTTATAAACGATAACTACTATGATTCAAATAACAAATATAGAAACAGATGCCATCCTTTCAAAAATTATTTTCGAAGATAATCACATGAAATTTCAAAACTAGGTTCTTTTCCTCATCGCTATTGGCTCGATGCCAATTGTAGGAAACGATCGAAACGCGGAAGCGTATCGTACCACGCGATGTAGGAAAAGATGAAACCTTTTATCGTTTTGCTTACCCGGATATTGAAGAGCTATCCGAAAGATTCTCCACGAGCAAACCTTGTCTACGAACAGTCCTCGTATACGAACGGTCCTCGTGCGATCTATGATTGATCTTCCGGACTATCTCTCGAGGGGGATGAGATGGTTGTGTGGGCAACCGTTCGATGATGAACGTACGCCTCTAGGTTTTTGTTTCGATGAGGGCCTCCTAACTATTTGTGCGGCCGTATCTTTTCAAGCGACCGAAAGTTAGTTTATATGCTACTACACCAAGGCCTAACCCTAATCCACATGGGCCTTAGAGTTCTTGGGTTGTAGTCTCAATTAAGCCTTATTGGGCTTAAGTGACCAAAGAGCACATTAACCCAACAGTTTAGCTATGAAAACATCACTTCATGAAAGTGGAGAAAGCAATGCATTGGAAACAAGTTATTCTCGATCGGGATCATACTCACCTCCTTCTGCTAGGTAGGATTGTTTTGTAGAGGCACATGCATGGTCTTTCTCGATTTTTTTTTTTTTTTTTTTTTGAAACTCTTTCTCTGAATTGATCATATATATAATGCCACAACAGAGATTTGTTTGCTTAATCAAATTGGGCCGATCAATGAATTGTTACTATGACCTAAATTAGGATTTGGATAACTCAATTGTATTTTAATAGAATTCTCCCTTTTGTTTTTATCATTAACATAAAATATTTTTAGTGTGGTCATAAACTATTGGGCCAGAATTTAGCCCAAACAGCAATTAAAAATCAAAGTAAGTGCGAAGGTTTTAAGGAGGAGGCGGAAGACTTAGAAATGATTTTGGAACCTTTATCTTTTTTTTTTTTTTTTTTTTTTTTTGTATCTCATCCGGTTCATCGGAACTTTCAGTTCCGAATAAATTTGGATTTCGTCCCGCGTCGGGTCGGTTATTGGGGAAGAACTTCCAACACCATTTTCACCATTCTCACATCTCGAATAGAGGACATGGTGTGGGAAAGTAAATTCCTTACTATTTGTTCCCGATGGTTGTTGGTGAACCTTTATCTTGTTAGCTCTCTCTAGGAACTAGTTTTTGATGGGCACCCAAACTCATTAGACTAGATTGTACATATTTATTTATTTTTCTGATTTTTTAAAATATTTTAATAGGTATAGAATCTAAAATAAAGTTAATCTCTTAGCTATTATTTTTTTTTAAAAATGATTTTCTTAATTTAAAGATTATCAGTTAAAAATCTTAAATATGAAACATCCAGAGATGTTGAGTTTGAGAGCTTTATCAAAAAGTGCGCCTCCCTCTCCCTCTCCCTCTTGTAAGCATCTATTGCTTTTATGTATTGCCGTCCTCTCTTTCTATAATTCCATGCGTAAGTATGTGCTCTGTTTTCCATTGAGATAAGAACAATATAGCCGTATTTTTGTGATTATTGCTCTGTCATAAAATAAATAAATTGCAGAACATTGTAACCGTTACATGGTGGCTCGAAAAACAAGTTATGTGGTGATACTTAACATTGAATGTAGTTTAATTTCTATATGAAGCAAGCAAGTGATGATTCACAATATGATGAAATATGAAAAGCAGGGCATAAAATCCTTCGTTTGTTCATCCTATGAACAGAAACAGACATATTCTCCATCTAACACAAGCATATATGCACTTACAATCAAAATACAAACTAGAAGCAGCATCTCAAAGGGTAGCACAAGACTTCATCTAAAGACATGGGATTTGTTCTTGTATACAATCTCTGGCTTTGCCAATTAGCGATTCACTCCCACTCCCACCCTCACCAGTGTTGTTGGTGGGCTTAACACTAGCACTTACAGTCTTATCTTTGCTCCCACTGTCTTCCTTCTTCTTTCCTGATCTTCTCTCTTCATCATTCTTCTTCCCTGATCTGCTCTCATTTTTTCTCTGCTCTCTGTTCTTATTAAAACGCAACCGTAATCGAACCTTTAAAGTATATGCCAGTCCTGATATAACTGCAGATCCCCCTACCGTTCCTCCCACTATGGTGCCAACTTTCTCGGCATTGCTCATCCCTTTCTTTTTCGGTTTCTCATCCACACTAGCCAAATTAAAAAAATAATAAAATCAAAGAAGAATTCAATATAATAACCAAAGATTACATCTTATACTACAAACAAAGAAGTTGGTCCAATTAACAAGGAGTTGGCTCATAATCTATAAGGTTGTCAGTTCAAATCTTGTCCCTAATAACAGAGTAATCTTATTGTGGAAAATCTGTAAATATCTTTATAAATGATACAGCTAATACATATTTGATACAAATAACTAACTTAACTAATTTTAATAGTATCCGTAAATAAGAGCAAACCTCATATTCAAATTGCCAGCTTTCATCTTCCGCTCCAAACCTGGTGGAATTGGACCTTTGATTTTATTCCCAGTCAAGTTTCTGCAAATCAACTCATTACTGTAAGATGTGTGTGTTAATAACAAAATTGAGCCCAGAAAACAAAAGGATATGCTAATTACAATAAGAGTATGTACGGTGGAAATTAAAGTTACTCTGATCAATATTGTTACCATGCACTAGCGTTACAACTTACATATCGGATAAGTTTGGTGGTGCTGCTAAAGACTCTGGTATTTCTCCTGTCAAATTGTTGTTTGACAAATTCCTGGAAACAATAATGAGAAAGTATTAGATGAGAAAATAGATGACAATAATACTTAATGTGACCGAGAAAATTCAAAATATGGTGACCGATTACTTACAAGACTTTCAATTCTGGGAAATTAGAGAAAGAACCAGCGATTTTTCCGGTCAGATTGCTAGAGCTCAAGTTTCTGCAGCTCATATCTTATCAGTTTAAGAATCAAAGTTTCTAATTGTTTTGAAACCAAGTGAAAGCAAGAAGGAAGAAAAATGAGATTGTTTAAACTAATATAGTTTTGAACACAAGTTTAAAGAGAGAGTTCAATACCAAAAAAAACTAGTCCATTGGCTATGAGAGTCTCTTAGAATCTTCCATTGAAAGAACCTTCGTTATGAATACAAATCCAAAAGGAAAACTCAATCCCAAAGGACTAGTATATTGGATGGAAAAGTCCTTAAATTTATAAATCACATTTCACTTATGAGGTGTTCTGATGTAAAACTCACAAGTCATAACATAAACTCTATTTTTGACTGGAAGTTAAAAAAAAAAAAAAAAAAAAAAAAGAATTTATCCTTTACTCACATTGAAGTGATTCTTGGAGTGCCATTATTGTTGCAAATGAGACCTTCCCATGTACAATCCATTGGCCTGCATGGATCTCCTTGCCAACTGATTCTTTTGATACCATACGCTCTTTTTATGTCTTGGATAGCAACAACTGTTATAAATCATTATATTAACTTGGAAGACATTAAATTTTATATACAAAAAGAAAATTAAACAATTAAACTCATATCACCATCTCCTTCATCAGTTGTGGAATTAACTTGCTGCTGGGGAAGCACTCTGTAGATTTCATAAGCATTGAGCATGGCAGGCTCGTCTGAGGTTGATCTGATGGAAGTATTATTAATATCATCTCCTCTTTTAATATTCCTAATCAAAGTAGTGGGCTTCGAGTGTTTGAGAGAAAAGGACACATTAACCCCATCACTGAAACTAATAACCATCTTCCTCTGCTGATTCTGTGACTTGTTCACAAAGTCATAAAAATGAAGGTACACATAATAATCATAACTGCGATTACTATATGGATCCATGTTGATGACTAAGGATGAATCTGCATTCACAGACTGAACTGCACTACTCAGAACTTCTTTTGGTAGTTTGTAAGTATTTTCACTTGTATCACTGTCAATAGCCATAGATGTACTGATTGTCACTGAGTTTTCCATTTTTCTGTTGAACCAGGACCTTCCATACATATCATTTGGGTATCTGCATAATTGAAAAAAAAAAAAAAAAAGATTTATTTATTTGTTATGAATACATGTCCAAAGTGAAAGCCTGATCTCAAAAAATTCGTCAATTTATGAACCACTACACTTGTGAGGCTTCGCAACGTCGAACTCATAACAATGAGTCCTTTTTTAGAGAGATTTCCCAATCGCTACACACCACGACACTTACCTCACAATTCTTGCGTATCTGAATTATCCGTGGGTAGGTCTCTTTATGAACATTGTGCTGTCAGTGAAAGCACTTTAGTAATAAAAACAAGTTCAAAGGGTAAGTCCAATCTAAAAGACTAGCTCATTACGGGGGAAAACCTTTGACCTATACACTATATCAGACCTGTGAGTTTCCAATATGGACTCATAACATTATTATTACTTGTAGCTTTACCATGAATTTAATGAAGTAATGAACAAAAGGCTGAAGTAATTAACCTGATGTAAGTAGTATCATCTTTTGACACACCCAGCTTGGAGCGTGACATGAGTCTGAGGAAACTCGAAGTTGTCTGATCATACCTAGAATTCTGCCATGGAAATACTTCCAACAATGAAATGAAAGGTGTTCCATGGCCTGTGTTCACAAGACATACGTTGATTTCATCTGTTGAAGAGACATGAATGACCTCGAAACGTACGATGTCTCCAATTGCTTCGATGTCTCCACTTGATTCGTTAAATGTTGCCCAGTAATTGACACCAATGTACAAATCAAAAGATGGGATTGTTCCATTGTTATCATAGTTTCCATATGCGAAGAATGTCCGTACGAGATAGTATGTGTTTCCATTATCGCTTGGTGTGATGGGCACTGTATAGCAATTCCTTTTCCCTTTTGGAAAGCTTCTTAATGTCTTGAGCTGATTCCCAATCTGTTCTTTAGTGTAATTCGACGGTACATGATGGGTTTCGCCGTATTCAACGAATCTGAAATCTGCTTTGTAAGAAGATTTGGTTTTCGGGTCTGTGTAATTCTCTCTTGCCCCACAATCAATCCTTATGCCGTCGTCAACTAGCAAATTAGAGTATAAAAACCAATATCAATATTAATACACCCCTTTTTTCAAATAATAGGCACTTTGGAGTTATTTATAAATTACTAAGAAATATTTAACTACTCCGATTATATTAAGAAAGTTAATTAATTATATGACACATATTCGCTAAAATATTCTAATTATCATTTTTTATTTGCTCATTCAATCTTATTCTCAATTATTGTTGAAGGAGCATCAAATAAATTAAAAAAATATTGAAAATATAAAAATTGTACATTATATTTAGAACCAAAAGAAATATATTTGAAGGAGAGAGGGAGTACATTAAAGAAACTTCTTAAATAGCCTATATTCTAAAAAAATGAAATCATATTTTATTAAAATGAACTAAAATCAGACTTGTAAACGATGATACTTAAACAATAAAGTTCCTGGAAGAAAGAAGAGCTTAATTAATTGCAATTACCAGAATTGCTAGTATCTGCCTGAGCTTCCTCTGAGCTGGTAAGAAGAAAGAAGGAGGCAAGAACAAGAAAGAGGAGGGGAAGCCATTGTAGTGTCTTGTTCTCCTTCATCTTCATGTTATTATTGATTAGCAGTAAACCAAGTTGAGAGCTGAGCGGCCTCGATGATCGGGTTCTTTATGAAAGCTGGAAAATGGTGGCTGCTTTTATATTCAGTAGAAATTATAGGAAGGTACCTGCAGGTTTCTTTCCTCATCCATTATTTTTCCACCTTCGATCTTCACTGAGCCAGAAAACGACACATTATTATATTATTCTCATATTCTCTTTCGGCTCGTTATCTGTATAATAGAGCCAATGACACCATCATTCATTTGCAATTTGTGAGAGAGATGTTTAAGAAGTCAGCGTTCCACGTCAGCTATATGTCAATGCATGACCTGTATGAGATGCGAAGCACTATGAGAGAATACTAGTATTGTTTATAAATAAAACAAGAGGGAGTATTATAACACTGTTCAAATTTAACGGTGCTTTCGGTGGCGTTAAACGTGTAGATTGGTGCCATGAAATAGAGAACCACATCATGTCTATGTAAAAAACTTTTAAATTAAAAAATTATTTTACTCTGAGAATATTCTCGTTTGAAGAATTATTGACACCTTAAAATTAAATTTAGTAGTGTGAAGCAGTTAGTAGTACTTCCATACTTTTTTGAGTTTTTCCAAAACATGGGGCATCATGTCGACCGGCAAATGACTAATTGATCCTTTGCTTTTTTTTCATCTCTCATCAATTTCTTCGAACTTCTTTTTCCTTTTTCTCCCTCCAATCAATCTCCTCACCATCTCTCTTCTTTATTTCTTTATCTTTTGGACGGACCGTATCCAGCTCATGCGTATGTTACTTCTTCAAAAATAATTAAGGATTGTAATATATTTATGGTGCAATTTCAAATCATTTTTTGAGGATTTTTTTTTTTATAATCAAAACAAGTAAAATGTTTTGACCTTTTTATTTATTTACAATTAAACAAAAATGTTTTAAAACGGATTTTTTTATTTTTGAAATAAAAATAGATGAAATAAAAATTAGTTTAGAAAAATATAATGAAGACTTCCTAGATTAATGGACTTTATCTATCCTTTGCTTACAAATTTTTTTGAGGGTGTGCTAGTTTAACAAAAATACCTAAAAGCCTTGAATTATAAGTATATATAATATATTCTTAGAAACTAACTTCCTTAATCTAATTAAATTACCTAAATATATCTTATATCAAGGATAGGAGGGATTATTTGACTCATATGCTATATGATTTCTCATAGTAAAATTGAGATTCTTAATTAATACATTTTCTAGGACATTATTGCATGATTAAGCACTAATTTGAGGTATGGATATTTATATTGAATTAAGTGTAATTAGGGGCAAAACAGACATAATTTATTAATTATTCATGCAAATGATTTCTTAAACTTTTGATGTTACGTTTTATTTAATCTTACATTGTAGGTGTTTAAAAATAAAATTTGAGATTTCGGAAAATGTCAATTGGGGTCGGAATTAATATTTTTAAGTACAGGGGAAAAGTACAGAAAAGGGCCCCATAATTCCTAGAAATTATAAATCGTGAAGGAAAATATCCAGAGAAAATTACATAAAAGCACCCAAATTGTTATGAATTATATTATGACCCAGAAAAATTTTAATATATTTCAATTTAGTTCCTCCTGGAGAATTTGCGAAGTTTGTACTTAGGTCTATCAAACCTAAAGGAGAGACCTGAGACTGGATATACAGACACAGTGTAGCACCGCGGCAACGAGACCAAGGACTCACGCTCTAATCACCATCCTTCTCCACGTCCGTTGCCGGTGACTCTCGCATTCATCAATACCATTACCGGTGACATCCCTTCTCATCACCTTCACCTTTGACCACCATCTCTCTATCACCATTAGAAATCTTAACTGGGGGCGGCGAGCGTGAAAACAGAGCTCGACAGAACGAACTGCAGAAGAGAGGACGCTGCGGATTGGCGCCTCCGACCACCACCATCAACGTTCTCCTGCCCTTACCTCTGTTATTCCATCATCGTTTCTTTGTTTCCACCATTGTCGACAGTCCCATTTTCTTCAAATCTCAGATTCTGTTTTCACTCAATTAATTCCATGGATTCTCAATGTCCAGATGAAGTTGTGGCTAAGCTTAAACTCATGAGTGGCTAATTCCTTTGTTCCTTGGTGATGAGGATTTGTGCTTAGCTCAATGAAAGGACTTTTTATATCATTCCATTAGTCTAAAATTATATATTTAGATTACCTAGTGTTAGTAATCATTGTATATAATTCTGGAATAGATTAACGTTAATTTTCTTTGTTGGTTTGATATTTATAGTTGAGATTGGATTTTATAGTCTGAAGATCATATGAGCTTAAATTTGTTATAGTTGCAATGAGATTATATTAATTAGTGTGTTATTTTCTAGTTAATGTGGTTGATTTGTGCTTTTTGAGGGATTGTTTAGTACTCAATCTTAAGAAGACTTATGTTGTATTATTCCAATCTTAATTACACATTAAGTGATTTTAAACAATATCTCAAGAGGTAGTAGTTAGCTATGTTTGTAAGAGCTATTATTAATTGAGGATATTGGATCTTGTGGTTTTTCTTAAGACTTAATGAATTTTAACTCCCATAATCTTTTTGAGCAAGGATAGTTATTTCTTCATTACCCTCATTTTCATACTCCATTCCATTTTTTTTTTTAAAAAAAAAAACCAAAAACAATAGTTAGCATTTAATTTAATTGCATTCTTATTTTAGTTTATTAATTTGAAAATCCAAAACCATTTTTTCCCTTGTTTTCATTGCATTTGCATGGCATTTAAATTACTTATGATTCAATAAAAGGCTCATCGAAAAGAGAAAACGATCCTAGGTTGTCTATATGCGATCCTTAATTAATTTTTTATTGTCAACCCCAAAACTAACAATAAAAGGCCCTCATTAGTATTTGATTAGGAAATTCAAAGTGGCCGATGTATGATTGACACATGTAGGAGCTGAGGATACTTGCAAAAGAGATTATATATAATTTGTAAAAGAGATATAGTAATCGTGTTGGCTTTGAATGAGTGAGATATATATTCGAACGTGGCTTAAAGAAAGAAAATGAAGGGCACTGAGATGTCGTTGTTATTGTTATGTTAAAATTATTTTTGTTTGAAGGTATCTTTGGCTGTACTTCTTCGTAATTTTCTGATGTATAATCGCTAGTCACCTTAGATCTTATTTGGCACAGAAAATAAAGTAAAATCAATAGAAATAAAGGGAAAAAAATGATAGTACCTAAACCTCCTGTTCTAACTCCTAAGTACATATTCCTTTTAAACTATTTCATACAAATTAACCAATTTAGTTAATTTACGTAGTGGTATTATATTTGTCAGCAATTTGTATGATTTTCAAGAATTACTCTTTAAAAGTAGTGGGTAATCTCTTTCCATCTAACTAATGCATCTTCACTTTTTTAATTAATTAATAAGGGCATTTTTATGGAGAAAACATTAATGGACTAGATAATTTGAAATGGGTCTTATAAAAGGATTAAGGCAATTATCTTCCGAAAAAGACTCCTAACAAAATGATCGGAGGCAATACTGGAATATTGGATTATTGTCTAAGCATTTTGCATGTCCCTCTGGATCTACATCCCCAGCAATATCAAGCCTTAAGTGTCCAAAAGAGATTATCGTTATTATAACCAATATTATGGCTCATAATTCACAAACAGATTCAGATCCTTAATTAAGTATGGCGCTCCTTACTCATAGTTAGCAATAGGTGGCTCCTACACACACACACACATATAACATTTTTAATTTGCATGCATATTGACTTGGAAATTTTCAAATTTCTCTATCTCTTGAACCAAGCATGATCACTCTATATATAAGAAATGATTTTGTTAGAATAAAGCAAATGAAAATAACAATTTGACAAGACAAAACTAATATCTCTGGTGGGATTATGGATCATCAAATCAGAGAAAGAACACTCATGCCTCTAACACATTAACAATATCCTACCAAGCAGATGGAGGTGAGTATGATAATCCAGACTGAGAATAACTTGTATCCAATGTAGTTCTGGAGATTAAACAGCTGTTTTCTGCACTTTCAATAAGTGATGTTTCCAAAGACAAACAATGCTTTAGATCAATTACAACAGAACTTATATCAGGCCTTTTGTTTGCTTCTGGTGTAATGCAAGAAATGGCTATCTCTAGAAACGTACATGCCGAAGCAGTATTGAATTTTCCTTCTAATCTTGGATCGACAATAGATTGTATATCCCCAATCTCAAGCTTTGGATTGACCCAATCAGATATGTGACGTGTCCCTTCATCAGATGTTTCGGTTATTGCTCGCTGTCCAGTCATTAGCTCAAGCAGAACTATCCCAAAACTATAAACATCACTTTTTTTGTTCAAGTTTCCAGATTTATGGAACCTGAAAATTTTGCAAGATTTATTAGTCTTTGAAGAAATTGGTTAAGCTAAGCAGGTAGTTTATGTTTAACCATCAATGCCAAATTTCAAGTAAGTTGCAATTGCATGTATGGCAGGATGGTTTTGAATGATGAACAGTATGCTAACATTTATAAGCTCGGTATTCTACTATATTTTACTGAAGTTGAGGAAATTAGAAAAAATTAATATTTTGGACATCACTAAGGAGTGGAAAGAAAAAACGATAAAAAAATGTATGATATATATAACAACATATTCAGGATTGAGGTAGCCCAATGTTCCAGCAGGATGAGTTGAAATATGAGTGTCAGTATCATTAGCAAAAGCTTTAGAAAGTCCAAAATCAGCAATCTTGGCATGCATGTTTTCACTTAGCAAGATGTTAGAAGATTTTAGGTCTCTGTGAATTATTGGTGGTTTACAACCATTGTGTAGATAGTCCAATCCTGCATTTCCATTGACCAATTGAAGTGAGTACTTAAGCTATATAATAAGGGTAAAGAATATGAATTGAACAATAAAAAGGAATATGCACTGCCAAAGCAATATGGATAGAAACAAAAGTCTACAAACCACATGCCGCATCCAATGCAATTTTAGTCTCTCATTCCATGTCAAAATATGTGGCTTTTTCTCTGCAAAACATTTAATTTTAACACCTAATATTAATATTTCTATATATATATAAGAGAGAGAGAGAGAGAGAGAGAGAGAGAGATACAAAAGGACCTGAAAGAATTAAACGTAAAAATTAAGACTTAACAAACCGACAAGAGATTCCAGAGATTTCCCTTTGCCATGTATTCATAAATCAATGCTCTCATGTCGCCATCATCACAATAACCAATAAGAGAAACTAGATTTTTATGATAAATAAAGGACAATAGTTTTGCCTGCATTAATTTTGAACCGTGTTTATATATCATGATTGGATAAGATTATCCAAAGTAGTACTATAATATAATATAAAAGAAATAGATGAAAATTCAAGATAATTAATTAATGATAACCTCTCGATTGAAACTCTTTAAACCCTTGCAGTGATGAATTGGAAAGTAACTTGACTGCAACTTGTGGACCATCTTTTAGTCTTCCAAGGTACACCTTTCCAAATCCCCCTGCTCCAATTTCAGTTGCAAAGTCATTGGTAATACCATGAACTTCAGCTTGAGAAAATCCTTTGATTTAATCTGATCACTATCACTACAAAAACGTAACGTTTGTCGCGGTGATCTTGTAGCGGTCAAGAGCAACCGCTACAAATGAACAAATTAGTAGCGGTTTAAACCCCAACCGCCACAAATTAGTAACGGAAGCATTGCCGCCAAAATGCTGACCATTTTGCTTCGCTTTTTGTCACGGTTCACAAAACCCAATCAAGCACAAATATGGCGCGCCTTTGGCGCGTTATGGCGCGAAGTCCGTCGCGGTTTTTCGTAGTAGCGGTTATGTCAAAATAACCGCTACCAAATCACGAAACGACACACCTTTGTCACGGTTAGAAGAAAGCGCCACGTTGACCGCTGTGTCAAAAATTCAAATTTGGTAGCGGTTCTCACAATAACCGCTACAAAATTTATTCTATAAATAGCCCATTCCATCCGTACAACAATTATAATGTTTAAAAATATTCTAAATCTAGCTTTGTCGCGAAAGAGCATTCTTGGCTTTGTTCTCGTAAACATAAGACGGCATATATCTCAGCAAAGACCGATCTCGGAGATGAGTGCCGGAGATATTTGTCCTGTCTTCTCATCGTTCAAGCCGAGAAGGTTCCTTCAAAGGACAATCCGCATTCGATATTCATTGACCGAAGACTTCTACTCCTCTAAATATGTCTAACACGCCATCGAATATTGGGTTCAATACTAGCCACCTTTGTCTCTCGGCAAATATCTCCGATCAAAATGAGTCGTGAGTTTTTCCGGGAGATCGGTGGCTATACCGAATCCGAATATTCACGTGCATGTTGGACAATTTTCAATAGACTTGTCATTTCTAATTTTATAACAAAATTAAAGAAAATAATTGAGAATGCTTTGATTATAATAAAGAAAAATCCAAACTAATTAGTTTGATTTTTGATAAATCAAACTAATTAGTTTGGAAATTTTTTAAAAAAATATATTAAGATCTCGTAGCGGTTTTGGTAATAACCGTTATCGAAGTTAACTTTTGTAGCGGTTTGTATAACCGCTACAAATATTCACATAGAACGAGGAACATTTGTCGCGGCGGACGTAGCGGTTTTGCATAACCGCTACAAATATGACGCGTTATTAATTTTGTAACGGTTTTCAGAATCGCTACAAATTGTCACCGTAACGAGGCACATTTGTCGCGGCTTTAGTGGCGGTCTTAGATAAAACCGCTACACAAATCACGCGGTTATTAATTTTGTAACGGTTATTTGGCTATAACCGCGACTAATTGTAGCGGTTATTATACCTTCTCACCTTTGAAATTCACGCGTCATCGTTCCCTCTCTTTTTCACTTCTCTCTTTTCGCTTTTACCTTTCAACATCATGGTTTCTCCCAATAAAGGAAAAGGGAAGGTAGTTGAACCACCGAAAAAGTTTATCGGGGTGGTAGTAGTAGTGCAGGGGGCCGTAGGAGAGGTCGTGGGATTCTAAATATCACCATTCAGCCTCCTAGAGTAAATATCCCGCCCTCGCCCGATAACCCTCTTCAAAGACCCTCAAAGGTTGGGAATGAGTTTGATGAGCTCTTTGTAAATCAGCCAATCCCAAGCCCAACGACCCTACATGAGACCGTAGGTGGAAGTCGAGGCGTAACTCTATCGATTGAGGACATCCTCAATGAGGAAAATCCGGACATCGACATTGAGTTTCCCTTAAATGAAGCAGAGCGGTTTCTCGATGAGGAGAACGAGCGGGAGCAAGGGAACCCCCGACCGTCGTTTTTCTCGTTCCACCGGATATGCGGTGGATGTCGAAGGTAAGTATAAGTAATTTATTGGAAATAAATAAAATTTAAATTTAAATACAATATAACAATTTTGTTATAATTATGCAGATCCACATGGGAACGTCACGGAGGACGCCGGATCTTCATACGCCGAGTCGAGTCGAGGGGGACAACTATCGCGTGATAGTCCCCCGGAACACGGACACGGACCAGCCCGACGGGGACCGGTGGCCACTGTTAAACCGATACCGTCACGCTTAGGTGGGAATTGGGCATGGTTCCCAATCTATTTCCACGACGGAAAAAGGTCCCGAAGGAAAACAAGGATAGGGCGTTCGAGGACATTGTGCAGTGTAAGTTATGTTGTGTAATTAAATTTTACATGTTAATAGTTTTAAGGTGTATAAATTGTGGCTCATTTCGTTATATATTTCTTAAATAATTATTAATTAATTACTAATTACTAATTATTTTATAATGTAGAAAAAGTTTAAACTGCGAGCCAACGCGAAGAGGTATGTCAAGATGAAGATGGGAGAAGCGTGGAAAAGCCGGAGGGGTCGTCTGTACGACCAGCAGAATGGAGATGGGACTATGCCTGTGCAACAACTGATGGCAAACGTCCCAGACGGCGTGGAGCCAAATGAATGGGCAGCTTTTGTCCAATATAGGAGGAGTCCAAATGACAGTACGTTTTTTAATTAATATAGTTTAGTTTTGAATGTAGTTGAAAATTTGTTCTAATTAATTTTGTTTGAATGTAGTTTAAAAATTTAAATATAGAGTAAAATATAGATTTGGTTTAATTAGAGTAAAATACATTGACTACACTTCTATTGTACCTAAATTGCACAAACAACTCATTTATTTTGTGCTCTATCGCAGAGGAACACCAGATCCAGGGCAGCTCAAAGGGTCAATCACACGTCAGGATCCAAGACGTTTGCTGTGACCTACAGTGAGATGGTATATTAAAAGCTAAATTCATCGTATGTTAAATGATTATTGTTTCGTTTTAGAAATAACAAAGTTTATATTCTTTTAGCAAGAGAAGGCTCGGGAGGAGAACCGTCGACGGACTATGGGGAGTTGTGGACACGCACACATAGACACCGTGATGGGACGCCGATCTTCATGGAAGCAGAGGAGATAATAGTAAGTTAAAAAAAAAATATTAATTTAACTTAATTTAATTTAATTGTTTGATTAATGTTTTATGAAATATGTGCGGCAGACCCGGATTGAGCAGAGCCAAAGAAGAGATACGAGCGTCGCAGCCCCCGAGTCAGCTGTGGTTCTATTGATCCTACGGCCACTTTGAAAGCCGGTGTGGGCCCCGTCGAGCATCCCGGCCGTGTTAGGGGCTTTGGCTAGGCGCCAGTGCCTAGCATGGTGTACGGCAAGGCCTCCTCCTCCGGCGCCGGACCTCCGGCTGAGGTGCAACAACCCGAGGCGGTTGATGCGATGATTGCCGAGAAAGTTGCCGCGCAGTTGCCGAGTGTTGCCGCAGCATCGCGAGGAATGAGGCCAAGACTAGGCGCATGCGGAGAGAGCCTCAACAGCTTGGTTCGCTACTCGAAGCAAAGCCGGCAGTCAATTGCCGGGCCTTGACAGAGTTGCCGCCCGACGACGCTTCCGTCTCCCGAGCCTCCCCTCCGTTCATCTTCGAGGATTCCCTTCGCTCGCCCCCGCCTCCCCCCCCCCTCCGAACATGCTGGGTGAGGAGGAGGACGATGTTACCTCCGGGCCGAGCTCGCGCCGCCCCCGAGAGAGACCCCCGAGAGATCCGATCATCGGACTCCCGATAGTTAGTTCTTCTTTTGTATGCCCCGGATGTTTGATGACAATTTTATTAAATGTAATTACTTGTTTTCTTTTTTTCGTAGATTTTTACAATTTAAACATTTGTTATCTTTTTTTTCTAATGTTATGAAAATTTAAATTTTATTAAAATATGATTTTTATTAAAAATTTACATTTTAAAAATTTTTAAATTTTAATACATTAGTAGCGGTTTTAGAGTTTCACCGCCACAAAATATATTAGTCGCGGTTTCAATGAAGAACCGCCACAAATTTGATTCACATTTGTAGCGGTTTCATAACCGCGACAAATTTTGAATTTCAAAGAAAAAAACCGCCAAAATGTAATAACGGTCATCATTTGGTATCGAATTCGTAGCGGTTATAAAACCGCTACTAGGTAAAGGCGGATTTTTTATTCAATTTGTCGCGGTTAAGGAACCGCGACAAATGTAAATTTCGTTATGCGGTGGATGTCGCGGTTTTGTAACCGCTACAAATTTTCCCCTCGTTGCATTTAAACATCTCCAGCTTCCGAGATGATAGTAATTAAACATTGTCTCCACATTTGTATGCTTTCCTAGCTTTGTTTACTACGATGGATAAGTCATGGATCAAGATGCCGCGCAGCTTCTCCCGTATATTTAGCGGGATTGAAAAATTTCATAGATTTCGCCTTCTCTCACGCTAGCATTAATGGCAAGATCGTGTGTCCTTGTTGTAGATGCAAGTTTAAGAAGTGGCAAACACGAGAAGGTGCTATGGAACATCTCGCTTATGAAGCCTTTTCCGTAAGCATATACATTCGGGATGTTCATGGTGAGAAACGTGGTATGGGATATGGGGATCATCTTCCTCAAACCTCACAAGTAGGAAATCAAATAAATCAAGATGATCCGGTTAATGAAGTCGTTCGCATGACGCTTTTGGTGTTCAAGACGACAACTTCACGACGTAAGTGAAGGGTCCCGAACCAGCTTTTCTTCAAGAATGAAGCAGCTCGGGAATTTTTCAGCCTCATGGATGAGAGCGATCGTCCTCTCGTATCAAGGTTGTCGAAATATTCAAAATTATCCTTTCGATCAAATTGTACCATATCAAGTGCATGTGTGGCATCACCGATAAGGCGATGTCGATGTTGTTGGAATTACTACGAGATGCTTTCCCCGACGTGGACATTCCCACAACCTTCTACGAGGCCAAGAAGATAATCAACAAATTGGGATTGAACTACGAAAAAATTGATGCCCGCCCCAACGATCGCATGCTTTATGGGGGAGGACGCTCGGAGGGAGACTTGTAAGAAGTGTCACACTTCGAGGTTCGTGACAGATTCGTAAGGGAAAAAGAAGAAGAAACCCGCAAAGATTCTCGTGTACTTTCCTTTAAAACCTCGATTACAAAGATTATTTATGTCGTCCAAGACAAACTCGAGCATATGAGGTGGCATGAAGCCGACAAGAACGAAGATGGTAAACTCGACATCCACGTGATGGTGAAGCGTGGAAAGCGTTCGACTCGACTTTCCCGATTTCGCAGCGGACTCTAGAAATGTTCGTCTTGCTTTGGCCACCGATGGTTTTAATCCGTTTGGTAATCTTAGCACAAGTTATAGTATATGGCCGCTTGTTTTGATACCTTACAACTTGCCCCCTGGATGTGTATGAAACAGAGCTCCTTCATTATGTCCATGATCATTCCAGTGCAAAAAGGCACCGGAAATGACATCGATGTGTATCTACAACCGCTTATCAAGGAGTTGGTGGAGTTGTGGAACGTAGGCGTCGAGACGTATGACGCGCACGAGAAGACACTCTTCAACTTGCGTGCGGCGTTGATGTGGACTATCGCTGACTTCCCGGACCGGGAACATTATCCGGTGGAATGTGCATACCGGCCTTGCGTGTCCGGCTTGCAATTTTGACTCGACTCGCGCCTTCCCCACAGTCGTAAGTGGTGCTTCATGGGTCACCGGAGGTTTCTCGATGGTACGCACAGGTTTAGGTTGCAACGCAACCGTTTCAATGGGCAACAGGAAAAAAGAGGACCTCCTCGCATATTATCCGGTGCAGAGATCATAGAGCAGATTGTGGATGTTGATTTTGAGTATGGGAAGAAAGACGATCCAAGCAAAGGCCGGACAAAGACGGTCGTGGCTTCGGTTCCGGACCAAAGAATGGCGGAAGATAAGCGTCTTCTTCACTCTTCCGTATTGGAAAGATAATTTGCTCCGACATAGTCCGGATGTCATGCACATTGAAAAGAATGTGTGCGACAATGTGTTGTACACGATTATGAATGAACCAGGCAAGTCAAAAGATCATCTTCAAGCGAGGAAAGATTTATGGGAGACGGGGTTCGTGCGTACGCGTGGCCGGATGAGCATGACAGATTTCAACCGGCAAAATTCACCCTGACAAAACCGAATAAGGAAATCTTCCTCGCCACTTTGAAGAAAATAAAAGTTCCTGACGGGTATTCAAGCAACATTTCACGATGTGTGGACGTGCAGTTCTAAGGTTATCGGGTCAAGAGTCATGACTCACATGTGCTTATGCCAGCTTACTTCCGCCGGCCATAAAAAATACACCGCCTCGATGTGTCGATCGCTTTGGTCGAGCTTTGTACTTTCTTTCGGAAGTTGTGTTCCAAGGTGTTGATCGTGGAGGAGCTCGACCGCTTGCAACAAGAAATCATTCTTACGCTGTGCCATTTGGAGATGATCTTTCCTCCTTCATTTTTCACGGTCATGGTTCACCCGACAAGACACCTTGTTCACGAAACAAAGCTTTGTGGCCCGGTTCACTACCGATGGATGTATCCTATTGAGAGGTACTCTTTTAAAATTAATTACTTCAGCATTATATTACTTCCTAGTCGCATGTTTAACCATTGATGTATCGACATTTTTCCTCATTACTTTATAGGTTCCTTGGGAAACTGAAATCTTACGTGAGGAATAAGGCGTGGCCCGAAGGTTCAATAGCGTAAGGTTATATTGGGGATGAGGTCTTATATTTTTGTTCCAGGTACCTTGATGACATTGAGACGTCATTCAACCGCCGCCTCGTGTGGACGATTGTCCCGAGCGCACCAGAGCGCCAGCCTTCGAGTTGTTATTCCCTCGTGTTGGTAAACCAGCTTGGCGGATGTGAGAACTTCAAACTCACGGCACTTGAGAAGTTTCAAGCACATAGACATGTCTTGATCAATTGCACTCAAGTTGAACCGTACCTTCGCAAGGATTGCACACGATATATTTGTTATCCTATATGTTTCCCGACATTTTATAGGCACATTTATTGCTCGTCATCGCATGTTTAAATTGTAGGGAATTCAGGAGTCATGTGAAGCGTCGCTGAGGATCCGTTCACGTACATCCTCCGAAATTGATAGAAAGGTCCACAGAGAATTCCGTGGTTGGTTTAGGAGGAGAATAATGAATGACCACAACCCCCACTCGCCAGAATTCGAGCTCTCGCACTCGGCCCGCTTGACCACGCCCAAAGATTTACGGCATACAATGTGAATGGCTTCAAGTTTTGCACGGTTTCACGAGATCGTGGATTGCTCACCCAAAACTCGGTGTATATGGCACGTTTGGGACGAGGAGTTATGCGAGCAAAGAAGTTGACGGAACATGCAGTTCGGTGACGTCCCGTATTATGGAAAGCCGCTTGATGTGGTCGATAACTTACCAAGGCATTTTCTCCGTGACGCTGCTCAAGTGTTTGTGGGCGAATACGACAACGTCCCGGGGACTCACGACCGATGACTTAGGCATCACATCGCTGAATTTCTCTCGCCCTATTCACACCGGTCGGGCCGAAGATGACGAGCCGTATATTCTCGCCTCGAGGCCCATCGTGTTTATTATGTCGCGATGAGAGGCACAGGATTGGAATATGGTGGTTCACCTAAAGCCTCGGGACCTTTATGACATGGGCGATGGTGAGAACGTCGCCTACGATTGTGAGCCGCTCCAAACTTCGCCGCGCTTTTGAAAACTTCTTCCCTGACGGCGATGACACTTTACCTATAGTTAAGACGTTTTTTAAATAGACGCAATATGAAATATAAAAATTTTGATTTCACAAAAGTTTTATATATGTCTTATTCTAAATTCAACTCAAACATAACTTTTTATACAAACTTTTTTTGTAGGGATGCCGACGTTGCATTGAGACGAAAAATTATCCCTTCTCTTCCTTTTATTTTATTTTTAAAAAAAATGTAAAAAAATTATTTTGTAGCGGTTCATGACCGCTACAAGAATAAAAATAACCGCTACCAAAATTTTATTTGTAGCGGTTAATAACCGCTACTACTTAGATAAAACCGCTACTAAGCTAACCGCTACAAAAACCGACACAACAACCGCTACAAAATGTTGCGCCGAGATCAAAATAAATACCTCGCCACCAACCGCTATAATTATATGTTTTCTCGTCTGTCTTCTCTTATATTTTCACGTTTTTCTCTTATATTTTCACGTTTTTCGAACGAGGCAAAGTGTTTGGATGGGGTAAGTGTCTCTAAACTTCATCAAATCTAGCCATTCTCGAAATATTTGTTTTTTCTTCTACCCGATGATATTATTTTATCTTATTTTACAGTGTATATTTTGTCAATTCTCAACTTTCTTTCTACTTTCACCTACTTATTCTTTGATCAACTTTCCCACATTTTTGTTTTTTAAAATTCATTTTATTTAACTAACTCATAAATTGTTGATTCTCATTCTTTTTACACATTTAAAGACATCTTATACAGCTTTTCTATCAAATGTTAATATCCATTTATAATTAGTAAAAATATAAATGTTTATTAATTCAACATTTTATAATCACAAAAAAATTTTTGTAAATTTTTTTTTTTAAATTTCATCTTTTTGTCGCGTTATGACACCGCTACAAAAACGAAAATAACGAGGGACATCTGAAATTTAAAAATTAGGGCGGGAATTTGGTCACGGTGATATCACCGCGACAAAAAATTGTTTTGACACCTTTGTCACGGTTTTAAAAACCGCTACAAATAAAAAAAGCGGCAAAATTTTTTGAAAATGGTCAAATGGTCACGGTTGTATAACCGCGACAAAAAATTATTTAAACACATTTGTCACGGTTTATTGACCGCGACAAATGTGATGGCCGAATGTTTTGTAGCGGTTTTTTGACCGCGACCTTAATAGCGACAAATTTAATGGCGGGAAAAATTTGTAGCGGTTTTTTGATCGCGACTAATGTGTTCATTAGTTGTCGGCTTAGCCTTATATAGTGGCGGTTTATGTGCGTTGAGTAGCGGTTTTTTTTAACCGCTACAAATGTTCTTGTTTCTGGTCGTCCCGTCAATTTGCTTGAGCTTATGTTCCCGTTTACCAATTTTTTGTGGCAAAGTAAAGTTTTAGTAACCGCGACAAATTGCATTTGTCACGTTTAAAACCGCTACTAATGTGTATTTTTAACCGCTACAAATGACCGGTTTTTTTGTAGTGAGGGTGTAACATCCCATTTTTAAAAGCAGTATAATTTTTTTTTTTCATCAGAGTCGAGCATTGGAGCAATTTAAAATATTGAGTAACTGATAAATTTGTGGTACAATATTGTTTGTGGCGTATCTTAATAATATCAATACATTTATCGGAGAATACAAAAATTCTTGCGATGACAAGACATCTCTAGAAAGAGGCTCCGCCGGGTCCTCACACATGCCGTTTACTCTTGTCTCTTATCTCAGTCCTCGGTCCTCCACACCACCGAAGCTATAAGAGCTGAGGTCCAATGCCCATTGGACCTCAGGTAACAGTTAACCTCATGCTTATATAAACATTATATGTATGACAGATATTCATGACATTACAGCAATAATCAATACAAAAGCTCATAATAGATGTATGATTTTTCTGGATAACGGTACATGCCCACCGCATATGTCCGTTATCTCTAGTCTCCGCACCACCTCGTGCCACGACGGCCCATCGTGTCCTCGCTAAGAAAACTCATGGTATTAACAAGACTATAACCCACGTAAAACTGAATGTGTAAGTAATGAACTAAAACAACATTTTAGTTTATGAATGCAACTATCATACATAAACATACTATAAGCATCAGAGTTAGTGTTACAGTACGTTGCGAACGTACCTTAGTCCGTGTAGATAGTGGTACGTTTGTCCGTCAATACGTGTTCTCGGATAGCCTATAATATTATCATCGCATTATTATATCATTAATAATATCTTAAGAGATATTATAGCCACTATTGACCTTTTTACCCCTGGTAGATTTTTTATTCTAATTATAACCCCTAATTTCGTGAAAAACGCTGATTTCAGCATTTAGGGCAGATTTTTCGCATAACTTTGAAAAATCATAATTAATTCTACAAAAATAGAAACGAGGATCCGTAAAATTCCTTGGAATATTTAGGATGTTTATTTTCAAGGAAAAATACTTTTTTCACCCAGAATTTATAAACAAATTCCCATTTTTCATTTTTCACAACGTTGCCCAGAATTTCGCCAAGAAAAACGGCCTAACTTTAACTGGTTGTATCTCTTTGTACAGGAATCGAAACGCTACATATTATATATATTCGGAAATCTCTACATGTCTACTTTATTTCTGGAAATTTTTGTGATTTATGGGCTTAATTTTCAACTTAAAATAATAGCATTTCTTTCGCTGTTTGCCCAGAAATTTCACCGAAAATTTCGCGCTTAATTTCGCTTACTTTGATCTTCAACTTCCAAAAACTTTGCTTCATCATCTTTTCTATCAATTTTTTAGAAATAAACCCATTTTTAACCATAAAAACATGAAAATAAAATTGCTCTTGAAGATTTAAGATCAAATTATAAACTATCTATGAATTTAAAACTAGAATTTTAAGAACTAGAGAACTTACCCTTGGAGAACCTTGCTACTTCTTCTTGCTATGACTTTCTCTCTACTCATGCTTCTCTAAACTCATCTACTTTGGTTGAGTTTTGGTGTGAAAATTATGAAGAACCTAAGCTCCTATTTATAGTAAATTGGTGTGGCATTTTGGTAGTTAAATGGAACTTGCCTCTTCTTGCTTTTGAGCCAAAGAATCTAAACTTAGTTAAGAAGTTTTAATCTTAACCATTGGATCCATACTTAATGAAGAAGTTTCAATTTAATTTAAAAATCATTTATCTTGATTTTTTTTCCTATTGGTGGATTTCAAATTAAGATTGATTTAAACTTACTTATTTCTTCTACACACACACACAAACTGTCCTCCCCCTTAATATCAGATTATTTTTGTATTTCATTTGTCTTACACAAATGCCAATCAAGGTTTCTTATTGGTTCTCCACTTTTCTCATGGATTAAGCTCTTTTATGTAATTAATTAAGGGTTTTCTTGTAGTTTATTCAAGTTTTCTTTAATACTCTAATCTCAAAAATCATGGCTTAATTAGAAGTCTTTACTAGAACTTTAATCATTTTAAGATTAATCACAAAAGTTTGGGAAAAGATTTTGAAGACAATCTATCCCAAGCTTAAAATATGCATGATCATAATAAATCCTTATATTTGATCTATGATCAAAGTATCTCAAGATACAATTTATTTTGCATAGATTCTCATTTACTTGTGTCTTGAATTTATCCTAATGATTTTTAACTCATCATTAATGAATTTACACATTTTTCTCTCTCCTACACTAGACTCACAACACTTGCACACACACACACACAACTCTCCCTCTCTCCTTCATAAATCTTCAATTAATGAACCCATGTGATCCATTAATGCCTTCTTCCAATTTGTTCCCTCCTTAATTAATGCTCCCATGTGCTATTTTTACCATGTGTGTGTATGTTTAAATTAAACAATTCTCTCCTTCTTTCCCAAGCCCACCAAAACCGTGGCCCCCTTCTTCATTTGACTCAAAAATTGTGCTTCTAATGTCTCTAATACATAGCATCTAAAGCCTCCTATTGGTCCTTCAAATTTCACAAGGATTTATTAATTATGGCCATTGGATTTAGCTTTATGAGGTTTAATCTTGGCCCTCTATTTATGCTAATCTCTCATTGGTCCAATTAACTTCATGAGGATTAAGAATATTTTATTGATTTATCATTGGCCAATTCAATTTCACAAGGATTAAGGTTAATTATTGGTTTAATCACAACCATTGGATTTCATTATGTTTGTTTAGATTAAATCTTCTCCCTTGATTGCCTTTGATATTAGTTAATTGATTAATTAACTAATCATGAAAATTAGTGTTTATTTAGTCAAATATTATTTCATCTTTATTGGCTTAATTATGTTCATGTATAATTAGCCTTTAATTTTTGAAAATTATTGCATCCCTTTGATGTCTTTTAATTAATTATGAGAATTATTTTAATTATTGTAAATTTAATTGTCCCTTAATTGTTGGTAATTTCCTTTAATTGATTTAGGTATTTTATAACATTTTATGGCTCTTCTTGATTAAATATGAATTATGGTTTAATATGATAATTATAGGGTATTTTATGATCCCTAAAGAAAACTAGAAAACTTAGTCTTTAGTTTATTTAATTATAGGAGAAAATTCCCTAAATTAAATTAAATAAGCTACTAAATTTAGAGACCACATATTCATCTATTTTTTTTAATAGGTATTGTCTATCAAAATATTTATGCTAAATAGGATTTTTAGGGTATTACACAAGGATCACCTTGCCAACTCGATTAATATCTCTACTATTCTTTGGGTTAAATACCATTTTTGTCATGGAAGTATTGGTAAGGACTAAGGGGGCACTCTGCACCCGGAATTTTTTTGATATCATTTTTTCCCCAGAAGTTTACAAAAATGAGTAAATATGCCCTGGAAGTTAGTTTTAGGAGCAAATTTGCCCTAAAAGTTTTTTTAGGAGCAAATTTACTCGGAAGTTTACAAAGAGAGCAATGATCTAACGGTCCAAGATCAATCGATCAAGCAAGATTACAAGTTTTTAAACTTCCGGGGCAAAAATGATATCAAAAAACTTCTCGGGTCTTGAGTGCCCCGTACCAATACTTCTATGAAAAAATTGGTATTTAACTCCCATTTCTTTTCGTAAGGAATTTTTAACCACTTCATCAAGACTAGATAAGTTTGTTAAAATTGGTTAAAGTTATTGACTTTGTAAATTTTTTTCCCGAGATTTGAATGATACTCCTATTTTATTTTATGAATGATCATGTGCCACTTAATTATGTTAATCCACACACATATATGTCCAAAACAAAGGTATTTTCAGGAAAAGATTAATTCTTGAGAAAAATTGTGCAAAGTCACACACACATGTGTATGTATATATAAAATACATTTCTCTGCCTTTGGGCTAATATTATACACACAAACAAACAAACACATACATACATACATACATACATACATACATAGGCAGAGTCAGGAATTGTAATTGTGGGGTGAAAATGACATAATAGAACCTAGGTGTTCATTAAACTACATTTCAGCCTTATAAATATTTTAATATTTTCACTATAGTCCCTAATTTCCTGAACTTCTGGGTTCTATTCTGTAATTTTAGGGTAGCCCCCCTTTAATTCCACCCCTGCATACATACATACATACATAATGATTACCGAGCACAACAAATTTTACGAAAAAAATGTTTTCCTTTATGAAGCACAGTGTTGTTTCAACCCTTTCAATGTCAGATTTTGGATTTGGATCATTCTAGTTGATTTTTAATTGAGGATATTAACCATATAGATTACAACGTAATGGAAAGTTGAAGGGTGGAAGTAGGTGCCCTAAGTGTATATTTTATGAGAATTAATTGGAATTATTGATATTATAGACCTATTTAATTATCTTTTATTGACTTTTCCATCATTGAATCAAACTTGGGATCAAAGAATAAATCGACATAAAATCTACTCATATCCTATTTTTATTGTGCAGGAAATATTAGCTGATTTGGAATGAAGTAGAAAAAGCAATTAAGAGGATATGCAATCAGCTAAACTCGGTGGTCCCACACAAGAAAAATAGAAACAAAATCAATTGGGTGATCTGATGGAGTAAATTACAAGATATAAGATATCTTTGTAATAAGAAAAAAAGAATCAGTGACCCAAGACCTAAATTATAAATAGGGAGGCAGAGACAAGCAGAAAGGAAGATCAAAGAGACGCAGAACGAGAAGGAACAAAGAAGCAGAGGAGTAGAGGCTGAACGTTCCAATTCTCTTCATCATCTCCACTTCTCTTCATCATCTCCACGGAAGGACGGAAGGACTGTGGAGGCGACATAGAATCTTTCTTTCTCTCTCTCTTTATTCTTTGAACATGAGTTTCATCTTTTTGCTATTGATTTGACTAAAGCCATGTGTGGCTAGTTGGTTTTGCAACCTAGAGAACCTATGAACTTGTTTGGGTTTTAGAGATTGTTTCCACTTGTTAGTTTTGCTTAATTTTATTTCAGTTTATTTAATCATGTGTTCATTGTTATTGCTTATTGATTCATCACCATTGAGCATGTTTTGGGGATTTAGGGTTGAACTTGGAAGAGGGAATCCAAAATTGACCTTGGGATTGAGTAATGTGGAATTAGGTTTAAATATGATGTGAAATTAGGTTTTAATCTAATTTGTGTCTAGGATAGGAATATACCTAGAAGCTCCGCATAATCAAATTAGAGTGAGTCCGATTTAAAACACATCTTATTTAGTTGTGTGAGGCATTACATAATTAATTAAGATAGGTATATAAATGGACCGGAACGCATTTATAGACATTAATAATCTAGATTAGCTGATCAAGTTAAGTCAAAGTTAATTTAGTGGGGATAAAATCTAAGAATCAAATAAGGGATTAGTAACTCTAGGTTGCTCGTTCATTAGTGTGGTAGTTTCTTTGTTTTAATTTTAATTTCTTTTCTCTTAATTAAATTCAATCTGGTTTGCTCAACTTAAACGAAGTCGTGAAATTAATGATTAACTGAAGTTGTGGGTACTAAGTCCTCGTGGGAACGATACTTTACTTACTCTTTATTACTTGATACTACCGTATACTTCGGAGTTATAGGCTATAAAATTTTGCTCTATCACCCCGTCAAGGGTTTACGGCTTGACTTATTTTGAGTTACCCTATTTAGTAAAATAGATTAAGTTTAAGCTTAGATCTATTGCTAAATCTACCTAGGCAAATAGGCCAAACATATTTTTATAAGGCCTAGCCCTCGAGTCTACAAGTATGGCACCATTTATCTTTTTCTAAAAATAACTGAACTATTATAGATAATTATATACCATATAATTTAAATCAATTCTATAAATTATTTATGAGATTACCAATTTAGCCTAACCATGAGTTTTCTGTCATATTATTCACACACAAGATCAACCCTTTATTTATCAATCACTCACCTCTCCCTCCTCTTCAACCACTCAAGACAACAACACTACTACTGGTCCCTTTGTCCTAAATTACATTATTCGTTGAGGCATAATAATTGCTGTGAGTTTATTTTAGTAATGCTTAAATGAAATATCATAATATCAATAGGAGGAGCTTATCCTAGTTTATGTGGAAAAACAAAAAGAGGTAAATCTAGTTTTAAATGCCACTTGTGGTGTTTGGTTGATTTTAAAAGAATATATCTCCTTGGTTTTAACAAAAGGCCCAATTGTTTAAAATTTCCCTATGGAATTTGGAAGGGAGTTACCCTTGTTTGAAGTTGAAGCAACAACTATAAAGTACATATTCCTGAGGCTTTTGTATTCCAAATATATCTTCTAACTCATTGTCGCCAGGCTTTCTTTTTCTTTTTCTCACTAAACTCTCATGTTGCATGTGAAAATCTAGGACTAAGGAAATTATTCCAATTATTAGCCAAAATCGGTTTCCAATGAGCAATGAGTATTGAATATGCTGGCCAAAATATCAGCCAAATCCTATTGTATCAAAACTTCAATATAAAATATGAAATTCGTGACAGATTACACTAAGCATATGTAAGTCATCAAATGATTTTTCTTATTCACTCCATGTAATGCAAAGAAAACATATCTAGTTATAAACTAATAATACCAAAATTAGTGAAGACATCTGAAATTTTGTAAAGATATTTTTTTTTTCCATATATGAAAATTAGACAACTTAAGCTAGTTTAAAAATCATTGTCTATGGTAAACTCCAAAAGCTTTTCGACATATGTTTAAAGGAAAAATCATACAAACCAATCATAGATTTCAACTTGGTGTTAAAAGTTACGCAATCACAAGAAAACTTAATAATGAAACGAGTCCTGAGAATACAGGAATCTAAATTCCAATTCAAAGAAGAAATCGAAGTGCTTACGGCTTGGATCAGTATCACCATCTGATGGAACAACCTGTGCTGAATTACGAAGGTCAATGAAGCAAGACACAGATACAAGCAAAGCCACAATCCATAGGGGTGCCATCTTCATGGTTTTCTTAAAGTTCTTAGCGCAGGGAGAGATAGAGAGAGAGAGAGAGAGAGAGAGTTGAGATGCATGATTTGAGACCATTATCTGTGGGAAGAAAGTTAGCCCCAAATTACTAGCATGCATGCAATGATAAATATTATGAAAAAAAAAAAGTGTCTGGGTTTAGAAAATTGGGAGAAAGGAAGCTACCTTATGGAAAAGATAAGAAAAGTGGTGTTCGAATGAGTCTCCCACACGTACACTGTAGTGCTAAAGATGAAATGAAAGTAATCAGTGGGTTGGAGAAAAAGATGATCGTGAAAGGCATAAAATGTTAAATAATATTAATTGACTGACTAATGTTATTGAGAAAAAGATAGTCATGCACTTTAGAGATAATATTAATGATACTTAAAGTATAAGATCATATATTAATATTTTTTGTATCATTGTGGATTGTTTATGCAGTAGGATTTTCCCAAGGCGCGATTCCACGCGGACACACACATATAATACGAATTTTTTATGCTTAAGGATTATCTGTTCATAATATTTAAAGGGCAAAAGAGCCCAAGCGCATCTCCCACAAAAGGGAAGGGGAGTGAGTTGTCCAATAAAAAGCTAAACAAAAGAAAAAGATCATAGTAGGAGTCATGATTAGTATGCAATTTACTTTTTCTTTCCAGAATAAATATGCTTGTACAAAACAAACTTGTAGATGAGGGCCTCATATATACTGCTAGAAATATTTTTTATTATTATTATTATATATGTATTGTATATGTTTCAAAAGTACATACTAATCATGATTTATAAATAATGCATCTTATATCAAGTTGACAGTGACATATGAAGGTTGTTGTTGCTCGTTATATATTGTTGGTGGGAGATAAAATAAAATAAAATGAGCACATAGTGATAGAAGCATGTAATATGTTAAAGTTGTTACTTTTAGAAAGTATCTTTCATTCCATTGTTTTGTAATTTTCTCATGTATATACCTTTCAAAATCCCTTATCATTGCAAATACTTTGATCTCATTTGGCACAGAAAATATATAAAGTAAAATAAATACAAATAAGGGGGGAACATGATAGTACTCCTACTTCATAGAAATTAACCAATTAGAGTACAACCAATATTATGGCTCACAAAGAGCTCAAATACTGAAGTTTGGCGCTTCTTACTCAGAGTTAGCAATATGTAGCTCCTATATATAACTTTTCTTGGGTCAAGTAGCTCCTTCCAAAATAATAATAATAATAATACAGAACCTACATTGAGCATATATGTATTTGTACTTGGCTTAGTTTATACAATTTGCAAATTTCTCTATCTCTTGAACCAATTTATAAGAAATGAGTTTGTTAAAACAGAGCATGCAAACATACAGTTTGACTATGCAAAAAAAATCTCTGTGGCTCTATAAACAATCATACCTTGCAGAAGGGGGTGAGTATGATCCAGAGTGAGAATAACTTGTTTCCAATGTAGTGTTTGAGATTAAACTGCTGCTCTCTCCACTTTCAAGTGGTATTTCCATAGCCACACATTGCTTTAGATCAACTACAACTGAACTTATATCAGATCTTTGGATTGCTGTTGGTGTAATGCATGACATGGCTATCTCTAGAAACTTCCACGCCGTAGCAGTACTGAATTTCTAAGGTCAATGATGGAAGAAACAGACACAAGCAAAGCCACAACCCATAGTGGTGCCATCTTAGTTTCATGGTTTATTAGCATGCATGCAATAATTAATATTATGAAAAAAAAGTGTCCGGGTTTAGAAAATTGGGAGAAAGGAAGCTAGCTAGATTGCAAAAGATAATTAATTACATTTAAGTTCTTAATATTTTAGGGTATTGGATGATGCACTTTAACCCTTTAAAAAGAAAATTATATCAATTTTGATATATTTGTAAATCCAGGAGTCTTCATTGTGGATAAGGCATTTAAGTTTTACATGCAATTCTTTATTGGGTTAAGGTGCAAATTTGCCAACCAACTATTACCCGAGGAGCATCTGGCACAAATAACTATTGAGGGGACCAAAATGACCAATCAACAATTAAAAAGTGAAAAAAAAAACACAATTTGGAGCGGATTCGCCAACGAACTATTACCCGTCCATTGTCTTGGTGTCTCCGTCTTCCATTGATCGTCCACAAGTGTCGGCGACGTCGGTATTTCCAAAGCTTCTATTGTTGTTGGATGTTCCACTCACCCTTTTGAACTCATCCGAGTCCACAAACCGTTCGTGACACACACACTTTGCACCCCGGTTCCATCCTCTAATGCCTAAGCAACAACCACGCTACCACAATGCCTCGCTCCCATCTCTCGTTGGTGTTTTCTTTTTCCAACAAGAAGGCATAACCTCTCTTTTCTCTAGCGTTTCCACCACCGTCCTATGCCAGTGCCTCATATTTTAACTTAATTATTTGGTTTTTTTTTAATAGTTGTTTGGTTTTTTTTTTCACTTTTAATAGTTATTTGGTGTTTTTTTTTTCACTTTTTAATTGTTGATTGGCCATTTTGGTCCCCTCAATAGTTATTTGTGCCAGGCGCTCCTCGGGTAATAGTTGGTTGGCAAATCTGCTTCTTCACCCTTCTTTATTTATATTTGAGATTTCAATTTATAACTGTTTGAACTGATTTTTACAACTTAATTTTATTCTTCATATAAAATTAGCACTAATTGCATTTACACCTCAATCACTTACCTCGAGATTTGCAAAGAGAATACGTGTTGACTCAACCAATTTTCCTGACACAATACTCCAAAGCCCTAACAACTTTTTTTGGGAGTCATTCCTATTTCCTAACAACCTTTTTTTTTTTTAAGAATAAATTTTGACAAAATTTTGTCAAACACCCCAAAATTGTCTAGAAACTATTCTACCTAAAATCTAGGTTTTGACAAGAGTTTGCCAAACATCCCTATTTTTTTTTTTTTTCGAGGCATCAAAATCTAGGTTTTGTCATAACCTTATCAAATATCCCTATTTTTTTCCAAAAGTTATTCTGCATCAAAACCTAGGTTTTGTGAAAACAACTTTTTTCTTCATTTTAAGATATTTTTTTAGTACTTTTATGTACCCTAAAATATTTTTTCAAGATTAGTCATTACTCCGAAATAGTTTTTCAATATTCTAAATTTTTTTCAAGATCGGGAAATATTTTTTTAGTATCTTTTTAGTATCCGTTAGTACCTTAAAATATTTTTCAATATCCTAAAATAAATTTTTAAAGACCAAGAAAAGTATATTTTCAATACCCGATCGGTATTAAGAATTTTTTTAGTACCCGATCAGTACCGAAATATTTTTTCAAGATTTTTTGTTATCCGAAATATTTTTTCAATATCCTAAAATAAATTTTTAAGACCAGGAGAAGTATCTTTTTAGTATCAGTCAGTATTAAGTATCTTTTTAGTACACGTCAGATCTTGTAACATCCCATTTTCAAAAGCGTGATATATATTTTTTTCATCGAGTAGAGCATCGGGCGATTGAGTAACTGATATTTATATTCAAAATGCCGTAAGTCCGGCGATTACAAGTAGCGGTACACATTATACCGAGTGTTTTCAAAGTAAATAACAAAAGAAAGTCTTGGTGAGTCCCTATGCATCGCTTGCCTTTCTCCTCGATCCTCGGTCCTCCTGACCCTGACGCTATGTTAAGAGCTGAGGTTCAATGCCCAATGAACCTCAAGTAATGGTTAACCTCATGCTCAAGTAATACAGTATATGGATGACAGATATTCATGACATTACAGCAGTAATCAATACATAAGCACACGGCAGATGCAAGATTAACATATCAACAAGTACATAGCACACAAAGACATGTAAAGTTACCCAAGTTTGCACTAACCGTGCCACGACGGCCCATCGTGTCCTCGCGCTAGGAAAAACTCAACGGCATTACCAAGATCGTAACCAGTATAAACAAAGTGAATGTATAAACGGTGAACTAAGACGAGTCTTAGACACGGTGCATGACCCAAGACAAAGTCCTGTCCATGACTCTATGAAATAGTCTATCACATATAAGCATACAATAAGTATCGAGTTAGTGTTACGACGCGAATGTACCTTTCATAGTGTAATGGCTATCTAGCCCGACCTTTGAACCGACTCGGACTTCCTGGATATCCTATACATTATCGTCGGATTATTATATGATATTTGATAAATATCATATTGCTTAGAATAATATCCTAAGGGTTTAATTTACCTTTCTACCCTTGGTGGATTTATTATTACCATTTTGCCCTTACATTTTATTAAAAACGCTATGCTGAGTTTCGGGCAGAATTTTCGGTTAACTTCACAAAATCATAATTAAATCTACAAAAATCGAAACGAGGATCCGTAAAATTATCCGGAATCCTTAAGATGTCTATTTTCAATTAAAAATACTTTTATATACCCAGAATTTATGAAAAATTCTCAGTTTTCATCTTTCACAACGTTGCCCAGAATTTCGTCGAGAAAAATAGCCTAACTTCAATTTGATTGTATTTAAATGTACAGGAATCAAAACGGTACATATTATATATATTTGGAAAGCCCTACATATCTAATTTATTTCTGGAAAGTTTTGTGATTTATGGGCTTCAATTTCAACATAAAATATTAGCATTTCTTTATTTGTTTGCCCAGAATTTTCACCAAAAATTTTACCTGAATTCCTCTACTTTGATCTTCAACTTCCAAGAATTTTGCTCTATCATATTCTCTATCATATTTTCGAAATTAAGACTTATTTAACCATAAAAACATGAAATCAAAACTACTTGGAAGATTCAAAGATCAAACATAAACTAATTATGACTTTAAAACTAGAACTCAAGAACAAGGAAACTTACCCTTGAAGAACCTCCTCCTCCTTCATGCTTCCCACTCTCTTTCTCTCTACTCTTGCTCTCTAAAACTCACCTATTTTGGTTGAGTTTGGTGTGAAGATTATGAAGAGAGGAGCCTCCTATTTATAGGAGAATTCTAAGGACACAAGTGGCAATTAAATTTGACCAACACTCACCTTAACCCTTGGATTTAAACTTAGTAAAGAAGTTTTAATCTTAACCATTGGACCCATACTTAATGAAGAAGTTTCTTCCAAGCGAGTCTTCGGTTTTACTTTAACGAAATCCATTTTTGGTTGCTTGATCAAGCACTAATACTTTTAAATTCCGAGTATGCTTTTTGATCAGTAGTTGGATATCAGATTTATGGTCTAATTAGATTCCCCTGGTTGTACTAAGCTTATTCTTCAACGTTTGCAAAAATAGCCTTTACTAGACTTACTTTCGAGGTTAAATTATGTGGGTTCAAGATAAGTCCTTATATTTTCTCCAAGGTTCCTACTTCTTCACAACTATTTAAATTTGTATAAATTCTTACTTTATTTATTGTTTTGAGTTTTTACTATGTACATCGAGATATTTCTTGGATTTCAAACCATTATCCAATTTACTCTAGGATTTCAAACTTTATCAAATTTGCTTTAATTTTCTTTTTCTCTCTCTCTTTCTCTCTCTTGAATACTAGACACACACACACTCACAACTCTTTTCTCTTATTGGTGGATTAAATTTCACATGGATTATGCTTTATGAACTTCTCTTGATAAAGTCCTCGTTCGTGTTCTAATCGCGTAATCTTAGAAAATCTCAAAAATCGGGAACACGGCCTTGAAGTTCTATTCTTCCTCTTTGGAAATATCTAAGTTAACTAAATTTTTGATCCCATTAAGGGTATTCCGTTGTCTGTTGAACATTTTCGACAGACGCTTTGTCTAGTTCGAAATTACTTCGGGTAACATCAACTTCGGGACAAAAATTCACCGATTCATAATATGTCCAGTTGTTTTCTACTTAGTTCAAGGATTTGAAGTTATGATTTATTTTCCATTGGTTCTCACTTTTCTTATCTCGCCCTTTGTTTACAAAATATCTTTTCATCGATCCCTTATTTCCAGAATCGGAAATGACTTCCGCTAACACCGACTTCTGGACAAAAATTCACTTGTTTGTAATATGTCCTGACCTAAGAAACTTAGTTCATGGTTTTTAGATAGGATTTAATTTTATCGGTTCTCATTTATCCAACCTTGGTTCTTCCACAAATATCTTAATTATATTATTATTTAATTAACAAAATATCATGATATTATTTTTGAAAAACCCACAACCCTTTTCACATTCAAATTTTGGTTTTCTCTTCCCTTTATTATTATTATTTTCTTTAATTTATCTAAATTGGCTAGAAGCTTAATTAGAGCCTTAATCCCATGATTAGCAATCTTTTAGGATTTAGGGTTTTCATGTTCTTAATCTCACCAATTTTTCTTAATCTCTTCTAATTGATTAGCAAGCACACTTTATGCTAATATTAGCCACAAACACTTAATTAAATGATTTTCCATAATCTACCTTAAATATTCTCTTGTTTAGGCTTAAACAATTAGCCATTAATTACTTAACTAATCACTTTCTAATTGTTGATAATTTTCTTAATTAGGATTAATCATTTTCTCACAACTATTTCATTGACATTGGTATTTTATGTCCACATATCATATTAAAAATCATGGGGCAACTTATGCTCCCCAAAATTATATTTAATTTTGCCTCATTATTTTTCAAGGGAAATAATCCCAAAAATTCCTAAAATTAGAGACAACATACTTTCTAATTTTCAATAAATATTTTATTGCCTCTTGGGATTTATCATAATATTTTCAGGTCATTTCATGGCCCATAATTGCATTTAGGGATTTTGACACTTTAATCCCTCTAATTTCATTAGAAATTTCCTAGACAATAGAATAAGTATCCTACAAGGTTTAAAAACCACATATTCCCTATTTCCAAATAGGTATTATTTGCTAAAATATAGTATTCCAGATAGATAATTATCCGGGTATTACAAGTACCCGAAATATTTTTTAAGATCCGTTGTTACCACGAAATATTTTTTCAATATCCTAAAATAATTTTTTTAAGACCAAGAGTAGTATCTTTTTAGTACCAATCGGTATTAAGTATCTTTTTAATACCTATCGGTACCCTAAAATATTTTTCCAAGATCTGTTCCCTAAAATATTTTTTAATATCCTAAAATAAATTTTTAAGATCATGAAATATTTCGGGGTATTGACTCGGGTATTGAAAAAAATGATTTTCACGATTTACGAGGTAAAAAGCTTTTGGAGAATAACTTTTGAGATTTACGAAGTAAAAATGATTTTTGGAAAATAGCTTTCGGATAAAAATGAATATTTGACAAACTTTTGTAAAACCTAGGTTTGATGCAGAATAACTTCTAGAAAAAAAAAAAAAAAAAAAAAGGTGTTTGGCAAACTTTTGACGAAACTTAGGTTTGGTTTCCAAAACTTTGGGGTGCCCTAAACAGGCTCTCAAGGTGAGTCTCATAATCCTATTCCTATCTTAGTTTTCTGCATTTTCTGAGGATTTGTGAGCTTATATATCAGAAAAACAGAGAGAAAAACACGAAACAATGCATAATAGAGCAAGTACTGTTCGCCTATGCTACAATGAATCCGAATGCAATAGTGTGTACTGTGGCAATTTACTGTTCACATATTGTAGCACTTAATGTTACTGTTTAGCACTGGAGCAATGTACTGTAGCAAGTTAATATTTTGCCGGAATAGTGAAATCGGATATGTGATGCTCCTGTAGTTGTACAGAGGCACTATTCATGTATACATAGTACTGTAGTAGTGTTACTATTCACATATACAATGTAATATATACCAAAAACACCATTCATGATGGAGTTTTAAGAAGAGTTTTAAATTATGTTAATTGGATATCTAGAACTCAAGATATAAATTTTCAAAGTTAGCGAAGATTTTGTCAAATTATAAGTATTGTGCAAAAATAAGGAAGAAATGGTATTTAATAAAAATACCTTACAAAATAAAAAAGAAAATTAATAATTACAATAGTCTTACTTTGGAATATTGAAGGAAATCCGAGTTTCTAATGCTGGGATTTTATAAGCAAGGTTTTGAAACCTAAACTAAACCGGCCGGTTCGGACTGAAAAACCAGTCCGAGTTAGGGATCGAATTGGGGTCTTGAGTTGCCCGGAGTCAACCGAGTTAACTTGGCACGAACCGGTCGAGTTGGCCGAATCAAAGTAAAAAAGATTTTTTTTTTTAAAAAAAAAACTTGACTAGCAAATGGAGAAAGAAGAAAGTAAATGTTCAAAGATTGCGAAGAGGGTGAGAGAGAGATCTAAAAACTGAAGTTTGAAGAGGGTGTGAGAGAGAGATATGAAGTGAACCCCCTGAACTCTACATCTCCGTTGAACAGAAAGAGACGTATGGTACAATAGCCATAGTGGAGGCAAACCTCAATGGGAGGTAAGGGTGGAAATAAACCAGGGGCTTGAGGCCTGGCTTGTTTCTAGCCTGGTCAAGCCTGGCCTATCAGGCTAACAAGCCAAGCCAAGACCTTTTTTTAAACTTGTTTATCTTAACAGGCCAGCCTAGGTCTCCCAGTAAGCCTGTTAGGCCTGTTATAGAGGTAAAAATGTAAATTCATAATTATTCTTTCTCTACTTTCTTAGATTTTAACCCGTTGCTTAAAAATATCCTAACTCCCTAACCTAATTCTTTTGTGAAACCCGATAATCTTTGATTTCTCTTGGCTCACAGATCTCGCTCTCACTCTTAGATCTGAGCTCTTCAACCTTATCTTCACTCTTCTCCCTTCCCTTTCATCGTCATCCCAAACTTTCCCCTGTTCTCCGTCGCTCATCGTCATCGTTCACCGTCGCTGTCACACACCGCTGTCGCACAAACCTCCATTCCTCATCTTCCACAGTCGGCCTCTTTCGCGGCTTCTAATAATGCCTCTACTATTCCTCTACGCCAACTCTCTTCTCAGCTCTGTGCTTTCCTCTTCAGCCACAAACCACCTCCAGCTTTGTGCTTTCGTCTCAGCTCTGGATCTCTGCTATTGCAACTCAAGCAGTTTTCAAGTTTCGGGCTCTCTATTATCTCCCCTATTTGCGGTCTTCGTGTCTCTAGCCTACCTGCATTTCTAGGATGTTCTTGTTCTTCTTTTTTTGAGGTAAAGCTTGTGCCTTTCTCTATAAATGGGTTGTTCTAGATATATTTGAGGGAAGCTTTGATTTGGGACTAATAATGTTTGGTCAGTTGGAGGGGATTGTAGCTTGAGAACTGAAGTGGTTAAGGCATACTACAATTTTTGGTTGAACTGAGATGGTATTTTGAGGATTGTGATGGTCTCTGGTCTAAAAAAAAAGTTTTTAATTTCCTAGATGGCTCGATATATGCTTGGTTTTCATGATAATTGAACTTATTTATTTAATTTAGAAGACTGAACTGTGTTATTTAGTTTCTAAGTCTTTGCTCGTTTTCATATTAATCCCATATTCTTAGAACTCAAATTTGAACTCACAAGATTTAAATAGGAAATTGGGAATTTGATAAATTGTGCATCTTTAGAAATGTTCTTTTGATAGCCTACATAAGTTGAGTAGTGTTGGCAGTCCTACTTTGATATGTTGTTAGAATTGTTGAGAATTAGGCTTGAATTTAGATGCGATATGAGGATTAGTATGTGGCAACTAATGATGGTTGCTTTGTACATTTTTGGATCATGTGATTTTGATATGAGAAAAGCTTTTGGGTCACTTAGAAAAAGTTCTTTTGGTGATTAAGAACAATTTTGATTCAGGGTTTCTAGTGATGAAGATGCAATTAATTGATTGAGTGTTTTGCTATATTTGATTCCAATCTCGACTTGCTCCATCGCCTTCAAACTAGCTTAGAAGTAATGGGGGATAAGTTCCTCGTCAAGGAGTGCTTCATGGACCTAGGCGGCTTATATGATTGGGATATAAATATTCCGTGATAGAAGTGAGGACCTTCGGCATCGTTAGTTTCCCTTCATTTATGAAGACTAAACATATTTCCCCTCCAAATATTTCGTGGATTCACTCCATTTTGAGGGCTTTTTTTTTTTCTCCGCCATTCAAGTCTTCAACGTCGAGGGTCTCACGCGCCATGGGTCTTGCGGATCATGTCGTGGGTCCTTGTTCCACCGTCGTTAGTCTTTAAGGGTATGTTTGGTTGGGGGGAGGGAAGGGGAGAGAAAATGGGAGAGAGAAAATTTATTTGTGGTGGGGCCCACAAGAGTTTTCTCCCCTTTTAAATATTTTTCCTCCATTTTCCCTCCCCTCCCCTCTCCTCCCCCCTCCCCTTCCCCCAACCAAACATACCCTAAGTGTAGAGAAAGCCACACTCTTAATTAATTCTTTGGATTTCTCTCGAGCTTCATTCTCAATTTCTTCATCTCCGAGTTTCACCGCTTCAATTCAACTTCGGGTATCCAACCTTTGTCCCCCGTAGTTTTTGTTTCTCTTGTTTTTCGATGCTCCAATTGGAACTTTCGAACCTCCTTGATTCACTTTGAATCCTCCTTTAGAGTTTGCTTATTTGAGGGGAGGGAAGGAGAGGGAGGAGAGAGAAATTTTTTCTCATCTTTACTAAATAACCCATGAAAATTTTAATATTCTAAATATATATTCTTAACAAAAAGGAATATTTTTCTCATTAACGACAATCTGGTCAATATTCTCTCTAGGAATTCATCCTTTCTCATTCCATCCCCTCAAACCAAACGGATTTGGCTTTGGTCCGCTGCCTTGAACTTGTTGTTTTGGCGTAGTTTCACATCCCTTTTTTTATTAAAATAAAAAAGAAAAATCAAACACTACCGGGTAGTAATAGGATAATTCGAATATTTGAAATTTTTTTTATGATCTTAAAAAATTATTTGAAGATAGTGAAAAAATATTTGAGGTTACTAAATGACACTAAAAGGATACTTCGGGATCTTGATTGATACTCAAAAAATAATTTATGTTCTTAAAAAATTATTTTAGGATCCTAAAAAAATATTTTTGATGATGAAAAAATATTTCAAAGATACTAACGGTACTAAAAAGATACTTTAGAATACTAATTGGCACTGAAAAAATAATTCATGATCTTAAAAAATTATTTTAGTATCTTGACAAAAATTTTAAGATCGATTACACGAATTAGTTTTTCAAGATCCAAAAATAATTTGTTTAGGATCATGAATTATTTTTCAGCATCCTAAAGTATCCTTTTAAGACAAATTAATACCCTCAAATATTTTTCCAGTATCTTAAAATATTTTTTTACGATCTTAAAATAATTTTTTAAGATTAAGAAGAATTTTTCAATATTATTCGGTATATTCAATTATCCTTTTACTACCAAACACACCCTTAATATTTTTCTCTTTCTCTGCTTTCTCATTGTTCACGCTTTTCAGCGGCCAGAAAATGAAGGTGGAGAACTCAAATGCAGAGATTTTTGTTGGAAACAATGGCTCTGAATCCCTCGTCAGCATCTCCGATGGTCTTAATCGCCAAATTCTGCCATGGAAATGAGGCTGATGTCGATAAAGATGGGGACGAGATATTCGTCCCTCCTCTGAACTTCGAAATGGTGGATAATGGCATTTTCAGGGCTGAGTTCCCTGATTCTGCCAATTTCGGATTCTTAAAATCTCTTCGCCTCCGCTCGGTTATGTGAGTTCAATTTCTGCTTTCGTTTTGTTTGGTATCCGAAATTGCTGTTGTTCTTCATTTTGTTTTTTGGGTATTTGATTTTGATTGAGTTCTGATGTTGTTCAGATGTTTGTGCCTTGAAATATCCAGAAGCGACTTCCGAATTTTTGAAGGCTAATGGAATAAGACTTTATCAATCTGGGTTTGATGCCTTCAAGTTTTCTATTGTTTCTGGTCTTAATTGCCTCCACTGACCTCTTTTGTTAATTATATTCTCTGATTGTTAGTAATTATCGTGATTTGGTTGTTCCAGCATGTTTGCATAATGCTTTTGAAATCATCCAACAGTGATAGGAATAGTCTAGGCATGCATCGAAATGCTTTTCTCATAATTTGCCTTTTCATATGCAAAAGTTCTATGACATTAAATGTGAAATTTGATTCATTTGAAAACCACTAATCAGTCTAAGTCTACATGGTAAGAATATTAGATGTAACAAGGGAAAAGTTATTGGATTAGTACAGTTTAATTTGGACATTAAGATTCGTATGTCTATGTCAAAATTCAAACTCGATCAAGTCCTTTAAAAATTCTTTGGAATCTAGTCGGCTAACTAAACCAACCAACTTCTGCCCACTGAAGCACAGTTTCTTTGTTTTGTTTTGTTTTGTCCTTTTTTTGTTCTTTTTGTTTGTTTTGTTTGTTTTGTTTGTTTTGTAAGCTAACCATCAGTCATCTATACGAAAGTTAAGATATATCAATGGATAACAAACTAAATGACAACAGTTCGATCTTAAAATTCATCATTTCACTTACAGATTTTTGATTATTTACTTTGTCATATTAGTTACCAGGTGTCAAAGTAGAAACAAATTAAGAAGACAATCTCATAGGATTCTATTCTATTAAATTATTTTGCAATCAGATATGGCTTTTATATTAAATGCTTCTTATATGATATCCTTGAACAGACGAATAAACCTAATCAAATTACTTCTCCTACAGCTTAGGATTACATTGGTTGAAGAGGTATGAATTTACCTGTCTAGCCATTCTTTCTTTTTTGTCTGGTCCAAGGTGTTTTTTACTTTTACCACACACGTTGTTCTTAATTCACTTCCGTGAGTTCCTTGATCTTCTCATCCTTAGAAGAAATAAGGTAATAGGATCATCTTTATTACTATGATGAAACCTATCTTCAGTAACTGTGGCAGACTTTTGAGCTTGGCTATGATAATGGAGTGTACGCATCTATTTCCAGCACTCTGCCATCATTTTGTGATTTAACTTTATTGCACTAGAATCTTGGAATTAGATTTACTCTGCCATATTTGATGTCTCATGTCTGATTTCAACAAGTTCTCAATTGCCGTTACACAGAGGGATAGGAAGAAATTCTCCTAGTTTCTAGATGATATTTGAGAGATGGGGAAATTGCTCATAGTCACTTCATTTGCATATTTAACTTTAAAGATTGGAAGGTATATTCTGAAGCATTTGTTCTCTAATATTCACACTATTTCATCCAATTAATCATCTGAGCCAAGGAAATGGGGAAAGGAAAAAAAGGATTTCAATAGCAATAAGGATTTCATGTTCTCTAGCTACTTAACAAATTTTTATCCATTGTCATAACTTTACCTATGTTTCCTACTATCATAACTGAAAGTTTGCTGTCAACATTGTTTTGTATAACTATTGAATCTGATTGTAAATTGAAAAAGTACGGGTTTAAATTTGAGCTATTGGGAAAACTTGGTTTTGTTTTAAGGGGGAAGGAGCAAATTGGCCAACAGACTTTTAGCTCGGGAGCGATCAACACAAAAAATTTTTAAATGTGAAATTTATACCAACGAGACTTTTAGCTCGGGAGTGATCAACACAAAAAACTTTTTAAAAGTGAAAACTAACACAAAATCATCATCTGGGCAGTAACTCCGTTAGTGGGTCACATTTTTGGGGAAATAATGAGCTGAAATAAAAAATAAAATGCAGAAAAAACTGGTGGCACGGGTTCTAGTGAGTTTGAGAAGGGTCTTTTAGACCCCATTGCTTCCACTCTTGGACAAACCAGTATTTTATTATTCAGTGGAACTTTTAAATAAAAACTTTTAAATGTGAAATTTATACCAAAAGACTTTTTAAAAGTGAAAACCAACACAAAATCGTCATATGGACAGTAACTCCGTTAGTGGGTCACATTTTTGGGAAATAATGAGCTGAAATAAAAATTAAAATGAAGAGCAGAAAATTGTTTAGAAATTGTTTTTATTTCACCAGGTTCTCTTGCTGTTTTCCTTCAGTTTCCATATTCCAAGTATTCGTAGTTGGCGTAATCTTTTGTGGGCGAATGGGAGTTATCGAGTTTGTTGGGATAAGTGAACCGACTGTAAAAATCGTAGCTTTGCGGGGGTCCGAAGCTGAATAATAAGATCTTGGTTTGTCCAAGAGTGGAAGCAATGGGATCTAAAAGACCCTTCTCAAACTCACTAGAACCCGTGCCACTAGTTTTTTCTGCATTTTATTTTTTATTTCAGCTCATTATTTCCTCAAAAATGTGACCCACTAACGGAGTTACTGCCCAGATGATGATTTTGTGTTGGTTTTCCCTTTTAAAAAGTTTTTTGTGTTGATCGCTCCTGAGCTAAAAGTCTGTTGATATAAATTTCACATTTAAAAGTTTTTTGTGTTGATCGCTCCTGAGCTAAAAGTTTGTTGGCCAATTTGCTCCTTCACCCTTGTTTTAAATTTCAAGTTGTGAGTGGTTCTAAAAAACTTGTCAACATTATCAATTCGATACTCCTGAACTGTGATTTTTCTGTGAAATTGCTCTGTTATTGATATTTTCGAGTGAAAACTGAATTGGTTGTATTGTAAGGAATTGATGTTATCAGTTAGAACTTTGCAGCAAAAAATAAAAAATAAAAAATAACTAAAGAAACTCATTTGAGTTGTTAAAAAGTTATGCGATTTTTTTGGTATTCTTAATTTGCAGTGAGATTGGCGAAGCTAAAAGCCAATAGGGTGTTTACTGCACCATGTTATACTTCAGTGTTGTATCCCACAACTGGGGGTAACATTCATGAGTTCACAGCCATAACTCCATCTGTTGTACTTGAGGCTATGTTTTGAATAGCGGGTAGCGGTCGATAGCAGCCGACCCCAAAAACAGTAGAGCGATATAGCGGGTAGCGGTAAAGCTGCTACTTTGAAGTTCATATAAATACTTGTAATAAATTATACCACATATATAAATGCAATATAAGATAAGAAATCACCCAAAATATTACACATTCAAAATAAGGATTCAAGAAACATAAAGGAAGCCACATACTAGTTCATTGAATGTAACTAAATTAATAACATTCTAGAAACATAAACAATCCAAGTAGAGTCAAATACAAATTTTTAATGGCTCTTTCAAAGTTAATCAGGAAAACAACTAATCAGAATCATCATCAACCATTTCTTCAAGGTCTTCTTCTCCACCCTCACTTTCTTCACTAGTATTTAATTTGTATATTTGTTCTTCTTCCTCATCTTCTATTTCTTCATTATCACCTTCTTCAATCCCTTCAACCCTTATTCCCCTTGAGCTTGATGGCATAGAGGCAGCTTCCTTCCGAATCTAGTATCTTTGCCTAGTGAAAGTGATAGGCTCATTAGCTCCAGTTACATTAGCAACTTCTCCCCAAGTCAAGATATCATCATAAAAAACGAACTCATTTTCTGCACCTTCATCCACTTCTCCCACCAACCATTCATTACTTTCATCAATATCGTTGAGGACAATAGGATCAATCAAATCACGACTCTCAAAACGTTCTTTAAGAACTTGATTATACTTAATAAAGACCAAGTCTTGCAACCTTTGATGCTCAAGCCTACTTCTCTTCTTAGAATGGATCTAGTTTAAAATTTCCAATAAAGAATATTAGTTTCATAATTATGATATGAAACTCTACAAACAAGGGTCATTTAATAATTACTTACATGCTCAAAAGTACTCCAATTACGCTCACATCGAAGCGCTACAAGTTAAGCCCAACACTCTAATGACAAGGTTTCGCAAATCCGAACTTGTGCTCCATACGATTTCCACCATAAAGCTGTAATCCAAATTGCAACAACTTGTTAACATAAAAACGTGTTAAATAAAAGCTTAAAGTGATGAAATAAGCTTACCAGGAGCACTCTTATTCCTTTGTCTTATTGCTGCATTCATACCAAAAAGGCCTTCTGCACGCCTATATTTTTTCAATTGCCCATGTATCTTGTCTACCTCTTCCTTATTTGCACTTAGCTTGTCAATGCATTTATATAATCCAATTATCAATTCAGCATCATCATCAATATGTGGATTGGCATAAAAGTATTCAGGGTTTAGATAATGGCCTGCAACATGTAATGGATGATGAAGTTGAGAGTCCCATCTTCTATCAATGATAGCAAAAATATCCCTGTATTTATCTTCATTTCCATTGAAAGATTTTTGAATTGCTTCCTTGGCCCTATCCATTGCTTCATAGATATATCTCATTGCGGGCCTTTTTTCATTATCAACAAGTCTAAGCACCCGCACAAGAGGCCCCATAACCTTTAAAGAATGAATAACATCATTCCAAAATGATGGCATAAGTACAGTGTCAGTCTCCCTTTTTCCCTTAGGATCTTTTCTTTGTATTTGATTTCAGCCAATCATCGATGTGAACATCTTTCTAAGATTAATTTTTTTCTTTATGAAGCCTTTGCAATGTGAGGAATGTTGTAGCAAATCTCGTCACTCCATGCCTAACCAATTCGGTCTTGCTTGTATACTTCCTCATCGTGTTCAATGCCAATGTGTGATTATAAATGAACCCAACAAGCTTGATGCCTCTTTGTATTGCTTTTTAACTCTCTCAATTTTTCCAATATCTTCAAGCATCAAATCCAAACAATGTGCAGCACATGGAGTCCAAAACAAATGTTCTCTCTTGGCTTGTAACAATTTTCCTAAGAACAATTTAAACAACCTAGAATGAGTAACAATTAAAATAAAAATTAACAATCAAATGAGACTAAATGGAAGGAATTATGTCTTACCGGCCAATACGTAATTACTTCCATTATCGGTGACCACTTGAACAACATTTTTCTCCTCGATCTCTTCAACAAAATTATCCAAAAGTTCAAATAATTTTGCTCCACTCTTGACATAAGAAGAAGCATCAATGCTCTTGACAAACATAGACCCGGACAGAGAATTCACCAAGAAATTTATCAATGTTCTATTCTTTCTATCAGTCCATCCATCTGACATAATGGAACATCCATAGTTGGCTCTTTGTACGACATGATCTTTTAACAAATCATTGGTGTAATCCAATTCCTTTTTTAAAAAAGGAACTCTACACGCATAATAACTTGGGAGCTTCAGACTTGGACCGTAATTCCCAATTGCTTGAACCATATATTTGAAGCTTTTGAGCGAACAACATTGAAATGTATACCATTTGTACACAAAAATCTTTCAATGTATTGAATAGTTCTACCCCTTGCTTCTTTATCACAAGCATCATTTATGCTTGTTTGCCTCTTTCCTTTGCTCGCTTTACAACTTACTTACGGTTTCTTGAAAAACATTAAATCCAAGGGCCTTTAACTCTCTTAGCGCAAAGCAGAGAATTGCCATCGAGCCTTGACTTGAAGATGCCCCACTCCTTTTCCCATTTTTAATGTCTTTGAATTTCTTACACCTTTTCTAGTATATCGTCATCTTCATGTATATCAACACAATACGCATCCTTTTCAGCAACCTTTTGCATATAAGCATCCTTCACCATTTTCTTAATTTTTGGTGGGATTTTTTTACAGGGACCCACATCCCCCTTTAACCCAATCTGGTGTTTTTTAGCTTTGGTGATGCCTCCAGTTGTTTCCTTCCCACAAAAATCACATGTAACATACCTCTTTTTGTTGATATCTTTTAGACTATTCCACTGCCATGCCATATCCATATTGTCACCAGTGGGCTTTACCAATCCGCAAGAAGCCACAGAAGCTGCTGGCCTAACTTCTTCTTGGACTTGCGATGCCATGACCACAGAAAAAAAATCCACAACTGAACAGGCTCGACGTTGCTGGCTCTGCTGATCTTAATGCTGCAGCAGATTCAGGAACAGGGGCGACAGAAATGACTGCAACAACAACAGCAAATGCGGATTCAGGAACAGAACCAGATTCGGCAAAGAGGGAAGAGGGACCTGAGCGAACAAGGAAGAGGGAAGAGGGATGTGACACGAACAAGGAAAAGGGAAGACGGACGCGAACAAGGAAGAGGAAGAGCGATGCAAACAGGGAAGAGGGTTGATCAGAATCTGTATATCAGAAATAGAGAAGAGGTGGGAAGCAGTGAAAGGCAAAATGTGACCGAAAGAGAAGAGGTGGGAAGTAAGAGGGAAATCGAGCAAAAAAAAATAGAGGGAAATTATGTCGGTTTCCCTCCTTTTTTTTTTCAGAAAGACAGGGTAAAATGACCTACATCCCCTTCATTAAGTTGGCCATTTTCCCATTTTAGCCCTGATTGGTGTCAAATTTCCAAACCCATGACATGCCCTGCGTCCTGAACAAACTGAGGGAAATCGACACAGTTGTGGGCGCGATAGCGTCGCATAACCCACCGCCTGTGACTGCCACCACCGTCCGCTACCGGAAACTGTAGTATTGCAGAGTGGAAGTTGCGTTTAGGTGCCGCAACCCGCATCAGAACCGGTATCGCGCGCTATAGCGCCGCGATTTCAATCCTAGACTTGAGGTTCTTGGCCCTCCTTATTCTCAATAAGATGGCCGCAATTGCTCTTACTATAAGGATCACTCTTATGCTGCTTTCTCCAGTAAGTTAATGTCACTTTTGTTATGGATAGTCATGAAAGAGATTTGTCGTGTCCCTCAAAATAACCAGATTCAATAAAAGATTTGCAGTAATAGGGAACTTAGGTCGTTTTCCCAAAGAATTCACAACGGGTCTGATTGGAATAGTAACAGTGAATAGAAACAGTAAAAATGAGGTTTTTTTTTAATTCAAACAGATTAAAAACAAAATAAAAGGGAATAGAATGAAATAAACGAGAAACAGATTAAAATCGATCAACCCAACATTCGGACTCGAGACTTCCATCATTGAACAAAATATAAATAACCCACGTTTGGCTCTGGACGAACCGAGATCTCTACATTCGCCCAGAAAATCCCTCGACTAGATGATCGCCTAGAATATGTCCGAACAGTGGCGTCCCACTATACGATCGCACAGTAAAACTTAAACCTAGTTTGACCTCAGTCCTTGGGATAAACCAAACCGAATATTAAATCTAATATTCGAACTATTTTTAGAAATCGAATCCAATAAGATGAAAATAGAAACGAGTTAAATTACCGAATAAGCACAAGTTCTCTGGACGAATCATGGAATCCTCACATTGGGTTAATGTTAACTCTTAGAAATTGATAGCATTCCAACACATTTTCTCTCTCTCTTTACCTATTTTTGGTTCAAAATGTGCATAGAAATGAAGTTATAGAGGAAAATGTGCATATCAAAGTATAAGGTAAAAATCAAAGAAATTCCTGTTATTATAGAGTTTATGATTCAATTGAGAATTGATAATTGCTTCCTCTTTTATAGGAAGATGGAGACAAGTTTTGAAGCTCTATAAAAACCAAGAAACAAGGAAAGAAATAAAAGAGGTGAAGCAAAGTGCAAAGTTAGAAGAACTCGTATAACCGTCGCATGACAAGTAGCTCTCGTGTCACCGGTCGCGGCAAGTCCACAACGGCTGACGCCGGTCGTGAAAAAGTGCAGAAAAGAAAGTACAGCTGCACGTTTACATTTCGAAATAGAAAAACCCTATTTAACCTAAAGGGAAGGGCCGAAAAACACACTCTTGACCTAGGGAAACAAGTGGGCACACAAGGGAAGAGCTTGGGAGAGAGATTTGGACAACCTTGGAGGCTTGGGTGCTCAACCTAAGAGAGATTTTGGGGATTTCACCTTGGTTTTTCCTCTTTTCTCCTCTTTTCTTCCTAGTTTCTTCATGTATTCAGTTTCTTTGCTTAGACTCTCTTTTTATTTGAACATGAGTAGCTAAATATTTCATTCTAGGGTTCTTCTTACCCTTTGTATGGATTAATACTTGAACATTCCTCTCTTTTAGTAGATAAATATATATATATATATATATATATATATATATATGTGTGTGTGTGTGTTGATTTCAACCTTGGCTTAATGCTTCTAAGTGATTGGCCTCCATTTAGATGATTTATTCACTTGGGTTTGACTTGAGAGAGTTAATCTAGGTTTAGAACTTGATTGAAATCATGCTTGTCTTGAAGTTTACTTGATAAATGGATGGTTTGTTGGTAAAATAGAGATATATTTACTAACCTTGCATTGTCACAATAGGGTTGTTGCTTAAAGATTGATTCTCATTAATTGTAGCAAGAGATTGTGCATTTTAATGAGAAGAGAAACTTGATTTTGACTTGAGAGAGTGGGTCAAGTGTTTGTGAACCTTAGACTAACACATATAAGTATTGAAATATTACTAGAGAGGAAATTAACCAAGTTTTATGAAATGCAAAAGGGGAAGAAGAATCCTAGGCTCTTTTATCCTTGAAGTCAAAGAGTAATTTGCCTTTATCAATTTTAAATTTTAGAAATAGTCTTTAAAAATTCTCATTTCAACTCAAAACTTTGTTCTAGCTCAACTTGTTTGAATTCACTAAGCTTGACCAATTTGTTATACAAATCCTCATGGGAATGATACTTTACTTATCACTTTATTACTTGCGAAACTTGTGCACTTGCGAGGCGAACAGTTAACCACGAAGTTTAGCCAAGTATGGCTAAGCAAAACACAGAAGAAAAGATGAAGAAGAACGTTTAATTGTAGAGAAAATTAAACTTATGTCTTTCAATCCAAAACTGTCTAAAACATGAATTAGAATATTGGCGGCTGACCTAACTAAATAAACCCTAGCTGCCAAAACGAAAATAGGCTTTACAAGTTTGGCTCAAAACAAAAATAAAATAAAACTGGACTTTAATTACAAAATTCGAGCAAAATAAAAATCCAGAAAAATGGGTCTGTCTTTAGCTCCAATTTTGTCCATCTTCTTGTCCGAATTAGCCTTTCGAGTATTCATAACAATTGTAGCTCTCTGAATCATCTAAAAAAGGAAAGAAGAATCAGGCTAATTGGATATGTAGATCAAAAGTTATGATGAAAATACTGAATCACTATAAATCTGGAATTTAATCATAAAAATGAATTCAATCAAATTAAAAGCTCAAAGCTCGATTAAGTAACAAAATCCATGATTTATCAGTCAAATATTCCTAAATTTATTCATCAAGAGAAACAAATAAATGTAATAATATTCAATTATCAAGTCACTAAGAAAGTCTTGTACATTCTTCAGTGTTGATTTTTGTTTAATTGGTGGTGTTAATGTTGCAGATGGAGATAGTGAAGTTGGGGAAGAGGACAAAGATGAGTATGGATGGTTGGAAGAAATTGAGATGTTGGAGAACTCTCAAATAGAGGACATTGAGTATGGGGAAGAAATTGAATTCTCCAACATGTTTTCTAAAACAAACCAACACTTGTTAGTTGTTTCTTTACTGAATACCAACAAGGCCTTATAGAGATCTCATCACTAATCTTGTACTTGTACCTTTTAGGGTTCATGTTCGAGAATATTTATATGTATTTGTATTATTTGATATTTTGTACTTTGTGGAATGTAAAGCTTTAATTTGTTCATTATATAGTTACTTAGTGTATAACTTATTTATGATTTTTGTGCTTTTTAGTTCATTTTTTTGGCAACATTGTTATTTATATTTCATTTTGTTTATGTATAATTTTTTAGAATTGCTACTGTATATATTTCTTCATATGCACTTTTTTCAATATATTATTTAGTATTGTTTATTCCAAAATATTTTTTTTCTTTATTTGAGTGGTTGCTTTGTGGAAGAACCCTAATAATTATAATATTTTTTTCTTTATTTGAGTGGTTGTTGTGGAAGAGCTCTAATAATTATTTATGATTTTTTTTTTCTAATTCCTCAATTTGTGATAGATTTTTTTTTTTCATATTACGTTGCAAAACATAAAATCTGTTGCAAATTTTGTTTGCAACAAGGGTTTTTGCGACGGATTTTTTTTTTTTTTTTTTTTTTTTTTTTGTCGCAAAATCTGTTTCGTAACAGATTTTCTTTTCGGCGACAAATTTTACTCGTAGGAATACCGTAACATCCCATTTTCAAAAGCAAGATATAATTTGTTTTTTCATCGAGTAGATTATCGGAGCGATTGAGTAAATGATATTTATATTCAAAATGCCGTAAGTCCGGCGATTATATGTAGCGGTACGTTATACCGAGTGTTTTCAAAAGTAAATAACAAAAGAAGAAAGTCTTGACTAAGTCCCTATGCGTGCCGCTTGCCTTTCTCCTCGATCCTCGGTCCTCTTAACCCCGACGTTATGTTAAGAGCCGAGGTTCAATGCCCATTGAACCTCGTGTAACGGTTAACCTCATGCTTATGTAAAGTTATGTATATACGTATATTCATAACATTACAACAATAATCAATACAAAAGCCCATAACAGATGTATGATTAGAAATACATAACCACATATGTAAGATAATAACAGCGTATGTAACATAACCACGTATGCTATAGCAATAGTTAGAACATAACCTCGTATGTGACATAACCACGTATGTAAGTCTTAGTCGATGAACACAACAATCATATATAATCATACAATAAGCATCGTAGCTAGTGTTAAGACGCGAACGTACTTTCGTTGATAAATACTAAGACGTTTGTTGGCCGCAAATGCGTTCACAAATATCCTATGAGGGTAATATCGCATTTATTAATTCCCAAATAATATCCTAATAGATATCTTAGTCAAAAATGACTATTTTTCCCTTGCAACATTTATTTTTCACTTTATTCCTTCAAAATTCATAGAACAATGCTGGTCAAATCTGGGCAGCATTTCGTCTAACTTTGAAAAATCATAATTAATTCTAAAAAAATAGAAACGAGGATCCATAAAATTCCTTGGAATCCTTAGGGTGTCTATTTTAAAGTAAAAATAATCACTTCAGCCCAGATTACACAAATCACTCCCAGGTTTTAAGTTTTGAACCTTTGCCCAGAATTTTTCCAGAAATTCGTAGCCTAAATTTGAAGATTTTTATCTCTCTGTACAGAAACCATTTCGACATATTCTTGACATATTTAAAAATCTCTATATGTCTATTTTAACCATGAATTTTCTTAGAATTTTGTAACCATATTTTCAATATGAAATTCTGGCGTTTTCATCACTGCCTCCAGAAATTCCGAAACCGATGAAATTTCGCCAAAACTTCGTTACTTCGGTGTTTTTCTTCCAGAAATTTTTTCCTAACCCTTCCTTCATCAATTTTTCGAAATAAAGCTATTTTTAACCATAGAAACATGAAAATAAAAATACTCTATAATTTTTAAGATTAAAACACAACTATCTATGAATTTAAAACTCAAAACTCAAGAACTTGCTTACCTATGCTTGAACTCCTTCAAGCCTACTTCCCACTCAACCTCACTTCTCTCTAATTTCAGATTGCTTTTGCTTGTTTGGTGTGAAGAATGAAGAGAGGTTTGCTCTCTATTTATAGGCTCCAAGCAACCCCTTTCAACAAGCTATCTCTCTTCCCTCTTGGCTTTGGACTTGTGTTTTCTATTATGCCACATAAACAATAATTCTATGGCTAGAAGGGAGGATAAATCATCACCTTTTACTCCCTTTGACCTTGCATTATTGGCTCTTCCATGTTCCATCACCTCTTGTCCTTGTCTCTTAACTTGCCTTGTTGGCCCTTTCTACTTCTCATATTTATCTATGGAACACACATTGAGCCAACAAGGCTCTTCTCCTTTAATCACTACACACACACATACACACACACACACACAAAATTGCCACATCTCCCCCTTTACTCCATGCATTCTTGCTTGTTGTTTCCATGGTTCCACATCTTTAGCTCTTATTGGTTCATAGATTATCACTTGGATTTAGGCTTTAACTTAAGTAATTAATTTAAACCTTTGGCTAATTATTTCCAACAAGGTGCTCTTAAATATTATTAGGCTTATTTGATTTGTTACAATATTAATCATAATCATTAGAAGCTACTTATATGCTAATCTTAGTCCTTTATTAGCCATTGATTTTTAATTAGGGTCACACATCCCAATTTAAAATATGTAATTAAATTAATCATGAAAGTTTTATGAAATTAATCTAGTTAATGTAGATTTAATTGTCTACTAATTGTTGGCAATTTTCTTTTATGGGATTAATTATTTTCTCACAACTTTTGGGTTTACTTTGGTCATTTATGCACCATGCATTAATTTAATAATCATAGGGCAACTTATGGTCCCTAAAATAAAATTCGGTTTTTGCCTCTTTAAATTCCAAGGAAAATAATCAAATAAATTACCAAGATTAGAGACAATATACTTTCCTATTTTAAATAGGTATTATTTTGCCAAATTATAATATTCAAGAGAAATATGAATTTTGGGGTATTTTATGATCCCAAAATAAAATTAGAGAATTTGGTTTTTGATTACCTTAATTCTTAGAGGAAATTCTCTAAATTAACATAAATATGTTACTCAAATTTTGAGACCACATATTCACCTATTTTTAATAAAAGACTATTTATCAAAATATAATATTTATGATAAATATGAATTTTAGAAGTATTACAAATACATCCAGCATGAATGATCCCAAAAAGTTTCACAATATCAAACTTTGAGAGGTCAAGTCAATTTGTCTCTTGTGTTTTATCAACAGACATCTTTTCCCCACTTTCTTGAGGACCACAAATACACTAAATTATAAGAGGCTGATGAAAATTCAAAGCTTGGCTTGTTTCTCAAAACTACGTACAAATCTCCATGACCACAAGGTTGCATGCATATATACAAATCTTTTTGTCACAGATTTCTTTAGCCAGGCAGCCAAATATGGGTTATTCCATCATTTTCGTTGATCATGTCAAAGTAAAAGAGCTTGAGAGAGGTTAACAGCTCTTTTCTTTCTTTCTTTCTTTTCCCAGTTCTATATAATTAAACTTAAAACGATAAATTGCAGAACTTTCGATTAATTAGCATTATTTATTAAATAATTAGTAAATAAAGCAAATAAGAGATATAGAGGGAGAAAAAAACACCCAAAAAAGTCCCAATTTTTTCTATTGCCCTTTTAATTTCTAAAATACTCAAGTTTCTTTTTGTATTATAAATAATAGTTGCACTGATCGATGCCTTTACCCTTTACACCAAGTCACTAACAACTTATCTAAGTTTTGGGGGCAAACCAAAGACCACGGCACTAGAGGTTTTCGTTCACACAATATGCCAAACAAACATTATGACCTGATCGTCCCATTCCATAGGATTTTAACGTTATATCATAACACGATATTCAAATTCATTCTAAGTGCACAAGATCAAAGATTCGAAGTCATTTTCCGTCTAGATTATATAGACTAGAGTGAATAATCCGAGTCTGCTCGAAATACCAAGTGGACGGCGAGTATTGAAGTTTGATGTATTCTCACTGGAAAATCGCAGAAAACTACAAATGTCAAAATTGAAGAGGAAAGCTACGTACAGCAGTCAATTCTGAAGGACCACTAAGGCACTGTTTGTGTTGACTGAACATAAAAGATTTCTTCATTTACTTGGACCAAATCAACCCATGGGACATGGCTTGTTTCCCTATTTTCCACTTTTTAAATAATTAATTATTATTTTCGCCACTGTTTTCAAAATATTTCCTAACGCTGCCACTATTTTTACCGACTAAACCAAGATTTAGTCGACTAAAACTAATGGCGCTGATTTTTTTGACGCCTCCGCATTGATTTAATCGACTAAACCAAGTGGCTTAGTCAAATAAATAGCGACAAGGGAGTTTTTTTAAAACCCCAATCGCAAGCATTTGAACCCTAATCCACCACAAAACCTTCCCAAACCTTTCCCCCTCTGTTTTTTTTTCACTAAATCCTTATCTGAATTCATTCGTGGGTAGCGAAGGAAACTTCATTCTAGCATCATTTGCGTCGATTTCGATATGTTCTCATCTCCATTTTGAATTTCCGCCGTTGTTCTTTCGTTTATGCGGGGCTTTTACATTTTCTTCATCCGATTATTTATTTATTAATATTATTAATATTTTAGTATAAATTATAGGGTTAAACGTGAAACTCTTTATCATGTTCATGCGTGTATAACACGCTCGATAATATTGTGGGACCGTTAGATAATCAACTCCTTTGTCATGCAGTTCGGATCCTATTGGACGTGGAGCTATAAAACAACCATAAAATTAATTTTTTTATTAAGTCTTTATATTGAGGATTTTTCTTATGATTTTTAATTATGTCCACAATCCTCACCGAACTTTGGAACCTTGTAAAACTCATTTTTATTTTTAATTATTTGTCTACCTTATATTTTGGGGTTATTTTTTTGTCTTCTTTTTTCATTTTATTCTCATAATCTCATATAATCGTTAGATTAAAACAATATATTATTCATATTCAATCTTTTATAAAATTATTTCTATAAACATAAATAAGTAAATTTAAAATCTTAAAATTTGATCTATACCCTTCATAATTGCAATCTATAATAAATAAAGAAATTTTAAATTATAAAATATTATAATAATAATTTTATAAAATATTAAATCTAAAATATACATTTTGTAACATCCCATTTTCAAAAGCGGTGTATATATATATTTTTTTTCATCGTAGTAGAAAGCATCGGAGCGATTGAGAATCGATATTTATATTCAAAATGCCGTAAGTTTGGATTGACATGCTGCGGCAGACATCATACCGAGTGTTTTCAAAGTAAATAACAAAAGAAAGTCTTCATTTGAGTCCCTATGCGTACCGCTTTGCCTTTCTCCTCGATCCTCGGTCCTCCCGACCCGACGCTTTATGTTAAGAGCCGAGGTTCAATGCCCAATGAACCTCGTAATCAGTTAACCCTCATGCTCAAGTAATAGAAAAGATATGGATGACGAGATATTCATGACATTACAGCAGTAATCAATACATAAGCACACAGCAGATGCAAGATTAACATATCAACAAGTACATAGCACACAAAGACATGTAAAGTTACCCACGTTTGCACTAAACCACGACGGCCCATCGTGTCCTCTCGCTAGGAAAACTCAACGCATTACCAAGATCGTAACCCGTATAAATAAAGCTGAATGTATAAAAGTGAACTAAGACAGTAGTCTTAAACACGGTGCATGACCCAAGACCAAGTCCCGTCCATGACTCTATGAAATAGTCTATCACATATAAAGATACAATAAGATCGAGTTAGTGTTACAAGACGCGAACGTACCTTCGTTGACTTTAAAAACGATCCTTTTTGATAGTGGTACGACAATGATGACGTGATTACAGATATCCTATAAGCATAATATCATATTATCAAGGCCCAACATCATAATAGGCATTTTAGGTACAAACTACCATTTTGCCCCTAACTCTCCTAATTGGCGAATTTCGCGTAACTTCGTTACTTTAACTCTAATCTTCCAAAATTTTGACATATCTCCATCTCCAATATATTTTTGAAATAAATATCATATTTATCCCTAAAACATGATATCTAAACTAACTTGGAAGATTAAAGATCAATTTAGCATTTCTACTATAACTACCGAAGGAACTACCAAAGCTTAAGACTAGGACCGAAGAACTTACCCTAACTTGCTATTTTCTCCAGACTCCTTCTTCTCTCTAAAACCTCTCTAAGTGGCTCTAGGAATTGTGAATTGGTGAGGAATGAAGTGAAGAGGGGTTGCCTATTTATAGAGAATTTCCATGGATCTCAACCTTGGATCAACTTTTGATCAACGGTTAAGAAGATGAAGATGTGGCCTCTTGCAAACCATTCACTCTCCTCTCTTTTCTACCACAAATTTCCCCCCCCCCCCATGTCACCCCATGTCACTAACATGATGTCATCCATGTGCTTTATGAACTTCTACCGATAAAGTCCCCCGTTTCGTGTTCTAATCGCTAGCCTTAGAAAATCACAAAAATCCGGAAAACAGCCTTGAAGTTCTATTCTTCCTTTGGAAATATCTGAGTTAACTAAATTTTTGATCCCATTAAGGGTATTCCGTTGTCTCGTTGAACATTTTCAGACAGACGCCGGTTTACAGTAAATTACGGGTAACGCCAAATTCGAGACAAAAATCCACCTGGTTCATAATATGTCCAGTTGTTTTCTACTTAGTTCAAGGATTTCAAGTTACGATTTATTTTCCATTGGTTCTCACTTTTCTTGTCAGCCCTTTGTTTACAAAATATCTTTTCATCTGATCCCTTATTCGCCCGCTTGCTATTTTAAATGACTTCCGCTAACACCGACTTCCTGGACAAAAATTCACTTGTTTGTAATATGTCCCGACCTAAGAAACTTAGTTCATGGTTTTCTAGATAGGATTTAATTTCTATCGGTTCTCATTTATCCAACCTGGTTCTTCCACAAATATCTTAATTATATTATTATTTAATTAACAAAATATCATGATATTATTTTTGAAAAACCCACAACCCTTTTCACATTCAAATTTTGGTTTTCTCTTCCCTTTATTATTATTATTTTCTTTAATTTATCTAAATTGGCTAGAAGCTTAATTAGAGCCTTAATCCCATGATTAGCAATCTTTTAGGATTTAGGGTTTTCATGTTCTTAATCTCACCAATTTTTCTTAATCTCTTCTAATTGATTAGCAAGCACACTTTATGCTAATATTAGCCATAAACACTTAATTAAAGGATTTTCCATAATCTACCTTAAATATTCTCTTGTTCGTGCTTAAACAATTAGTCATTAATTACTTAACTAATCACTTTCTAATTGTTGATAATTTTCTTAATTGGGATTAATCATTTTCTCACAACTATTTCATTGACATTGGTATTTTACGTCCCACATATCATATTAAAAATCATGGGGCAACTTATGCTCCCCAAAATTATATTTAATTTTGCCTCATTATTTTTCAAGGGAAATAATCCCAAAAAAATTCCTAAAATTAGAGACAACATACTTTCTAATTTTCAATAAATATTTTATTGCCTCTTGGGATTTACCATAATATTTTCGGTGGCATTTCATGGCCCATAATTGCATTTAGGGATTTTGACACTTTAATCCCTCTAATTTCATTAGAAATTTCCCTAGACAATAGAATAAGTATTCTACAAGGTTTTAAAACCACATATTCACCTATTTTCAAATAGGTACTATTTTCTAAAATATAGTATTCCAGATAGATAATTATCCGGGTATTACACATTTCATTATCTAAGGATGAAGATGAGATGATGATATAAAAGAGAGTAATGAGAATATCATTTTACTATATTTTGATATAGTAACTTCTTTTATCCTCTATAATCTCATATAGGATATCATTTTCCTATATTTTGATATATTATGAGTAACGTATGAATGCTTGGAGGTAGGTTGAGTACCTCAAGAAGTTGTTGTTGATGAGTTTGAAAATGAGGACATCATTAGGGATTTTCATATCTATTTTAAATCAGTATCTTAACTAATCAATTTGATATTTTGAATGTAATCAATATAAATTATAAATTTTGAAAAATATTTCTTCATATTCAGGTTTAAGAAATCATAAAATTAATTTTTTTATTAAGATTTTATATTGGAGATTTTTCTGTTAGAATTCTTAGTCATGTCCTCGATCCTCACTGATCTTGGGTGAACTTTGATTTTAAATATAAAACTCATTTTTACTTTTAATTAATTTGTCTACCTTCTAGGAAATGAGGGTTCGCATAAACGAAAGAACAACGGTGGAAATTTGAAATGAAGATGAGAACATATCGAAATCGACGCAAATGATGCTAGAATGAAGTTTCCTTCGCTACCCACGAATGGATTCAGTAAGGATTTGGTGAAAAAAACAGAGGGGGAGAGGTTTGGGTAGGTTTTGTGGTGGATTAGGGTTCCAAATGCCGCGATTGGGGTTTTAAAAAAACTCCTCTGTCGCTATTTAGTCGACTAAGCCACTTGGTTTAGTCGACTAAATCGGGGGCAAGCGATCAAAAAATCGCCCCATGTTTTAGTCGACTAAATCTTGGTTTAATCGACTAAATAGTGGCACATTGGGAAATATTTTGAAAACAGTGGCAAAATGGTAATTAATTATTTAAAAAGTGGCAAATAAGGAAAAAAGCCGGTCATGGCTACCATAATACAATACTCCCTCCGATCCTAATTATAGGAGCTATTTACTAGAATTTGGAGGGATTAAGGAGGGAAGTTAAATTAGTTAATAATATCTATTTTCTTAAAATACCCTTACCTAAAATTTAAAATGACATTAAGATATTGAGATATTTGAATGAAAAATACGTAAAGAAAATTCCCTCCATATATTCTAACGTAACCCACGTCATTTACACAAGTGTCGTATTATTACTGCAATTATCAAATAATAGTCTTTTATCGCACATATTATTCCTATCATTGAAAAATAATTCTTAAACAGTTCATACAGATTAAATTAAATTCCTTGCTTAAATTAGTTAAATTTATCACCACAAGGATTTTATTGAGAAAGTATAAAATTGTATATAATAAAATTTAATTGCAATATAAATTTAAAATGACATCCGTAGTACAAACATTATTTACTTTATAAAATATATAGGTATATTATTAAATTATTATTTTCTTTAATTATTATTGAGAAAGTATAGATAGGGGTATTATAGGAAAAAATTGACAAAAGTTAAAACTTGCTCTTATAATTAGAACCAAAACCAACTCTAAAATTTTCTCCTATAATTATGACCGAAGGGAGTAATTAACAAAACCAAGTCATGTAACCATTACTATCACTAATATTTAATGCTGTATATTTAATTTTATGCTAGAAGCTATCAAATTAAAATCATAATTTTGATAGAAATAAATAATTATCCATTTCATGCCTAAATGATGATTTTAATTAGGGTTAAAGAGCAATTTGGCCAACAAACTATTACCTCAGGAGTGCCCAGTAAAATAACTTTTAAGTGGATCAAAAATACTAAAAAAAAATTTAAAAATGTGTAGTCAGTACAAAAAACTTTTACTCCGGGAGCGCCCAAAGACAAAAAAGTTTTACTCTACTTTTGTGTTGGCAGCATATTTTTAAAATTGTTTTGGTATTTTTGGTCCACTTAAAAATTATTTGTCTGATCGCTCCTAAGGTAATAGTTTGTTGGCCAAATTACTCCTTAACCCTTTTAGTTATAATGGTTTTCAGGTTAAAAAAAAAATAATGGTTTCAAATGTGAAACTAAACAAAATGCACACAATAACTACATAATTTCATACAAGTAAATTCAAAATGATGAAATTCCCATGAGTCAATTCAATTATATTTGTCACCTTGGAAGAGTGGAAAAGTAAAAAACACAAAAAGATATTATTTTATATAAATAATATTTATAATTATTTTTCTGTTATTATTTAGAGTTGTTCTTGATAATTAGGGTCATGAAACCCCAATTAAAGCACTTTGATGATACTATATTTAGAAGTTAAAAATTATTTAACGTTAAATTTTTTAAAAAAAATAGTTAATGAAGTTTCACTAGAAAAGTAGAAAACTATAAATAAACATTATTTATCATGTTTATAATAATATTTTAAATTAACTTTTTTGTATGAAGATACTTTTGCAATCAATATCGATGATATATAAAACCATTCTTGAAGTACCCTCTAGTTTCCTTCAATTTTTAGTTTGGTTCATATGTGTTTTTCTCTCTTTAATCCTTTAATTTTGGTTTGATAGTATAATGAGATTTTGTAAAGGGATAACAATGTTAACAAAACAAAGTTACATGGGTTAACAGTGCTAAAAGAGTAAAATTAAAATATTTAACAAGGAAAAAATGCATAGATGTATCAAATTAAGAATTAAATTAAACTACAAGTACCTCAAGAATGGTTTTATAATATTTAAAATAACTATGTATCCTTAACTATTATTAACTTTTTGTCATTCCTTACCAAAAAAAAAAAAAGGTAACCAATCAGCAAGTCAATTCCAAATGCCGTAAGCTAAACGCCACTTCCTGCTTACATAAACGCACAACTCACATCCAACTTTACTTTTCATGCATCTTGGCTTGAACTTGAGACCTCAGCCTTGAGGCAAGTTCATATCTACTTTACTATTACTCTTTTATTTATGCATTCTTCTATTATAGTAGTATGAGCTAGAATTCATCAGATCGCATGGAGAAGACAGCACGGTGGATTTTATGCATTATTCTATTGAAGCATTAATTGCAGGAGAAAATTGACAAATAAGTATTAATTATGCTCTCTAAGTGACTTGCATGTTTTATTCCACTTTTAATCTTAATCTTAGATTATTAGTGTTTATCTTTTTAATTGAAAAATGAGTAGCAGAAGATTACATTTTTGAGTCGTCAAGTCAATTTGTCTCGTGTTTTTCACTTTCTTAAATCTTGAGCACGACAAACACGTTAAATTACAAGAGGCTGATGGTAATTTTAACACTTTTTACCACATGCATATCATCTTTCACGTAAGCCAGGCACCAAAATATGGGTTACTCGTTCTTTGATCATGTCAAAAGTGAAAGAGCTAAACAAAGGTTAATATATATTCTATTCGATCTTTTTTATAAGCAACTTTTATCTTTATTAGGTAAAATGAACAGGTGGTTAAGATTAGTTAAAAGAAGATAAATGTTCCAAATATGCCTCCATTATTGAAAAGAGCATAGGAGAAAGAATGAGCAACAAATATGAGAGTATGAGTATAAAATATAAGAGTGAATGTGTAATAAAAGAGTAAATGAAAGAGAATTAGTGATAAGTAGGAGATAATTAATATAAAGATGTGTATTTAATAGGGGTAAAAAACAAAAAACAAAAAATTTTAAATTTTGAGACACAAGAAAAAAATTGCGTATAAAAAAGATCAACCTCAAAAGAGAGAAATGTGCTTATAAAAAGGACCAGTTCTTCTATCTCTCTCTTCATTTTCCCCTGATTCTATTAACTTAAAACAATTATAAGTTGCACAAGTTTCGAATAACTAGTATTATTTTTCTCACCACCGTGTATCATACAAAAATATAACCTAGCTAGTCGTCCCATTCCGTAGAATTTTCAAATGAACTAAGGACCCGTTTGTTACGCCGAAAGCAGATGAAGGAAAGGGAAGATTACATATCTTCCATCACAAAACGCGTTTGGTTGTAAAGCACCTTCCGGAAACCATCTTCCAAAGAACCCTTGATCTTCCCTTAAACGTAGGAACCTCCATTCCATCCGAAAATGGAGGGAAAGTTCAAATCTTCCGGGAGACTAAAAATTGGACAGAAATGCCCTATAAAAAATCACATCTCTTGCGCCATTTGCAGATTTCATCACATCTCTTGCAGATTTCTCTTCTAGACTCTCCACTACTAGAAATTCTAAATATAGCGACGGAATTTGCTACGGAATTTATTCCGTAGCAAATTCCAGAAAATTTGCGACGGAATTGTTTTTCCGTCGCAAATGAAAAAAATTTGCGACGGAAGGGCATTCCGTCGCAAATATTGCGACGGAATCCAATTCCGTCGCACGGTTCTTGCGACGGAATTGGATTCCGTCGCAAATGGGCGCCAAAAAGGCCGCCCATTCTCAAAGATCTTGCGACGGAATTGAATTCCGTCGCAAACTTTGCGACGGAATTCAATTCCGTCGCAAATGGGCGGCCAAAAAGGCCGCCCATTCTCAAAGATCTTGCGACGGAATTGAATTCCGTCGCAAAGTTTGCGACGGAATTCAATTCCGTCGCAAATGGGCGGCAAAAATGCCGCCCATTCTCAAACCCCTTGCGACGGAATTCAATATCCGTCGCAAATGTTGCGACGGATATTGAATCCGTCACAAAAAGGGCGCCAAAATGGCCGCCCTTTTTATAGCTTTTTGCGACGGACGTGGTGTCCGTCGCAAAAGTTCTTTGCGACGGACAATTCCGTCGTAAAATAGCTGATTTTTTGTGATGGAAATTTATTCCGTCGCAAAAAGTAGTTTGCGACGGAATCAAGTTCCGTCGCAAAATTGATTTTGCGACGGAACCGGATTCCGTCGCAAATGACGAGGTCATTAATGACCTCGTCTTCCTCCTCCGTTGCCCCGCATTTTCCCCCGGCTCCCACCCCCGCGCCGCCCCCGGCTCCCCCCGGTCGCCCTCGGCTCCCCCTCCGGCGCCCTCGGCTCCTCCCCCCCCCTTCGACGCGCCCTCGGCTCCTTCCCCCTCCCTCGGCTCACGCCCTCGCCGACGCGCCCCCAGCTCCTCCTCCTTCGGCTCCCCCTTCTTGGCTCGCCACCCCACCGGCCGCCTCGGCTCCCCCTCCGGCGCCCTCGGCTCCTCCCCCCTTCGGGACGCGCCCTCGGCTCCTTCCCCCTCCCTCGGCTCACGCCCTCGGCGACGCGCCTGAGCTCCTCCTCCTTCAGCTCGGCGCCCTTCGGCTCCCCCCCTTCGGCTCGCCACCATCCGCGCCCTCGGCTCGCCCTCGGGTGATTTTTTTTTTTTTTTTTTTTTGAAACACTTCTATATGATTTTATTATCGACACAAAAAATTATTGTAGGTACTTAGTATTAAGATCTTCACAAGGGAATTATCAAACAAATCCTAACACTTATAATTTTACAGGTTAGCTTGAAGTATATTTTTTTGCTTATAGTTATATGATATCTATGTTAGATTACATAGTGGAAATATGTATGTTGGCAGAAGATTATCAATTATATGAGTTTAGATTTTTTTTGTTTTGTTTTAGTATCTTCTTTGGCTGAATCTATTAATTACATAAAGATCTCTATACGCAATGTGTTTATTAATTTGGATTATAGTTATAGTGTGTAGAAGATTTCATGATTTTTTTAATTATTGAGTTTTAATAATTTTGATTTTTTTAATCTTGCATTGTTTTTTGGGACGAAAATAAATTACAAAAGTAATCAAAGCCTTATACCGCTAAACCAACCCTATGTTGGTAATAATATTTTATTTTAATTAGTTTACTTTGTGTACATGTTATTTGTTTTTTTTTTTGGTTCCCTTTAAAATAAAATATTCCCAAATGTATAGGATATTAATTTATCTAGCACTTTTAATGTTAGGTGAAAGTATACTTTTTTTTATAAATATTTTTATAGAAAGTTTGTACTTTCAAGGCATTTTTAGTATTTTCAATATTAAAAATTTATTAATTTACTAATTTTTTTTTTGGAATTTTAAGTTTGCAACATAAACTCACGCTTAAATGAAAAAAGGAGCAAAAAATTGCAATAAACATTAGAAGTCGTAAAAACGAAAATTGGAAAAAAATTTATTCGGCTAAATATTCTTTATTCTTTTTAAAAATATCTTATAAATATTCCTTAAAAAGTATACATGGAAAAAAAAATACCAATTGCACTTTAAAATTTCAAATCAATGGTTTATTTATTAAAATAATTTGAAAATCCTTAAATTTTATATTAAATACTTATTCCGTTGAATTGACCACTTTTATATATTTGTTGCATGTTGAGATGTTAATTAATTTAGTAACTGAACTAGCTAGGAAATATGGAAGGCAACCATGATAGAAGTTGGATGTACAATCGTCTAACTGATAGAAGACAACTAACTCTAGCATTCTTGGCGGGTTTGAAAGAGTTCATCGAATTTGCTTTGGCACATTCATCTAATTCAAGTAGGGAGATCGGTGTCCGTGTGTCAAATGTAGGTGTTTAAGATTTCAAGATTTTGAGGAGGTTAAAATCCATTTGTGTAAAAAGGGCTTCATGAAAGATTATGAGTGTTGGGAATGTCATGGCGAAGTCCGACGTACACCGACACGAGTGGTTATTACGGGGACAGTAGTCATCGAGACAACCTTAATCAATATGAGCAGTTGGTTATGGACGCCGCGGACCGTCGATCGGCCGAAATTTCGATCCGTTACTCATGATGAACCGTCATACATGGGAGAGGAGACCAATACACATAGTCAACCATCATACATGGGAGAGGATCCTCATCCGAAGCCGATAGGTTCTATAAAATGCTCCAAGAAGCGCAACGTCCGTTATGGGAAGGTTGCGAACACTTTGAAAATAGTGAATATTCATCGCTATCGGCTACCCTAGCAACACTAAGCTTGAAGACCGATCACCATATGAGTGAGAGGAACTACAACGAAATGATGCAGATCATAAGCAAGGTTGTTCCCAAAGACAATAATTTGCCGAAGGATTTTTACCAAGCAAAAAAAAAAGGTGAAAGAGCTTGGGCTTGGATGTGAAAAAATCCATTCTTGCCCTAGAGGATGTATGTTGTATTACAAGGATGATCTTGAGTGACCAGTTGTAAATTCTGTGGACATGATAGATATAAAGTTGTGGGGAAAGGAAGGAAAATGACCCGTCAAGCATTAAGCAAGATGTGGTACTTTCCTCCGGTGCCCGGACTTCGAGAGATTGTATGCATCGAACAAACGGCCTACTCACATGAGATGGCATCGGGAGCATCACGGGGATGAAAACTTTGTGACGCATCCATCCGAGGCCGAAGCATGGCGTAAATTTGACGAGGTGAATCCTTCCTTTGCTATGGATCCCGTAATGTCCGTCTTGGTCTATGTTCGGACGGGTTCGCTCCTTTTGACAATACGGGCGGGAATTATTCCTGTTGGCCCGTCATTGTGACACCGTACAACCTCCCACCTTCTATGTGCATGAGAAGAGAGTTTTTGTTCCTTAACGCGTTAATTCTGGGCCATCCAACCCAAAAAAGAAGATAGATGTGTACCTCGGGCCTTTGATAGACGAGTTGAAGATGTTGTGGAGTGAAGGGGTTCGACGTATGATATATCATTGAGCCAGAATTTCACAATGCGTGTCTTTGCCTTAATGTGGACGATAAATGACTTCCCCGCATATGGTATGTTGAGTGGCCGGCAAACGTCCGGAAAGTGGCATGCCGGTATGTCTTGAACAGAACATGGGTTTTAGCTTGCAACACGGTCACAAAGTCTCGTTGGTTTGACAGCACCGGTGATTCCTACCCCGATCATCCGTTCGGGAGAAATAGAAAAGACTTTACGCGAAATGTTGTCGAACAAGCAGATCAACCTCGTCGTTTAAGTGGCCAAGAAATATGGGACGGGTCAAGTACATTCAAAGTGTCGAAGAGGGGGCCGCTTCCGGCGAACCCGAGGGATATGGCGTTGATCATCATTGGAACAAACGCAAAGCATCTTCGGGTAACTACCATATTGGAAAGATCAATTGTTAAGACACAACCTCGATGTCATGCATATCGAGAGGAATGTGTTTTGCAATATTCTGTACTTTGTGATGGACACCAAGGGCAAGACGAAGGACACGGTCAACGCAAGACTAGACATAGAAGCGATTTGCAAAAGGCCGCTTTGCATTTGATGCGAGAATGGCACGAGACGGATTTCCAAACCTAGAGCGCCTTACACATTCAACAAAGAGCAGAATTTAGAATTGTTGCAATGGGTTAAAGATCTGAAACTCCCGAACGGTTATGCGTCAAACTTGAAAAGATGTGTCAACATGCACGAGGGGAAGTTATTCGGGATGAAGAGTCATGATTGTCATGTTTTTTTCTAGAGATTGTTGCCGTGGGCCTTCAAAGCACTACCGAATCATATATGGTCTATTCTCGACTGAATTTTCCATGTTCTTTAGAGAAATATGTGCTTCCGAGCTTAATGTTGAAAAGTTACGACACCGGAGACGAGCATGCCCATAATGCTATGCAAGTTAGAGATGGTGTTTCCTCCTAGCATGTTTGACTCAATGGAACACTTGCCTGTTCACTTGGCCTACGAAGCAAGGGTAGGAGGGCCACAACAATATAGGTGGATGTATCCGTTTGAGAGGTAATACATATATTTCTTTCGCGCTGTTATTAATTGACCGACATGGTGCTTTAATTTATAAATACCCTCTGATATTCCATTGTAGGTTTTTACGCACACTTAAACACAAGATCAAAAATCCAAGGTACGTTGAAGGATCTATCATTGAAGCATATCTAGTCGAAGAGGCCGCAAAATTTGCGTCATACTATTATCCCCCGAAATGATGACAAGATGGAGAGGGGTACCCCGCAACGATGCTTTGCCGGTGATACGAGTGATCAAATATCAATATTTAATTATCCAGGGCGAGTCGTGGGAAAACATTGGAGGTCAACTCTTGACGGAAGAGATAAGCAAGTAGCAGAGTGGTACATTCTAAACAAGTTTGTGAAGAGGTCGCCCAAGTACTTAAAGTAAGATTTTTTTTTTTTTCTATTACGGTAAATATTAAAGTATTAACTTCAGTTCTTTGTTACGGTTTCTACTCAAATTGGGTCCGATCGGACAATCCTTCAATGTCGGCGTCACAAGTTGATCAATACACGAACTCTGAGTTTCCAAAATGGTTTCGTCAATATTTTGTGAAAAATCGACCAGATCCCAATAAAGTTGCGTGGAGTTTATCTTATGGAGCTGCAATTAGTGTTACCCGATGCAACAAATATATAATCAATGGGTATCGATTTTCAACCTGTTGACGCGGACGCTTGTGTACACTATGTTGCAATTACGGTGTATGTTGTCGAGGTGACCAAGTTGGCGGGGTGGAGACTAACTACTACGGGAAGTTAGTTGACATAATTCAGTTGAGTTACCCGTGGGACAAGGTGGTGACCCTTTTTAAATGTGAGTGGTTTGATAACAGTCCACGTGGGACAAAAGTGGACAAACATGGAAATATTGAGATCCATTTGGACAAGGAGATATACGGTTAGTTATGACCCATTCATCCTTGCTCAACAAAGGCGAGAACAAGTTTACTATACATCATACCCCACATCCCGCCAAGGGTGGGTGGGAGTTATCAAAACCAAAGCACGGAATATTATACCTAAGTCGAAAGAGTCGAAGCAAATGACGGCATGAATGAACCGTTCCAAGCTGATGTGGAACATGTATTGCCCATAAACATCTTCGACGATGAAGTACCAAGGAATCTCTTTGATTCTCTCGCGGATTTAGAATTGATTCCTATACAAATTGACGATCGGGAATCGACGATGAGGCAGAAGTGATGTACTCTGATAGTGAATCTGAGTTCGATGACTATGAGACTTCAGAGGAAGCCGTGCAAGCAAATGTCGATGAACAGGAATCGTCCGGTTGATTTGTGTTAGTTCTTTGTTTCTGACGATCTGTTATACTACATACATTGTTACTTCGCTACTATAATATTAACCAAATATCTTTTTTTTATTTATATTTTTTGACATTATGTCTATAAGTGTTCGAAATGGAGCATCCAGGAGGACGTTCAAGTAGTGGACGTGGTCGTGGTCGAGCCCGACCCCTTCCTATAAGAGGGGGTAGGGCGACGCCATCTCGCTCCCTCCGGAGGTAGAGGGTCGCACTTCCCCGAGAGGTGCATGTTGATATGTCATCTTCACCGTCGGGTTATATTGCATCTTCACCGTCGACGCTTCATATGTCGTCGTCACCGTCTACCCACACCGATCCACAAAGAAGGGAGACAACAGGTTTACTTTACCATTTCGATTGATTTACATATTTTTAGTTTCCGAAATCATCTATGTACAAATATCTTCAATATTTCACATTCCTTCCTTAGCACACCGGGTCGCCTCATAGCCACGTCGGGGAAGAATGGAGTTCCTCCGTACACCAATATGGGGCACAACAGAGATCCTTCGACGTGGAAGCTTTGGATCTGTCCGACGGCGATGAGTAAGTCATGCCAAGTTACCAATAATGTTACAAATTTCTACTCTAATTGATTTGTATGCTAATATTTGCATGATGTCCTGTCTTCAGCATTGTGCCTCACAATCCGGTCGCATTTTTCATCTCGGCCCAATTATTCCGTAATTACAATCATCCTTGGACCAAGTGGAAAGAGATTCCTAAGGACAATCGAGATGCTTGGTTCAATGAGTTCTTGGTAAGTTATTTGTTTTATGGTTATTAATTAAGTACTTCTAAAATTTGGAGCACTAATTGTTCGTTATTGATTTTCGGGATAATCATATGTCTTTGCACGAACATCGTGAAGATCGAAAAAAAGCTTATAACCACGGGGCAGCTCATTTTGGTTGTCTCAAAAGCTTTATTCATTGAGACATGCAAGAGGCAAGAAAGATTGGATTCCACACAGATCGCAGACGAATTATTTGAGAGTTGGGCCACCGATGCGAAGTTTCATGACACAAGTGCGAAAAATAAGGAAAATAGGGCTAAAATGGAAGGACCGTCATATGTTGGCGGCTCCATTCCAATTAGTGAGCATCGACGAAAAGTTGTAAGTACACGTTATTTTCTATTTAGGTATCTAATATTTTGTACTTTGAAGTGATTAATTAATGTCATCATTTGCGTTTGCGGTTAGAGTCGGGGAAGTTCTGTAGGATCGATTGAGTGGGTTACCTTTGAGCGCACCCATTCCTGATCGAAGGGAGTGAGAGGCGTGGATTAACCCAAAGCGCAGCAAGTAGCGGTTAGACATTTATTTCCTTTATTACTTATTTTATGCACCACCATATTTATTTCATTTTACATGTCTTATTTGTTATGTATTTTTGTACTTGTAGGAAACCTTTCGAAGTTGTCACGGGAGAGAGACCCCACATCCTCTCGGTCGATAACGAGAGTCTGTTCTTTGAGGCTACGGGCGGATTTAACAAGAAAGGGAGAGTCTTTGGATACGGTGCCTCCCGGTCGGCCCGATCGAAGCAAACAAAGCGCTCCTTATGCGACATTGAAGGTGTTTCTTCGGGTAAATGTAATACATTTAATATAGATAATTTCCATTCTCTTTGTCCATTCAAATGAAGTTCAACTAATAAATGTACTTCATAATGTTTTTGCGAGATGAGTGAAGAAGATGAAGGCTTTGGTGCAGGAGCAAGCAACATGAGATGACTCAGAACGAGGAGATGATGAGCGCGAAGCGGACTCGGGAACAAGAGATTATGAGGCAGCAGATGATTCAGAACGAGAGATGATCTGGAAGCAGATGACCCAAGCAAGCGGAGATGATGCAAAGAAGAAGTGATTCTGAACGAGAGATGATGATGCAGCCGAGATAACTCGAAAGCGGAGATGGTGAAGCAGATGCAGCTTCAACTCAAGTCTCTAATGAAAGACAAGGGTTGGGGTCGGCTCCTGGTGATGATGACCATCTTGGTGATGATGATGATCACAATCCTTTGTTTAGGATACTTTTTACTATTTGCTATTTGCAACATTATTATATATATTTTGTTTTAAAATTTGTAAACTCTTTGTAATTGTTATTATATCCATGGTACACTACTTTTTGTACTCACTTTTCTGAAGAAAAAAATTTAAAAAATATATATATATTTTTTTAATTTATCAGTTTTGCTACGGAATTTTTTCCGTAGCAAATTTTCGCAAATTTGGGAATTTGCTACGGAAAAATATTCCGTAGCAAATTTTGCTACGGAAACAAATTCCGTAGCAAAATTTGCTACGGAAAAAAATTCCGTAGCAAAATTTGCTACGGAAACAAATTCCGTAGCGAATTTGCTACGGAAAAAATTCGTAGCAAAATTTCGAATTTGCTACGGAAAAAATTCCGTAGCAAAATTTCAAATTTGCTACGGAATTGTTTCCGTAGCAAATTTGCTACGGAATTGTTTTCCGTAGCAAATTTTGCTACGGAATATATTTCCGTAGCAAAATTTGCTACGGAATATTTTTCCGTAGCAAATTGCGACGAATTGCGACGGAATTTGATTTTCCGTCGCAATTGCTACCCGGTTTTTGCTACGGAAAAATTCCGTAGCAAATTCCGTAGCAAACTCGTTTTGCTACGGAAAAAGCCTGTTTTGCTACGGAATTTTTCCGTAGCAAAACTTGATTTTTCTTGTAGTGCTCGGAGGTGTGATTCTTTGTGTAATTTTCTCCTCGGGATGGAGATTCGACATTGTTGTCAACAAGTGGTTGTTAAACAGAATTTTGCAAGCCTGGGTGTTTTTTTTTTGGTTGTATGGATCGTTTTTTTGTCTACACTTGTGTCCTCTTTTGTTGATTAAGATTCTTCTTTTAATTTCTTCATTCTTCTCGGATTCAAAGCTAGTTTAATACATTACTCATCTTTTGATCTTCTTATTTGGACCCTCCTTGGGGTTCTGGGCATTCGGGTTTTGGTTTTTTGGGTGCTTGTGTCTAAACTGATGTTGTCTGTTCCGATAGGAGCGAAGTTTGGTTACTTGTCAAAATTTTAGTTCGAACGCGTTCTCACTTTAGTGTATTATGTTCAAACTTAACGCCATCACGTTCGAACTTAACACCATCATTCGAACGTACGTTTGAATCAGTCAAATCATTTTCTCCATTTTTTATTATAGGGGCATAATGGGAATAAGTGAAGGTCACAATGAAAGAGAGGGCGCCAAAGTGACCATTGACGAAGTGAATATCACAGATGAGAGTGAGGAAGAAGGTCACGAGATGAGAGTGGGGAAGAAGGTCACGAGATGAGAGCAATGAAGATGGTGTGGTTGTTTTATTTTTAGGGGCATTATTGGTATTTTACCTCTCCTTTCCACTTAACCAACTTCCTTTTCTTCCTACCAAACATTTTATTTTCCCTCAACTAACTTCATTTCCCTAGTGTACCAAACGGCTCACATTTTTAAAGTTCCTTCATAATCTTCCATTCCTTTCCTTTCCTTCCCTTCCCTAAATCTTCTTTGTAACAAACGGGGCCTAAACTGAGCCAAGAGGAACCGCGGAGGAAAATGTAAATAAGTGAGCTTTACAACATATCTTAATTACTCCAAACACACTAACTCTTTGCAATATGTGAATCCTATTTGAAAATCTAGTTGTTGGCAAAAAAAAAAAAAAAAGCTATAAAAAAAAAAAAAAAATAAAACTAACGAAAGATCGAATAATAGATAACCTAGTTCAAATTTAAAAATAATAATAATAATTCTTTTTTTTTTAAAAAAAGTGGGAATTGTAGACTCTCACGAACCTTTTTTTTTTTTTTTTTTTTTTTGGTACAAAAACTTTCGTATTAATGTAAATCATTCGTATTTTATTTTATTTTCTTTTAATTTGTTGCATGACAAGAATAACAGAGCTAGTTAATTGATGTCAATAAATATTACTAGCTTCCAAGTGTTCAAGATTTAAAAAGCTAAACTATCAAATTTGCACCTTAACCCATTCAAATTTTAAGAGTAAATCTATAGCTGTCATGAGGGACCACAAGTCGTCTCTAGCCAATGGCACTGTTTACTTCCAAGTTCCTGTCAATGAGTCAACTAAGCCTTGAAGGGTTTTTTTTTTTTTTTTTTTTTTTTTTTGAATGAAAAGGACAAGCCTACTTGAACAAAGCATAAAGTTAGCTACAGCAATTCTCATAAAGTTAGCCTTTTTTTAAAAGATAGGCGATGTTTTTTTTTTCCCGAAGAATTATTATGAGGTTTTAAGGAAGGGATTTAATTAGTTAATCATCAAGAAGTCCCCATGACAAATGAAGAATATATAATGGCAAGTACTAGTATACTTGGACCAACAATTCGCCCTAAAGGTTTTGTTCGTTTACTTGGACCAAGTCAACCCACGTTCATTTGCATGGCCATACATCATGACTAAAGCAATTAAAGCAATTAAGTCATGTACAATTACTATTTGCCATTATGTAGTGCTCCTTTGCTTGGCTTTATGTAAGAAGTAATAAATAATCGAACCAGAATTATAGTGTTGCATATTAGAAATCTATATATATATATATATATAAATTAAGACTATATAAAAATTTTGAGATGTCTACTTTTCAATATAAAAAGAATCACTTCAAAATATTACCATTTGCCCCTCAAAATTTAACAATTTTCACGATACAACTTAGGGAAGCCCAAAATATATGAAATAAAGTTATTTCCAACCCATCCACCATTTAAATTTACTTAGTTAAATATATTTAGGATCATCAACCTTTTAAAACAAGTCTTTAACATGTAGAGGTGTTAAATACAAAAATAAAATGAGAGCACACAATTATGCAAATTACTGGGCACTAATTAATTATTTAGAAGTTGAAAGTTATTTAACGTTTTTTTGTTGAAAAAATTGAGTTATTGAGGTTTCACTAGAAAATTAGAAAACTATAAATAAACATTATCTATCAGGTAATTAACTAAACGCTGTTATACGAATATTTTAAATTAATTTCTTTTTTTTTTTTTTTTTTTGTAAGAAAATAATTTTGCAATTTATATCTATAATTTAGAAGGGGATTACATTGTAATTAATTATTATTAAAATAACTTTGTCTCCTTACTATTATTCTTTATAACGCACTCCTTCTAACTACCAAAAAAAAAAAAAAAAAAAAAAAAAAAGTAATCAGTTAGCGAGTCAATTCCAAATGCCGTAGGCTAAACGCCACTTCCTACTTTACATAAACGCACGACTCACACCCCCACTTTATTTCTCATGCATCTTGGTTTGAATGTTGAATTTGAGACCTCAAGCTTCAGGCGAGTTCATATCTACTTTACTATTTCTCTTCAATATATTCATGGATATTATTATATTATTATAACACAATAATATGAGTTAGAGATATAGCGTCTTTATATATTTCAACAGATAACATGGACAGGACACAGTGGATTTTATGCTTTACCTTGATCCAACTCTTGCTCGTTAATCTTAGCGACGCAATGCTCAGTGGAAGGAAACACACCACCGCTAGCAACACTCATTCTGGCAAGTACCTTAAGTTTATGTATCAGCCAAAAGCTTAATTATAACTTGCTCTAGCTTTATCAAACCTATGCTTCCCTTCAATATTATATTATAATATTCTGTTGAATGAAATTTTTTTGCACACTCAGATTTCATAAGCATTGATTGTGGAGCAAGCAACGAATACACTGACCCTCTAACTGGGATCTCATATCAGACAGACCAAGGTTTTGTAGACACAGGCTATAATGATATGGTCGCACCTGATGAAAGATATACAGTAGATTTTCGTTATTTTGGGAGACAACTTCAGACACTAAGAAGATTCCCTGAAGGAAGAAGGAATTGCTACACCCTGAAACCAAGACAAGGCAAAAACCAAAATTACCTCATCCGAGCTTTCTTCTCATATGGAAATTATGACCAAAAAAATCAAACTCCAAGTTTTGACTTGTACCTTGGCCCCAATCATTGGTCAAATATTGCAGCAAACTCACATGGTTATGTTTTTGAGGAGGTTATCCATACTCCTACAACTGAAACCATACACGTTTGCCTTGTAAAGTCAGGCAGAGGAATACCTTTCATTTCTACATTGGAACTACGACCTCTCAACAATTTTATTTATAAAAATCCCTCCCCTTCTCCATCACTTTTAAACATCTTTTCAAGAGTTGATGTTGGTAACATCACTAAAGCCAAGTTCACCAGGTGATTCTAATTTTTTATGTTCTTTGTAGCATTTTTGTGTTTTCACATGTTCATTAATCTAGCTCTTGTCAATTTTTATGTTCTCTAGCTTCTTATGTTATTTATGCTTTCCTTTCACATGGAAGCAATTCTCATATTCGCTTTTTATTCACAAGTCAACAAAGTGAAGTTCACTTGAATCCCTGAGCAAAAAAAAAAAAGTTCACTTGAATCATCTTCTTTCTCTACGTCCATTACTTACAAAACTTGGTATGCGGGCTATGGTTGTCAACCTCTTAATTCAACCAATTCTCCGCTTGGAACCCCTCCTCTTCCCTTCCCTCTTCATTTTTCTAACCATTAGATCGATGTTTGTGAATGATTTAGATTTGATCTTTTATAAAGTTATTATTAAGATTTTAAATTTAAAAAGAAAATTAATTAATTAAATATCAGTAGCTACATTTTGATATGAATAATTCAATACTACAATGAAGTAATTAAAATCAATATTTTGTATAAAACTAAATCTGAACCCTTCAAATATTGATTTAGTGGTTAGAAAAGGAAAAGAGGGGAAGAGGATGAGAAGGAAAGAAGAGGGGTTCCGAACTGGTTAATTCTCATACTCATTTATTTAATAATGCGAGAATACAGGTACGTGGATGACATCTATGATCGTATGTGGTTTGTGGACAACATGACTTCTAATTTGCAAGATTGGCATGTGGTCAATAAACCTGCGGAAATTGATCTTGAAAGCACAAATTCTTATAGATTACCAGCAGGAGTGCTACTATCTGCAGTCAAATCATCGAATCGCTCCTCTGCTTTGAACTTTGACTCTGGTTCTGTTTGGTGGTTTCACTTAGAATATTCTTTCAAATATTACATCATCTTTCATTTTGCTGAAATTGAACAGCTTCCCTTTGGGCAGAAAAGGATAATAGATATTTCTGTTAACGATGAAAACATCCTCCAAAAGCCCATAACTCTTCAATACTTGAAGCCTCTCACAGTTTCTGCTGTTACAAACCAAAGTTATATTAGATTCAGCATAAGAGCAACATCAGAATCTGCTGCTCCTCCAATCCTCAACGCACTTGAGATTTATCGATTAATATCACCGCTAAATTTCCCAACAGACCAAAGAGATTGTACGCTTCTTTATTCCTCATTGAACTGTTTCATACTATGTGTGTGTGTATTATTTCAGTGTGTGCACGTTTTGGCTTTGACTTCTTCTGAGAACACATGTTTATTATTTGTAATAATAGTGGATGCTATCTTGTACATCAAAATCGCATACAAAATCTCCAAATTGGATTGGCAAGGTGACCCATGTATTCCCAATTATGCATGGGAGGGACTTATTTGCATTTCTGGCACCAATCAATCTTACGCAAGGATCACCTCATTGTGAGTATTTCACTTCTTGAATTAAATTCATAAGGTTTGATTTATGATTGTTTTCAAAAATATGTTGGTTATAAACGTTCCTAAATTGGCATAAACTGTGTGATCCGTTTCACTTCTTGCTCCAAAAGGTTTGATAAATGTATAAACTAGAGTTGAAAATTAATTTTATGTTACTCTTGTTTTTTTTCTCTTTTTTGATAAACGATACTAATTTCTATTGCAAAGTACCAAATGTTTTTTAAAAACTCCTTACTCAATTATTTATTTTATTTTAAATTAATTCCAAATTAAAATTAGAACAATGTACTTTATTGACTGAGTCAAATATTGACTAAGTAAGCATTATGCTTCCTCTTTTAATTTTACCCGACTATATATCCATTGTTAGCAGTCAGAGACAATAACAAGGCCTAATGTTACATATATGTTAGTAAAAGCCTAACTCTTAACCAACCGGAGTTGGGTCTGGCAAAATGAGCTAGTCCCCCACAACGTAGCGAATGGTTCCAATCCCCACTGGGAGAAGTGCTTGACAGTGCCTCGGACATGATTGTTCCAATTGGAGGATACCTGTACTTATCCAAAAAAGAAAGAAAGAAAGAAAAAGCCTGGCTCTTATCTTCTTCTTAACTTGGGTTACAAAGCATTTATGTGTTGCATTTTGTGACCTATCTATCCTTAGATAGAATCTCTTATTCATGGGGGACTGATATTATATTCATGTCCCAACCTTGGTATTAATTGATGTTCTCTCATATTTCCTATTAAAGAAGCTGCATGTACTTGAGAAAATTGTATAGTCACCTACCTTAGTATATTTTGACCATATAATCTAATTATTCCAAGCAGAAACTTGAGCACGAGCAACTTAAAAGGAGATATAGCTATTTCATTCTCACACCTTACGGAGTTGGAGTCCCTGTAAGTATATAGTGCTGACTTAATTAGGACAACATTTTCGATCTAAGAATTTCATCAAGTAAAATTATGTTGTTTTTGTTTTAGGGACTTGTCAGATAATCACTTATCAGGAACAATACCAGAATTTCTAGCTAAATTGCCAAAGTTGAGAGTTCTGTAAGTTTTGTGTATGATTTGCGACTACTAATAGTCCACGCATACCATGATAACTTGTAGATCATCAACTAATTACTGAATATATTTCAACAATGATTTTTTTACAGTAATTTGAGAGGCAACAAGCTTACTGGTTCAATTCCCAAGAATCTCAAGGAGAAGTCAGATTTGGATATGAGGTTTGTCATTTAATCTATCATAGTTTCTCAGCTTTTAGCCTTGTTATTTATTTATTTATAATTGAACTAAAATCAGTTTAGCAATATTATTTGATCAGACTGATCAATACAATTGATAATACTAATCAACTTATTGTCTGATTTATCTTTCAGTTTGGATGGTAACCCTGATCTTTGCTTGACGGATCCATGCAAAAAGCATGAGTTCGTTATTCCACTAATAGCATCTGTTTCTGCTTTGATTGTTGTAATCTTGGTTTCGCTTGGAATATGGATCCTTAGAATTAAAAGACAGAAAGGTCAGTCTACACAAGATTCCCTGTGAACTTTATTCTTTGTTATGTCACAGTGATTTTGATTTTTTTGAAGAATTGTATAATATTTAAATCTGTAGTATTTCATGTCCCCAAGATATCAATATGTCTCTAATTTTATGTACAACATAATGATCAATAAAAGAAAAAGGAAAAAAAAAAAATATTTGGAGGTTGAGACATTATTTTTATTATCCTTTATCCTTATTAATATTTACTGGGGATTTTGCAGGGCATGAATCATCAAAATTAAGAAATCGAGCATTTTCTTACTCCAACGTTCTTGAGATCACTAATAACTTGCAAAACTTGATTGGAGAAGGAGGATTTGGGAAGGTTTATTTAGGAACTCTAAAGAATGATACTCAAGTCGCAGTAAAATTACTTTCTCAATCATCAGCACAAGGTCATAGAGAATTTCTATCAGAGGTTAAGTCAAAATCCAATACTTGAATTAATTTTGTTCATTATTAGAAACATATTTTGTTCAATATTTTTCCATTCTCATAGAGGTGATAAAGTTACATATGAATTATAGGTAGAACTTTTGATGGTTGTTCATCATAGAAATTTGGTTTCTCTGATCGGATATTGCGAAGAAGCTTGCGCAAGGGCATTAGTTTATGAGTACATGGCTAATGGTGACCTCTGCCGACATTTATCCGGTATATATGAAATCTCTTGCTTCAAATTAAAAGGCTAGATTAGACATTTTCTAGCCACAATATGGTTATTAATTCACTGAGAAACATTTGAAGGTATATGTAAAATAAATCTCCTTACATTATTTATATATATATAGGTGACAACGGGGATGCTTTAAAATGGAAGAAGAGGCTTCAAATTGCACTAGACGCAGCGTGTGGTAAACAAAACTATTCATATGCTAACCTTTTATGAGTTTTATGATAATATTGAATTTCAATTTGTACGGAAATGATATCTTTTTTTTTGGGTGGAAATATAAACAAATTATACATAATATAATATAATTTGTTTGGTCATGCAATAATGAATGGAATTGCAGGGTTAGAATACTTGCATAATGGTTGTAAGCCAGCAATAGTGCACAGAGACTTGAAGACCACCAACATTTTGTTAGATGAAAATATGGAAGCTAAGATTGCTGACTTTGGGTTGTCTAGAGCTTTTGCAAATGATATTGATAGTCACGTCTCAACTCGTCCTGCTGGAACAATTGGTTACCTTGATCCTGAGTAAGCACTTTATTCATACTATATAGGGTTAATACCATACTCCTTATAATTTGATCAAATTTTGGTCATACCAAGTCTTTATAAAATTAAAGAGACCAAAACCTAAATTTGATCCTATCACACACACACACATACACATAAATATATTCCTCAACTATAAGAATCTCCAATAAATTAGTTTTAGGGAATTAGATAAAAGAAAAAAATCACTTGAACTTTAAAATCTCAAATCAGTGATTTTCTTCTAAAAGGAGTTGCCAATTGATATACTCTTGTAGACCACAAGACTAATTTAGGATTTTGAACAAAATTATATATATATATATATATATATATATATATTTCCTCAACTAAGAATCTCCACTAAATTAGTTTTAGGGAACTAGACAAAAAAAAAAAAAAAAAAAAAAAAAAAAAAACGCTTCAACTTTAAAATCCAAAATCAGTGATTTTCTTTTAAAAGGAGTTGCCAATTACTATACTCTTATGGACAACAAGACTAATTTAGGATTTTGAAGTTCAAGAGATGTTTTTTTATCTTTTTCCCTTAGTTTTAAGGTTTGCTTACAAGAAAAAAAGAGCATTTGCAATGAACATATTATTTGGAATGGTAAATAAATCAAGCTCATTTTTTTATGTTAGATTGACTACCTCGAACTAAGTTTGAATATCTATTTCCATTTGGATGCTATAAAATTTTACAGGTTTCAAAGTTCTGGCAACCTTACAAAAGGAAGTGACATATATAGTTTTGGAATAATTCTGCTAGAGCTAATCACTGGACAACCTGCAGCAAAAAGGCAACAAAACTATACCTTCAGTCTCCTACTTTATTGGGTTACCCCTAAATTTAAAAACAAGGAAATCGAGTCCATAGTTGATCCAAGGTTACGAGGAAAATATAGTGTTGATTCGGTTTGGAAATTTCTAGAGATAGCCATGTCATGCACTGCACCATCTGCAAGTGAAAGGCCCAATATAAGTCAAGTAGTTTATGAACTAAGGGGATGTTTGGCAATGGAGACAAGCTTGGAATTACTGACCAGCAGCGATCTCTACCCCAATTCAAGCAGTTCCATGAATATGAGTGCTTCGAAATTTGATTCAGGCTTCAGTGTTTTGTCTGGAAGATAGATAGTTGTTTACTTGTTTCCTCGAATATGAGTGCTTCGCAATTTATGAAGTATAAAAACTTGTACCATTAATTTGAGTACCTACTAATGGTGAGTGTGTGTTTGTGTAAATATAGATGACGGAAAGTAAATAAGGCAAAATAGAGAAATCAACATAGTCAAAGTTATTCTGAATCGGTCCCCTAACCTCCGACTAGTCTCCTTAAAACTTTTAAGATATTTTCATACTATAATCAACCAAGTACAATTTGTATAGGTTTTACAATAAGCTCACGTACAATTCATTCAATCACTCAAGATTTTCACATAGCTCACCTAGAACAAATGCAAAGATATAATCAATTGTTCGCTAAGGTCGCTCATAGTGAGTTAGTGAGGAGATAGACTTTGCTGTATGTCTTGGAGTCATCTTCAAAATTGAAACCAAAGTTTGTAATGTAGTGTAACCTCAAGTCATCTCTTCAGGAGCCTTTTATTTTAATCTAAATGTCAGGAATGAAATATAAACAAAGAGAAAAATATTGTTTTCTTTTAAACTATCTAAATGAAAATAAAATTAAAAGGTCCTAAAGGTACTTATTTTTTGTCCATTTGGTTTATGAAGATGGAAATGGATAGTGTGAATGAATAAATGATGGAAAGGAAGATGGATTAATGGAATAAATAAGTCTCTAGTACAATTACTTAGGCTATATTGCTTCAATCAAAAAATTTAGCTAGTTGATTTTGAACCTTTAGTGGTCTCAGGTTAAATCAAGTTAAACTAAAGTATACAATGAATGGCACAATTCTGGTCTTGTTTTCTTAAGGAGCCTTTTATTTAATTCAACTAAGTGACAAAAACATTGAGATGTAAACTACCTTTTTTGGGAGGGGGGTGGTCTTGAGAAATTGTTGAGATGAGTAATGAAATTTGATTTAAGCAAATTGATGAGGAATGATGCTTGAAAAATAGAATATAGGTTATTCTCACTCAAAATAATTTTGGGACCTAAATTACTTATTAAGTCAAAAATTAAACCTTAGCAACTCACTAAGTCTAGTAATATTAAATAGAAATCAAGGTCTCGAAACATTTAGTGGAATTTTCATCGTCACACTTATGCCATTGAAGCTGACCGGCGAAAATTGCAGAAAAGTATAACTATCAAAATTAAAGAGAAAGATACAGCTGTCAATTTTAAAGTGGCACAGAGTCTATTGGAACATCCCAAATTTTCATGTAAATCAATCAATGAAATATATGAATTTTTCATCAAGTAGTAGTAGTCAATGGTATTTATTATTCTAACCAGATAAATTAATTATGGGGAAATAAGGTGGAATTATTAAAAAGAAATGGTTACTAAATTTGGTTACAAATAAATTGAGATGGTAATATTAAGAGGGTAAAAATATATTTTTCCCTCATTATTTTCATATTTTTGTCCAATAAAAGGAGGGGCAATATAACACCATATTACAGTATAATACAAGGACTTAAGAAGAGATGGAAATATATTTGAAGGCATATTTTTTCTAAAAAGCCTTCAAATTTCGAAATTAGAGAGGAGGGGGAAAAAAATTTAAATCTGATCTTTAGGTCAAGGCTTTAACCACTGAATAAAAGGGAGTGTGGACTTGTAATAGGATAAAAATCAGAATAAAATTTTTCTTCCCCATCTGCCGTGCTGTCAGTCACGTCACCATAGAAGAAGGAGAAAGTAGGTAATTAGGATTCAGCTTGAGGTGTACTTGAGGTATGAGAGATGTGAGGAAATGTGATAGATAGATGGGAAAAGATTTAGGGCCTGTTTGGTTAGGTGTTGAAGAGAGCGTTGAAGAGAAAAAAAAAAATTCAGCGACAGTGAGAAAAACGTCCAGTAGAGAAAAAGCTCTTGCGGAACTGTTTGGATCAAGTAGTAGATGATGAGCTTTTTCCTAATAAGCTCAGTATCGCAGAAGCTGGAGGGGGAGCTTCTAGCGCAGAAGCGACAACTGTAACGGAAGAAACAGAGCATATGCAGAGAGAAGGAAAGAGAAATACACGAAGCACATGGAGAGAGAGAGAAGGAAAGAGATATAGGTACAGGAACATAGTGAAAGAAGGAAAGAGAAATATTGACCGACACATATATCCAAAGCAACAATTCATTTTCCATATAAACAAATAATTTATTGTAACTTAATTTAATATTAATTTTTGTTAAATTCATTATTTTATAATAATAATTAAAAAAATTTCAAATTAAAATTTTTATTTTTATTTTCATTTATCTTAATATATACAATTAATATGTATATATAGTATTCAATATGATTCATACCCTTTTCGTCATTTTTCATCTCAACGACTTTTTAAATAATAATCCAAATACAAACAGATCGACTTTTTTCCTACCGAGATTTTTCTAAAGTCGGATAGCTTTTTGCCACCGTTCCTACCGCCAACCCAAACAGGCCCTTAATCAATTAAGGGAGCAGTTGTACGATCGAATAAGGCATTCACCCATGGAAGAACAAAAATAAATAAATAAATAAATAATTTTCCTCCATAAGACAAGCAATTGCATCACGTGGAAAGAGGCACTGGAGAAGACACAAAATACTTCCTCATATTTTCTCCATAGCGTCAAACGCGTGAGAAGGGATAGGAAATAATGATCTAGTATTAGGTTCATTTTGAGCTGAGAAGAATTGATGGATTCGACAAAGCAAATTAATGAAAGGGGGAGGGGTAAGTCAGACACGCTGAAGGAGGCTTGGATGAAAAATATATATATAAATAAATAAATAATTATAAATAAACAATACTTCACCCATAATTCCCCAAGCGCCGGATGGGTGAGGAAAAGAAGGCAAATGAAATGAAATTTTTTCTTTTTGCTCCAATGAAATGAAAAAATTAATGAATAAAGGGAAAAAGATAAATAAATACCTTTTGAATTTGTAAAACTTCGAGAAGTCCGTTGAATTTGTAAAAAACCGAGAAGTATCGAGGACTTATGATGGATATGCAAATTCGGTCAAATTGCCTTTTTGCCCTTACTTTTAGATAAATAAAAATGCCCTCACCGAGAGGGCCACCGCCACCGGCCGCCGGAGGGCCGTCGCCGGCGACGGGCGCCGGTCGGTAGCCACCAGCCCACCGGTGGGGGGGGTGGTTTGGGCGGGTGGGGTGATTTGTCAAAAAACAAAACAATGCATTACAAATGTGGGCCCCATGGGCTACTTGGTTCCTTTTTTATATATATACATTAACAAATATATATATTCTTCTTAACATTTTTTCAATGGTATTTACCGGTTCATAAACGCGAATTACCGGTCCCATGAACGCAAATTACTACCCACAAACGCGAATTACAACATTTTATTCGGGGTTCCTTTTTTACTACTTGTTTTGTTTTTTGACAAAACACCCCACCCGCCCAAACCCTCCCCCCCCCCACCGGTGGTGGTGGCCGCCGGCGGCCCTCCGCAGTGGCCCTCTAGTGAGGGCATTTTTATTATTTATTTATTTATTTAAAAGTAAGGGCAAAAAGGTAATTTGACCCGAATTTGCATATCCCTCATAGATTCTTGGTACTTCTCAGTCTTTTTACAAATTCAACGGACTTTTGGAGGTTTTACAAATTCAAAAGATATTTATTTATTTATTTTTCCCATGAATAAATATTAATGTGGCTGACACTCAAAGCTGATCCATCACCATAGCTTATTCATGTCCTACTTCAGAATTGTTTGGAGTTAGTAGAGAGAAAAGATTTCCCTAGATTATTCTAGATTATTGGGGAATTTATTTAAGAGGCCATATACTTCCTTTCCTTGTGTTTGCTGTACGTGTGGAAGAAGATGAGCAGAAGGCGATTGGAGAAGAAAAAGGGAGCATTGAGGAGCAAGGTTCAAGCTAGTGGAATATCAAGATCAAGTAAGTCATAGTTTTTTTTTAAACTACCTTATAAATTCATGATTTGCCAATACAATAATGGGGGTACTCTGCGTTTTTGATCATATGATAAGATTGAATAATAGAAAAAAGGTGAAGGAATGAAGGATTAAATTTAAGGTTAGAATTTACGAAGAAAGATTAGTATGATAGAAGAAAAAAAATGGTTCTTGAAAATGGGGATCTATTATATCTGCCAACCTTATGGACGTGAGAAACTAATTTTTGTTGGTGTTTTTAATGCCTTCAAGGTGTTTAAAATAAGATTTTAGTATAAGATTGAGATTTTTTTAAGTTTAAGAAGGCCTATTTTTAAATCAACAAAAAAATATTTTAAAGAGGAGTTACTGATATTCATATTTTGATCATTTTAGGGTCACTTTGATTTTGTATACCCGGAGAAAAATATTACTAATAATTTTGGTTAACTACCAAGTAGTAACCTTAATCTACATATGTCTTGTGTTACCTTGTATGTTTGTTTTTCCATGATTGTGAACCTGTGTCTCCTGAAAAGGTATATGCGTTTGTGTGCATTCAATGTGGTCTGGGTTTGGAGCCCAACTACTGTGTCTTTCCCAGTGCTGTAGATCTGGGGCTTGCTTTATTGAGCAGTCCTACGTTTGTTTCTAGGACATGTAGTCCATCTGTAGTTAACACGGTATACTTGATACGTTGTATTTGTGTTACTGCGTGTTTGTTACTGAATACTATTGTTTGGTGTTTTCCTAATTATGGTTACATACATACACTGTTTATGCATTATATATGAGATTAACGGTTACTCTATGATTCATTTTTGAATCCCAGATTTTTATAAATTTTCAGGAAGTACTTCAAGGGTCAGAAGCCGGGACGTAAGGGTAAGAATGCGGAGCTGGAGTAGTTGGTGTCGTTGGTGGGGGAGGATGATTTATTTTTTATTTTAATTTTGTGTTGGGATAACTATATATTCTGTTGGCTTCGTAGGCACCGGTGGATGACTATATATTTAACCCTCCGGGGACTATATTTTGTTACTTACTTTTAATTATACCAATATTGTCTGAAATCTAACCGGGAAATGCTCTATTTCGATAAAACTCTAATGCATGTTAATAAATAGTAATTAAATAATATATGATGATTATTAAAAGGGAATCCCTCTATTCGCCACCCGCATGGGCGAGGTCGGTAGGGGTGTTACACTAACAATTCTCACAAACCAATAAAAATAGTTAAAATCAATAAAGTTACCCTAAAATTTATGTAATTTTTAATATTACTCTTGCTAATTGCATTAAATTCTAATATCATATTAATTATTAGGAAAAATTAAAATAAAGGACATAGAGAAAATAATATTTATTATAAAGGACCATAAAAATTGTAATTATTTAGAAAGACCGAACATTATAATATAAATTTAAAATTACTAAATTGCCCCTAATCAAACCTAATGTATTATCTATTGTATTCACGATTAAAACATAACTAAAATTAAAACTAAAACTACCTATCATAATATGATCATATCTTTTTGTTTAATATATTATTTAATTAACAACTGTTACACTCATATTTTTCTTAACTTTTATTTTTCACTAATTTATATCATCAAGTTACCCAATTTATATTATCAATGTTGATATCAATTAAACTCTTTTTATAAAAATAAAAAATAAAGTCATTTCATATTTTTCAGGATATAATTGGTTAATTAGGTTTTTTTAATTTTATTAAAATTACATGAGTTGTTCAACTCACATACATTGCTTCTAAAACAAAAATAAATCATACACGCTTTTTTTTTTTTTCATAGATATATATTCATGTTGTGAAAAATGAAAATTGAGAAAACTATTGTTTAATTTAATGAAACTTAGAATTTTGTATTGGTTTTAAAAAGAGAATGTAGGAGAGAATGCAGGAGATTCTGTTATGGACATTTTAGTATTTTTAATTTTTAATTTTTATATTTGGTCTTTATAAATAATTACAGTTTTTTATGGTCCTTCTCTATAAATATCTTTTCTTCTAGGTCCTTCATTCTAAGTTTCTCAAATTAGTACTCTTACCTACTACCCTTATTAATTATATGTATACATAAAAAAAAAATTAATGCTTCTTAAGAATAAATAAGTGTCTTATAAAAAAATAAATATATTTATTAGTTGGTACATTATAATAAAAAAAGTAAATAATAAAGAATAAATGAAGTATATATTTATTCATCCACACACTCTCTCTCCTTTCTTCCATTCTTTTTGTCCATTTTTCTTACACGCCCTCTCCTTCTCTTTCCTCTACTTCCTTTCTTGTCGTTTTTCATTATTTTTCTTTTGCCGCACGCTGCCATATGGAGTCCGGATGCTCTCAGCATCACTCCCCTCCTCATCCCTCAGAATCTTTTGATCTGTGCCGTCCAAAAGTTGATCTAAGGACCCAGAATTATCAATGTCAAAACCGCATGCGGTGTTTATAAAAATTTTAAAAATCCTTCCCCAGCCCATTAGATTCATTTTTGGACGGCTCGCATTTACTTCCGAGGGATACCGAGATAGACGCTTCGAGGATATCCGCTCCCTTGCCATATGTCCCTAGAAAAGTCTCATGCATCTATTAAGTATTACGTATTTAAATTATTTAATTATATATAAATACGTGAAATACGGCGTGATTGAGTTACTTTCTTTGGCGAAACTGATACTCCATAATGGAGCTGACAAGGACTTGAGATTTGTCAAGTTTACAATTTCCATAGTATACAAGTTTTCTCCAATTCATGGGAGGCATTAAATATTTTGTTTCGAGACAAGTACGTTGGATCATCCGTTTAAAGAAGAAATTGAGGCTACACATCAACTTATGTATGGAGATTGGCGTGTTGTTTTGTTCCATTCAAATAGGGAGACAATCGAATATGTAGATATTTTAGTTAATGAGGCATATGTAGATGATATGCAGTTAAGGCTTACTCCACAGGTGCACCCAAGGTGTAGGGCTCAATTCATGCTTGATATCACTCATGTTAGTGATGATTCTAGTACTTTGTCTTATACGATAGTTTATTTAAGTTTCAAGTTTAGGCTTGCCAAATATACTATTAAAAAAAAAAATGGAGCTGACAAAGGGACCAATGTAATTAAAGTCTAAAGAAATAAATATTTTATGGAACAGATAAGAAATGTGGGATTCGAATGAGTAGTGTCTCTCTTTTGACACCCCCCCCCCCCCCCCCCCCCCCCAAAAAAAGAACGAATGAGTATCTCTCACGGATGCGGTTTTCCTATACGCAAAACGGCGCAGTTTTGGGTATAGGACATTGAGCAAGTTCCCACTTTTTCCTTAAAAAATATTTCAGCAGGGAAGGTATTAAAAAGATATTTTAAGATACTGAAAAAGTATTTTATAATCTTGAAATATTATTTTAAAATCTTGAAAGAATATTTTAAAAATCGAACGATACTAACAAGATATTTCAAGATACTCTTATGATCTTAAAAAATTATTTTAGAATCTTCAAAAAATTTCCTCAAGTATATTTTTAGTATCAATTAGTATCTGAAATATTTTTTTTAAGATCATGAAGTAATTTTTCAGTATTCTGAAATATCTTATTAGTATCAGTCAATTCTCGAAATATTTTTTCAAGATCCTAAAATAATTTTTCAAGATCATGAGGTATTTTTTAGTACCAATAAGTATCCGAAGTATCCTATTAGTATCGGTCATTGTTACTTGAAATATTTTTTCAAGGTCCTACAATAATTTTTCAAGATAATAATATATATTTTTTAGTACTAATCAATATCCAAGTATCTTGTTAATACTAGTTATTGCCCGAAATATTTTTTTAAAATCCTAAAATAAATTTTCAAGATCATAAAATATTTTTTACATCAAGTCAAGATCCTAAAGTATATTGCTAGTACCAGTCAATGCCCTGAAATAATTTTTCAAGATTATGAATTATTTTTTTTAGTACTAGTTAGAATCTTGAAGTGCCCTGAATTTTTTTTTTTTTTTAATTAAGAAAAAGTGGGAACTTGCTCGCTGTCCTATTCCCAAAACGGCAAGGTTTTAGATATAGGACGGCAGCGCACCAAAGGCGTCAGCGTGCGAAAGTCGCTTCCGTCTCTCACATGCACACGGTGCTGAAGATGAAATGAAAGTAATTAGTGGGTGGGAGAAATAAAGCAAAAGAAACGAAAAAGGTGGTCGTGATACAAATGAAATATTAATGCTATTGAGAAAATGTCAGTCATGGATTTAAAATATAAATTAATGATACTTAAAAGGCATAAGAACAAATTCTAATTAATGATACTTAAGGTTTTCCTTCGTGATTTAAAGAGTAAAAGGTTCTCAACTCTCTTCATAAAGTGCGTTTCACAAAATTTTAAAGTGACATTTACGCTAGTTTTTGTCGTATTTTAACGACCACTGATAGTTTTTTAATGGTATATGGCAATATTACTATGTTTTGAAGCTTTTAAGATAACATGAAACTTAAAAAAAAAAAATTAAGGCAACATTACTTATCAACAAAAACTTCTGAAACAAATTTAAACATTGAAAGCAACAGCGGTCTTGTAGTACCACAAGTCGTCAATGGCCAATGGCACTGTTTACTTCAAGTTCCTGTCCATGAGTCAACTCAGTCCTGAAGGTTTGTTTGTTTGTTTGTTTTTTTGTTTTGTTTTTTTGTTTTTTTTAAGGCAAGCCTACTTGAAGAAATCATAAAGTTAGCAATAAAAGTTTGAGGAAATTACTGTGAAGTCTAAGGAAGGGACTTAATTATTGAACCATAATTTTATACAATTTTTGATAACTAATTTGAGATTTTTAATATATTTTTTGGGATATTATTACATAATTAAATACTAATTTGAGTTAGAAACATTTGTATTAAATTAAATGTTATTAAGCATAAATGGTCATAATTTATTAATTATTCATGCAAATGATTTTTTTAGACTTTTGATGTTACATTGTGCTTAACTTTGTATTGTATGTGCTTATTAAGAAGAAAATTTGAGATTTTGGAGGGTCAAAAGTACTATTTTGAGGATTGAAAAAGTTATAGAAAAGGCCCTAAAATTTTTGAAAATTGTAAATCAATGAAGAAAAGGGATCAGAAAAGTTACATTAAAAACCCATATGTTAATGAAATTACAGTTCAGCATCATAAATTTTTTGATATTTTATTTTTGCACCATACAAACTTTTAAACTTTATAGATTGATCCTTAATCAAAACTTGCATTTTGACCAGAAATCATTAGGTTTTCTTCTTCATGACCAAGTCGAAGGGGAGTCAAAGGAGAGCGATGCGGCAACATCTGAGAGATTCGATCCTTCCCTCTTGCCTTGACCTCTCTTCCTCGCCGGCGACAACTCAATTCTTCACTGTGGCCAGAGAGCTTCAACTACCACTCCTCCATCCTTACACCAACGTTGGAGAAGCTTGAGCAGGAAACAGAGAGGACAGGGAGGAGGAAGAGAGTATCGGAAGTTCGGACGACATTATCACCACCGCCGTTCCTTCATTCTCCATCAACCACCAACCATCGAAACACCATCACCACTACCAAGTCCGTTGTTCGGCTTCCATACTACCATTTCCAGTCAACCTTGGGAGCTCGGACTGGAGAGGAAGCAGAAGTTCAGAGACCAAAGAATTGAACGAGACTTTGGATCTCGTCGGAGAAGAGAGTCACACCATCGTCATTGTCAGAAACCACCACCGTCGTTATTCTCTTCCTTTATTTCGGGCGGTTTAATCACCACCACCATCTCTTTTCTTCCTTCTTCACTGATTTCCTTCTCTTGAACTCAGCAGAGCACCGTTCGACGTTCTTCTCTGCTTCCATTCCACCACCATCAGCGTCCCCTTTCTCTTTTTTCTTCCAGATTCACCAACGCCATCTTCCTCTCTTCTTTCCATCTAAACCGACGACCTTCTCCATTCTTTCTATCAAATCTGATGCTTCCTTCATCTTCCATGACTGTTTGGTTTGTGAAGCTCTTGTAGGAGGCTCTAATGACTATGTGTGGCTGATCCCTTTACTTTTTGGTGATGATGATTTATGCTTGAACTCAACTATATTGGGGGTGTTTTTCTAACCTTCAATTAGTGATTTATATATTTGAATTTTCTAATTTTGATCTATAATTTTGAAATTGGGATTCATGTTAATTATCTATGTTAGTTTGATATTTATAGTTAAGATTGGATTTTGTAGTATGAAAAATATATATTTTTGAATTTCTTTATGGTTGCAACAAGATTATATCAATTAGCGTGTTTATTTTCTAGTTAATGTGATTGATTTGTGCCTTCGGGGATTGTTTAATACTTAATTTCAAAAAGATTCATGTTACATTATCTCAATTTTAATTGTACATTAAGTGGTTTTAAACAATATCTCAAGAGATAATGGTTAGATATGTTTGTAGGAACTACTGTTAAAATATTGAACTCAAATGTTATTTTGAAGTTTTTTTTATGACTTAACGAATTTTAACTTCCAATTTTTTAACGTAAAGATAGTCACTTTCTTAATTACTAAGAGCATTCATCATTTATATTTTCACTCTTAATTTAAACATTTCTTCTTTATTTTCTAAAAGTACCAAAAAGAATATAAATAACTTTATTTTTGTGAATTTTAATTTAGAGAAAATCAATTTCAAATTCCCATTTCTAACAATGTTTTTAGCATTTAGTATAATCTAGAGAATTCAAAATAAAAATGCTCCTTAATAAGAAATCGATGGCAAATTGTTTACATTATATTGTATTTTAATTTGTGGCAAATAGTGAGTTGACCCCAAACGACTAAAGTTGTATCAAATCATTTAATTAGTTAATTATCGAGAAGTCCTAATAAAAACGGAGAAGGAGCATGTAATGATAAGTAGCAAGATAAAGAGGAAGCATGAAAATGAAGAAACGTTGTCCAACAATCCACTCAGACGATGCAAGGAGGAAGAACCGGTGGAGTTTCTTGTGGCTGGGATGTTCTAGAGCTCTCAGTATTGTTTATCAGGTAACGAAGCCCTTTTATACGAATTTTTAAATTATTCTCTCCGCTCCTAATTATAAAATCGAAGTCAACTTTTTTAAAAGAGATTAAGAAAACTAAATAAGTTACTTAATCAAATCATATGTTATGTATCCTTAGATCATATATTAATTTATGAGTCAAATTAATTAGTTTGGATCAGAAAAACATAAAATACAAATACTCAAAAGTAATTAATTAGCTTCTTTAATCTCTAAAAAAAAAAAAGAGTTAACTTGGTCTTATAATTAAGACCAAAAAGAGTAATTTATTTTTTTCTAAGAAAATAATTTTGCAATTAATAGTCTAGAAGATTACATTGTAATTATTACTAGTTTTAAAATAACTATGTATCCTTAACAGTTATTCCTCGCATATTACTCCTTAACAGTAATCAGTCAGCAAGTCAATTCCAAATGCGGTAGGCTAAACGCCACTGCCTACTTTACATAAACGCACAACTCATACCCCACTTTACTTATCATTTCTCTTGGCTTGAATGTTAAATTTGAGACCTCAAGCTTCAGGTAAGTTCATATCTACTTTACTATTACTCTTCAATTTATTCATGCATTACTATATTATTACAGTATGACAGAATAATATGAGCTAAAGATCATACAGCGTCTTTATAGAATTCAACAGATCACATGGAGAGGACACAGTGGATATTACGTTTTGCCTTGATCCAACTTTTCCTCAATCTCAGCGAGGCAATGCTCAGTGGAAGGAAACTCACCACCACTAGCAACACTAATTCTGGTAAGCGCCTTTGGATGGAGAGAAAAATAACGGCAAATGGTTTACTGTGAAGGAAAACTTGCAAAAATGAAAAAATATATAAATATATATTTGGGAGTTTTCCCTCCTATTATTTTTTTCTCCATCAAAACATAGGGTAAGTTTATGTAAGATAATGTTCTATATATGCATCAGGGAAAAGCTTAATTATAACTTGCCGTTGCCAAACCTCTATTATAATATTCTGTTGTATGAAATTTTTGCACTCGCAGATTTCATAAGCATTGATTGTGGGGCAAGCAACGAATACACTGATTCTCAAACTGGAATCTCATATCAGACAGACACAGGTTTTGTAGAGACAGGCTATAATTTTATGGTGGCACCAAATATAAGATATAAAATAGATTATCCTTATTTTGGGAGACAACTTCAGACAGAGTTTTCCCTGAAGGAAGAAGGAATTGCTATACCCTGAGACCTAAACAAGGCAAAAACCAAAATTACCTCATCCGAGCTTTCTTCGCGTATGGAAACTATGACGGCAAAAATCAAACTCCTGGTTTTGACTTGTACCTCGGCGCCAATCATTGGGCAAGTATTGATCCAACAACATATTATAATTTTGAGGAGATCATCCATACTTCTACAACCGACACCCTACACGTCTGCCTTGTCAAGACAGGCGATGGAGTACCTTACATTTCTCCGTTGGAACTACGACCTCTCAGCAATTCTATTTACACTACGACCTTTCAATCACTTTTACGTCGTGCTATAAGAATTGATGTTGGGTACATGAATACGCCCTTGGAGAAAAGGTACTTAATATAAAATTTAGTTTTTAATGAAAATTACACTACAAACTATATATTATATTAAGGATGGGAGCATTGTTGTTAAACTCATGAGTTGACACCCGAAGCATGTTTTTACGTTTCTAGCTTATTAAATCGAGTCGAGTTATTGGTAAACTCATGCCCATTGTAAACTCGGTTAAACTCACGAGTTTATACACCCAATTTATCATTTTTACGCTTTTAGCTTTACAAAACCGTGTTAATTCATACTTAAACTCGTGTTAACTTTTTTGATTTGATCATATTCAATGACCTTTATATTAAGTTTTATAGAAATTTCTTTGTTAAATATGGTAAATTTTGAATGTTGATAGATTTAATTTCAATTATTTGGATTTAAAATATATTTAAATCAAATTGTTATCATTTTTTATATTTTAATTATTTATTATACACTATAAATACCTATTTAATAGTGAAAGTAAACTCTTACGAATTTATGATTCAAGTTTACGTTATTATCACGAATTTACTTAAACTCGCGAGTTTGACAACCTTGGATGGGAGGTAATAGCATGTTGTGCTTTTACAAGGAATTAGCAACTCTCATATTCATTTATTTAATAATGCAAGCATATATATAGTTACACGGATGACATCTATGATCGTATGTGGCGCAAGGACTACGCTTTCACATTGCGAGATTGGAATGTGTTCAATAAATCTGTGGATATTTATCCCCAAAGCACAAATGACTCTTACAAATTACCAGCACAAGTTCTACAATCTGCAGCCAAATCATCGAATCGCTCCTCTGCTTTAAACTTTGACTGTTTTTCTGCCTGGGGGTATTCATTTGAATATTCCTTTATATATTATGTCTACTTTCATTTTGCTGAAATTGAGGAGCTTCCCCTTGGGCAGAAAAGGGTCATAGATATTTCTGTTAACGGTGAAAACATCCTCCCAACGCCAATGACCCTTGAATACTTGAAGCCTCAGACAGTTTCTACAGTTACAAATCAAAGTTGTACTCGTTTCAGCATAAGTTCAACATCAGAATCTGCTGCTCCTCCAATCCTCAACGCACTTGAGATTTATCAAATAATATCACCACTAATTTTCCCAACACACCAAACAGATGGTACGCTTCTCTATTCCTTGTTGAATTGTTTCCTGCTATATATATCTTCTAATTAATATCATTCCAGTATGTGCACGTTTTGGCTTTGACATCTTCTGAGAACATATGTTTATTATTTGTAATAATAGTGGATGCTATCTTGGACATCAAAACCAGATACCAAATCTGCAAATTGGATTGGCAAGGTGACCCATGTTTTCCCAATTATGCATGGGTGGGACTTATTTGCAGTTCTTCCACCATTCACTCTTACGCATGGATCACCTCATTGTGAGTATTAATATTTCACTTCTTGAATTAAAGTCATAACTCAATTATGGTGTTAATTTCTATTGCAAAGTGCTAAAAAATGTTTTAGAATTCCTAACTACTCCATGATTTATTTTAGTTTTAAATTAATTTAAAATTAAAATTAGTCAACGACTTTATTGACTTAGTCAATTATTGACCAAGTAAGTATTATGTTTGCTCTCTTAATTTTACTCAACTATATATCAACTTGTTAGCTGTCAAAGATAATAAGGTGTATTCGGTTTGAGGAGAAGGGATGGGAGGGGAGGGAGGATATTGACTTTATTGCTATTAATAAAAAGAATATTCCTTTTTGTGAGAGTGTATTTTTAAAATATTGAAAAAATTTCATGGGTTATTTAGTAAAGATGAGAGAAAAAAATTTCTCTCTCCTCCCTCCCTCTCCTCAAACTAAACACATTAATGTTACATGTTAAGAATCAGTAGGGTTGAGCATAAAACCTATAACCCATGAGCTCGCCCAAAACCCAATATAATTGGGCCATATTGAGCCCGCACCAAAAAAACTTTATAATGGGTGGGGTTAGAACCCGCCCATTTAAGATTTAAATGGGCGGGCTATGGGCACACCTATAGGCTACCCATACCCACCCATTTAGTGTATTTTTTTTTTTAAAATTATTAACTATCCATCCCATTCCGCCTAAAGCATTCCTTGAATCCCTTCCTATTTGAGTATTTAGGCACCTCTAATCCATAACCATAATGATAATCAACTCTCAATCTTGCTCAATTTCTCTCTCTATGACTCTGTCTATTCAAACTTGTGAGTTGCTATTGACTCTACATGTAATGTAGAGGAGATTTTAGAAGTGGATGAATATCTTCAAACTGAATTAGTTGGCTTTCATGATCCAAAATTTGATGTATTAGCATGGTGGAGAGTGTAACATCCCATTTTCAAAAGCAGTATATTTTTTTTTCATCAGAGTAGAGCATCGGAGCGATTGAGTAACCGATATTTATATTCAAAATGCCGTAAGTCCGTTTGACATACGGTAGCGGTACGTTATACCGAGTGTTTTCAAAGTAAATAACAAAAGAAGAAGGTCTTCGGTGAGTCCCTATGCGTGCCGCTTGCCTTTCTCCTCGATCCTCGGTCCTCTTGACCCGACGCTATGTTAAGAGGCGAGGTTCAATGCCCATTGAACCTCGGTGATTAACCTCATGCTTATGTGTGACAAAATATGTATGAGATATTCATAACATTACAAAGATTAACCAATACATAGCACACGCAGATGTAAGGTTATAACAATACATAAGCACACAAACAGATGTAATGTCAATCACAACAACATTACATAGCACACAACACATGCACAGCAACCATGTTTGCACTAACCGGTGCCACGACGCTCCTCGTGTCCTCGCTAGGAAAACTCAACGGCATTACCAAGATCGTAACCCGTATAAACAAAGTGAATGTATAAACAGTGAACTAAGACGAGTCTTAGACACGGTGCATGACCCAAGACAAAGTCCCGTCCATGACTCTATGAAATAGTCTATCACATATAAGCATACAATAAGCATCGAGTTAGTGTTACAAGACGCGAACGTACCTTCGTTGACGGAACTTGATGATCGTTGTTGACAGGTACAACAAAGCGGTAAGTGATTACAGATATCCTATAAGGATGATAACGTTTCTAATCAATGGTCAACATTATACCGAGACATTCTAGTCCCAAATTACCATTTTACCCCGACTCCCCCTAATCGGTGGAATTTCGCGTAACTTCGTTACTTTAACTCTAATCTTCCAAAATTTTGACATATCTCTATCTCCAATAATAAATATCATATTTATCCCTAAAACATGATATCTAAACTAACTTGGAAGATTAAAGATTAATCTAGCATTTCTACTATAACTACCGAAGGAACTACCAAAGCTTAAGACCGGGGACCGAAGAACTTACCCAAAGACTTCGCTACTCCTTTTCCGAGCTCCTCCTTGCTCTCACTTCTCTCTAACCTCTCTCTAGGAATTGTGAATTGGTGAGGAATGAAGTGAAATGGAAAGACCTATTTATAGAAGATTTTGGTGCACTATTCATGCTTTATCATACCGAATCTCAACCGTTGGATCTAGCTTGGACACAAGGCATCATCTCCACCATACAACACATCTCCTTACCTCATCATGATGTCATCCATGTGCTTTATGAACTTCTACCGATAAAGTCCCCGTTCGGTGTTCTAATCGCGTAATCCTAGAAAATCTCAAAAATCAGGGAACACTTGAAGTTCTATTCTTCCTCTTTGGAAATATCCGAGTTAACTAAATTTTTGATCCCATTAAGGGTATTTCGTTGTCTCGTTGAACATTTTCGGACAGCCGTCGATTCTGAGAAATTACTTCGGGTAACATCAACTTCGGGACAAAAATTCACCGATTCATAATATGTCCAGTTGTTTTCTACTTAGTTCAAGGATTTCAAGTTATGATTTATTTTCCATTGGTTCTCACTTTTCTTATCGCCCTTTGTTTACAAAATATCTTTTCATCTCGATCCCTTATTCGCCCATGCGGTTACGGAAATGACTTCCGCTAACACCAACTTACGGACAAAAATTCACTTGTTTCTAATATGTCCGACCTAAGAAACTTAGTTCATGGTTTTAGATAGGATTTAATTTCTATCGGTTCTCATTTATCCAACCTGGTTCTTCTACAAATATCTTAGTTATATTATTATTTAATTAACAAAATATCATGATATTATCTTTGAAAAACCCGCAACCCTTTTCACACTCAAATTTTGGTTTTTTCTCTTCCCTTTATTATTATTATTTTTTCTTTAATTTATCTAAATTAGCTAGAAGCTTAATTAGAGCCTTAATCCCATGATTAGCAATCTTTTAGGATTTAGGGTTTTCATGTTCTTAATCTCACCAATTTTTCTTAATCTTTTCTAATTGATTAGCAAGCACAATTTATGCTAATATTAGCCATAAACACTTAATTAAAGGATTTTCCATAATCTACCTTAAATATTCTCTTGTTCGCTTAAACAATTAGCCATTAATTACTTAACTAATCACTTTATAATTGTTGATAATTTTCTTAATTAGGATTAATCATTATCTCACAACTATTTTACTGATATTGGTATTTTATGCTCCATGTAAAATATTAAAAATCATAGGGCAATTTATGCTCCCCAAAATTATATTTAATTTTGCCTCATTATTTTTCAAGGGAAATAATCCCAAAAATTCCTAAAATTAGAGACAACATACTTTCTAATTTTCAATAAATATTTTATTGCCTCTTGGGATTTATCATAATATTTTCAAGGCATTTCATGGCCCATAATTATATTTAGGGATTTTGACACTTTAATCACTCTAATTTCATTAGAAATTTCTCTAGACAATAGAATAAGTATCCTACAAGGTTTTAAAACCACATATTCACCTATTTCCAAATAGGTATTATTTGCTAAAATATAGTATTCCAGATAGATAATTATCCGGGTATTACAGAGAGTGAATGCTTTCAAATATCAAGTTTTATATCTGTTGGCACGTGATTTGTTAGGTATACTAGTATCTACAGTATCTTCAAAATTAGCTTTTAGTACTGGGTTGGATACTAGATTCTTTCAAGTGAATTTGAAGATGATGAAGACTGAAGCATGCAGATTCAATGGAAGTATGCCATTTTGTTAATATATGAACTTGTAGTTGTAATGTTTAATTTAAAAGTTGGAGTTTAAACATCAAGATTATATAATGATGATACTTGTGTAAATTTATGTTGTTTTGTGTGAATTGTAATTATGGAACTTTGAAGATTGATTTCGAAATTGGAACGATGAATTTGGATGGATGCTTAATGCTTATATTTGTTTTTTCTTAAAGAAAAATAAACAAGTCAAATGTAAATGGGTAACCCAAAACCCGGTTAGCCTACCCATTTATGTGCTTGTCCATTTACTTGGGTTTAAATAGGTTGATGTGCGGGTATAGGCTAACCCATACCCATTTAAAATTAAAATGTGCGGGATATGGGTTTGGCCTCGGGTTGTCCAACCTGCCCATTGCTCTGCCCTAGGAATCAGTTTCCTTGCTCGGCCTTTGACCGAGCAAGGGGCACTCGTCCCTCTTGGGACGAGCGACTAGGAGATCTGGGCGGTCGAGATCTCCTTTGGAGATCTGGACCGTCCATATTTCTTTTTTTTTTTTTATGGTTTTTTTATTTTTATTTTTGAAGTTATTTCTTGAGAACCAGTCAGTATCCTGAAATATCTTTTTAGTACCAGTCAGTACCCTGAAATATTTTTGTAAGATCCTAAAAAAATATTTTAGAATACCGATTGGTATTGAAAAGATACTTCAACATACTAAACGAATGGTACTAAAAAGATACTTAAGGATATTGACCGCCATTGAAAAATACTTCATGATATAAAAAAATTATTTTAGGATCTTAAAAAAATATTTCAGGGTACTCATTGGTACTAAAAATATAATTTAAGATATTAACTGGTACTTAAAAAATAACTTCAAAAATTTAAAAAAAACTATAAAAAAATAGAAATATGGACCCAGATCTCCTAGGCGCTTGTCCCAAGAGGGATGAGCGCCCCTTGGGCCAAGCAGGGAAACTGGTTCCGTTAGTCAATGCCTAGCTCTTGTGTTGCATGTTTGTGACCTATGATCTATCCTTAGATGTATAATCTCTTAATCATGGGGAACTGGGATTTTGGGCCTCCAATGTGCATTTCTCTAGCGCCCTTAGATGTATAATCTCTTAATCATGGGGAACTGGGATTTTGGGCCTCCAATGTGCATTTCTCTAGCGCTCCTTATGATGCCCCAACCTCACAAAGGTTTTTTTTTTCTACATAAAATGAATGTCATATTGATATATTATGATAAAAAAAGTACAACTTTTAATTTTTTTTAAAATAAATTTTCAAAGAAAAAATACTCTAAAATTATGCATTATTTATTTATTCATTTTGAAAAATCTTAGAAAAAATAAAAAATGCACTATTTTATGTCCTTAAGATATCAAAATATCACTCATTTTATATACAATATAATTATCACAAGACATAAGAATAAAAGACTTGGGAAGTTGTGAAATTTTACAAGCCATTAGAAAGCATATCAGAGGCTCCTAGCTTGGGTGATTGACATGATATTATTCATGTCTCAACCTAATAATTAATGCTCTCTCATATCTCCAACAGTGTTAACTACTAAATAAGCTATACTTGAGAAATTAAAATTTTATAATAAGCTATCTTAGTATGTTTTGACCACACAATTTGATTTTTATTTCCAACCAGAAACTTGAGCACGAGCAAGTTTATAGGAGACATAGCTATCTCATTCTCACAGCTTAAGGAGTTAAAGTCCCTGTAAGTATATACTGGTAGTGACTTAATTATGACAACATATTCAGTCGTAGAATTTCATCACGTAAAATATTGTTTTTGTGTCAGGGATTTGTCTGACAATAACTTATCAGGAACAATACCAGAATTTCTAGCTGAATTGCCGAAGTTGAAAGTCCTGTAAGTTTGTGTAGGATTTTTTTACAATAATAGTCCCCATACTTACCATGATAGGTCGTAGTTAATCACCTAATTAATGAATACATAAATCTCGACATTTTTTTTTTTTTTTTTTTTTTTTTTTTTTTTTTTGCAGTAATTTGAGAGGCAATAAGCTTACTGGTTCAATTCCCAAGATTCTCAAGAAGAAGTCAGATTTGGATATGAGGTTTCTCATTTTGATCTATCATAGTTGCTCTGCTTTTGACAGCATTGTTTTTTTTTTTTTTTTTTTTTTTTTTTTTAATGAACTAAAACCAGTTTATTAATATTAATTTAATGTGATAAAACTGCTTGGGGTTTTCAATGGTGATCGGAAAATTTAATTCAATTTGTCTTTGTAAAGAAAATTAGGAAGAATCTTCATTGATAACAAATCATTGTTTATAAGGTACAAATCAACTCACTTAGGTTTAACCATGATCATCCCTCACTTGAAAATGATTAACAATGAACTCTAACTCTAGGGATTTTGAAGCATACTCAATTTATCCTCCTTCTAGAGAGAAGCTTTTCTCTCAACTTGGTGAGGATTCCACATCCCACATCTAACACATTAACTAGGATCTCTATTTAGAGTCCCATCGATCACTAATAATGATCTTAACTAACAAGATAAAATCTTAACCATGGTCCAATATTCCAACAGTCTTGACTTTTGCTTTCAGGTGAGTGGAAAAGATTTATAATTATATTATCAGACTGATCAATGCATTTAATAATTCATTGATAATACTAATTAACTTACAATCTGATATATCTTTCAGTTTGGATGGTAACCCTGATCTTTGCTTGAAGGATCCGTGCAAAAAGCATGAGTTCGTTATCCCACTAATAGCATCTGCTTCTGCTTTGATTGTTGTAATCTTGGTTTCGCTTGGAATATGGATCCTTGGAATTAAAAGACCGAAAGGTTATTCTGCACAAGATTCCCTGTGAATTTTCTGCTTTGTAATGTCTCTGTGATTTTACTTTTTTTTTTCTTTTGAAAATTTGTATAATATTTAAATCTGCAATATTTCATGTATGTAAGATATCAAAATGTCATTAATTGTATGTACAACATAATGATCAATAGAAGAAAAGGGAAAAAAATATTTGGAAGGTGGAGACATTATTTTGATTATACTTATTAATATTTACTGGGGATTTTGCAGGGCATGAATAATCAACAACAAGAAATCGAGCATTTTCGTACTCCAACGTTCTTGAGATCACTAACAACTTGCAAAACTTGATTGGAGAAGGAGGATTTGGGAAGGTTTATCTAGGTACTCTTAAGAATGGTACTCGGGTTGCGTAAAATTACTTTCTCAATCGTTAGTACGGGGTCATAGAGAATTTCGATCGAGGTTTGATCAAAATCCAATATATATTTGAATTAATTTTGTTTATGATTAGAAACATATTTGATCAATATTATTTCATTCTCTTAGAGGTGATAAAGTTACATATGAATTATAGGTAGAAGTTTTGATGGTTGTTCATCATAGACGTTTGGTTTTCTCGATTGGATATTGCGAAGAAACTGGTGCGAGGGCATTAGTTTATGAGTACATGGCTAATGGTAACCTCCGTCGACATTTATCCGGTATATATAAAATTTCTTGCTTCAAATTAAAAGGCGAGATTAGACATTTTCTAGCCACAATATGGTATTAATTCACTGAGCAAAATTTGAAGGTATATGTAAAAGAAATCTCATTATACGATTTATACATATATATAGGTGACAACGGGGATGCTTTGAAATGGAAGAAGAGGCTTCAAATTGCACTAGACGCACGTGTGGTAAATAGAACTATACATATGTTAACCTTTTATGAGTTATAAGATTATATTGAATTTCAATATATGGAAATTATATCTTTTTTTTTTTTTTTGGTGTGGAACTATAAACAAATTATACTTGATATAATACAATTTGGTTGTTTATACAATATAATCAATGGAATTGTAGGGTTAGAATACTTGCATGATGGTTGTAAGCCAGCAATAGTGCACAGAGACTTGAAGACCACCAACATTTTGCTAGATGAAAATATAGAAGCTAAGATTGCTGACTTTGGGTTGTCCAGAGCTTTTGTCAATAATATTGACAGTCACATCTCAACTTGTCCTCAGGAACAGTTGGTTACCTTGATCTGAGTAAGCACTTTAATTTATTCATATTATATAGTGTTAATATTATTGTTAGTCCTTATAGTTTAATCGAAATTTGGTTTTGGTCATCACTATAATTTTGGATCGTTGGTATTTTGTTAGAGAACCATTATTCTGTATAGAATAGAAAGAGAGGGAAGGAGAGAATAGAGATAGGAAGAGAGGTTTAGAGAAGAATAGAGGAACAGAGATCAGAAAAAAAAAAGGGAAAGAGAACATAATCACATTAATCCATATCACAAGTCTCAGAGAAAATACAATTGGGAAAGCCAATTTATAAGGCAGGGTTAGGGTAATAGAGTAATTAGCGCTTAACTAATTACCAACAATTATTCTCTCTAACTACTCCTAAATAGCATTTAAACTGAAATGTTACAGTTACATGACATTTTGGTTCTATAATTTCATAAACATTTGGCCTTAGTTTAATGACTGGTGCCTATACTTTTAATAAATTTTGATTTTGGTCCTTATACTTAAACCCATACCCAGTCCTTATGAAACTACAGAGATCAAAATCCAAATTCGATAATCCTGATATATATATATATATATATGTATGTATGTATGTATGTATGTATGTATGCATGCATGCATGTATGTATGTTCCTCAACTAAGAATCCCCACTAAATTAGTTTTAAGGTTTGCTTACAAGAAAACTAATGCAATACAAAGAGCATTTGTAATGAACATATTATTTGGAATTGAAGACAAATCAGGCTCATTTTGTTTATGTTAGATTGACTACCTCGAACTAAGGTTGAATATCTATTTCCGTTTTGATGCTATAAACTTTTACAGGTTTCAAAGATCTGGCAACCTTACAAAAGGAAGTGACATTTATAGTTTTGGAATAATTCTGCTAGAGCTAATCACTGGACAACCAGCAGCGAAAAGGCAACAAGACTATTCCTTCAGTCTCCTACTTCATTGGGTTACCCCTAAATTTCAAAACAAGGAAATAGAGTCCATTGTTGATCCAAGGTTACGAGGAAAATATGGTGTTGATTCGGTTTGGATGTTCCTAGAGATAGCCATGTCATGCACTGCACCATCTGCAAGTGAAAGGCCTGATATAAGTCAAGTAGTTTATGAACTAAGGGGATGTTTGGAAATTGAGACAAGCTTGGAATTAGTGGCCATGAGTGCTTCGCAATTTAATTCAGACTTCAGTGTTCTGTCTGGAAGATAGATACTTGTTTACTTGTTTCCTTGAATATGGTGCATGCTTCGCAATTTATGAAGTATGAAAACTTGTGCCATTAATTTGAGTACCTAATAATGGTGAGTGTGTGTTTGTGTAAATATAGATGACGGAAAGTAAACACGGCAAAATAGAGAAATCAACATAGTCAAAGTTATTCTGATTCGATCGGTCCCCATCCTCCGACTAGTGTCCTTAAAACTTTTAAGATATTTTCATGCTATAATCAACCAAGTACAATATCTATAGGTTTTACAATAAGCTCACCTACAATTCATTCAATCACTCAAGATTTTCACATAGCTCACCTAGAACAAATGCAAAGATATAATCAATTGTTCGCTAAGGTCGCTCATAGTCAGTTAGTGAGGAGATGGACTTGGTTGTATGTCTTGGGGTCCTCTTCAAAATTGAAACCAAAGTTTGTAATATAGTGTAATCTCAGGGTCCTTTCTTGAGAAGCTTTTTATTAGGTCCTAAGATAATCTAAATGCCATAAATGCAATATAAACAAAGGAAATGGGATTGTTTTCTTTTAAACTATATATCTAAATCCAAATAGAATTAAAAGGTCCTAAAGCTACTTATTTTTTGTCCATTTGGTTTATAAAGATGGAAATGGATAGTGTGAATGAATAAATGATGGAAATGAAGATGGATTAACGGAATAAATAAGTCTCTAGTATAATTACTTAGACTATCATTGATTCAATCGAAAAATTTAGCTATTTTGAACATTTAGTTGTGTAACACCCCAAATTTCATACTTCAAAATGTGTCGGTTGACACTTAGTTTTATAAAAATCCATAGAGTTTGAGGTGCTACCACTCAGAGTAAAGCGGAAACGGAGAGCATGCGCTAACGTTTGGACGATGAGTAATCGATACAAAATGCCCAGGCATATCGATGCCACGACATATCTTTGGTATATTAAAAATTTCCCAAAGGAATATTCGTGTGATACAACAATACGAGCTTGTATAATTACAATTCTTCCATGGTAACTATACAACCTTAAACCAAGCCTTAGGTAGACTTGGGGCAATGAACCTAACTCGATCAATCAAACAATTTGGCCAAGCCGGTGTCTAGTGGGAGTGTTCGCCTCGCAAGTGTACGAGTTTCGCAAGTAATAAAGTGATAAGTAAAGTATCGTTCCCACGAGGATTTGTTTAACAAATTGGTCAAGCAAGAGGTTTAGTGAATTTCATCAAGTTGAGCTAGAACAAAGTTTTGATTTGGAAAGAGAATTTTTAAAGACTATTTCTAAAACTTAAAAATTGATAAAGGCAAATGACTTTTGACTTCAAGGATAAAAGAGCCTAGGATTCTTCTTCCCCTTTTGCACTTCATAAAACTTGGTCAATTACCTCTCTAGTAGCATTTCAATACATACATGTGTTAGTCTAAGGTTCACAAATACTTGACCCGCTCTCTCAAGTCAAAATCAAGTTTCTCTTCTCATTAAAATGCACAATCTCTTGCTACAATTAATAAGAATCAATCTTTAAGCAACAACCCTAATGTGACAATGCAAGGTTAGTAAATATATCTCTATTTTACCAACAAACCATCCATTTATCAAGTAAACTTCAAGACAAGCATGATTTCAATCAAGTTCTACACCTAGATTAGCTCTCTCGAGTCAAAACCTATGTGAATAAATCATCTAAATGGAGGCCAATCACTTAGAAGCATTAAGCCAAGGTTGAAATCAACACATGTGTATATTTATCTACCAAAAGAGAGGAATATTCAAGTTTTAATCCATACAAAGGGTAAGAAGAACCCTAGAATGAAAGGTTTAGCTACTCATATTCAAATACAAAGAGAGTCTAAGTAAAGGAACTGAATACATGAAGAAACTAGGAAGAAAAGAGAAGAAAAGAGGAAGAACCAAGGTGAAAACCCCAAAATCTCTCTTAGGTTGAGCACCCAAGCCTCCAAGATTGTCCAAATCTCTCTCCCAAGCTCTTCCCTTGTGTGCCCACTTGTTTCCTTAGGTCAAGAGTGTGTTTTTCGGCCCTTCCCTTTAGGTTAAATAGGGTTTTTCTGTTTCTGAAATGTAAAAACGCGCAGCTGTACTTTCTGCATTTTTTCCGACTTTCTGCGGCCAGTTGCCACTTTCCGCGGAAAGTACTTTCCCTTGCCGGTTTTCGACTTTCATGGCCGATCGATCTTGCTGCGACGGTTGTGACTTTCCATGGCCGGTTGCACGTGCTCTTCTAACTTTGCAATGCTTCACCTCCTTTATTTCTTTCCTTGTTTCTTGAGTCTTATAGAGCTTCAAAACTTGTCTCCCTCTTCCTACAAAAGAGGAAACAATTATCAATCCTCAATTGAACCATAAACTCTATAATAGCAAGAATTTCTTTGATTTTTTTGCCTTATACTTTGATATGCACATTTTCCTCTATAACTTCATTTCAATGCACATTTTGAACCAAAAATAGGTAAAAGGAGAGAGAAAATGTGTTGGAATATTGTCAATTTCTAAGAGTTAACACACCCCCAAACTTAAATATTTGCTTGTCCTCAAGCAAAAACATGTATCTTCACTAAATTTCTTCAGTTTTTGTCATTGATGCATGAATAAATTTATCCTCATCTACTTGAAAGAGTTATATAAAACAGGGAATCAACTAAATATGCACAAATGGACACTTCATAGATTTAAAACATGCTTTTCAAGAATTTCCAATTGTCGTGTGTGAATGGAGTTGACATGTACTCTTTTGCACCTGCTAAAGTTAAAAGCAACAATTCAAGTCATATAACTATATTCAAACAATCAATTCCAACATTCTCTAATTTCTTCTTTTCTTTTAATTCACTTCACTTTGACTTAAAAATCAAAGGGACTTTTCAGCTTGTAATGGGGCTAGAGGTTAAGGTTCTCAAAAGAAAAGGTAAAGGATAATCAACAAATACCTCAAGATAGATGATAACCACTTAAGGGCTTACTTCCTTTTCTCATTAACCACACTCCCCCAAACTTGAACCAAATTGATCTTTTCCATATCAAGCCTTCTTGGATTTTTTTTTTTATTTGTGTGTTTTTTTTTTATCAATTTTTTTTCATATACACATTTTTTTTTCACTTTTTTTTTTTTAGATTTCTATACATTGTGAACCTTTTTACTTTCTACATCCTTTTCTAATTATTTGACACTCTACTCATCACTATATTCCACAACCCCAATGAATTATCATCTATCTCAAAGCAAAGGAATCATGGTTTTTCACATTAGCTAAGGTAGGTAGATGTTAGGTCTTTCAAAAAGAATCAATAATTGGTTTTTCATTAAGGCTCAAAATAAGGGTTCAAGAGGGAATATAATCAATTAGGTAGGCTTGAAAGGCTCAATCGCATTTTATGAAGTGCCCTAATCCTTTCTTTAAATCTTATGAAATAAATCAAAAGCTTTGAAGAAGTCCAAAGATTATTTTGAAATCAACATTTTGAAACAAAGGCATATAACCTAATTTGCCACAAAGCCCTTCAACAAAAACATCCGAGAATAAAGTTCACTCCAATAGTGCTTTCTTAATTTGAAAATTCCGAATGACATGATTTATCATTACAATCTATCCATTAATACACATTAAACAAAATTTCCTAACAAACATAAAAAGATTGTTTTGACAAATACCTAGAATTTCAGTTCATTTTTAAAATTCTTCACACAAAAAATTTAAGCATGAGAAATTTCAAACATTCCAACAATTTTATTTCAAAAGCTGTTCAAAATTTTCACTGTGCACTCATCAAAGTTTCAAAAATTTTCAGAATTGCAGCAAACTTTCACCCCCAAACTTAAAACGGACAATGTCCTCATTGTCAACTAAAAGAATGGGAAAGTAGCAGTAGCACGTACTTGATTCAGCTCATATCCACAGCATTTACAAACTAACAATTGGGCCCTTAGTAGACCAGCCACAACATTTTCAAAATTGCTTCCATTACTAGCTATCAATAGCTAGGATATTAACACACACAACAGGCAATTCATTAAAAGAGAAAATTATCTAAACCACTCAAACTAGCCATCGGTAGCTAGAAAAGTCGATTCACAAGCTAACAAGAGTGTCAAATAGTAGAAGGATGGAAGTGAAGCGTTGCCATGAAGAGATTTGGGCTTGATGGAGATGAAGGGAAATTACATTTAGGATTAGGGTTTTGAAATTGAGAATGAATGTGGTCCCAATGGTGGGCCAGATTCATTGGGTAAAATGGGAATTAAATTAAACAACAAAGGGTGAAGTAGGAAGAGAAGGGAAAAAAAAATTTTTTTAAAAAATTTGGTTTTCTTTTAAAAAAAAATTAATTTTTTTGAATTTTTTTAATATATATATATATATATATTTTTTGAAAACGAAAATATTAAAAAAAATTTAAAATTTTTTATTTTATTTAAGAGAGCCACTTTCCACGGCCAGTGGAAACTTTCCGCGGAAAGTGAACACAGAGACCACTTTCCAAGGCCAGTTGCAACTTTCCGCGGAAAGTGAACACAGAGAGCACTTTCCACGGCCAGTGGAAACTTTCCGCGGAAAGTGAACACAGAGAGCACTTTCCACGGCCAGTGGAAACTTTCCATGGAAAGTGAACACAGAGAGCACTTTCCACAGCCAGTTGCAACTTTCCGCGGAAAGTGAACAAAACCAAACAACAAGAAACCAAACAGTAGAATTGCAAAACACAAGAAACATTCCCAAATACCACAAGAATCACCCAATAAGCTTTATACCAATCATTATCAACCCAATGACTCAAGATCAAGCACTTTGAACCATCCAAGACTATAAGGCACACATACACACATATTCATAGGGAATACCACAACACATCAAATTTTGAGCACTCAAGTCATAGTCACAAGTGGATTTCACATAAATAATCAACCAAATGATCACAATAGCCACAAGTATTACTCAAAATTAACTAGTTATCACAATTTCACCCCAGAATCATATATATATGAGCTTAGAGTCAAATGAACTTCCCTCAAAAGCATTCCCCTTGGCACTCATGAATTCTTCCTCCTTCATTGATATTTCTCCCAGCTACAACAGTCCATATCTAAGTTGGGTACCTTCTCTTCCTACAAAACAAAAAGATCAAACATAAACCTACTAAAGAAAAAATAAAGACATACACACACAAAAGGAAAAGATTTGGTTTAGAGCTTGGGTTGCCTCCCAAGAAGCGCTTAGTTTATAGTCTTTAGCTTGACTCTTCATGGTGGTCATTCCTCATTAACTAAGTAGATAGTGGACACCAGCCTATCCACATCTCCACCCCAATAATGCTTCAATCGTTGACCATTAGCCTTGAATCTTTCACCTTTCTCATTTTCCAGCTCCACTTCACCAAATTTAGATGCTTGAACCACAGTGAATGGACCGGACCATTGAGATTCTATCTTTCCGAAAATAGACTCAACTTGGCCTTATAAAGGAGCACCCTTTGACCAGGTTCAAAACTCTTGGTTATAATTTTGCTTTGTCATGATCCCGCTTGATCTTCTCCTTGTATACCCTTGCATTCTCATAAGCATTTAGGCAAAATTCATCTAACTCATTGAGTTGAAGTCGCCTCTTCTTCCTCACAGCTTTAGGATCAAAATTTAGCTTTTTGATAGCCCAATAAGCTCCATGCTCCAATTCCATCGGTAAGTGGCGTGCTTTCCCAAAATAAGCATACTTGAGATGAGAAGGTAATGGCTTCAACTCTAGAACCGGAGGAACTTCAATAGAAGGCTTCAATGGAGTATTTAAGGCATCAGACACCTCAAGTGGTTCAAAAGTCATCGGTCTAGAATGAGGAAATGGTTCAAATTGAAAGAGCTCTTCAACAACATCTTCATCGAACTTTTCAAAGCTCTTCTTATCAATCAAGAATTCCTCTAAAGGGTCTTTGATCATGGAGGCATATGATTCTTGAGGAATAACTTCATCTAATATTTCTACAAAAGAACATTGAGTAGAATCATCATGAAATTTCAAGCCCTTTTGCATGTTGAATATCACTTGTTCATCATCTACCCTCAAAGTGACCTCACCCTTCTCTACATCAATGAGAGTCCTCGCAGTGGCTAAGAATGGACGCCCAAGGATTAGAGGAATTTTCCAATCAACTTCACAATCAAGCACTACAAAATCCGCGAGGAAGATAAACTTGTCAACTTTAACTAAGACATCCTCAATGATTCCCCTAGGTTTAGAAATGCTACGATCGGCCAAGAGAAGAGTTACCGTAGTAGGTCTTGGCTCTCCCAAGCCCAATTGGTTGAAAACGACTAGAGGCATCAAGTTAATACTTGCACCCAAATCACAAAGAGCTTTACCATTAAAGTTGGTCCCAATGTTGCAAGGGATGTAGAAGCTCCCTGGATCTTTAAGCTTAGCGGTAACTTCCTTTGAATGACCGCACTACACTCTTCGGATAATGCCACCGTCTCAAATTCATTGAATCGCCGCTTCTTAGACAAAACACCTTTAAGGAACTTAGCATATTTAGGCATGCTCTCCAAAGCTTCAGCAAAAGGAATATTCACATGGAGTTGTTTGAACATGTTCACAAACTTTTTGAATTGAGCATCTTCCTCCTTCTTCTTGAATCTTTGAGGAAAAGGTAGTGGTGGCATAAAAGTAGGAATGGTTGGCTTTCTCTTTTTCTCATCATTCCTCTCTTGCTCCACCTTCTTGTGTTTGCCAACATCTTGCAAACTTTCTTCAATTTGCTTTCTCTTCTTAGTGACATCTTCTTCCATTGCACTTTCTTCATCAACATCAACAATCACTTGATCATCTTGCTTTGGTCGAGGAGTACTTGAGCTAGGCACATCAGGTAGTAATTTGCCACTTCTCAAGTTAATGGCATTGCATTCCTCTTTTCTAACTCGTTTTGGATTAGGAATGGTGTCACTAGGAAGACTGCTTATGGACATAACATTCATTTGTGTTGCTAATTGCCCCATTTGCACTTCAAGATTTTTAATAGCCGTTTCATGGAGAGAAAAAGTAGCTTTAGAAGATTCTACTTCGACAAGATTCGAGCTAGCATCTTGTCCGTTTTAGACTCCTCTTCCTTAATAGGAAGTTGCCTTGATTGCATTTGAAAACCGGGTGGAATAGGCTTAGTACCAGATGTAGACCCATGTGCTTGATTCAAATTGTTACCTTGACTCCAAGAAAAATTGGGATGAGTTCTCCAAGCACTATTGTAGGTTTGTGAATAGGGGTTGCCTTGAGGATTTTGAAACTTGCCCATGTAGTTGGCATATTCAGTAGCCATGTAAAGAGGACAATGGTCAGGCATATGGACATCATGGCATTGATCACATGCAATTGGTGTGGCATGAACAGAATGCACACCTTGAGAAGTGCTCTTTTGCATTTGAGACTCTAGCACATCAAAACGCTTATTCAAAGCGGATAAGAGAGTTGCAATTTGTGAGGAAGAGTCTTCTTTTGCATTAGGCATGGTCTGGTTAGTCCTCCTATCATTGCCTTGAGTATTGTTTGCAGACAACTGATCCAACAATCGAATCACCTCATTCACAGGAACATTCCGGTATCCTCCATTGGTCATTGAATCAACCATTGCTTTAGATTGAGGATTAATTTGAGCACAAAAAATTTGGACTACAACCCATTTGTCCACCCCATGATTAGGGCATTGCTTCATTAACATCTTGTATCTCTCCCAAGCGGTAAAGATGCTCATCGGATATTGTTTAAAGCTTAGAAATTCATCCCTAGCTTCACTGCATTTATCATCGAAAAGAATCGAGCTCTAAACTTAGCTTCAAGATTGATGACTTCCCATTTTTAGTAGATTGGAGACATATTTTAATATATTTGGGGAGTCATCAATGCTAAATTAAAGGGATTTATTGGAGATTTTGATAAGATATCAATTTGGCACATTATTTAGGAGACTTAATTGCAAATATCTCAATTTTAATTAAATAAAAATATTTAGGTTTATATATAAGAATAAATAAATTATAATGATATAAGGTAAAATGAAAAAAAAAGGTTTAGGTTTTAAGTATTATTATTGTTATTATTATATAATTTTCTTCTACTTTTTCTCAATGACCAGGAGAGGACAAATTGATGGATACGTCAATTGAATTTTGGAATAGACGTGGGCTGGACTATTGAATTGAAATTGCAGAATTGAATGTAAAAATGGGCCCCACAACATTGAAATGAATGGAAGACCTAAAAAGCAATTGAAAAGAAAAAGGGAGGCGGACATTAAATATTCATTCTCATTTGGAACAAGAGGGGATATTCGAGAGACGCACGGTTCGGTACGCGAGAGGGAGACCACGACTTGAGCGAGAAGAACGAGAGAGCTTCATCGTCGTTCAACGCCCGGACTTTCCACCTTCTTCTTCCTCTCGCCGGCGGCATCATCCACCACCAAGGCCGCCGCGAGTCTCATCTTCACGGCTAAGAGGAGAACAAATTGCACAATTCTTCAACATCATCGGCGTTTTCTTCTCAATGCTGCTGTTTTTATTCCTTTCCATTTGATTTTCATTATGGTCCTAAATCGGAATTTATTCGTGCTGATCTGGATTAAAGCCATGTGTAGTTAGTTTGTTTTGCAACCTAGAGGAACTTTGAACTTATATGTGTGGATTGGACTTTGTTTTTATTAATTAGTTATAATTAATATTAATTTTGGTTACTTAATCTTGTTTAGCTTTATCTATTTAGTGATTGGCCATCATTAAATACGAATTTGAGCATTAAGATTTACCTTGACGAAGGGGATTTTAATTAGGCTCTAAGATTAGGTAATATGGGATTAAATTTTAATTTAATTTGCAATTAGGATAGACATATACCTAATGGCCCCATATGATTGTTGAAGAGTGTGTCCGAGTTTTGTTGCCTCTTGAGTAACTATGTTAGACATAACAAGTTATACCCAAGAGAGAGTTGTAAGTGGACCGACAGGCACTTATAGCTGGTTATACTCGAGATTAACAAAATTGATATTAAGGCTAATTAAATTAGTGAAAACAAGGTTTATGAAGCTAATAAGGGATTAGTGACTCTGGGTTGCTCATTTTATTATTATCGTAGTTTGTTTATTTTGATTTTAGATTGTCTTTTCTTTTCTCTTAATTAAATTCAATTTGGTTTGCTCAACTTAAATGAAAGTGTAAAATTAATGCTTAACTGAAATTGTGGTTACTAAGTCCTCGTGGGAACGATACTTTTCTTATCACTTTATTACTTGATACGGCCCGTATACTTGCGGAGTTATAGGCTATAAAGTTTTGCCCTATCAAGTTTTTGGCGCCGTTGCCGGGGACTCAAGGCAATTGGTGATTAGTATTAGAAATCCTTTAGTAGTTTTAGTTTGAGTATTTTTTTTTATTTGTTTATTTTTTTTTCTTTTTAACTCTTGGTGTTAGTTTGGTACTTTGATATTTGTTTGGTTTTGTAGGTACATTGATATATGACCCGTAGAGCCAAAGCTACTAAAACACCACGAGAAAACAAGAAGTATCCAAGAGCTTTTGGAAGCTACAACACCTCAGATCCAAGAGGAGGAAGTAATACATCCGAAACCGAAGAGATGGCCGAGGATGAGAATGATAATTTGTGTATCAATGATTTTCTCGGGAAGACAATCTCGGGGCTATCGGTCGGGAATCGAGTGCGATTTTCAAGCCAACAATTTTGAAATCAAGCAGACTATGCTTAAGATGCTTGAACTACGTGGTCGTATTCGGGAAACGATTCGAGGATCCAAATCGGCATCTTATACAATTCCTTGATGTTTGCAACTCATTCAAGCGAATGGCGTTCCTAATGATGTGATCCGTCTTCGGCTTTTTCCTTACTCTCTACAAGGGAAAGCCAAAGAATGGCTCAACAATTTAAAAGAGGGCGTATAACCTCTTGGGAGACATTGGAAGAACAGTTCGGATCACGATTTTTCCCACATAACAAGATGGTGGATGCAAGAGCGGCTCTTACTAATTTCTCGTCAACAATTTGGGGAACATCTCGTATGAAGCCTGGGAGAGGTTCAAGTTGCTTGTTAGGCGAGTCCTGGTCACAATCTAGAGAAGTGGGTCTTACTTCAAATCTTCGGTGTTCGGTTGACTTCGAATCTAAATCGAATTAAATGCGTCACTAATGGGGGAATTACAAAGCAACCTAGGTGAATCATGCGGAAATGCTTGGATGACTTATCAAGCGACTTTATACGAGAACAACAATGAAAGAAGGCCGGTGAAATTAGTTGATAAAGTTAGTGAGGAACCTTCTTCACGGTTGATGGCAATGTTGAATACAATCAACAAGAGGTTTGATCACTTAGAAACTCAAGTAAACCGATCTAATGGTAGACAGATGGGAGTCAATGCTATTCATGCTTCTTGTGATTATTGTGGAAATGCCCATGATAATGGACAATGCCTCATATCTCAACAGCTGGAGCCAGTCAACTATGCAGGAAACTATCGAGGCAATAACCAGAACAATCCATACTCAAATACCTACAATTCTGGGTGGCGTAAGAATCCTAACCTCTCTTGGAAATATGGTGCAACTCTTAATGAAGCATCAACCTCTAGTACAAAGCAAGTGCAACCTCCTGGGTTCTATCAATTTGAAAAGGAAGTTATTCCTACCCAAGAACCTAAATCGATCTAGAGGCAGTGATATCTCAGCTCGCAAGTTTTCAATTAAAGAATGCTCAGGAGCAAGCTGCTACTAATGCAAGAGTAGATTCATCTATTGCAGAAGTAAACTCATCTATCAAAAATCTTGGGGTACAAATGGGACAACTTGCAAATGTTTGTGAATGTTTTACAACAAAGAGAATTGCCAAGCAATACGGTGCCTAATCCTCGTAGAGATGTGAAAGAGGAGTGCAAAGCTCTTACATTGAGAAGTGGAAAGGAATTACCCGAGATTCCTCAACCAAAGAAGAAACCTTCAGCTTCTACCGATCAAACCAATCCTACAAATCACTATAGAGGATGATGAAGAGGTTTTGCGAAGGTGAATGGAAAAGTCAATGAAGAGAAAGTTGAGATTGAGTCTAAAGAGGGTGAAGTGAAAAAGAGGGCAAACCAGGAGAATCCTAAATGGGTACCTCCTTTACCATTCCCTCGAGATTTCGAAGAAAGCTTTAGAGGAGCAATATAAGAAGTTTTTGGGGATTTTCAAGCAACCGCACATTAACATCCCTATCCTTGAAGCATTAGAGCAGATGCCTCAATATGTGAAGTTTCTCAAGGAGATGTTGAGTAAAAAGAGGAGATTTGGTGACTATGAAACCGTAGCCTTAACACAAGAGTGTAGTGCTATTCTTCTCAACAAGCTACCCCTTAAACAGAAAGATCCGGGTAGTTTTTCCATACCTTGCATAATTGGAGAAAAGTTTCGGGGAAGAGCATTATGTGATCTAGGATCAAGTGTCAACTTGATGCCACTATCTCGTGTTCGAGAAAATTGCAACTAGGTGAAGCTCAACCAAACGTGACACTTGACTAGGCGATCGAAGTTTAGCTTTTCCAAAGGGTATAATTGAAGATGTTTTGGTAAAAGTTGACAAGTTTATTTTCCCTGCTGACTTTATTGTCTTGGACTGTGATGAAGATAGAGATCTACCACTCATTGTGGGAAGACCTTTCCTTGCTACAGCTCGAACACTGATTGATGTTGAAAAGGGAGAGATCAAGTTAAGGGTGCATGATGAAGAAGTTATATTTAACATGAACAAGGCATTGAAGTATCCTAGGGATGTTACAGATTGCTTCAGGGTTGACATGTTTGATGAGATGATTCAAGAGACTTTAGAGTCATTTTCTATAAAAGAACCGTTAGCATCTGTTTTACTTGGGACTGATGAAATTGAAGAAGAGCATATAGTTGAATGTAAGAAGTTACTTGAAGCCTCTCCCTATTACGGGAAATCACCACTAGTTTGAGTTGTTAGAGATGGAATCAAGGCAAACTACTTCTTTGAAGCCTTCCATTGCACAAGCACCAATTCTAGAGCTTAAACCCTTACCACCGCATCTTGAATATGCATACTTGGGTGAATCGAGACACTACCTATTATCATCTCTTCTTCCTTATCTAAAGATCAAAAGAACGGTTGTTGAAAGTTCTCAAGAGCCACAAGGGTGCCTTAGGTTGGACAATTGCAGACATAAAAGGTATAAGCCCATCACTTGTAATGCACAAGATACTCTTGGAAGATGATCACAAGAAATCTATCCAGAATCAGAGAAGATTAAATCCTATGATGAAAGAAGTGGTCAAGAAGGAAATTATCAAATGGTTAGATCTTGGGATCATTTACCCCATTTCGATAGCTCATGGGTCAGCCAAAGTGCAATGTGTTCCTAAAAAAGGGGTATGACAAAGTGATTACTAATGAGAAAGATGAGATTATCCCTACTCGCTTAGTTCGGTTGGCGTATTTGCATGGATTATAGAAAGTTGAATGATGCTACAAGGAAAGATCATTTCCCACTTCCTTTTATTGACCGAGATGTTGGACCGATTGGTGGTAAAGAATTCTTTTGTTTCTTGGATGGGTATTCGTGGTATAATCGGATTGTGGTTTCTCCCGAAGATCAAGAGAAGACAACATTTACTGTCCTTATGGCACTTTTGCCTTTAGAAGAATGCCATTTGGTTTATGCAATGCTCCCGCCACTTTTCAAAGATGTATGATGAGCATATTCTCCGATATGATAGAAGAGATAATGGAAGTATTCATGGATGATTTCTCGTATTTGGAGAATCATTTGAAGAGTGCTTGATCAATCTGGAAAAGGTGTTGAAGCGATGTGAGGAGACAAACTTAGTGCTCAAGCGGGAGAAGTGTCATTTCATGGTGATTTGAAGGCATAGTTTTGGGTCATAAAGTTTCTAAAAATGGTTTAGAGGTTGCGAGCCAAGATTTACGTGATTGAACAAAGCTTCCTCCTCCTTCTAATGTCAAAGCTATAAGAAGCTTCTTGGGTCATGCTTTGGTTTCTATCGTCGATTCATTAAAGATTTTTCCAAGATTTCAAAGCCTCTTTCACAAGTTACTAGAGAAAGACACTCCTTTTCGTTTAATGAGGAGTGTATGAAGGCTTTTGAAGAACGAAGAGAAGATTGACTTCAGCTCCTATCATTGTAGCTCCGATTGGTCACTACCTTTTGAAGTAATGTGTGATGCAAGTGACTATTGTTGGAGCCTGTGTTGGGACAGAGAGGCGTGTGAAGATCTTTCATCCTATCTACTATGCGACGGGACCCTAATAGCGGCTCGGGTAAATTACTCTACTACGAAAAAGAAATGCTTGCTATAGTATTTGCTTTTGAAAAGTTTAGGGTATACTTGATGGGTGCTAAGGTTATAGTTCACACGATCATGCTTTGCCATTAAATATTTGTTAGGGAAGAAAGAGTCTAAACCTAGAGGCGATTAGATGGGTCTTGTTGCTACAAGAATTTGATCTGCATATAGTTGATAGGAAAGGAATTAAAAATCAAGTTGCCGATCATTTGTCTAGAATTGTGAACCCTTCGATCATGTGAATGATTTGTTGGTGAATGAATGTTTTCCGATGAGCAATTGTTTGTTGTAAGTAGTTGTGGTTTGCCATGGTATGCGATATTGTGAACTATCTTGTGTGTGAAGTATTACCTCGATTTGAGTTTCTATCAAAGAAAGAAGTTTTTGCATGATGTTGCCTACTATATTTGGGAAGAACCATTTCTTTTTAAGAGATGTGCTGATTTGATTATTAGAAAATGTGTGTACGAGGTAGAACAAGAGGAAATTTTGAATGCATGTCATGCATCCGCATATGGGGGACATTATGGGGGCAAAGAACGCATCAAAGGTTCTTGAATCTGGTTTTTATTGGCCCGCTTTGTTTAAAGATGCTCACCAATTTGTTACCAAGTGTGACGAGATGTCAAAGAACAGGTAATATTTCTAAGAGACATGAAATGCCTCAACTGGGATCCTTGAGGTGGAGTTGTTTGATGTTTGGGGGATGGATTTCATGGGTCCCTTCCCATCTTCAAGAGGAAACAAGTACATCCTTGTTCTTTGTGGAATATGTGAGTAAATGGGAAATTTGAAGCTATGGCTTGCCAAGCTAATGATGCTAACACGGTGATTCGATTCTTGAAGAAGTATATCTTGACAAGATTTGGCACCCCAAGAGCAATCATTGCGATGAAGGGACTCACTTCAACAATAAGAATTTCAAGGCTCTCTTGGAAAAATATAAAGTGTATCACCGGATGTCACTTGCATACCATCCACAAACTAATGGTTTGTGTGAGTTGACTAACGGGGAAATTAAGAGGATTCTTGAGAAGACCGTGGGTCCAACTAGAAAAGATTGGTCTCGACAAGCTTGATGATGCTTTATGGGCTTATAGGACAGCTTTTCGTACTCCAATTGGCATGTCACCATACCGTTTGGTTTTCGGCAAAGCGTGTCATTTACCACTTGAATTGGAATATAAAGCATGGTGGGCAATCAAGAAGCTAAATATGGACCACCATCAAGCAGGAGCTAAAAGGTTGTCTCAATGAATGAGTTGGAAGAATTCAGACTTCAAGCATATGATAGTGCACGACTATATAAAGAAAGAACAAAGAAATGGCATGATAGTCATATCTTGAAGCGCTCTTTTGAGCCGGGCGGTTGGTGCTACTCTTCAACTCAAGACTTCAATTATTTCCGGGAAGCTTAAATCAAGGTGGTCTGGTCCATTCACGGTGGTTTCGGTGTCATCAAAAGGTGCAATTGAAGTTAAAGATGAGAGAACGGGAGATTGCTTCAAAGTGAATGGGCAAAGATTGAAGCATTACCATGGTGGTGAAGTGAACCGGAAAAAATGGTTCACCACTTGTCATCACCTACTTAGATTCTTTGGTATAGTCGTCGAGGACTATAAACCAAGCGCTTCTTGGGAGGCAACCCAAGGAATAATTTGATGCTTTGTTTGCTTTTGTAGGATTGTTGATAGCCCTTGATGATGTGTTCCAATTTGGTAGCAAGGATTGAAAGCACAAGTCACGGACAAATAGGGGAGTTTTCTTCTACTTTTCTTTGATTTGTTCTATTTGATTGGTGATGATATATTGCTTGGGAATGAGTGCTTGGTCTTAGTTGGATGTGCATGTGATGATTTGTTTGTGATGATTATTGAGTGATTGCTAGCACTTGAGCCGTTTAATTGGTGAAAATTTGAAATCTACGAAATTGGTGTTACCCTTACACTTATAGATGGTTGTTCTTCACTTCCATTACTTTTTGTTACTTGTTCACATTGAGGACAATGTGACATTTAAGTGTGGGGGTGAGGGTATCCTGGATTTTACAGATTTTACATGACTTTCCCTATCCTCAGATTTTCAAAAAAAAAAAAGAAAAGAAAAAAAATCTCTTATGGAAGTTTGAATTTTATTTGTGAGCATTGTCACAACTGGATTTATTTGAACATGAAAAGGAGTGAATTTGATTAGAAATTGATTCTATGTTCTTTGAATGTTAGTAAAGAGGTAAAGATTTGGTTTTGGTAGTTTACTTTAGGATGTCAAAGAACCTGTGCGGAATTTGAGCCTAAGTTTCATTTCTTTCAAGAGGGAGTACACCTATTGTGATTTTATCTCTAGAAGTTGTCTTGAATCTCTTTTGAAATGTGAAATCCTTTTGCATGTACAAAGATGATTTAGGCATTCATTTCATAGCTAGTTCGGCCAAATGTCCATCCTTATCACATGAACATCATTTGTTTACCTCATTTGAGCCTTTATTTTTAAAAAAAAAAAAAAAGAAAAGAAAAGAAATTTGCATAGAATAAATAGCCCTTTGTTGAGATATGCAATTTTATATCTTTTTCTTCCCATTCATTTTTATTACTTTAGTAAGTGCTAAGTGAACCAATTTAAAAGAGTGAAGGACTTAGGAAGTCAACACCATAAGAGTATGTGTGGGTAGTAAAAAAAAAAAAAAAAAAAAAATAGAAACAAAGGAATATATTTTCTAAAAAAAAAATAAAGAAAAAGAAAATAGAGATCCAAGAAAGAAAGAAAAAAGATTGTTGAGGTCAAAAGAATAAAGGTTGTTTATATATAGTGTTAGTGAGTTCGTTTTATTTTGGTGGGTATTCCTTCATTCTTCATCATGAGTTTCATTAAATTACTTGGCACTAATTAAAGTATTCTCCCATATCATTTGATCATTTTCATTTCATTATCCTACCTTGATCATTAAACCCTTGAGAAAGTCCTTTTGATTTGAGTATGCAATTGGATAATATATAGTGGAGATTGAGATGATAAACAAGCCTATGGTAGATAAGTTGCAATAGGTGGAATTGAGTGAAACACAAGCCCTTGAATACCGTGAGAAATGAGTGTAAACACTTGACTTGTGAGGGACATTCTATTGTGATTTATCTTTGCCAAATTGATTACCTTGCTACTTGCATTTTTGGAAGGTGGAAAAGATTTTTAAGAAAGTTTAAATTGACTTCAATTTATTAGTGCTTGCTTTAAAAATCTTGCTTCCATGGTTTTCTTGAAATTGGTTGTTTTAGAATTTAAAATCTTGAGGACAAGATTTGATGCAAGTGTGGGGGTGTGATGACTTCTCATTTTTAATAGATTTGAGATGTATTTTTATATATTTGAGAAGTCATCATTACTAATTTAAAGAGATTTTATTGATATTTTAAGATATATCAATCTGGATACATTATTTGTGGGGTTTTCAATTTAAAATAAATTTTTTTTAAAGTTTAGGAAATAAATAATAGGAATGAGAATTTAAAAATAAAAAAATAAAAATCACTTTTATTATTAATACATATATTTAATTAAATGGATCTTTATTTTTTTGCATCGGGAGCCCACGGGATTCATATTTATCATTTATGGAATTGGGCCCATTAATTCAAAATCAATGAACAAGGGAGAATCAACACAATTTGGGCTGAATCATTTTGACTAAAGAAAGAGACCTAATGCATATGGGAGGACGAGACGCACGGGAAAGACCAAAACGAATGAAAAGAAAGGAATAAAGGCGGCTATTAAAAGGCGGGAGCACTATTCATCAAAGAGAGGAGAATTTCACCGGAGAAAAAAAGAAGAGAGGCGGCTATATCTTGGAATCATCGCGAGTCGGGGGCGAGCCATTTTTACACCGTACGGTGAAGCTACAACTCGCAATTGGAGGCGGCGGTTTGGAGCTTCATCGTCATTCTCGCTAGGCGGAACAAACGGAAAGCAGCGGTGGTGTTTTTCATCGATCATTCTTCTCTTGTTTAATCTGCAACAAGAAGGAGAGGTCTTCTTTGTTGGGTTGTTCCATCGTCATCATTGTCTTCTCAAAGAACCTACAAGATTGAACCGAGAATGAAGAGGCTATGCTTATTCTTTATTTTTGGGTCTTGTCATTTCAAGTAACTCGGTTTAATTGCTTATTCTATTCTAGTATGTTGTTGGACCTGAGTGTTAATCTTCTTGTGATGATGTTTGAAGTCATGTGTGGCTAACTTTTCCCTTTGCAACTTAGAGTATTATGAACTTGTTTGGATTTTAGGAATTGTTCCCACTAATTAATTTTGCTTAATGTTGATTCAAAGTTTATTTAATCTTATTTTTATTATTTATTGTTTAGTGATTGGCCACCATTAAACATGTTTTGGGAGTTTAGGATTAAACTTGACGAAGGAAATCTTAAATTGACCTTGGATTAAATAGTGTGGAATTAGATTTTAATCTAATTTGCGTCTAGGATAGACATATACCTAGAAGCTCCACATAATCAAATTAGAGTGAGCCCGATTTAAATTGCATCTTAATTAATTGTGTGAGACATTACATAATTATTTGAGGTAGGTGTATAAGTGGACCGACAGGCACTTATAAACATTATTACTCTAGATTAACTGATGAAGTTAAGTTAGAATTAATTTAGTGGGAATAAAATCTAAGAAACAAGCAAGGGATTAGTATCTCTAAGTTGTCCTCCTTGATATTTGAATTCTCTCTCTGTTGAAAGTTCTTGTTTTTATTAAAATTCTTTTTATTATTATTGGAAACAATTCGATTTGCTCAACTTAAATGAAAAAAGGAAATTTAATACCTAATCACTAGTTTGACTCGAGTCTCGTGGGATGACCTTGATTTACCACTCACTATTTTCATGACCCGTACACTTGCGGTGCTTAGTTAAATTTTGGTAGCATCAAAGATCGGCCCAAGAATGGATAGATCCTTACGGGAGATTGTTGAACCAGTCTCTAGCCTTTCCTTGTAGAGAAAGAGGAAATAACCGTAGCTTCAAAACATCTTGGGGAACTCCATTTTGCTTGAAAGAATCACACACTTCCAAGAAGTACATCAAGTGCTTGTTGTAATACCCTAAAAATCTCACTTATTATAAATGTCATATTTTGACAAATAATACCTATTGAAAATAGATAAATATGTGGCCTCAAATTTGGAGATGTGTTTATTCTAATTTCTAGAGAATTTTTCCTTAGGATTAGGATAATCAAAGGTTTAATAAATTTTGTTAGGCATCATAAAATACCATAAAATATAATAAATACCATATTAAGCTATGGATCATGTAGAATCAAAAAGAGCAAGAAAGTGTTGTGAAAATACCTAAATAAATTTGGAGAAATCAATGATAATTAATGATTAACTAAGCCCTCACTAAAATAAATAAATTGCACAAGGCTTTATAATTAATTAAAAGACCTTAAACACCAATTGTTATAATTTATTAAGAGACTAAATTCTCTAATACCCTACAATTAATACCTAACTCATAATTAATGCATAAAAAGCCATAAAGAATTATCAAAACACTTGGAACAATTAAGGGGCAATTACCAACAATTAATGAGCAACTAAAATTACACTAATGGAATATTTAGGTAATTCTTACAATTAATACTAATGGCCATTAATTAGAGATGTATTAGGCTAATTAAAGGTCAAGAGATAATAAGGGACTAAGATTTAGCATTAAATGAATTGTTAGCAATCATAAAACACTTCTTGAACCAATAATATAACAATCAAGAGATGATTAAGCTTATAATTAAGTTGTTAATCAAGAATTAATCAAGAGTTGAAAAAGTCAACAATTGCAACAAGATCTAAAGGTCAAGAATTAATTTCATAAAGATTATCTAAAGGCCCTAATTAATTCTTATAAAGCCTAATCCATGTAACTAGGCAAACAACCAATTAGATAACCCCCACATGCAATCAATTAGAGCATAAAAATGCAACTAAAACTGAACAAAGGGGAGGGGGTCTGTTTTGGCACTTGGGAGAGAGAGAAAGAGTTGCTAAAAATCAAATTGGCCACTTGCATAGAGAGGATAAGGTGGTGAGAGGAAAAATCAAGGAGAAAGTCAAGCCATTAGCCAATGAAGTGATTACACATAAGATGATTAAGATAATCAATGGGATTAATTCAAGATTTAATCAAAGGGAAATCTATACAAAATAAATTGTATCTTGAAATCCACTAATCATCAATCAAAGATAAGAAGTGATTATTAACAAGCAAAATTCAAGCTTCAATTTGACTATAACCAAAGCTATTTTCTCAACTTTTAAGAATTTGCCAATTGAGAAAATGAGAGATTGAGGTCTCTAATTAAAGCCAAAAATCTCAAGAGTTCAAAACCAAAAAGAAAATTTGAATTAAACTTCATTAAGGTCCCCAAATGAATTTTTATCTAGTTATTCTATCTAGTGGAATGGAAGAGGTAGGAAATTCTAACTTAAAAAGGAAGTCAAGAAGTTGTCACAATTTAAACTTCATTTGGAATCCACCAATGAAAGCTAGCAAGACAATTACACAAATGCCATAGCCTTTTGCTATAAATAGGGGGCTTTGCTCTTCATATTTTCTCACCAATTCACAAAGCTTACAAGCTGAAACATAGAGAGAAAGTGAGAGTGAGAGCCTTGGAGAAAGGAGGAGCAAGTTCTTGGTAAGTTTTCTAGTTCTAGCTTTAAGTTCTTTAAGTTTTAGTTCTTAAATTCTTAGAAGTAGCTTAAATATGCTAGGATGATTTTATATAGATGTTTTTATAGTTAAAATTGCCTTTATCTCGAAAAACTGATGAAGTAGAGGTTATGGCAAAATTTCTGGGAGAAATCATGAAAGTAACGAAGTTCGCGAAATTTCATCGGTTTCGGAAATTCTGAAGTCAGCCATGAAAACGCCAGGATTTCATATTGAAATCATGATCAAAAAATTCTGAGAAAATTCATGGTTAAAACAGACATATAGGGATTTTTAAATATGTCAAGATCATGTCAAAATGATTTTTGTACAGAGAGTTAAAATTCCTCAAAGTTAGGCTACGAAATTCTGGAAAAATTCTGGGCAGAGGTTCAAAACTTAAAACCTGGGAGTGATTCGTGAAGTCTGGGCAAAGGTGACTATTTTTACTAGAAAATAGAAATCCTAAGGATTCCAAGGAATTTTACGGATCCTCGTTTCTATTTTTGTAGAATTAATTATGATTTTTCAAAGTTAGACAAAATGCTGCCCAGATTTATACCAGCGTTGTTGTACGAATTTTGAGGGAATAAAGTGAAAAATAGAAGTTGTAAGGGCAAAATGGTCATTAGGGGCCAAAATATCTCTTAGGATATTACTTAAAAATTAATAAATATGGTATTACCATTATAGGATCAACGCGATCACGGTTCGGACGTCAAACGTACCGACAACGCCGACGAAGGTACGGACGCGTCTTGTAACACTAACTCGATGTTTCTTGTATACCTATATGTGATAGATATGTTCATAAACTGTGACTCTGTTTTTAAAAGAATTGTTCATACACGTACAGCTTTATACGGGTTATAAGTCATGATAACGCCGTTAAGTTTTCCTAGCGCTGAGGACACGATAGGCCATCGTGGCTTGGTGAATAGTGCGGTAATAACATTCATATGCAGTGTATATGGTGTGTTATTACTTGGTATATGTGAATTTTACGGTGATGTCATGAGATAACTGTCATACATACTTGTACATAAACATGAGGTTAACCGTTACACGAGGTTCAATGGGTATTGAACCTCGGCTCTTACCATAGCTTCGGGATCCGGAGTAAACGGGGACCGGAGACAAGGGTAAGCGACAGATCTAGGAGCCCATTTTGGATATAGACCTTTTGTTTGTACTTATGATATTTGAAATTTTTGTACCCGCCATTAAGGCTGATCACATACATTACGGTGGATTTATCGTTACTTTTTAAATACTATTTACTTCCGATGCTTTACTCTGATCATGATACCGTGAAAACGCTTTCTAAAATTGGGATGTTACACTTGTTGGCATCTTCATTGTAAAGACCATGGAACAACCCATGCATTTGAAGCATTGTTATCATAACCGGCTTGATCTCAAAAGTACGTGCTTGCATGTCCGGCATCCGAATGCAAGATTGAGGGCCTTGCATATTCCGACTAGCAAAGTCATTGACAGTAGCTCTATCATATTCATCGTCTGCCATGGTTTCAGATGCAGATTCAGCCTCTTCTTCAATGAGAGTCTCTTCTTCAATGAGAGGTTCTTCTTCAATGAGAGGCACTTCGTCAAGTACCACTACCAATCCGTCCGGATGCAAGTTTTGCATATAAGAAAATGGTACCTACAAGAGAAACAAGCAAGAGCGAGTATCAAACTAAAACAAAAATCAATAAAGGAAAGAGAGAAAGAAAAATTGTAAACCTAACTAAAAGCTCAAGCGAAATTTACTAACACAAGCCAAAGGTTGACCAAAGGATTTGTTTGCACAAATCCCCAAGCAACGCGCCAAAAAACTTGTTCGCCTCGCAAGTGTACGAGTTTCGCAAGTAATAAAGTGATAAGTAAAGTATCGTTCCCACGTGGATTTGTTTAACAAATTGGTCAAGCAAGAGGCTTAGTGAATTTCATCAAGTTGAGCTAGAACAAAGTTTTGATTTGGAAAGAGAATTTTTAAAAACTATTTCTAAAACTTAAAAATTGATAAAGGCAAATGACTTTTGACTTCAAGGATAAAAGAGCCTAGGATTCTTCTTCCCCTTTTGCACTTCATAAAACTTGGTCAATTACCTCTCTAGTAGCATTTCAATACATACATGTGTTAGTCTAAGGTTCACAAATACTTGACCCGCTCTCTCAAGTCAAAATCAAGTTTCTCTTCTCATTAAAATGCACAATCTCTTGCTACAATTAATAAGAATCAATCTTTAAGCAACAACCCTAATGTGACAATGCAAGGTTAGTAAATATATCTCTATTTTACCAACAAACCATCCATTTATCAAGTAAACTTCAAGACAAGCATGATTTCAATCAAGTTCTACACCTAGATTAGCTCTCTCGAGTCAAAACCTATGTGAATAAATCATCTAAATGGAGGCCAATCACTTAGAAGCATTAAGCCAAGGTTGAAATCAACACATGTGTATATTTATCTACCAAAAGAGAGGAATATTCAAGTTTTAATCCATACAAAGGGTAAGAAGAACCCTAGAATGAAAGGTTTAGCTACTCATATTCAAATACAAAGAGAGTCTAAGTAAAGGAACTGAATACATGAAGAAACTAGGAAGAAAAGAGAAGAAAAGAGGAAGAACCAAGGTGAAAACCCCAAAATCTCTCTTAGGTTGAGCACCCAAGCCTCCAAGATTGTCCAAATCTCTCTCCCAAGCTCTTCCCTTGTGTGCCCACTTGTTTCCTTAGGTCAAGAGTGTGTTTTTCGGCCCTTCCCTTTAGGTTAAATAGGGTTTTTCTGTTTCGAAATGTAAAAACGCGCATTTGTACTTTCTGCATTTTTTCCGACTTTCGCGGCCAGTTGCCACTTTCCGCGGAAAGTACTTTCCATGCGATTTTCGACTTTCCGCGGACGATCTTCAGCGCGGCCGGTTGTGACTTTCCATGGCCGGTTGCACGGGCTCTTCTAACTTTGCAATGCTTCACCTCCTTTATTTCTTTCCTTGTTTCTTGAGTCTTATAGAGCTTCAAAACTTGTCTCCCTCTTCCTACAAAAGAGGAAACAATTATCAATCCTCAATTGAACCATAAACTCTATAATAGCAAGAATTTCTTTGATTTTTTTGCCTTATACTTTGATATGCACATTTTCCTCTATAACTTCATTTCAATGCACATTTTGAACCAAAAATAGGTAAAAGGAGAGAGAAAATGTGTTGGAATATTGTCAATTTCTAAGAGTTAACGGGAGTCTTCCCGAATTCACGGTGACTCACTAAGCGAACCACATAGACGAACCCTTTCTAGACACCAAATGGTTTGAAGTAACCTTATTAGATTCATGCCAGAAGGTAGGCTCTATCCGGAATTTGCTTTGACCGGTGCCTCTTCACGGCTCCGTCCATCAGTGTCTCTTCACGGCTCTATCTACCGGCACCTTTTCATGGCTCCGTCTAAGTCATCTTCTTCGATCCTGGTTCCTTCCCCGAACCTTTAGTCAAGGCCAGATTCAATCGAATTGAATCTCGGGTAACAGTTAACCTCTATAGCAGATATAATAATATATGACAGATATTCATTACATATCAGCATCAACCATACATAGCACATAGCAGATATAAGGTTACAACAATACATAAGCACACAGCAGATGTAATGTCAACAGCACAACAGTACATAGCACACAGCACATAGCACACATCACATGTAAAGTTTGCAACGTTTGCACTAACCAGTGCCACGACAGCTCCTCGTGTCCTCAGCGCTAGGAAAACTCAACGTCATTATCAAGACTATAACTTTTGTATAAAGTCGATGTATAAACGGGTGATCTAAGCCCCATAAACTTAGTCACGGTGCATGACCCAAGACCTAGTCTTGTCCATCACTTCATGAATCAATCAATCATATACAATCATACAGGATATAGGCGATTAAAGTTACTAGTACGCGAATGTACCTTTCACTGTGTAGTTAACAACATGTCCGACCTCTGAACCCGATTCCGGACTCCCCGGATATCCTATACATTATTGTCTGATTATTATATGATATTGTGATAAATATCATATTACTTAGAATAATATCCTAAAGGTATAATTTACCTTTCTATCCTTTGTGGATTTGTTATTACAATTTTGCCCTTACATTTCTTTAGAAACGCAATGCTGGATTTTTACGGGCAGATTTTTTGGTAACTTTGAAAAATCATAATTAATTCTAGAAAAATCATTTTGAGGTTCCATAAAATTCCTCAAGACCCTTGACATGTCTATTTTCAAGGAAAAGTACTTGTATATACCCAGAATTTATGAACAATTCCTAGTTTTCATTTTTCACAACGTTGCCCAGAATTTCGTTCAGAAAAATAGCTTAACTTTAAAAATTCATATTTCCTTGATTTGGAGACCAAAATGTTACATATTTTATATATTTCCTTGACCGTCCTAGCCTCTTACATTCTTCTTATAACATATGCTTTAGCTATCCAGCAATTTTAACAACACCAAATAATTTATTCGACATTTTATCAAACACTTAGAGTGCAATCAAACTCAAACCATGTTATCAAACTCATTCTTTATAAACCTCCGGCAAACTCTTCCAGCATCAATATATATTTTTATTAACCTTTCTACCTCAAATTTTTACTAATAATTAATTTAAACCCAAGAAAATCAGAATTTACACCTATCTTCTTCCTCTTCGACAACCAACACAATCATATAGAGGAATCACCTTTCTAAGCTTCTTAATTTTTAATTCCAATTTGCTTTGAATCCCAACCTTCCTCTTACTTTCACGCACAACAACCGGAACAAAGAGGAGAATTACGCAAATATATAAAGACACTGAATGACCATAAGCAGGGTGAGGAGAAAAGGCTAAGATCTTAGCATTTTCTATACAATTGTTTGATTATGATTTTTTTCCTCATTTCATTTTAATGATTCTACTACACACACTATAAAAAAGAAATCAGTTCAGTCAAAAATGGAAACACAAATCGCAAACTAATAATTAACGTTCCAGATCATACAGTGAACATAGAGTCAGTAATTGACCTATATTTTACTCTGTTAAAAGTGAAAAAGTGAAGGAATTCGGAAACATGAATATAGTGAGTAATAATAGGAAAAATACTAACGACATAGAGAAGAGAATTGCTTTGTCATCAACACCAACGCACGATAGAGAAAATAGAAAAGGAAGAAGAATCGACGAAACAGAGCAAAGTTTGAGACTTACCAAATAAGAAATCCTCCACGCACACCCACTGATGACGACGTGAAACAGGATGATGCCGAGGTAGAACTGACAGATAGCAGGGAATGGACCAGCGACGGCAAGGATGGGCAGAAGGACAAAGATGAGCGAAGGAAGCTGGGTTTTCATAAAGCTTCTGCTCTCACTCTGAGCAATTATTCTACAGGAAATAATTGAGAAAAGTGCCTCCTACCACAAAATAGGTTCTCACTTAGATTCTAGTAGAGGAGGAGAGCAAGCCACAACCAGTCCAACACGAGAGCGAGCCACGACCAGTCTACCACGGATGGGAGCCACGAGTGACAAGATGATCGGAAAAGACCGAAGAGTGATATGGAGACAAAGTTGAGAGGGTGAGGAGGGTGGCCGGCCGCCGAGGGGAGCAAGAGATTCAGGAGTGAGAGTTACCCATGAAAGATGATGATCTCTGTGTACAAAACCAACCGCCTCCCTCTTCAATCGTTCGAGTTTTTTTTTTAAAAAAAAATATGAAATTACTACTCCCTCCCAATTATAAAGTCAAGTAAATTTGTTTTAGAGAGACCTTTTATTTTTTAAATTAATTAATTTAACTAGTAAACTAACATATAATCTAAGGATACACAATATATAAAATGATTAATTAATTTATTTAAGGAAAAATCTCATATAAAGACGGTTGAATTATCTAAATTCTAATTTAGGTTACTAAATTTAATAAATTATTAATGGGTAAAGGTGAAAAATTACTTGAGGTTTTAGTCAAAAGGCATTTAGTGCCATATGCTTTACGAAGGGGCAAAAATACCCATGAACTTATCAAATCAAAGCAAAAATCCCATATATGTTAGATGAGGCTAACATTTGTTAAATAAAATGTATAATTACGAAAACACCCCCAAACCCAAAACAAAAAAACAAAAAATCGAGAGGGAGCCATAGTTGTCCAGCAGATGCAAGCCTTTGTCGTCTTCAACCCCCATTCTACCAAGACAGAACAAATCGTGGAGCGCTGATGCAAGGTGTGGGCATAGCAGGTAAACAGAAAAATCAATGACTAAGCCCCAAAAAAAAAACTGAAGCATTTTATGTTCAACAAACAGAAAACGCTTGTCTAAAAACAGGGTAAGGCAAATCATGAATCAAAATATCAAATAGTAGTAGGAAGACAACGATGGGTTCAATACAGACAATGCATGCAAACCAGAGGTACCAAAATTCTTCCAAAAAATGAATAACGCACAAATCCTATCCCATATCAAGTGGAAAAAGAAGAACATATTACAGTTTTAGAGAATTTAGAAAGTGGAAACTAACGGCGACTAAGGAAATTAGAACAACTAATCGAAGATGGAATTCGTGGAGCAGAACAACAAATCAAGTAAAGCGAAATAATTCTGAAAGTTTTGTAGCTCCTAGATCAGATTCAAGGAAAAGTGGAACATGAGCTAAGAAATCAAAGAGAGGGGGGTCTCTTGTCTTTAAGGAAGAAGAAGTTGATATATTACTCGATGAGGACGATGACGAAGATGGCGGCGACGATTTTGACGACGGTGGTTGTAGACTTCGATTTGGAGTTGAAGGTGAATTAGAGCCCGACGGAGGAGGGCGAGCTGCGACTTGGCGAACTCGGCAGAGTGTTAGGAGTGGATGGTAGAGGAGGCGACGCCGAAGATTTTGGTGGTGGTGAGGTTGATGGAGGGGAAAGAGAAGGAGGGCTTGGCGAAGGTAGAGTTGGGGCTGTTGGAGGAGGAGAAGAAGGCGTCGCAGATCAAGGTTGGGAGGAGGATCAGATCAAATCAAGCTTGGGGGGCTATCACAGATCAAGGTTGTGAGGAGAGGGTCTCACGTCCTCTTTGATCAGTCGAGCTTGGGGGGTCACAAATCGAGCTTGAGGGGGAGTGTTTTGGTTTTTTTTTTTAATAATTAGGGGTATTTTGGTATTTTTTATAAAAATAATGTAGGACCCACCACAAAAAGTAACGTCTGTTAACTCAAATTAACGATAATGGTATTTTTGCCCCACTTTTGAAAGTTCATGTGTAGTTTTGCACCCCAAATGTAAAACACATGTCTATTTTTACACCTTTACCCCATTATTAATTAGGTCATGTGACACAATTAGGGATTTAAAATTTAAGTCAAATTATCTCTATATCCCTTAATTATTAAAAAAAAAAAAGAAGTAAAATTAGAGGTAGAACAATATTGTTTACATGCGCAACGTAAGGACCTAAGGATAAAAAAAATTCATTGGAGGCTTGACAAAGTCAAAATTCATTGGTTGTAATTTTAAATCTTCATTCCTTAATCGTTTTCCTCTTTTCTCATGAGAAGGCGAACGAACCCGAAAGATGAAGACACAGACACTAGAGACGAAGTAGAGGAGCCTCTGGATTATTCAACAATTTGCCCCAAGTTGCTCTGATATACTGAACACAGTGTTGCTCCAAAGAAGTAGAAAAAGAAATATAACCAGAAATATATTCTTCTCAGCATTAACTTCACCCCGATTTCTTCTCTAACATAAAGAACCTCATGATCAAACTCTCTGTTGAACTATGATGGACTCTTATTGCTTCTTTGTGGGTTTGCCATGACCCCACCCAGTCATTGATCTTCTGCAAGATTGGAACAAAAAAAAAGGCAAGGATTTTTCTTCTGCACATCTCTGAGTCTCTGAATGCGGCGAAATCTGAATACATTTTTTTTTTTTTTTTTTTTTTTTTTAAAGTCCAATCGGTCAAGATGCTTCAATTTGATAGCTAGATTCTGGTTGTTTGTCTGAAATCCAGGAATTAAAGAAACTAGGGGGATTATTCATTTAATAATGAAATCCTTCGTGGATTTATGATTACAGAACCAGGAAAATGGAATCCGGTAAGATGACTTTTCCTTTCCTCTTTTCTTTAGATTATGGAATAGGGGAGTCTTTTTTTCGGATTCTTCCTTTATTTAACTTCCTTAATCTCTTAAAAAAAAGTCAACTTAATCTTATAATTAGGACCGGTAGTAACATTAACATAGTTGTCAATTTATTAATAAATCATTGTTGACATTAAGAATTCTCAAATAATCGTTGGGTTCTGATTTTCAGAAGTTTGAGTTAAATCGGCATTTCGGAAAAAATTAGTACTAAACCGACAATATCTCTAGGTATTTAAACGTCATGTATAAAATTCGGATAATGTTCTGTAATTTTTCTCTATTCTAAAAGTGACACTAAGATTACAGAAAAATCCCTTCTTTCTGTCTAAATTCCCATCCAGCTACATGCTGAAAAATTTTGTTGTTTGTTTTGATCCCTGTGCGTCTTTACTTTTTGGTTCTTCAACTCCAACTTTCCCAAAGTGACTTACAATTCAAATCAATATCTTATAATATTTTCGTTCAAAATTTAAATATTAAAGAGCAATCACAAGATTATATCAAATATTTCCTTTAAGTTCTATTTTCACATAATCGTCTTTAATTCAATTTAGTCATAATAAATGTTATTTAGCTTAAAATTAATAATAAAATCCCTAAATAAGATATTAAATATTTTGATAAAATCAGGATGTATCACTAGTTCAAGCAAATATGCCCCAAAACCCTTTTGACTAGCTTGAGTTAGGTTCAGTGTTGTTAAAACATCGTCTAGAAACGTTCAAACACGTGTTTCTACGTTTTTCGCCGGAAACTCGTGTCAGAACGGTGGTTGAAATGGACATTGAGCTGAAATGGTCCAAACGCCGTCTCAACTTAGTAGAATCGGTTGGCACAACGTGTTAACTCACAGTGCTGGTGGTCGCCGGATTTTGCAGTTCTTGCCCCTCTGTTTCAGGTCGTCTCGGCGATGGTGGTGAGGGTAGAGACCGGCGGCGACTCAGAAGAATGTGGAGGAAGGAAGGATCGAAGGTCGACTCGCCCCTCTCTCGCCTCTCACCTCGCGGCACTCTGCGATCGGATCTGTCTATCTCAGTCTCTTAGGTCGATGGAATGGAGAAGATGACCTAATTAATCCCTTGGTCAAAACGTGCGTTTTGACCAAGGGACTAAAGTGCAAAAATTCAAAGTTCTAAGGAAGGACTTAACTGAAAAGTTTGAAATATTTTTGGGGCATAACTACACTTTTCCAAGAAAATGCATTAAAAATCCTAATTTAATTATGAAAAATCCCATTAAATTATGAACTTAATTATTTCCTTAAGTATTTGGACTTAAATTTGTAATGACTTTAATGTATTGGTGTGTTTTGGTTTTATATATGTTGGATTTTATTTTTTTTGTAGTATGTAGTAAACTCTTACGTTTCATTTACGTTTTTGCTCACCCTTACCGTTTCTACTTAGACTCTATGTTTTAACAACATTGGTTAGGTTAACTAAACGTTTCCACATTGGACAAGGCCTAATTCCTACAACCAAAATCCAATCAAAATTCTATCAAATGATGAACCAAGAAATGCATTTAACTCATAATATCTAATAACCAATACCATGAATTACCACTAGATGTTCACAATAATCTCTATATATCGCTGACCCAAAAAATACACAAAGATTAAAGCTAATAAAGTCCAATGTTAAAATAGAAGTTAAGAGTTCAATAAGTACACCCAATCTCTAATACAAATGTGTGTGTGTGTGTAACATCATAAAAATCATCCTAAGATCTAGAAATCAAAATTACAATGAAGAACTAAAGAAATGGAAGCTCAACCACGAATTTGCTTCATCGAAGCTCCACCATATGCTCCCAGTGTTGCACCATGCACTACTAGAAAAAGCCAAAACAGTGACGGAATTTGTGACGGAAAAAAATCCGTCGCAATTTGCTACGGAATCAAAATCCGTCGCAATTTGCTACGGATTTATTTTTCCGTCGCAAAATTTTGCTACGGATTTATTTTTCCGTCGCAATTTGCTACGGATTTCGATTCCATAGCAAAATTTTTGAATTTGCTATGGAATGGTTTCCGTCGCAATTTGCTACGGAAAATATTTCCGTAGCAAATTGCGATGGAAAACGTTTCTGTAGCAAATTTTTGAATTCAAATCGCAATCAAGCATTAATATCTTCTCTAATATAAGTAATAACACGGTTAAATTCCATTTTATTTTTAAATAATACCTTTAATTCCGTGAAGTAATGCCATTTTATTTTATCCCGATTGTCTAATAGAATGGATGGGTAACACGTGGTTGCATACAATTAATACGAATCAACAACATCCTACAACCTATTTAAAATCATATGAACTAATTATTGTTCCAGATTTGATTATTGTAATCGGGGTAATCATATGAGCTAAATCATAATCACATTTAATAATCGTTAATACTTTTCTTATATGTTTTATGTATAGACGCTTATTTAATATATAAGTTATTGAGATTATATTTCCTATTATGCTTACATCCCGAAAATTAGTCTTTAAATTTAAAAATTATAAAATAGAAATTTAAATATATTATTTAGTATGTGAGAAATCATAATTCTTTTTTTTTCCACTAGAAAACATTATTCTTCCAAAAACTCAATGTGCGATTTTTATTGATACGTCTCTTTGCGTGCATGTATCATTACACAGTGCTTTTTATAAGTCCTCAATGTGGGAGAGAAGTATAAGCATGGGCATTGAGTCTATTAGTTTAGAAAATTCTCAGTTGAATCTTAAAGAGTATGCTCCATTAATTTTGTACAAAAAAAGTGTGATATAAAACTGTCTCAAGATTTCACTTCAAATTTGAGATTCAATAGGATTATTTTAGATATTTCATATTTATAATATATTACAAAATTGTCTAATAGGACTACATTAAAAATTTGGAATTCTATTGTATTTTCTCTTGTTTATGACTTAGATAAAAATTTTAAAAAACAAAGGCGATCTAAATTGGCCAAATATTAAATTTATAGAAAAATCTAGAGAAAATGCGGTAAAGGGAAAAAAAAAGTGATCTAAATTGGCCAAAATATTTTTTCCAAAACTTATTCTCCATCCAATAAATTTTGCAAGTCCCGCCATTAACTTGAAAAAAGGAAAAGAAAAAACTTGTCCCGAGATTTCTCATTTTCTAATTTCTTCTCAAGCGATTCTCTCCCACCCTTACAGACTTCCTCCCTAGACCATGAGTGCGCGAGAGGAGCCTTAACTTTGTTTGGTGTAGCAAATTGCATATCAAAGATTTTCATTAATGATTTTTTAAGATAAAAGATATTTATTAACGTGAAAAAAACAACCTATACATAAGTTAAAATTGTGTGATTAATGAACATTGATTTTTCTATTGACAAAAAAATAATTTGAGTTCTTTGAAAATAAAATTTTATTCAAAATTTTAATAAAAACGTTTAATTGATAATGGTGTTATGTGTTTTTTTTTTTAACTCAAAACATTTTTAATCATTCTTCCTAAACACAAAAACTCATTTGGTTTAAATGAATCATATTATTCTTAATTAGGGATTTGTTGGGTTTAACAATCTAATTTAAAATTTCTCTATTTTAAGCAACTTTATATAAGATTTTCTCAAACTATTATTCTTCTAAAAGATTTACATATTCTCTTCAATACAAAAGGAAATTTATTTTCCCTCCAAAAATTTTATTCTTCCCTCCATTTAACTCAATTGGTAAAAAAAAAAAAAAAAGGACATTTGCGCCTTTCTCACCAGTCTCTTGAGCTATGTTTCTCGCACGGCTTCGGCTTATGCACGTCTTCCCTCCTCTCTCTTTCTCCGATGCGTCTTCCCTCCTCTGAAATTCCTTCCCTCTCCGACAACGATGACGGAAAAGTTTGCTCTCCTCAGATCCGACGACGACGCTTGGCGCCGTGTCTTTGAAGGAGCGAACGCGTTCCAAAGGCTGGATGGAGAAGAAGGATAGCACGGTTAAATCTCAAGCGACGAACGATCAACGGCCTAAATTACCAAATGAGATCCGTAACGCTCGTCGAACAAGAATTTGCAGCCCAAGATCTAGCGAATGGGGATTGGGTGGTTGTGAAAAGAATTGACAAGAGCAAGGTATGAATTTTTTGCATTTACGAGCTGGGTCAGTCATTGTTGGGTTGATTTTCTTTGTCTTCTTGCATCCATATCCATTTGACTATGTATGAAATTTAGAGTTTGCATTTGGAAATTACGATATTTGCGAGTTGCTCGAGGTAAACTAGTATGAATAGATAGCGAGTTGTGGTTAAGCAAAAAATCAGCTTTCGTATTTGGATTAATCAAAAATGGTTTGTTGTTATTTGGATTTGGATTGCGTCCTTTCTCGTATTCAGATTTCTACCTTTTGATTTCTTTTCACTTCGCCCTGTTTCAATTTCGGAGCAATTGAATTTGGCCAATTTGTTGCTCGAGAAGCGTGCTTGATGAAGAATATTGGGTATGTCATGAATTAAAACTGAAAGTCCGAGTCTACGATATAAAAGGCATGAATATTATGGAGCTTGACGGGTTTTCTTGCTTACTTTCATATATAACTTGTTGATCTATTTATGCCATTTTTTTAATGCTATTGCGGATAACGAGTTGCTCAATGGCATTTCGAAAGATTTGATTGGGATAAAGTAATGGAAGGTGATTATGTTATTGGACTTAAGCGGGTAAACTAGTTATCTCCGTATAAACAACCCTGGTAAGCATTTTATCTATCTCACCTTATGTGAACCAGGGCAAGCAAAGCATATCATTGGAGCCTAGTGGTCAATTTGAGCTTAGTGGTGCCCCCGGAAACTTTGCATCAGACTTTGCTGAAGTTAACTCACACCTTTATCAGGTCAGTTAAATAGTTGTACTTAGGTTTATACATGTTTGTGGGATGCTTCAAAGATGAAAAGTGGTCTGTCATTATATTAGATAAGGACCAAGTTGGCTTGAAATTTGTTTTCAATCATTCTCTTAATCAAAGAAATTACCTATCATTGTTAACTTCAAGTTGGCTTGAAATTTGTTTTCGTGAATATTCCAAATAAATATATTTATATATTTCCATGAAGAGGAAAATGGAATATACATTGATTTTTATAAATGCTAGCTTGTATTACTTTCTTCGGTTGATATGTTTGTTGTTGTTTTGTATGAAACCAAAGTTGAGTTGTCATTGATCATGCTAGTGTTAGAAATAATATGCCTCTTTGGGTTGCTTTTTGATGGCATAGACTCCTAACATTGACCAATTTTCAAGCTGAAATTTGAAACATACTTTAAGAAGAGATGGTGCTTAAATAAGACAGTGGACTGTAGGGTAGAAGACATGATGCTTATGACATAATCAGCCATGCTTTCTTTTCTAGTTACTTGAGTATGTATCTATCTCCCGACACAACTATGCACCAAGTTTGATGATCCTAGTGGTGATGTAAGGTTTTTAGTCTGTAATACAAACCATATGTTGTGTCATGCCTTTTCCATTAACTTTTTCATCTTATATTCCTTACTAGTGTGATTTGACGATGACATTGTACTTAATATATATTTTCAGTGTTTTAGTCCCTTTGGTGAATACAATCTTCACCTTGGAATCATAAAAGAGCTGCACCTGAGACATGGTTGCAACCTATTCTGGCGAGGTTGTGATTTAAATCAATTGGAGAAATGCAAACTGATTTAAATCATAGCAACGGAGAGGCGAGTCAAAGCTTAAATCTCTTGACAAACACATTCAAGAAGTAAGTTACATTTTCAATGGATAGTATTTGTTTTATTTGGGAGTGCATTAGAGTGCTTGTACTTTCATTTTGTTTTTGTTCCTATGATTTCTTTTTGTGTCACATTTTTTCTCTACTCACTTGTTAAACTTATTGGTCTCTCGAAGCTAATCGATCCATTCATATTTGCATTTGAATTTTGGTTCTAGAGTAGATCTGATTTAATAATTTTCTGTTTCTATTCTATTTACAAAATTGTTTCTACTCCATTCTTTCTACTCCACAAAACCGAAATCTCATTGCGGTTAGCGGTGGGGCACAACTTGAGCTCCTCCTCCCGCCCTTAATGTTGCTTACAAATATGAGTTAGTTTTAAGTTTACAAGGTTGCCTGCGATTTGAATTTTATTTTACCTTGCCATAGTTCATAGCTTTGGTCTCTGCTTTTGTTTCTTTTATGGCTCTAGTTTATGGAGTTATCTTTTCCTATCTTTTCGAGAATATAATGTTAATGTTAATTTTTGAGGTATGGTGTTGATGTAATTTGATCTTGAACTCTGTAAGAATAACTTCATATTATGTTCTCCTATTTGGTATTGTAAATATGGTTTGATAAGATATATGATAAACAATCAAGTGCAAACTTATTTGCTTAGTTTTTTTTTTTTTTTTTGGGAAAAATGGAATGTATTTGTTGATCTATGTACGTTGTGTAAATATTTGAGCAGAAAAGTCCATTATTGTAATTATGGTTTAGTAGAGCTTCTTCTACTAAATGCATGGTAGGCCTTTTGCCTGGGCTTTCCCATTTTTCTTTTGTCCGACTTGTAGTTTGGATATTGGTGGCATAAATTGGGATGATTAGCAAGGGGTAGCATTTCAATGCCATTTGTGGTCATAATAACTTGGACTTCGTGGTCCGTAATGAATTGATTATAGTTGTCATGTGTATGCCTTGTCAAATTCCCAGATTCAATAATTTTTTGAACTGAATCAAACAATGTTGGGACTGTTTTGGAAGCTTTGAGGTTGTGATGGTTACTTAAGTTTTGGATATTTCATGAATAATGTTGTGCCATATTAGTGCAGATTGAATTTTTTTCCAACAGTATTGTGAGTAATGTTCTTAACATCTATTTAATCCAGATTATTGCACTAAAAATGTTGGTTTTTCAAACTTTTCTTCATTTATTACTTTGTTCTCATTCGGTTCTTTTTGCATATTTCTCAACTGAACTTAACTTTTAGGGAGATCATTTACAACTATAGGAAGCAACCACAATGCAAACCACAAGTTTTTTTGTGGTGTATTTATTGGTCATCAACACATTGCAATGGGGTAAGTAATCAAATTTCTCTCCTACAAGTTTTTCCCATCTTTGCTATTCATTATATTCTTATTATCATTAATTTCCCAAGGTTTGAGCTATATAGTATTGCATTGTTTGCAAGGTTTTGTTGTACCAAAGGAATCTCATAATAAGGTTGTAGGCTTCACTTTCCACGGGGAACCAAAGACGGCTTAGGCATGGAGATGATGTTATTGTTGCTATCACCAATTGTACAAATACCTCAAATCCTAGTGTAATGCTTGGAGCTGCATTGGTTGCAAAGAAAGTTTAGGCATTGAGATGATATTATTTGGTTTTTTGTACTTTATGGAATGTAAAGCTCTAATTTGTTCATTATGTATTTGGTGCTATTTGGTGTATAACTTATTATGTTTTTTGTGCTTTTTGGTTTATTTTGTTGGCAACATTATTATTTATATTTTGTTTTCTCTATGTAAACTTTTATGGTTGTTACTATATATTTTCATTATTATATATATTTTGTTTTCTCTATGTAAACTCTTTATAATTGTTATTATATCCATGGTACACTATTTTTTGTATTCACTTTTCTAAATTTTTAAAAAAATATATATTTTTTTAAATTTATTAGTTTTGCTACGGAAAATAATTCCGTAGCAAATTTGAGAATTTGCTACGGAATTATTTTCCGTAGCAAATTCAAGAATCAAATCTGCGAAAATTTGCTACGGAATTTATTTCCGTAGCAAATTTGTGAATTTGCTACGGAAAATAATTCCGTAGCAAATTTTTGATTTTGCTACGGAAAATAATTCCGTAGCAAATTTTTGGATTTTGCTACGGAAAAAAAATTCCGTAGCAAAGTTCGAATTTGCTACGGAAAAATATTCGTGTAGCAAAATTTTGAATTTGCTATAGAAAAAAATTCCGTAGCAAATTACGACGGAATTTTTTTTTCCATAGCAATTGCGACGGATATGGATTTCCGTCACAAAATTTGCGACGGATTTTCTATTTCCGTCGCAATTGCTACGCAGTTTTTTGCTACGAAAAAAATTCCGTAGCAAATCCGTTTTGCTACGGAAAAAGCCTGTTTTGCTACGGAATTTTTTCGTAGCAAAACTTGATTTTTCTTGTAGTGATGACACCACTTGAAGAAAAAAGTGAGGGATGGAAGAAATGAGAGAAGGGCATGAAGTGTGGTGAGAAGAGAAGAAAATGGAGTGAAGGAATGAGAAAAATGAGGATAGGGTTTTTGTATTTCGGAGGGAAATTAGTTAGATGGGTGAGTAGGATCCTAATGACCGGATTTGCTCCAAGTATCCAAAATTCTCGGTGTCCCTCAATATCTCAATTTCCAGCCATTGGATCAATCTAACATCCCATAATGTGCCACAAAATCATGCTTTTTTAATTTAAAAAATTTAAAAATCTGAACCACTTTTAGATAATTTTGAAATAAATATTTCTAAAATATTTTTTTCAAGATGCTAAAATAATTTTTCAAGATCACGAAGTATTTTTCAGTTAGTCACTACCACGAAGTATCTTTTTCACACGGTCGATTTACCACGAAATATTTTTTTAGACCTAAAAAAATATTTCAGGGTACTGACTGATACGAAAAATATACTTCAAGGTATTGACTGCTACTGAAAAATACTTCATGATCTTAAAAAATTATTTTAGGATCTTGAAAAAATATTTTTAAATCGACGGTACTAAAAAGATACTTCAAGGTATTGACTGCCATCTTGGAAAAAAAAACCGTCATTACTCTGAAGTATATTTTAGTACGATCTCAAAAATATTTTTTAGGATCTTAAAAAAAAAAAATATTTCGGGATCCGGCGGGTACTTAAAATATACTTCAGGTATTGAAAAATTCTTAAGGTACTAGAAATGGTTCAGATTTTTAAGTTTTTAAATTTAAAAAGCATGATTGTGTGGGACATTATAGGATGTTAGATTGATCCAATGGCTAGAAATTGAGATACTGAGGGACACTGAGAATTTTGGATACTGAGCAAATCCGATTCCAGGATCGTAAACTACTACAAAATAATGCCTTTACAAAGTACAAATTTTGTGCCTGAGCAAAAAAAGTACAAATTTTGTGCACTCGCTTTGGCGAGTGAGCTACTCGCCAAAGAAAGTGACATAGAGAAACAAGGGAAAATCCTTTTCGTGGCCCTTTTATCAAAAAAATCCCAAAAAAGACCTCAAGATTCTGACAATTCCAGAAAAGGCCCCAAGATTATGAAAATTTCAGAAAAGGCCCTTCAGAATTTACGGAGTTGTTAATGGGGGCTGATATAGTTGTTAGCGGGTGCGATATAGTTGTTAAGCTGACTGATTTAGTTGTTAAAAAAATTGTTGCTAACAACTAAATCATTTTTGGTAACAAATATATCAGTACCCCACTAACAACTATATCGCCCCATTAACAACGCACGTTGGGCATTTTCTCGGAATTTTTAGAATCTTGGGCTTTTTTCTGGAATTTTCAGAATCTTGGGGCCTTTTCTGGAATTGTCAGAATCTTGGGGCCTTTTTTGGGGCTTTTTTTTTTTTTATAATATAGGCCTTGAAAAAGATTTTCCCGAAAAACAACACTCGGGATATGTTGCCACTCACTTTGGCGAATGAACCACTCACCAAAGCGAGTGATACAATGATTGAATGTTGGATTCTCTTGTTTATGTTGCTCCTTACTCAAGGCTTTTGCTCTTTTTCTCTTCTTGTTTTAATGTCCCTACAATACAAAACAAATCTATATAAGATAAAAGGTCCTAAGAAATAATCGTAATAAAAAAGAATCACAAAAACATATTAAATATGCATTTTTTAACCTAATTTACATGCATCACTCTTTGCTTTATAATGTCTACAACTAATCCTGTAAATATCACTCTTTCTATTCAACTTTCCAGAGCTGCGAAACCTACATATATATGAAATAAGAGTAAAAAACTTGATCTTTCTTGCTTCATTGTCAACTATAGACTCAAATAAATTTTATTCTTACCAATTTTTTTGAATTAATTTAAAACCATTCGTATTGTAGTATACATTTGATTCTTTTGTTGCATGGCAAGAATAATGAGGTAGCTATTAATGCCAATAAATATTAGATTCCCGGTGTTGAAGGCTTAAAAGTTAAACTTTTCTAAATAAATAGGTGCACAAGAACAAAGGTTTCAAGTCGTTTCCCATGAGAACAAAGGTTTAAAGTCATATTAATTAATTTAACCAACTTCTTTAATGTAATCAAATTAGGTAAATATGTCTTATATTACTTAAATAGGAGAAAGTATTATCAAGCCAACTATTTTTTACGCAACATGAACCTATTACTATTGCAACAGCTATTATTTACTAAAACGAACTGTGAACATGTATATGTATAAATCATCCAGAACAAGGGGGTACCATCAACTTGATCAGTTGCTGCATTAGGTAGTTTTAGTCCTCTATAAACCTCAAAAGCATTGATCATGGCTGTTAAATAAGATTCTGGGGTGGCTTTAATCAAAATACGAAGATGGTTTACTTGTGTGATATTATGAGGAACTTGCAACAGCTTCAGATGTTGAGTGGTAAGAGGCTCCGTGAGGATGCTCTTATCATTGAATGAAATATCCATGATCCTTTTCTGAGTTGTTGCTTGTTGCTCAAATTCAAAGAAGTAAAAGTAGCAGAAGTACTCGTCGGAACTATCACTCTGTTGATCATAGTAGATTTCCATAGAAGAGAACAGACTTGGAGGCTCTATTGCAGTCTTCAATACTTGTGTTGGAAGTTTATTAGAATTCTGTGTTCCGTTTAAATCAATGGCTAATGATGTGTTGGTTATACTTAAATTGCCAAAGAATCCTTTAAACCACACACGACCCTATGTATCATCTTCAAACCTACATTTAAGGAACAGAGTCAAAAACATATACTGCTATTTATTAAGATGTAATGTGTAAGTAGACTTAACTTGATGTGAAAAGCACAGAAGTCCTGTATAGATTTGAGCAAATACATATAGGAGAATACCTAGATTGATTTGCTTATATCCATTTCAAGTTCATCATGTGTCAGATCATAAGTGCAGGTATGCATTTCAACAACTAAAAATAGCAAACTAACAATTGTCCATATGAAAATTTACAAACCTTTATTTACTTTTAAGAGTTAATACACAAATTTACAAGTGTTGATAGATGAATTTGTAAATCAACATATGTATTTTAACAACTAACAATAGTAAAATAACAATTGTGACAGGAGGACTTAGATTTGACTCGAGTTTTATCAATAGACACACACACATGTTCAAGGGGTAGGATAGCTTACGGGTACCTGATGAACCTGTCGTCTCTTCGGCGGCCGAGGGTGGAACGAGTCAAGAGATCCAACTGAAGAGAACTGATTGGATAAGTAGAATCACCAAGAAGACATAATTCCAAGGATGAAATAAAAGGAACACATTTTCCTGTTTTAACAAGACACACACTTATGATGTCTGTTGGGGCAACAAGAATGACCTCAACAACATAATACGATGTGATATTATCAAAATCAATGGTTTTCCAGCGATTGACACCAAGATACAAATAAAAAATGGGAGTTTTGTTGTTCAAGTCATAGTTTCCATAAGCAAAGAAAGCTCTGACTATGTCCTTGTTATTTCTCCCCTGTTTGGGAGACAGAGTATAGCAATTCCTATCTCCATCTGGAAAACTTCTCAGTGTTTTTAGTTGCTTCGACATTTGGGATTTAGAAAAAATGTAATCTGATGGTAATTTGTGGTTCTGGCCTGCTTCTACAAAATCTGAATCTGGTTCATACCACATGTTGCTCTCACTGTCTTGGTATGCCTCTTCAAACCCACAATCTATTCCTATGTAGCCTGCAAATGTTCAAGTCAAGCAAGTAGATATTAATTAGAGAAGAAACAGAGCTATTTTAAAGAAGCTGAACGGATGCAGATAATGGAGGAAAATGAGAGTCATTAACAAGAAGAAGTAAAAACGACTTCAAACTTCCATCCATCAGAGTCGTCAAAATCAAATTGTTCTACTGTAAAAGAAGGAAAAAGAAGAGGTAATTTACCTGAATCATGATCAGTGATGGTTTTGGAGTCTGAAGCTACCAAGATTGAGTTGTGGAGAGGAATGAAGAAGAAAGCAAGTAAAAGCAGAGTCAATGGTGGTGCAATCTTCATGTTTGACACTGCCACTTTAAACTCAAATGCCTAATACAGCCTCATAAACTCAGACATAATATAAAAAGGAGTCCGAGACACCATGGGGTGGATTAGGTACCCATTGCTGCAAAGACCTCAGATTGACTTCATGCCATCCATTAGCTCAAATTATTTAATTATTGGGGAAAAAAAGTCAGATTCTCCAATTAAACATGGGCATATATGTATAATGTATTAAATTTTTTTTTTTTTTTTTTTTTTATGTGGATTTAAGGTTAAATGTTGATATTTAAAAAATAGGACACGTGGTCAAGGAATCTGACTGAAATATGATTTAAAAAAAAAAAAGTTTACAAGATTTTACATTTTAGAATTTTCAGATATTATAATATTTGGAGTGTGAGGGGACTAAAATATTCTATGCGTCACCTTCAAAGGGTCAGGTAAAAGCAGTGAAATTGGAATAATGAGAGAAAGAATCGTCTTGATGAGTTTTAACTTTTAAGAGGCTTCTCTATTTAATGGTCAATTTATTTTTCTATTTTAAAATAATTTTAAAATGAACAGTATCTTATACTCTCTCTAGTCCTAATTATAGGACATATTTAACCGATTTTGGAGAGATTAAAGAAAGAAGTTAAATTAGTTAATTTTACTCATTTTCCTAGAATGCCCTTATACAAATTTAAGATGACATAAGTAAAGTAAATCAACAAGTCTACGCTACATACCTCTCCAATCTAGAATTTTCCTTTTCACACGCTTTCTAATTGAAATAATGATTTATCTATATATACATATATACATGGGCGGACCCAAGTGTTATACAAGGGGGGCAAGTGCCCCCCTTGATTTTGAGGTTTTTTTTTTTAAAAAAAAAATAATAATAATAATTTATATATATATAATTAATATATGTTTAAATGATTGTCCACCCTTAAATTAAATGTCCACCCTTAATACATCATGATTGCACTTTGTAATCGGATGGGAGATGAATGGTTGAATAATTGTTTAGTGCCTTATATTGAAAAAGATGTATTTGAAAGCATTAATAATAAGGCAATTATGATGGAATTTCAAAAAATAAGGCCTAAAAGAATGAAATTGTAATTATTTTTATTGTAATATATCTTTGTTATTAAAATATATGTATTTGAACTTATTTAGTGCCCAGCCTTACTATTTCTAACAGCACTTAACTTTGTTTTTCCCTTTATATTCTTTTATTTTTTAATGCATTTAAAATTTTGGACCAAAAAAAAAGAAAAAATTTGGGGCCGCTGCCCCCAAATCCCCCCACCAACAGTGCCCCCTTCAATAATTTTCTAGATCCGCCCCTGCATATATGTGTGTGTATATATATGTATACATATAGATATATCTACATATATATATGCGCGCGCACACACACACTCACACATACATATAAACAATGTATATATATATATATATATATCTATATCTACACACATATATTGAAAGATACACACACAGATTTATGTATATGTATACAGACACACACACACACACATATAGATGTGTGTGTCTGTCTATATATATTTGTGTTTAGACACACACATATATACATACATATATTCACATACACAGACATATATACATAGACACACACACACATATCTAGATCTGTGTGTGTACACACGCATATATATGTATATATCTCTCTCTCTATGTGTGTGCGCGCCCATGTATGTTTGAGTGTGTGTATATAGATATATTGGTAAATTGATATTTGCTGATCGATAAATAAATTAAAATCTAACAATTTAAAAGTTTCACTAACTGGAAGAATCTATATACTCACATAAATATATTCATCAAAAACCAAACGCACTTAAGAGAATAAAATAGGGATTTTTGGGAATAAATTGGCAAAAATTTAAATTTTATCTTATAATTAGGATCAAAACAATACTCAAATGTTGTTCTATAATTAGGACTAGGAGGGAGTAATAAGTAATTTTACTATATGGCCTACACAACTTTTCTTCCCATTTCTCTTCTAACTATATGACTTTTAGAAACAAAGTTATTTGTATTTTAAGATTTTAAAGACAATATTATTAATGGCTGTTTTTCCATTAATGAAATGAATCCCTTATTTTTACTAATTTTTCTTTTGCGTGTGTGTAGTTGGGGTGATAGTGTTTATGAGAGACACAGCTCAATGATTGGGGGCGCCAAAAACACGGCTTTTTGTTCTAGCTAGTACACAAGTATTCTTTAATTAGGGTAAAGGGTTAAGGACCATTTTTGCCAACAAACTATTGGGTTAGGTGCACACAACACAATATACTTTTTGTTGGACCTTAAATGCAAATAAACAATTCAAAAAAGCAAATTTGCACAAATGGGTTCACAGTTCACGTCGCCTAACGTCCGTGTAATTGAAATTGAATGAAGGGAATAAATGGGTAGCTCACACAACACGTGGCATCGAGTCTTCTTCCATTCACTCTTCCCGGCTCGATCATCGCCATGGAAAACTCTTTGCCTTCTCGACCCAATTCAACTCCCTCCGGCCGATTCCACCCCACTAATGAAGAACTCATCAACCACTACCTCTCCCCCAAACTCCTTGACCCCTCCTTCTCTCCCCTCGCTATCGCCCACGCTGATTTCAACAAGTCCGAGCCTTGGGATCTTCCCCCGTAACTACTCTCCCTCATTAATTCTCTCTGCTCTTTTCACTTTATTTCAAAACGAACTCGATGAATTCTTTTTTTTTTTTTTCTTAATGTGCGGGGAAGGCCCAAATGGGAGAGAAAGAGTGGTATTTCTTAACGTCGAGAGATCGGAAATACCCCACCGGTTGAGAACCAACGGGGCCACCCATGCCGGCCTCTTGGAAAGCCACCGGCAAGGACAAGGAGATCTTCAAAGCCAAGACTCGATCGGCATGAAGAAAACTCGGTTTTCTACAGAGGCGAGCCCCCAAAGGTGGAAAAACCAACTGGGTCATGCATGAATATAGAATCCACCCTCAACATCATCATGATCTCCCCTCTAAGGTCAAGTTTCATCTCTTTTACATATATGTATATATCACCCATATTTGTGTATGTTGGAAGTTGATGATGATGCTCTCGTACATTTGAGAATGAGTGGGTTACGTGCGAGTATTTCGGAAGATTGGTGGAGGGAAGAAGATGATGGAGGAGACCGGAGCTTGTTCGAATTGCCTCCATTAATGGAGGGCTCGCCAAATCAAACGAGTTTGGGGAGTCATCCCACGTGACTCCGCTTCTCCGAGCCGAATCGTCATCAAGCGGAGGATCCAATGACCCGGGACGTCATAGTGGATAGCCAAGTACAGGTCCAATGCCATGTGTTGTGTGAGCTACCCATTTATTCCCTTCATTCAATTTCAATTACACGGACGTTAGGCGACGTGAACGGCACTGTGCAAATTTGCTGTTTTGAATTGTTTATTTGCATTTAAGGTCCAACAAAAAGTATATTGTGTTGTGTGCACCTGACCCAATAGTTCGTTGGCAAAAATGGTCCTTAACCCTAGGGTAAATGACAAGAGAACCATTGATGATTCCGACACGACATATTGGGCCACTGGGGGCCATAAGGACGAGAAATATGTTGGGAAAATTTATTTGAGGGCCCATTCAAGTTAAAAAAATTTAAAAAGGCCCAAACATTGTTCAAATGTCAGGCTTTTTCTGGTATTATTTCATAAAACGCTAACAACTAAATCAATACATTGTTAACAACTAAATCAGTAGCATTAACTAATAACTCAATCAGTTCCATTAACAACTAAATTAATACCCTTTAACAATTAATGTTTTTTAAAATAATACCGAGAAAAGGCCCTAGGGCCTTTTTCGGCATTTAAACAATGTTTTGGCCTTTTTTGACATTTTTTACCAATATGGGCCCTGAGATAAATTTTCCCAAATATGTTTACCTCTAATATTGGATGGAACTGCCTTTCCTCCTTTTCACAATATATCCGCTGCCCTCCTTTTCTCTTGAACGTCGCCGTTTTGGCTCAAAAAGCAAGTTATGCCTCTTTTTTTCCTTATAAAAATATTTTTGGAGTCTTGAATAGCACTTAAAAAAATATTTCGGGATACTAATTGGTACCAAAAAAATACTTTATGATCTTGAAAAATTATTTTAGGATGTTGGAAAAATATTTTAAGGTACTAATTGGTGCTAAAGATACTTGAAGATACTAACTGGGACTAAAAAAATACCTCATGATATTAAAAAATTATTTTAAGATCTTGAAAAAATATTTCAGGGTACTTGGTGGTACTAAAAAAATACTTCATGATGTTGAAAAATTATTTTAGGATCTTAAAAAAATATTTTAGAATCTTGTTAGTGCTAAAAAAAAAGACACTTTAGGAAATTAACTGGTACTGAAAAAATATCTCATAATCTTGAAAAATTACTTTAGAATCTTGAAAAAATATTTCGGGGTACTCAACGGTACTAAAAAAATACTTCATAATGTTTAAATTTTTTTTGATGATCTTGAAAAAATATTTTAAGGTACTTGTAGGTCCTAAAAATATATTGTAGAATATTTTTACAAGATCCTAAAATAATTTTTAAAATCATTAAGTATTTTTTAGTACTGTCAGTATCCAAAACTATTTTTTAATAGCAATCACTATCCTAAAATATTTTTGTAAGAAAAAAAAAAAAAAAAAAAAAAACAGAGGCACAACTTGCTTTTTGAGCCAAAACGGGGAGAGAAAAGGAGGGTAGCGGATATACTGGGCAAAGGAGGAAAGCCAGTTTCAGGAGGCTGCAAAATGTACTCCCATAACACTATAACATAGGATACTTTTAGAAGGGGGCTTGATTCAGAAAATAAGTCAGTTTAGTTTAATCAATGATTTTTTCCCCCACTCTTGTAATTGATACTAATTTTCTAATTTTTCCTACTCATAATAATTTAGAATTCTTTAAATAAATAATAATTCATTGATTCAGTAAAAGAAAAAACAAAAAAGTGAGCCAGTGAAACCCCCAGCCTCACCCTCACCCTCATCCCATCTCTCATTCACCTCACTGGCGCTGCCTCACTGAGTCACTGTCACATATTTGAGCTCTCTCTCTCTCTCGAGTCTCGCCTCTCAGATCAGCCTCTCACTCACTCTCACGCGTCGTCTCGCCGTCTTGGTGGTCCGGTCGGCACTCGGCAGTGCCACAGTGGCATCGCTCTCGCTCGACGGCCCACTCTTAGCGACAGCGTCTCTGGCTCTCTGCGTCGATCTGCGTCTCACGTTTGCCGTCTACGACTCTGTCTCTCCGTGAACCTGGCGACGTTTTGAATTCTGAGCCTCCGTGAGTCCGTCTTGCTTTGTCTCACTCTCACGGCGTCCGACGACGTTCCGAGCCTCCGATCTCTGTCTTGATAACCGCCAGACCCAACCACCACTCTCCATCGCTCGTTCTTCTGTTTTCTCGTCACCCTCATTATCATTCCCTTCATCCATCGTCTCTGTCTCTCCTTTGACAGCTCTGTGACTTCTCAGTTCTGGGTATCTCTGTCACTGAGTATCAGTGGAAACCACCTTGTAATTCCAAGTTTTCAGAACTTTTGTGCCTTCTTTTGGCTTGGTTCATCCTTTATATACAAGTGTAACAACATTCCTGGAGAAGCTCTTTACATTTCTGCTAAATAGTTTAAGCTACTCAGTTCATTTCTCTCTTTTCCTTATTCCTGCAGATATAAACTTGAAAACATGAGGAAGAGCACACCACTGTGGATTCTGGCTTTCGATGTGTTTGTTTCATTCCTTGTGGTTAGCTACTCAGTTGTTCAGGTTGTTGCAGCCGAATTTGGAAATTCAGGTAAATATTACGGCCAGCTTTTCTATTTGTTTTAAAATAAATAATTGCTCACTTTTTTTTTTTTTTTTTTTGTCGGGCTTGTTTGGGTTGGCGAGTGGGATTAAAAGCTATCTGACTTTAGAAAAAGCTCGATAAGAAAAAAGTCATGTTGTAAATGTGATTTGTGTTTGGATTACCCGTTTGGTTTTTACAGGAGTGGCTCTTTTTACTAAACTGATGAGTGTTTGGATTATTATTTAAAAAATCAATTGAGATGAAAAATGATTGAAAAGGACATGAATCATATCGAATTCTACATATACATATTAGTTATATATATGAGATAATAAAAATTTTAATTTGAATTAAATTTAAATGATCATTAAAAAAATTAATAAACAATAAAATATATATGATAAAGCATAAAAATATTAAATTTTTAACTAAGTAATATTCCTATACAAATTGAAATTAAATTTTTTTATTTATTTTTAGAAATCAAATACTTTTTGGGTGAGATAGGAAAATTTTAAATCAAATATCTTGTAATTTATTTTTATATAAATTAACTTAAAGAAAAATAGAATCAGTAAGAAAAACGCTGAATTAGTAAGAAAAAAATACCAGTCGTGTTACTTTTTTCCAGCTGAAGCTACTGGATGTTGGCCCAAAAGCTTGGATTTGGAGCTTTTTGATAAACTCTGCATTTTGGTAAAAAGTCAGATAAGCCCGCCAACGCAATGAACAATCCAAACAAAAAATATATGATTTTTTTCCCACTAATATGCTTTTCTGACTTTTTTTTTTTTTTTTTTTTTTGACTTAAAGCAAACTTTAAGTCAATTACAAACAGGCCCAACTCACTTGACTTGAGAATAATTGGGAATTGGGATTTGCTTTTAAGTATATTCCTTCATTATTTAACTAGTTCTACTCCGTTTGTTTTAGTTTTGCTCATCCCTAATTGATATAGCCTCAAAACACTACCCTTTGAGGTGAAGCTTTTTGTAATTCATGATAACTCCTGGTGACACATCCTAAATACATAAAATAAAATTGCATAACTCACATTATTTATAAGTCATAAACAATACTCTATAACGTTCTTTTAACCGAATTGCATTCTTTTAACCAACTTGCGGGGTTTTTAAGCTAGAAAACAATTAAAATTAGTAAAATGTAATAAATATGTAAGAAATATATTCCCCCCCCCTCCCAAAAAAAAAAAAAAAAAAAAACTACTCTAAGAGGGGGAGTAATATTGAGAAAATGATTAGAGAAAATGTACATGGGAAAGATGATGTGAGAGAATAAAGGGAATGAGTTAACATTTTAATTAATGTTATGTTTGAAATTAACTAAAGTTAAAGTAGGTAAAAATGTATTTATTTTTCAAACCAACTCAAATGGGATAAACCCAATCAAAAAATGGAATCTTATATATAAGGACGGTGGGAGAACTTCCTCCATTCCATTTTATAAGATAATATGGCCTCGTGGGATGCTCTTTCTTGGGAACTACCACTCGGTCCTATTTATAAGTTCATTTTGATCAAAAAAATGTGGTCCTATTTATAAATCTCTTTGAATAAATAAATGAGATTGTGACAATCTTGCTTATATTATTATACCAATAAAAAAAAAGAGAATAAAAAGTTGAAAGGTACTTATTCATAAATGAGGGTAAAATTGGAAATGTACCCTATAATATTGAGCCACCTACCTTTCCTTGATATGTGTGATTTGGTCAAAAGAGACTTATAAATAGGAGTAGAGTGGTACAGCAAATTATGGTTTCGTCAGGTTATCTATTTCAATCAATTCGTTACTAATACTTACTATATTCATTCAACCTGCATAAATATTACTCCCTTCAGTCATTTTCCAAAAAAAAGTCTCTCTCACATAGTGGTCCTTTAATATAAAGAATAAATAGTCTGAAATTTTGATTGTATATTTTTACTCTCATTAAATATGTCACTTATTATCTTTCTACAATAACTTCCACTCATTATCTCTTATATACCCTCTTTATAAGCGGGGGTATAATTGAAGTAAAAAAATACATATCTTATACATCTATTACTTTTAACCAAAAATTTTAGCACCATGTTTTTTTGTAATAGTTCATTATAAAAAGGACCGGAGGGGTGCTCCTCAAGTCTTATATATTGGGCAAACAGAGATTTTTTTTTTTTTTTTTTTTTTTTTTTTTTGCCATTTTTTAGGGAAGAGAGAAACTTTTCATTTGAATGTATAGTTTATTATTGTATTATCTTTATTCTCATGGGGTATAATGTTGACCCAAAAAAAAAGGACTAGTATAATGTATTTTAAATAGCTAGGGGTAACGTTGGAAAGATTTTTAATTTTATGGAACAGTTTAATAAAATTTAAGGTTTTTTGGGTTAGCATGAAACATTCTGAAAATGCTTTATAAATAGAACGGAGTATGGAGTATTAAGCATGGTTTATTTTTCAAATGTTGATGCAGGTACATACGCCGATGATATCTACGGTACGTCATGCACTACTACAGAAATTGGTTTTAACGTCCCTGATTGGCATCCTATTATTAAAAAAGGAAGTAAAACAAAACGCGGTGGCATTTTTGTAATTAGTAGGTGACTTTTGGAGTCTAATTTTATTTCTTAGACACCAAAAGTGTTGGATCCGGCACCGAAAGCAAGCGAAAAGGAGTCTAAGTCTGAAAATTAGACTCCCTAGATCGAAAAAAGCAAACCATTTGGAGTCTAATTTTTAGAATTAGACTCCCTAGGTCAAAATTTGGAGTCTAATTTTTAGAATTAGACTCCTTAGGCCATCCCCAAAACACCCATTCCCGCGGGCCATCGCGATTCTCATTCTCTCGGAGCCATCGATCACTCTCATTCTCTCATTCTCAACCCTGGTCCGCTTGCCCTCACTCCGCCGTTGCTCCGTCGTCCCCATCTCCACCGTAGGTCCTACGATCTCCGTCTCTCCCGCGTATTCATTTCGGTTTTCCAATTCTCAACGGTCAAGTCGGCAAAAGGTACTCTCTTCTCTTCCAAATCTCCTAATCTAGGGTTCCTTCATTATTGATTACGTTCGTTCCTTCAAACCAAGCGCGGGGATTCTATCTCAACCGTGGCCATCGGAGCATACCGCCATTGAACAATGAGAACAATGTAGGTGCATTCGTTTTGGTCATATAGGTCCATTCTGGGTTCACGCTATCTCGCTCTCTCTGGCATCAACAAAGCACATTTTTGAATGATCTTAGAAGATAAATTACTTCTTTCAATTTTCTGCTTGCATAATTTCAATGATTTACCTTTTTTTAACTAGTTAAATTCTGTGCATTTGATTTCAAATTCAAGAGAATCTGTTATATCTTGTGTTTTAACTTTTCGGGCTGTGTGGCTTTGTGTATGTGCGTGCGGCAAGATCTTGTTCTTGCTTGCGTACGTACGTCTTTTGTAATACCCTAAAAATCACATTTAGCATAACCACTATATTTTGATAAATAAAATCTATTAAAATAGGTGAATATGTGGTCTCAAATTTTGAGATGTGTTTATTCTATTTTCTAAGTAAATTTTCTTTAGAATTAAGGTGACCAATGATTTAACTTTCTGAATTTTATTAGGCATCATAAAATATCATAAAATACAATAAATACCATATTAAACTATGATTCATGTGGAATCTAAAAAAAGAAAAGAAAAGAAAGAAAGTGTCATGGAAATCCTTTAATAAATTTGGAGAAATCAATAACACTTATGACCAACTAAATCTTCACTAAATTAAATAATTGAACAAACCTTCATAATTGATCAAAGCACCAATTTTCATAATTTGTTAAGAGACTAAGTTCTCTAATAACTTATAATTAATACCTAGTTCATATTTAATTCATAAAAGGCCATAAAGAATTATCAAAACACTTGGACAATTAATTAAGAGGCAATTACCAATAATTAGTGGGCAATTAAAATTACACTAGAAGAATATTTGGGTAGTTATTTGCAATTAAATTTGCAAACATTAAAATATTTATGCTAATTTTCGTAATTAATTAATAATTAAATTAAAAAGGCATAATTAAGAAATGTATGAGATTAATTAGTGATCAAAGGCTAATAAAAACCCAAGACTAGCATAAAGATAAATCCTAAGGCCCTAGTTAAGTATCATAAAGTGTAATCCTTGTGAAGTAAAAATTAACCAATGAGAGAATTCTTTCTAGATGAGTATAAAGTAATTAAAACACAAAATTTGAAGAGAAAAGAGGGAAGTGCACAGCTTTTACATACAAAAAACTGAATAAAGAAATTGAAGTAATCAATTAAAAGAATTACTCAAGATAGTTGAGCACATGCAAGTCATAAATAATGGAAGAGGATAATGTACTTTTAATTAAGAGACTTAATGACCATGGAAGAGGATAAATTGGTGGGACAAAAATCAAGAAAGAAAGTCAAATTGGTATCCAATGAGAAAATTACACATAAGATAATTAGATTAATCAATAGGATTAAATCAAGACTTAATCAAAGGGAAATCTATACAAAATAAATTGTATCTTGAGATCCATTGATCAAAAATCAAATGTAAGAAGTGATTATTAACAAGCAAAATTTAAGCTTGAGATTGACTATAATCAAAGTCATTTACTCAACTTTTGAGGATTATGTCCATTTGAGAAAATGAGAGATTATGGTCTCTAATTAAAGCAAAAAATCTCAAGAGTTCAAAACCAAAAAGGGAATTTGAACCAAACTTCATTAAGGTCCCCAAATGAATTTTTATCTAGTGATTCTAGCAATAGAAGTGGTAGGAAATTCTAGAGAAAGCCAAGAAGTAGTAGGATATTTTGCAAAAGTGTTTGGAAGAGGATATGGTACTTTGGGATAGAACAATTAATGGAAATGGAAGAGGATTAAGGGGAGAGAGAGGGGGTTCAGATTTGAGGGTTCTAAGGGCTAGGATTTGTGCTTTTAATTTACCTAGATCCAATGGCCATAATGCAAGATGAGGGGTTGTGAATAGTACCATGGACTTTTACTATTAATAGGGGGTTGGGGTCTTCATAATTCCTCACCAATTCACAAAGAAACATCTGAAATATAGAGAGAAAGTGAGAGTGAGAGCCTTGAAGAAAGGAGGAGCAAAGTTCTTGATAAGTTCTCTAGCTCTAGCTTTAAGTTCTTTGAGTTTTAGTTCTTAAATTCTTAGATAGAAGTAGCTTAGATCCTAAATATGCTAGGATAATTTTATTTACATGTTTTTATGGTCAAAATTGGCTTTACTTCAAAAAAAATGATGAGGGAGGTCATATAGCAAAATTTCTGGAAGAAAATCATCAAAGTAACAGTTCCGGTGAAATTTTATCGGTTTCGGAATTTCTGGAGGCAGTGATGAAAACGCCAGAATTTCATATTGAAAATATGGTCACAAAATTCTGAGAAAATTCATGGTTAAAATAGACATATAGGGATTTTTAAATATGTCAAGAAAATATCAAAATGATTTATGTACAGAGAGATAAAAATCCTCAAAATTAGGCTACGAATTTCTGGAAAAATTCTGGGCAGAGGTTTCAAACTTAAAACCTGGGAGTGATTCGTGAGTTCTGGGCAAAATATATTATTTTTACTTGAAAATAGACATCCTAAGGAGTCCGGAGAATTTTACGGATCCTCATTTCTATTTTTCTAGATTTAGTTATGATTTTTCAAAGTTAGACAAAAAGCTGCCAAATTGGTACCAGCGTTGTTCTACGAATTTTGAGGAAACAAAGTGGAAAATAAATGTTGCAAGGGCAAAATAGTCATTAGTGGCCAGAATATCCCTTAGGATATTATTTGTAAATTAATAAATACGATATTACCATTATAGGATACGCGTGATCACCGCCCGACCGTCAACGTACCGACAACACCGACGAAGGTACGGACGCGTCTTCGTAACACTAACTCGATGTTTTCTTGTATACCTATATGTGATGGTTGTATTCATAGGCGAGATTCTGTTTTTAAAAGTTATTGAGTATACATATACAGCTGTACACGGGTTATGGTATTGATAACGCCGTTGAGTTTTCCTAGCGCGAGGACACGGCCAGGTACATCGTGGCACTTTTGGTGAATAGTGCGAGACTATAATAACGTTCATATGCAAGTTTGTGTTCGGTTATTATCTTTCATATGTGAATATTGCTGTGATATCATGAATAAATTATCATACATACTTGTTACGTGAACATGAGGTTAACCGTTACCTGAGGTTCAATGGGCATTGAACCTCGCTCTTACCATAGCTTCGAGGATCCGGAGTAAACGGGATCGAAGACAAGGGTAAGCGAGCAGATGTAGGAACCATTTGGAGAAAGTCCTATTGACATGTACTTTACGATATCGACATTTGAAAAAAATTGTAACGTTAAAAGCACATACATTACAAGTGGATATTTATCGTTACTTTTCAATACTATTTACTTCCGATGCTCAACTCGATCAAGATACCGTGAAAACGCTTTCGAAAATTGGGATGTTACATCTTTATCCATTTTTGTGGTTCTTTCTAGCGAAAAGCCCGACACTTTTCTTCATGCTACTATATATTTTTAGTGCAGTTTATTATGGATCAACCCCTTCATTTCCTTGTCTTCCTGGATTAACGGATCTTACATTTAAATTTGGTTAAGAGCATGTTATTCTTATGTTTCTCTTGAAAATTACTATAATCTGAGATAGTTACAACGAGTGTTTTCTTTTTGTGGTCTTTATGTTTTGCCATATTGTTACATGATTACTCAATCAATGTTCCCTTGTTCGAATGTGTAGCTTTCAAAGCAGGGAAGCCGATATTTGATGTTGGGGCGATGTTGGCATATCACCGTGATCAATACGGTAATACAATTAGTTGCATATGTTCTTCTTCAGAAAAATACTCTACCAATAGCCTCTTGAGCCCCAAGCCTTCTATTTCTATGCACGTTGAAATCAAATAAAGATCTATTCACACACAGCATCTCGAATAATATGTGAAATAGTTTATATATTCTATGTGGATTTCCTAAAAATGGATTTTTGGCCCGTTTTTCTTCCCCTTTAACTTACCACGCTAAACTGGAATTGATCTTGAGTTCTAAGATTGGCCAAGTAAAAGATGTTAGCCAAATACACTTATTAGGTTAAGGATGTGACTTGTGTGGATCATTTGTTTGTGTTTGTGTGCTTAATCTTAGCGGATGCCGATATGGAAATTGTAGCTGCTACCTTTTGTTCCTGAAATAGGTCTTTTGACCATTTTATATATTTATCCTCATTTTTTGGGGCAATGATTTTTGTTACCTTCAATTTGCTTGTCGTATCTAAAGGGATGAAAAAGCACCAGGATGAAGGTCCGGAGTCAATACTTCGCTTGCTCCCGTTGTCATAAAGGGCGTTTACTTTATTATTTTCCTGCAAAACAAGGGTAATTTTGATATTCTTCTTTCACCCATTCAAAATTTTCCATGTTAATATCGATGAAAGCCGTAAGTTAAGCCGAAGTTTGATTTTTTTCCCCCACGAATATATAAATAAAGCTGAAGACATGAACAAAATTGTGACTTGAGAGATAATTTGAAACTTAGAGTCCTTTGTTCATTCATTCATTCATTTAACTTTTCAAAGGTGCGATGTAAAATCATTTTACTTGCTAAATTTTATTACCCCAAATTTCTTGGTCTAGAGGACAACATAGTGGATCATTAAGAACTCAAACCTTTTGTTCATACTCTTGACATTCATTTGTTTTCTCTTTTACTTTTAGCTCAACAACTTATCTTTTTTTAACTTCACTTTTTTCAACTCCTTTTGAAACCCCGATTTGATAATATTGGAAGAAAAATCACATTTTCGGTCAATGGATAAAAGCACAACATTTCTTCACTAACGGTGACCATCCTATGTCTTTTGTCGGGAGGTTTTATTCTATTGTGGTTTTGTTGAAAAACTTGTTCTTCATGTGTCATCTTTTTTCCATTTTCTATTTAAATTTTAATTTGCGGGTCGACATGTGGTATGTTTAAGAGAAATGGCGTGGAAGTGCCTTGCCCGATGGTGCTTTTGGCTTATATATTCGAACACAAAGTGACCAAGTTGTGAAAGTATGTCATTCCTTTCCTGTGTTTGAAGTAACAAAAGATACAATTCATAAGAAATTATCATCATAAAAACCTACAATTACTTCTTGGTCCATTTCTCTTTGAGCATAAGAGTGTTAAAATATTCTTCAATGGATCCACAGATAATATCGATTCTCCAAAAGTCAAAACTGTGCTATTTATTTCTGTATCAGAAAATATGTTGAAATAAAGGGGTAAATTCACACATCTGTAATGTCAAATAACATCAATCCACAATTTTTTTGATAAGACCTTTTCTTTTATTTAAGAAGGGTAGAAAGACCAATGATTGCAACTTAGTTCAAAAAAACTTGCACTTCGTAGTCTCTTCCCTTTGTATTTAGGATGAACAAGATGAAAGCATGTATAACAGACACACTACTCTGAGTAGAAATGATGGTTTCGTTTAAAGTGTGAAACCATCTTTCCAGTTATTTTTAACTTTTCTTTTTAACAGAAACATGTTGTTAATTTTTGTTTTGGTTTTAAGTGCAAATGTATATTCAACTGAAAACTGAATGAACCTTCCTTGGCTACTTTTCATAAACTTGGCTCATGAAGCTTAGAATTATTATGCTTCAATACATTGTATGTGCTCATTTCATGTTTTACCAATTAGGTTGTGTTTGGAAAAGATGACATAGCTTACCAAATTGGTGAAACCACTGAAATATTATCTGGAGGATATCTTTGTGCAACACCTCACTGTGTCCAGGTAAACTCGATCTAAGCCTCAGAGTCACTTTGTTGTTATTTTGAAGCATACCATGTGTTCGGTAATCTTACCATATCAAACTATGATTTATACGTTCCTTTTTTATTTATTCATATTGTACGGATTTGGTTTCATTTTCTCCATGCTAACTGTTGATTACAAGCCAACATCTCCCCCCCCCCCCTAAGTTTTTCATTTTGTACATTTAGTGTTCTTGTGGACAGGTTATTACTCACATTTGTCAATTTTTGCTATCATTTGCTTAATGTACAAATGCTTTCTGGGGTCTTTCAGTTGAACGCTCATATTTCTTTTTCCCCATCATCTTTCTGGGATGGTGATGGTTTGAATATGAGGTGTTCTGACTAAGCCAACTTAGAAGATAAACACGGATATTTGGCATGCTACGGTTTGATCATAAGATAATGTAAAGTAATTTTGTGATATATAATGTGGATAATAAATGAACATTTTCCTTCATGTTCAGCATATCCTTGGTACGTAGTACCTTCATGTGTCTCTTGAGTTGTAGCGTATCAGATCTAGATTCAGTTTCTACTGGTATCTAATCTTATTAAATATGAATTTTCTGATACTTTTAGACTCCTAAGGGAGAGGAGGCTTCTGGTATTGAACGTTCAACATTTGCCTTCTTCATGCAACCTGACCGGTATGCATAATCAGATACTAAAGTTATCTTTTTTAGACTTTAGTTTACATGCTGAATTCTCAGCTGCTTGAATATTTGGCAAACTTGAGGTTAACTATGAATCCGGCTTACTCAACATTTTTTCTTTTCGGGGATGAAAAACTCAATTTTCCCGAGGAGTCTAACTACCGGAATTAGACTCCTTAAGTCATGACTTAAGGAGTCTAACACTGGAATTAGACTCCTTAAGTGACATCAAAGAGCGTAATTGTCATGACTTAAGGAGTCTAATTCAATAACTTAGACGCCTTATATTAGGCGTCTAATTTTAAAATAGGACTCCTTAAGTTTTCCCTACGCGCCCCCGGATATATGCCCCCCGCGGAAAAGGATGTCAAAAGTACAAGAAATAGGACGTATCCCCTTTTTTGTAGTAGTGATGGTACCTCGTAGAGTGATCGAAAACTCACTGACCAATGAACATGTAATACCCAGGATAATTATCTATCCGGAATACTATATTTTAGCAAATAATACCTATTTGGAAATAGGTGAATATGTGGTTTTAAAACCTTGTAGGATACTTATTCTATTGTCGAGGGAAATTTCTAATGAAATTAAAGAGATTAAAGTGTCAAAATCCCTAAATGCAATTATGGGCCATGAAATGCCCCGAAAATATTATGATAAATCCCAAGAGGCAATAAAATATTTATTGAAAATTAGAAAGTATGTTTTCTCTAATTTTAGGAATTTTTGGGATTATTTCCCTTGAAAAATAATGAGGCAAAATTAAATATAATTTTGGGAGCATAAATTGCCCTATGATTTTTAATATTTTACATGGAGCATAAAATACCAATGTCAATGAAATAGTTGTGAGATAATGATTAATCCTAATTAAGAAAATTATCAACAATTAGAAAGTGATTAGTTAAGTAATTAATGGCTAATTGTTTAAGCTCGAACAAGAGAATATTTAAGATAGATTATGGAAAATCCTTTAATGAAGTGTTTATGGCTAATATTAGCATAAAGTGTGCTTGCTAATCAATTAGAAAAGATTAAGAAAAATTGGTGAGATTAAGAACATGAAAACCCTAAATCCTAAAAGATTGCTAATCATGAGATTAAGGCTCTAATTAAGCTTCTAGCTAATTTAGATAAATTAAAGAAAAAAATAATAATAATAAAGGGAAGAGAAAACCAAAATTTGAGTGTGAAAAGGGTTGTGGGTTTTTCAAAGATAATATCATGATATTTTGTTAATTAAATAATAATATAATTAAGATATTTGTGGAAGAACCGGTTGGATAAATGAGAACCAATAGAAATTAAATCCTATCTAGAAAACCATGAACTAAGTTTCTTAGGTCGGGACATATTACAAACAAGTGAATTTTTGTCAGAAGTTGGTGTTAGCGGAAGTCATTTCAAATAGCAGGCGGGGGCGAATAAGGGATCAGATGAAAAGATATTTTGTAAACAAAGGGCAGATAAGAAAAGTGAGAACCAATGGAAAATAAATCGTAACTTGAAATCCTTGAACTAAGTAGAAAACAACTGGACATATTATGAACCGGTGGATTTTTGTCTCGAATTTGGCATTACCCGAAGTAATTTCAGAATCGAGCAAAGCAGGCGTCTGTCGAAAATGTTCAAGACAACGGAATACCCTTAATGGGATCAAAAATTTAGTTAACTCAGATATTTCCAAAGAGGAAGAATAGAACTTCAAATTTGTGTTCCGGATTTTTGAGATTTTCTAGGATTACGCGATTAGAACACCGAACAGGGGACTTTATCGGTAGAAGTTCATAAAGCACATGGATGACATCATGTTAGTGACATGGGGTGACATGTGGGGGGCAAATTTGTGGTAGAGAAGAGAGGAGAGTGTGTGGTTTGCAAGAAGCCACATCTTCGTCTTCTTAACCGTTGATGCAAAAGTTGATCCAAGGGTTGAGATCCATGGAAATTCTCTATAAATAGCCAACCCCTCTTCACTTCATTCCTCACCAATTCACAAAGGAATCCTAGAGAGAGGTTAGAGAGAAGTGAGAGCAAGGAGGAGCTCGGAAAAGGAGTAGCGAAGTCTTTGGGTAAGTTCTTCGGTCCCTAGTCTTAAGCTTTGGTAGTTCCTTCGGTAGTTATAGTAGAAATGCTAGAATAATCTTTAATCTTCCAAGTTAGTTTAGAGATCATGTTTTAGGGATAAATATGATAGTTATTTCAAAAATATATTGGAGATGGAGATATGTCAAAATTTTGGAAGATTAGAGTTAAAGTAACGAAGTTCCGCGAAATTCCGCCAATTAGGAGAGTTAGGGGCAAAATGGTAATTTGTACCTAAAATGCCTATTATGATGTTGGGCCTTGATAATATGATATTATCCTTATAGGATATCCGTAATCACGTACCGCTGTTGTACATGCGTCGTACCGTTTGTCAAAAGTACCATTTTCCGTCAACGAAGGTACGTTCGTGTCTTGTAACACTAACTCGATGCTTATTGTATGCTTATATGTGATAGACTATTTCATAGAGTCATGGACAGGACTTTGTCTTGGGTCATGCACCGTGTCTAAGACTCTGTCTTAGTTCTTGTTTATACATTCAGCTTTGTTTATACGGGTTACGGTCTTGGTAATGCCGTTGAGTTTTCCTAGCGCGAGGACACGGATGTACACCGTGGCACCGGTGAATAGTGCAGACCGTAATAACATTCATATGCGGTGGCTGTGTTGTTATTACTTTTACATGTGCTATGTGCTATGTCTTGTTGATATGTTAATCTTGCATCTCTTTGTGTGCTTATGTATTGATTCGCTTTGTAATGTCATGAGATAACTGTCATCCATATACTTGTATTACTTGAGCATGAGGTTAACCGTTACCTGAGGTTCAATGGGCATTGAACCTCAGCTCTTAACATAGCGTTAGGGTCAGGAGGAACGAGGATCGAGGAGAAAGGCAAGCGGCATGCATAGGGACTCGTTGAAGACTTTCTTTTGTTATTTACTTTGAAAACACTCGGTATAATGTACCGCATCGTAATCAGCCGGACTTACAAAGCATTTTGAATATAAATATCGTTACTCAATCGCTCCGATGCTCTACTCGATTGAAAAAAAATATATACTGCTTTTGAAAATGGGATGTTACAGAACACATCAGTTGCAATTAATCGTGATATGACAGACTTTCAATTACCGACAGAAGTGTTGAGCACTGCAATTCGACCACGGAACGGTTCGTCTTCCTTAGTTATCATCCTGGTTGATGGTACAAATAATGATACAAATTATGAGTATTATATATACCTTCATTTCTTTGACTTCGAAGAGCCGTCTGATCAAGATCAGCAAAGAAAGATGAAAATTACTTTCACGGATACGATCCAAGACTCCATAACTCTACGTTACAAGGTGCTCCAAACCATGGTTAAGACAATTCCTAAAGGGCAGAATCTTAATAACATTACAATCACATCCACCCCCGATTTTGGTTTACCCCCATGATCAATGCTCTTGAGATCTATAGAGTGCTGCCCCAACCGAATTCAGCAACTCTTGAAAGGTGATGGCAAGTATTACGTACACATAATTTTGTTATCTGGTCATTCTCAGTTTACTTGCTTCTTAAGAATGAGCGACCCTGTTAGGTGGCTATGTTTGGATGAGATAAAAATTAGAGTGGAAGGAATATTATGAGAGAAAACTCCAAAAATAATAAAAACAAATTCTATTTTTGAATGTTTTCCTGGATATTCCCCTTAATTTCTTCTCACTTCTCCCTTCCATCCAAGTATAGCGCTTTGAGGCGGTCTATCATCTTGTTTTAAATCAACTAGAGACAAAATCAGTGGACTATTTATTGAGAGTTAGGGTTAGTTTATTTAAGATTATAAAAAAATTATTTTGGAAGTATAAGGGGAATCTTTTTTTTTTTTTTTTTTTTTTTTTTTTTAATCAAGGGTTTCCCTTTTGGAGTTAGGCTTAGAAGGCAAAGGTTTTCACCTCTCCTAAAAAGTGCATTTATTGAAATTAGAACTTGTGTTTTTCCAACAACCCTCTCATGCTCCAGTAATTTCCTCATCTCTTACTAACCAAAATCAGTTTTTTAAAAAATGATTCTAAACAAATTGGATTCCTCATCAAGTTTATGAATTAAATGTCTGAATTGCTGCTTATACCTGAAATAACAGCCGATGCTATGTGGCTCGTAAAACATGCATATAACATCACCAGAAATTGGCAAGGAGATCCCTGCAGGCCAAGCAGTTATAGGTGGGAAGGTCTGACTTGTAATTACCTTCTCAACATTCCAAGGATCACTTCATTGTGAGTAGTGTTTTGATCTTTTAAAATTTGTTAGAATTGATAACCTAACGAAATAATTTTTTCATGCAGAATAGCTAACATTTTTGTTCAAGACTTGCATATTTTGAAGTTCATGCTGTTCAGTGATATGTCATTATGTCAATGTTGTTCAAGCTGTAAAGGAGTTTATATATATATATATATATATATATATATATGTTGTGACTTCCACTATATCTTCGTCCTTACTTGCGTTTATTATAGTGAATTTTCCATTCTTGACAACATATGAGCAGGAACCTGAGCTCAAGCAAATTGACTGGAGAGATAAATTCTTCATTTTCTGATCTCATACCATTGGAGTCCCTGTAAGTATTTAAGTAACGCCAACTTTGAATTTATTTTAGTCACATTCTGGCGTGATTTGGGAAGGGGAGTGGGAGAAGAGATATGGAGAAAGGAGCTAATTAGGAATTGAAGGGGGAGAAAGAGAAGAGAAAAAGAGAGGGGAGACCGGAAAAATAGAAATACTTATTTTATTAACTCAAGGTTGAATACAACTTAGAAACCCTAGGGTTATTTGTAGAGCCTAAAATAATTTTTAAAAAACAAAATTAAAATCAAATCCTAATCTAATCTAAATGTAAAACAGGATGATAAGATGATCTAAATATACTATTTTATTGAACATAAATAAATAAAAAAATCATCCTAAAAATAATAATAAATAAATGCAATTAAATCCTAATTAGCGTAATGGATATTCCAAATTTCCTTATTTAAATAATAGATAATCTTAAATATTTATAAATTTCCCTATTTATATTTTATCGGATATTCCATCACATTCATTATCCAAGCAATGCATAACAACTCCCATGTAATAATTTCATCTGATTAATATGTGTCATGTTGTAGGGACTTGTCCGACAATCAACTGATGGGAGAAATTCCTGAAGTTCTAGCAAAACTAACCAATTTGAAACTACTGTAAGTCGCAATGTTTTAGAATATATAGAAATAATACTTTCTAGTTCCACAATTAATATTGTGATTTTTTTGTGTGATGTATTAGTAGTAATTTGTCAGGGAACAATCTAACTGGTTCAATTCCAAAGGCTTTATGGGAGAAGAACGGCACTTCTTTAATATTGAGGTTTGCTTATTAATAGCAACACTCTAAGTTCATTCCTCTGCATCAGTTTCATTGTTTTCATAGAAAAAAGCACTTCTCTTCTGTTTTGATTGACAATATTCAGAAGAATTTGTTCTATTTATCACGAGAATTGAGGGAAAAAGGATTTGAAGCGTACCAGAAATAGTAGTTATAATACAGTGCAGTTAGTAGAAAGAGTCACTTGAATTGGTGAAATTAAATGGGAGTATAAGGTTTCTTCTTAGTTACAATAAGACTATTCAAAAGAATGATATAACGGGTGATTCTTATAACGTATAATGTAAGTCTTCGTTTCTTATATATTACTAATATTGATGGATATACAAATAATCAATTCATTACTCATATGATTGATGTTATTTTTTCTTAGTTTGGACGGAAATCCAGGTCTCTGTCAGACAGGCTCTTGCAAAACCATAACAAAAAATTTCATAAAATCACTTGTTGCATCTGTGGCTTTTGTGGTGGTTCTTGCAATAATAGTCACCATTTCTTTGATTCTCTGCAAAAAGAAAAGAAAACATCATAGTGATATGAAAGGTGTGTTGGACTATTTAGATTAATTTTTATTTTTATTATTTGAGATTTGTTATATGTTCGAACTAGATATTGATATTATATCTTAAGATCATATCTAAATTATTTTGATTTATTTTTTATTTGATGAGAAAATTAGGTTCTAGGGTTAGCTTTAAGTTTTCCTATATAAATGCTCATATGTATTTAAGGATTCAATAATATTTTAAAGGTTCTTGTTTTACATCTGCATTTATATGAGTTTTGTGATCACTTTTGAACATCCCAAAAGTGCTTATTCACTTAAATCAAAACTAATAATTTCTCACATACTTACCTCGTATATTGTTGTACATCACGATTGAAAAGTTGCTTTTAAATGCTTCAATCACTATTCCAAATAAACACATAACTTCAAATTTCAACAAGGCGATGACCCACTTTTCTTCAATTCTTTGTAAATATTTTTCTTGTATATATGAGATTCTTTGAAAAGGTTTGCAAATTCTTCTTTTTGATTAACTTGCCGTCTTTCTTGTATAAGTGTAGATGGTCCCTGCTTTTTGGAAATGTAGATTTTTCTGTGAAATTTAGCCTAGTTTTATACTCCCTTTGGTCTTTATTATAAAGTACCAACTGCCAACAATTTTTTGCCCTTATTATAAGACTCCAACTACCTCTAAAACTATGTTTTTTTTTTAATACTCCTCAAACTTGGTGAATTATCAACTGCTACTTTTTTTCATTCCCAATGGACATGTTTTTTATTTCCAAGACGGCTTTTCCCCCATTACACTCTCATGTCTTAACAAAAGATATTTTTAATATTTATAAATCTACATCATTAAAGTAGGGGTAAAGATGGAAATATTTATCAATTGAACTAAACTGCCCTTCCTTGGTATAAGAGAAATGACAGTTGGTATCTTATAATAAGGATTGGAGAGAGTATTGTATATTAGATTTCTAATAAAAGTAAACTTCATTTTCCCAATTGAAATTTTATTTTACAATGCTAAAGCGTTGTTGTCCAAGAAAAATGATCAGCTTAAATCAAAGAATCATAAATTTTCTCAAATTGAAGTTCATGGTATTACCAATGACTTTGCAACTGAAATTGGAGGAGGAGGGGCATTTGGGAAAGTTTACCTTGGAAGACTAAAAGATGGTACACAAGTTGCAGTCAAGTTACTTTCTCAGTCATCACAGCAAGGGTTGAATGAGTTTCAATCAGAGATGACAACCATAAATTATTTGTGTTTATTTTTTTTTCCTAAAGTTTTGAGGTTCAAAATATAAGTTACCGTTATATCATTAAATGCTTGTTCTAAGAATCAATAAGAAAAGACAGAACAACATTTAGGTAGTATTATTTTGCTGAATTATTTTATTTAATCAAGATATATAATGATAAGGCTCAACGTACGTGCAGGCAAAATTATTATCCCTTATCACAGAAATCTTGTTTCTCTTGTTGGCTATTGTGATGATGGAGACATGAGAGCTCTAATTTATGAGTACATGGTAAAGGGAAATCTCCATCACCTATTGTCAGGTATGTTGGTCTTAATTTGCAAGCTTATACATAAGTTACAAATTATAGAACAATTTAATGTCAATTTTCTCTCTATGATTAAGAATATAGCTAGGAGTCATTTAATGTGTTTTAATTTAGGTGAATAATTGTTTTATGATGGATCTATGACAATTTTGCACATGGATGTTTTGCAGATAAGAACCCAAATATTTTGAAATAGAATGAGAGACTTCAAATTGCATTGGATACAGCCTGTGGTATGTATATTTCTTATTTCCTTCTTATTCTCTCCGCCTAATTTGATTATATTAAGGAAGTTAGTTAATATGATATTTATTTTCTAAAACACCCTTATCATTTTCCTTAATTCACTCATTCATTCTTTTCCTTAGTTATTGTTGAGTGATAATTAATAAGGGTAAATTAAGAAATTATTAACAAATATTAAAAATATATGTCTTATATTTAGGACCAATACCAACTCTCCCAATATGTCTACTATTAAAGATGAGGGAGTAATTATTTCCCATCATTGCATTGGTAGTACTCATTTTCCTTTTGTTGTAATCAATTTATATTCTTGAGTACTTTCATTATAGTTTAAGTATTCACATTACTTGGTCATGGGAAATGTAGGATTGGACTATCTACATAATGGTTGTAAGCCACCAATAATTCATAGAGACATAAAGTCTTCAAACATCTTGCTAAGTGAAAGCATGCAAGCAAAGATTGCTGATTTGGGACTGTCTAAAGCCTTCGCCAATGATACTGACACTCATATTTCAACTCGTCCTGCAGGCACATTTGGCTACCTCGACCCCGAGTATGCAAAAACAAACTGTCTACTTAGCTTAATTAACTTCTTCAATGATTAATCAATCTTGCAAATTCACAGGTTCCATATATCTGGAAACTTGAACAAGAAAAGCGATGTTTATAGTTTTGGCATAGTCCTGCTTGAGCTAATTACTGGACAGCGAGCAATAACCGAAACATCTGATGAAGAAGGCAAACGTCACATATCTGACTGGATAAATGCAAAGCTTGAGATTGGGAATATCCAAGCCATTGCAGATCCAAGATTAGAAGGAAAATTCAGTAGTGCCTCGGCATGGAAGTTTCTAGAGACACCCATGTCTTGCATTACACCAACAGCAATCCAAAGACCTGACATAAGTTCTGTAGCAATTGACTTGAGGCAATGTTTGGCTATGGAAACATCACTTCATGAAAGTGGAGAAGGCGCTGCATTGGAAACAAATCATTCTCAATCAGGATCATACTCACCTCCATCTGCTAGGTAGGATTGTTTGTAGAGGCACATCATGCATGGTCTTTCTCTGAATTGATCATATATATAATCCCACCACAGAGATTTGTTTGCTTAACAAAAGTGGGCTGATCAATGACCTAAATTAGAATTTGGATAACTCAATTATATTTTAATAGAATTCTCCTTTTTGTTTTTATCATTAACATGAAACATTTTTAGTGTGGTCATAAACTATTGGGCCCGAATAAAGCCCAAACAGCAACTAAAAATCAAAGTAAGTGCGATGAGTTTTAAGGAGGAGGCGGAAGACTTAGAAATGATTTTGGAACCTTTATCTTGTTAGCCCTCTCTAGGAACTAGTTTTTGATGGGCACCTAAACTCATTAGACTATATTGTACATATTTTTTTTTTTCGTGATTGTTTTTTTAACATTTTAATAGGTATAGAATCTAAAATAAAGATAATCTTTTAACAATCATTTTTAAAAAAAATGATTTTTTTAATTTAAAAATTATCAATTAAGAATCTTAAATATGAAACATCCGGATATGATGAGTTTGAGAGCTTATCAAAAAGTGTGCCTCCCTCTCCCTCTTGTAAGCATCTATTGCTTTTATGTATTGCCGTCCTCTCTTTCTATAATTCCATGTGTAAGTATGTGCTCTGTTTTCCATTGAGATAAGAACAATATAGCCGTATTTTTGTGATTATTGCTGTCATAAAATAAATATATTGCAGAACATTGTAACGGTTACATGGTGGCTCGAAAAACAAGTTATGTGGTGATACTTAACATTGAATGTAGTTTAATTTCTATATGAAGCAAGCTAGTGATGATTCACAATATGATGAAATATGAAAAGCAGGGCATAAAATCCTTCCTTTGTTCATCCTCTGAACAGAAATAGACATATTCTCCATCTAACACAAGCATATATGCACTTGCAATCAAAATACAAACTAGAAGCAGCATCTCAAAGTGTAGCACAAGACTTCATCTAAAGACATGGGATTTGTTCTTGTATACAATCTCTGGCTTTGCCAATTAGTGATTCACTCCCACCCTCACCAGTGTTGTTGGTGGCCTTAACACTAGCACTTACAGTCTTATCTTTGCTCTGACTGTCTTCCTTCTTCTTTCCTGAGCTTCTCTCTTCATCATTCTTATTCCTTGATCTGCTCTCATTCTTTCTCTGCTTTCCCTTCTTACCAAAACGCAACCCAAATCGAACCTTTAAAGTATATGCCAGTCCTGATATAACTGCAGATCCCCCTACCGTTCCTCCCACTATGGTGCCAACTTTCTTGGCGTTGCTCATCCCATCATTTTTCGGGTTCTCGGCTTTGCTCATCCCGTCATTTTTCAGGTTCTCGTCCACACTAGCCAAATTAAAAAAATTAAAATCAAAGAAGAATTCAATATGGTAACCAAAGATTACATCTTATACTACAAACAAAGAATTTGGTCTAATTTGCAAGGAGTTGGCTCTTAACCCCGTAAGGTTGTCAGTTCAAATCTTGCCCTCAATAGGAGGTTGTCCTTATTGTGGACAATATGTAAATATCTTTATAAATATTACAACTAATACACATTTGATACAAATAACTAACTTAACTGATTTTAATAGTATTCATAAATAAGAGCAAACCTTAAATTCAAATTGCTAGCGTTCATCTTCTGCACCAAACGTGGTGGAAGTGGACCTTTGATTTCATTCCCAGTCAAGATACTGCAAATCAACACATTACTGTAAGATGTGTGTGTTAATAACAAAATTGAGCCCAAAAAACAAAAGGATATGCTAATTATGATAAGAGTATGTACAGTGGAAATTAAAGTTACTCTGATCAATATTTTTACCATGCACTAACGTTACAACTTACATATCGGATAAGTTTGGTGGCACTGCTAAAGACTCTGGTATTTCTCCTGTCAAACTGTTGTTTGACAAATTCCTGGAAACATGAATGAGAAAGTATTTGATGAGCAAATAGATGACAATAATACTTAATGTGACCGAGAAAATTAAAAATAAGGTGACTGATTTTACTCACAAGGCTTGCAATTCTAGGAAATTAGAGAAAGAACCAGCTATTTCTCCGGTCAGATTGCTAAAGCTCAAGTTTCTGCAACTCATATCTTATCAGTTTAAGAATGAAAGTTCCTAATTGCTTTGAAACCAAGTGAAAGCAAGGAAGAAAATAGTGATTGTATAGACTAATATAGTTATGAACACAAGTTTAAAGACAGAGCAATATACCAAAAAACTAGCCTAGTGGGTATGAGAGTCCCTTAGAATCTTCTATTGAAAGAACCTTTGTTACGAACACGAATCCAAGAGGAAAACTCAATCTCAAAAGACTAGCATATTTGGTGGAAAAGTCCTTTAAACTTATAAATCACATTTCACTTATGAGGTGTCTCGATGTAAGACTCATAAATCATAGCATAAACTCTATTTTCGACTGGAAGTTTAAAAAAATTAGAATTTATCCTCTACTCACATTGAAGTGATTCTTGGAGTGTCATTATTGTTGCAAATGAGACCTTCCCATGTACAATCCATTGGCCTGCATGGATCTCCTTGCCAACTGATTCTTTTGATACCATACGCTCTTTTTATGTCTTGGATAGCAACAACTGATATAAATCATTATATTAACTTGGAAGGCATTAAATTATATATACAAAAAAATTAAACAATTAAACTCATCACCATCTCCTTCATCAGTTGTGGAATTAACTTGCTGCTGGGGAATAACTCTGTAGATTTCGTAAGCATTGAGCATGGCAGGTAATTGAGAGTCTGAGGTTGATCTGATGGAAATATTATTAATATCATCTTCTCTTTTAATATTCCTAACCAAAGTAGTGGGCTTAAAGTGTTCAAGAGCAAAGGACACATTAACCCCATCACTGAAACTAATAACCATCTTCCTCTGCTGAATCTGTGACTTGTTCACAAAGTCATAAAAATGAAGGTACACATAATAATCATATATGGGATCACTATATGGATCCATGTTGATGATTAAGGATGAATATGCATTCACAGACTGAACTGCACTACTCAGAACTTCTTTTGGCAGTTTGTAAGTATTTTCACTTGTATCACTGTCAATAGCCATAGATGTACTAATTCTCATGGAGTTTTCCATTTTTCTATTGAACCAGGACCTTCCATAGATATCATTTGGGTATCTGCATAATTGAAACAAAAAATATTTATTTATTTGTTATGAATACATGTCCAAAATGAAAGCATAATTTCAAAAAAAAATTCGTCAATTTACGAACCACTACACTTGTAAGGCTCTGCAATGTGAGACTCATAACAATGAGTCCTCTTTGAGAGAGATTTCCCAATCGCTACACACCACAACACTTACCTCACAATTCTTGCCAATCAGAATTCTACGTGGGTAGGTCTCTTAATGAACATTGTGCTCTTAGTGAAAGCAGTTTTGTAATAAACACAAGTTCAAAAGGAAAGTCTAATCTAAAAGACTAACTCATTACAAGAGAGAGAACCTTTGACCTATACGCTATTTCACTTCACACTTGTGAGTTTCCTGATATTGGACTCATAACATTATTCTTAGTTGTAGCTTTACGCATGAATTTAATGAAGTAATGAACAAAAGGCTGAAGTAATTAACCTGATGTAAGTAGTATCATCTTTTGACACACCCAGCTTGGAGCGTGACATGAGTCTCAGGAAACTCGAAGCTGTCTGATCATACCTAGAACTATGCCATGGAAATACTTCCAACAATGAAATGAAAGGTGTTCCGTGGCCTGTGTTCACAAGACATACGTTGATTTTATCAGTTGAAGAGACATGAATGATCTAGAAACGTACGATGTCTCCATTTGATTCGTTAAATGTTGCCCAGTAATTGACACCAATGTACAAATCAAAAGATGGGATTCTTCCTTTGTTATCATAGTTTCCATATGCGAAGAATGTCCGTACGACATAGTATGTGTCTCCATTATTGCTTGGTGTGCTGGGCACTGTATAGCAATTCCTTTTCCCTTTAGGAAAGCTTCTTAATGTCTTGAGCTGATTCCCAATTTGTTCTTTAGTGTAATTCGACGGTACATTATGGGTTTCGCCGTATTCAACGAATCTGAAATCTGCTATGTAAGAAGATTTGTTTTTCGGGTCTGTGTAATTCTCTCTTGCCCCACAATCAATCCTTATGCCGTCTGCAACTAGCAAATTAGAGTATAAAAACCAATATCAATATGAATACACCCTTTTTTCAAATGATAGGCACTTTGGAGTTATTTATAAATTACTATGAAATATTTAACTACTTTTGATTATATTAAGAAAGTTAATTAAGTTAATTAATATGACATGTATTAGCTAAATAATCCTAATCATTCTCTTTTATTTGCTCATTTAATCTCATTGTCAATTATTGTTGAAGGAGCATCAAATAAATTAAGAACATATTGATAAATATAAAAATTGTATGTTATATTTAGAACCAAAATCAGAAATATATTTTAAGGAGAGAGGGATTACATTAAAGAAACTTCTTAAATAGCCTATATTCTGAAAAAATGATATCATATTTTATTAAAATGACCTAAACTCAGACTTGTAAACAATGATACTTAAACCATAACCTGAAAGAAATAAGAGCTTAATTAATTGCAATTACCAGAATTGCTAGTATCTGCCTGAGGTTCCTCTGAGCTGGTAAGAAGAAAGAAGGAGGAGGCGAGAACAAGAAAGAGGGGAAGCCATTCTAGTGTCTTGTTCTCCTTCATCTTGATGTTATCAGTAAACCAAGTTGAGAGCTGAGCCGCGTCAGTGATCGGGTTCTTTTGGAAAGCTGGAAACTGGTGGCTGCTTTAATATTCAGTAGAAATTATAGGAAGGTACCTGCAGGTTTCTTTCCTCATTCATTATTATCCCACCTTCTTCACTGAGCCAGAAAACGACGCATTATTATATTATTCTAACATTCTCTTTCGGCTCCTTATCTTTATAATAGAGCCAATGACATCATCATTCATTTGCAATTTGTGAGAGAGATGTTTAAGACGTCAGCGTTCCACATCAGCTATATGTCAATGCATGACCTGTATGAGATGTGAAGCACTATGAGAGAATAGTAGTATTGTTTATAAATAAGACAGGAGGGAGTATTATAACACTGTTCAAATTTAACGGTGCTTTCGGTGGCGTTAAACGTGTAGATTGGCGCCATGAAAGAGAGAAACACGTCATGTCTTGTAAAAAACTTTTAAATTAAAAAATTATTTCACTCTGAAAATATTCTCGTGTGAACAATTATTGACACCATGTCGACCCGCAAATGACTAATTGATCCTTTGCTTTTCTTTCATCTCTCATCAATTTCGTTGAACTTGTTTTTCCTTTTTCTCCCTCCAATCAATCTCCTCACCATCTCTCTTCTTTCTTTCTTTATCTTTTGGACGGACCGTATTCCAGCTTATGCGTATGTTACTTCTTAAAAATACTTAAGGATTGTAATATATTTATGGTGCAAGCTCAAATCATTTTTTGAGGAGCTTTTTATCAAAACAAGTAAAATGTTTTGACCTTTTTATTTATCAACTAGGTTACAATTAAACAAAAATGTTTTAAAACAAATTTTTGTTATTTTTGAAATAAAAATGGATGAAATAGAAGTTAGTTTAGAAAAATATAATTAATGGACTTTATCTATCCTTTGCTTACAAATTTTTTTGAGGGTGTGCTAGTTTAACAAAAATACCTAAAAGCCTTGAATTATAAGTATATATAATATATTCTTAGCAACTCCAAACATAAGCTTAAAAAATACATTTCATATTAACTAACTTCCTTAATCTAATTAAATTACCTAAATATATCTTATATCAAGGACAAGAGGGAGTATTTGACTGAACCATATGCTGTATGATTTTTTATAGCAAAATTGGGATTCTTAATTAATGCATTTTCTAGGACATTATTGCATAATTAAACACTAATTTGAGGTTTGGATATTTGTATTGAATTAAGTGCAATTAGAGGCAAAACGGTCATAATTTATTAATTATTCATGCAAATAATTTCTTAAACTTTTGATGTTATATTATATTTAATCTTATATTGTAGGTGTTTAAAAAGAAAATTCGAGATTTCGAAAAATGTCAATTGGGGTCGAATTAATATTTTTAAGTACAGGGGGAAAAGTACTGAGAAAAGAGCCTCATAATTCTTGGAAATTATAAATCTATGAAGGAAATATCCAGAGAAAATTACATAAAAGTACCCAAATTGTTATGAATTATATTATGACCCAGAAAAATTTCAAAAAATTTCAGTTTAGTTCCTCTTGGAGAATTTGCAAAGTTTGTACTTAGGTCTATCAAACCTAAAGGAGAGACTCGAGACTGGATATACAGACACGGTGTAGCATCGCGGCAACGAGACCAAGGACTCACGCTCTAATCACCATCCTTCTCCACGTCTGTTGCCAGTGACTCTCGCCTTCATCAATACCATTGCCGGTGACATCCCTTCTCATCAACTTCACCTTTCACTACCATCTCTCTGTGGTTTCACTGTCACCATTAGAAATCTTAACTGGGGGCGACGAGCGTGAAAACAGAGCTCGCAGAATGAACTGCGAGAAGAGAGGACGCTGCGGACTGGCACCTCCGACCACCACCGTCAATGTTCCCCTGTCCTTACCTCTGTTATTCCATCATCGTTTCCCTGTTTCCACCATTGTCGACAGTCCCATTTTCTTCAAATCTCAGATTCTGTTTTCACTCAATTAATTCCATGGATTCTCAATGTCCAGATGAAGCTGTGGCTAAGCTTAAACTCATGAGTGGCTAATTCCTTTGCTCCTTGGTGATGAGGATTTGTGCTTAGCTCAATGAACTACATACATGAGTTTTTCTATCATTCCATTAGTTTAAAATTATATATTTAGATTACGTAGTGTTAGGAATCATTGTATATAATTCTGGAACAGATTAACGTTAATTGTCTTTGTTGGTTTGATATTTATAGTTGAGATTGGATTTTATATGAAGATCATATGTGTTTTAATTTCTTATAGTTACAATGAGATTATATTAATTAGCGTATTATTTTCTAGTTAATGTAGTCGATTTGTACTTTTTGAGGGATTGTTTAGTACTCAATCTTAAGAAGACTCATGTTGTATTATTCGAAAATCTTAATTACACATTAAGTGATTTTAAACAATATCTCAAGAGGTAGTAGTTAGCTATGTTTATAGGAGCTACTATTAATTGAGAATATTGGATCTTGGGGTTTTTCTTAAGACTTAATGAATTTTAACTCCCATAATTTTTTTGAGCAAGGATGGTTATTTCTTCATTACCCTCATTTTCATACTCCATTTGTAACATCCCATTTTCAAAAGCAGTATAAATTTTTTTTTTCATCGAGTAGAGCATCGGAGCGATTGAGTAACCGATATTTATATTCAAAATGCCGTAAGTCCGCGATTACGGTAGCGGTACATTATACCGAGTGTTTTCAAGGTAAATAACAAAAGAAAGTCTTGGTGAGTCCCATGCGTGCCGCTTGCCTTTCTCCTCGATCCTCGGTCCTCCCGACCCGACGCTATGTTAAGAGCGAGGTTCAATGCCCATTGAACCTCGAGTAATGATTAACCTCATGCTTATGTGTGACAAAATATGTATGACGGATATTCATAACATTACAAAGATTAACCAATACATAGCACAAACAGATGTAAGGTTACAACAATACATAAGCACACGCAGATGTAATGTCAATCACAACAACAAGTACATAGCACACTAAAGCACATGCACGAGTCAACCATGTTTGCACTAACCGGTGCCACGACGGCTCCTCGTGTCCCTCGCTAGGAAAACTCAACGGCATTACCAAGCGTAACCCGTATAAACAAAGCTGAATGTATAAACAGTGAACTAAGACGAGTCTTAGACACGGTGCATGACCCAAGACAAAGTCCTGTCCATGACTCTATGAAATAGACTATCACATATAAGCATACAATAAGCATCGAGTTAGTGTTACAAGATGCGAACGTACCTTCGTTGACGGAACGGATGCACGACCGTTGATGTACGACGGCGGTACAACAGCGGTAAGTGATTACAGATATCCTATAAGGATGATGACGTTTCTAATCAATGGTCAACATTATACCCGGACATTCTAGTCCCAAATTACCATTTTACCCCGACTCTCCTAATCGGCGGAATTTCGCGAACTTCGTTACTTTAACTCTAATCTTCCAAAATTTTGACATATCTCTATCTCCAATAATAAATATCATATTTATCCCTAAAACATGATATCTAAACTAACTTGGAAGATTAAAGATTAATCTAGCATTTCTACTATAACTATCGAAGGAACTACTAAAGCTTAAGACCGTGGACCGAAGAACTTACCCAAAGACTTCGCTACTCCTTTTCCGAGCTCCTCCTTGCTCTCACTTCTCTCTAACCTCTCTCTAGGAATTGTGAATTGGTGAGGAATGAAGTGAAATGGGAAGACCTATTTATAGAAGATTTTGGTGCACTATTCATGCTTTATCATACCGAATCTCAACCGTTGGATCTAGCTTGGACACAAGGCATCATCTCCACCATACAACACATCTCCTTACCTCATCATGATGTCATCAAGGTGATGTCACCCATGTGCTTTATGAACTTCTACCGATAAAGTTCCCCTGTTCGGTGTAATTCCGCAAAATCTCAAAAATCAGGGAACACGACCACGAAGCTTTATTCTCCCTCTTCGGAAATATTTGAGTTAACTAAATTTTTGATCCCATTAAGGGTATTCCGTAACCTTAGAAGATTCTAAGCCGAACGCCGCTTCGGTTACGGAAATTACTTCGGGTGACACTAACTTCGAGACAAAAATTCACTGGTTCATAATATGTCCAGTTGTTTTCTACTTAGTTCAAGGATTTTGAGTTATGATTTATTTTCCATTGGTTCTCACTTTTCCTATCGCCCTTTGTTTACAAAATATCTTTTCATCGATCCCTTATTCGCCCCCGGATTCGAAATGACTTCCGCTAACACCAACTTCCGGACAAAAATTCACTTGTTTGTAATATGTCGACCTAAGAAATTTAGTTCATGGTTTTCTAGATAGGATTTAATTTCTATCGGTTCTCATTTATCCAACCTGGTTCTTTCACAAATATCTTAATTATATTATTATTTAATTGACAAAATATCATGATATTATTTTTGAAAAACCCACAACCCTTTTCACACTCAAATTTCGGTTTTCTCTTCCCTTTATTATTATTATTATTATTATTATTTTATTTATCTAAATTAGCTAGAAGCTTAATTAGAGCCTTAATCCCATGATTAGCAATCTTTTAGGATCTAGGGTTTTTATGTTCTTAATCTCACCAGTTTTTCTTAATCTTTTCTAATTGATTAGCAAGCACACTTTATGCTAATATTAGCCATAAACACTTAATTAAATGATTTTTCATAATCTACCTTAAATATTCTCTTGTTCAGGCTTAAACAATTAGCCATTAATTACTTAACTAATCACTTTCTAATTGTTGATAATTTTCTTAATTAGGATTAATCATTATCTCACAACTATTTTACTGATATTGGTATTTTATGCTCCATGTAAAATATTAAAAATCATAGGGCAATTTATGCTCCCCAAAATTATATTTAATTTTGCCTCATTATTTTTCAAGGGAATTAATCCCAAAAATTCTTAAAATTAGAGACAACATACTTTCTAATTTTTAATAAATATTTTATTCCTCTTGGGATTTATCATAATATTTTCAGGGCATTTCATGGCCCATAATTACATTTAGGGATTTTGACACTTTAATCCCTCTAATTTCATTAGAAATTTCCTAGACAATAGAATAAGTATCCTACAAGGTTTTAAAACCACATTCACCTATTTCCAAATAGTTATTATTTGCTAAAATATAGTATTCCGAGATAGATAATTATCAAGGTATTACACCATTCCATTTTTCTTTTTTAAAAAAAACCAAAAACAATAGTTAGCATTTAATTTAATTGCATTCTTATTTGAGTTTATTAATTTGAAAATCCAAAACCATTTTTTCCTTTGTTTTCATTGCATTTGCATAGCATTTAAATTACTTATGATTCAATAAAAGGCTTCTCGAAAAGAGAGAATGATCCTAGGTTGTCTATATACAATCCTTAATTAATTTTTTATTGTGAACCCCAAAACTAACAATAAAAAGGCCCTCATTAGTATTTGATTAGGAAATGCAAAGTGGCCGATGTATGATTGACACATGTAGGAGCTGAGGATACTTACAAAAGAGATTATATATAATTTGTAAAAGAGATATAGTAAAATGAAGGGCACTGAGATGTCGTTGTAGGCTTTGAATGAGTGAGACATATATTCGAACGTGGCTTAAAGAAAGAAAATGAAGGGCACTGTTGTCGTTGTTATTGTTATGTTAAAAAAATTGTTTTTGTTTGAAAGTATCTTTGGCTGTACTTCTTCGTAATTTTCTGATGTATAATCACTAGTCACCTTAGATCTTATTTGGCACAGAAAATAAAGTAAAATCAATAGAAATAAAGGGAAAAAAATGATAGTACCTAAACCTCCTGTTGACATATTCCTTTTAAACTATTTCACACAAATTAACCAATTTAGTTAATTTAGGTAGTGGTATTATATTTGTCAGCAATTTGTATGATTTTCAAGAATTACTCTTTAAAAGTAGTGGGTAATCTCTTTCCATCTAACTAATGCATCTTTACTTTTTTAATTAATTAATAAGGGCATTTTTATGGAGAAAACATTAATGGACTAGATAATTTGAAATGGGTCTTATAAAAGGATTAAGGCTATTATCTTCCCAAAAAGACTCCTAACAAAATGATCGGAGGCAATACTGGAATATTGGATTATTGTCTAAGCATTTTGCATGTCCCTCTGGATCTACATCCCCAGCAATATCAAGCCTTAAGTGTCCAAAAGAGATTATCGTTATTATAACCAATATTATGGCTCACAATTCACAAACAGATTCAGATCCTTAATTAAGTATGGCGCTTCTTACTCATAGTTAGCAATATGTGGCTCCTACACACACACACACATATAACATTTTTAATTTGCATGCATATTGACTTGGAAATTTTCAAATTTCTCTATCTCTTGAACCAAGCATGATCACTCTATATATAAGAAATGATTTTGTTAGAATAAAGCAAATGAAAATAACAATTTGACAAGACAAAACTAATATCTCTGGTGGGATTGTGGATCATCAAATCAGAGAAAGAACAGTCATGCCTCTAACACAGTAACAATATCCTACCTAGCAGATGGAGGTGAGTATGATAATCCAGACTGAGAATAACTTGTATCCAATGTACTTCTGGAGATTAAACTGCTGTTTTCTGCACTTTCAATAAGTGATGTTTCCAAAGACAAACAATGCTTTAGATCAATTACAACAGAACTTATATCAGGCCTTTTGTTTGCTTCTGGTGTAATGCAAGAAATGGCTATCTCTAGAAACGTCCATGCCGAAGCAGTATTGAATTTTCCTTCTAATCTTGGATCAACAATAGATTGTATATCCCCAATTTCAAGCTTTGGATTGACCCAATCAGATATGTGACGTGTCCCTTCATCAGATGTTTCGGTTATTGCTCGTTGTCCAGTCATTAGCTCAAGCAGAACTATCCCAAAACTATAAACATCACTTTTTTTGTTCAAGTTTCCAGATTTATGGAACCTGAAAATTTTGCAAGATTTATTAGTCTTTGAAGAAATTGGTTAAGCTAAGCAGGTAGTTTATGTTTAACCATCAATTCAAAATTTCAAGTAAGTTGCAATTGCATGTATTGCAGGATGGTTTTGAATGATGAAAAGTATGCTAACATTTGTAAGCTAGCTATTCTACTATATTTTGCTGAAGTTGAGGAAATTAGAACAAATTTATATTTTGGGCATCAATAAGGAGTGGAAAGAAAAAACGATAAAAAAAATGTATGATATATACAACAACATACTCAGGATCGAAGTAGCCCAATGTTCCAGCAGGACGAGTTGAAATATGAGTGTCAGTATCATTAGCAAAAGCTTTAGAAAGTCCAAAATCAGCAATTTTGGCATGCATGTTTTCACTTAGCAAGATGTTAGAAGATTTAAGGTCTCTGTGAATTATTGGTGGTTTACAACCATTGTGTAGATAGTCCAATCCTGCATTTCCATTGACCAATTGAAGTGAGTACTTAAGCTATATAATAAGCTAAGGGTAAAGAATATGAATTGAACAATAAAAAGGAATATGCACTGCCAAAGCAATATGGGATAGAAACAAAAGTCTACAAACCATATGCCGCATCCAATGCAATTTTAAGTCTCTCATTCCACATCAAAATATCTTGGTTTTTCTCTGCAAAACATTTAATTTTAACAACTAATTTTAATATTTCTATGTGTGTGTGTGTGTGTGTGGAGAGAGATACAGAAGGACCTCAAAAAATTAAACGTAAAAATTAAGACTTAACAAACCTAATAGTAGGTTCCGGAGATTTCCCTTTGCCATGTATTCATAAATCAGTGCTCTCATGTCGCCATCATCACAATAACCAATAAGAGAAACTAGATTTTTATGATAAATAAATGACAACAGTTTTGCCTGCATTAATTTTGAACCGTGTTTATATATCATGATTGGATAAAATTATCCTAGTAGTACTATAATAAGTATAAAAGAAATAGATAAAATTCAAGATAATTAATTGATGACAATTTTCACTTATGACCTCTGATTGAAACTCTTTAAACCCTTGCAGTGATGAATTGGAAAGTAACTTGACTGCAACTTGTGTACCATCTTTTAGTCTTCCAAGGTACACCTTTCCAAATCCCCCTGCTCCAATTTCAGTTGCAAAGTCATTGGTAATACCATGAACTTCAGCTTGAGAAAATCCTTGATTATTTGACTTAGTCTGATCATCTTTCTTGGACGACAACACTGCAGCAATATATGTACAACAGAATTTCAATGTATATCTGTGTATATGGATTCTTCTTGAATTTAGAAATATAATACAAAGGAATATTTGGCAATATTTCACAGCAAAATTTTCCATTTCACATAAAAGAAAACTAAGGGCCATCTATATAAAATATTAATCAAAAGGACAAATTTGCATAATTTTTCAAAGATTCATAAAAAAAAAAAAAAATAAATACAAACAATATAAAAGAAAAGTGGGGCACTTTATTACCTTTCTTAATTCTTTTATGTTTGGAGAGCATCAAAGTAATGCAGACAATTATTACAAGAACTGCCACAGAAGCTACGGATGCAACAAGTGGTTTTATGAACCTTTTAGTAATGGTTTTGCAAGTATCTGCCTGACAGAGATCTGGATTTCCATCCGAACTAAGAAAACATAACATCAATATACAAGTGTCATTTTTAATGTATGAGTAATGAATTGATGTATCACAGAAAACATGGAAAGTGAAAGAAAAATGAGACATTGTGGTAATAAATATTAAGGGGAATTACTATGAGGTCCTAAGGAAGAGACTTAATTACTAAGAAGTCCCAATGATAAGTAAGATATTATCATTTTTAGTACTAAAAGTTGTCATTGCAGATTTCTCAGTTGTCATTGGGACTTCATGGTAATGAAGTTCTTGGGACTTCATAGTAATTCCCCTAAATTTTAAGGGTTTGTGTTGAATATAAACATACATCAAAGTTAAATATGACTTCTTCCTCAGAGCCTTCGGAATTGTGCCTGCGAGATTATTCCCTGTCAAATTACTGAAAATGCATCACGTAAGATAAATTGCAAAACTTTGCAAACAAGAAAAGAGTATTGCTATGCTCTAGTGTTGCAACTCACAGCAGTTTCAAATTGGGTAGTTCTGCTAAAGATTCTGGTATTTCTCCTGTTAATTGGTTGTTCGACAAATCCCTTCGATGTGAAACTCATTATTAGTACCATCACACACAATTATTAAACGAGAGGCATGCCTTTTAGACAGACAATGTGAATAGAAGTTGACCTTAATTGCATATATAGATGATACTTACAAGGCTTCCAACGTCATGAGATAGGAGAATGAAGGTACAATCTGTCCTGTCAATTTGCTTGAGCTTATGTTCCTGTTTACCAATTGTTAACAATAAAAATGTTGCCAAGAAAAACACAAGCAGAGAACCAGAGAGATTGAAGTCAAAGTAAAGACAAAAAAATTTTATGCTACTAAAAAAATATTACACACAGATACATATATGATAAAACAGAGCAGCAGGGGATATATATACTCTTGAGCGAGATTGTTTAGCTACTTGGTAAAGTTCACTTTCCATGAAAAGCATCAAGCATTACAACTCTGAAAATTATGAAAGGTCAAAAGATCATTGTTACTCACAAAGAAGTGACTCTTGGAATGCTCTCAGAGTAATTGCAAGTCACACCTTCCCATCTATACTCTTTTGGCATGCAGGGATCACCTTGCCAACTGTTTCTTATGATGTTATAAGCATGGTTAATGTCCCGCATAGCATCAGCTGTTAAATGAAGTAACCTAGTGATCTTTCAAAATGTAACAAAATATGAAATATGATAGAGAATTGTGTTGAGGAACAAAAAGATTTTGGCTTCTATAGATGAAAGATGATAAGATACTCCCTCTAGTCCTTAATATAAGACATATTTATCTAATTATATTTGATTATATTAAAGAAATTAATTAAGTTAGTTAATATGACATGTATTTTCTATAACACCCTAGTTAACTTTCTTAATTCCCTTATCCCCTCCCCTCCTTGACATCAATAGGTGTAAATTAAAAAAAAAAAAAATAACAAATATGAAAATATGTCTTATATTTAGGATTTAGGTCCAAATATATATTTTCAACATGAACTCTCCAAATATATATTCTATTAAGGAGGGGAGATAGTGATAAAATCAATCAATCAGTTTATGTACTTGCCATCTTGTTCATGAGTTGGGGTATTTGGTTCGGTAGTGCTTCATAAACCTCATAAGCATTGATCATGGGAGGTAAACCGAACCCGGGGTCGATGTGATTGAAATACCTGTTAAGGCAACCCCTTTTGGAATTCTCTTAACCAAGGTATAAACATTCTGGTATTTAAGAGTTACAGGCTCTCGGATCGTATCAGTGAAAGTAATTTCCATGCTTCTTACTTGACCCGTAGAATGCTCCTCAAAATCAAAAAAATGAAGGTAAACATAGTGTTCGCTATCTGCTGTAACATTAATGGAGGTCAAGTTGATATATAAGGAAGATGAAACATTATTCAGTGGTCGCACTGCAGTTATTAACACTTCAGTTGGTAATTTGTACTCTTTCACATCACTTTCAATTGCTTCTGATGTGGAGAATCGCTCTGAGTTGTCGATCTTTCCATTGTGCCAGGACCTACCATAGAGATCATCTGCATATCTGCATTATTGTGTCATCAAAAGACGTCAATGAACTCTATTTAATTATAAGTATGACTTTTTAGACTAAAAATTGTGACTTAGGCTCACTAGGTTTAAAAAATAGACTTTCTAGACTTTACCTTGAGAACTGGTCTAGATAGTGTTTGACAACAGCTCTTATCAAGACCAATATCAAGTGAGGTCTATAAAGTTATTTTGCATGGAACTGATTTCCTACTAAGCAAAGTGTGTAGCAAGGAGAGCTAATATGATTTGATGGATTGTTCATATTTGATTTGATGGTTCATATATATATTTTTTAATTTTATTTTCTTTAACAAACTATTTTAATGGGTATAGAATTCAAAATAAAGATAATCTCTTAACTATTTTTTCTTCAAAAAATTAATTTTTTATTTAAAAATCATCATTAAAAAAAAAAAAACCCTTAAATCTAGACTGTCCATATCAGATTTGGATGGTTCAGATTTGATTAGCTCTCCCTACTAAACAAAGTGCTTATTAGAGAAATTGAGTCTCATTTGGAACCAATCTAAATGTCCATTTTTGCACCAGTCTTGTAAATTCAAGAGCAACATTAAATGAACACATGTCAAGATACACATACCGGATAAAGTTAAGGCCTTCAGACATACCCAAATTAACACCTGTCAAGAGACCTAATGGCAGCAAAGTAGAGGCAGTTCTGTATATAGAATTTGACAAAGGCCATAGTTCCAACAAGGAAATAAAAGGTGTCCCTTGACCAACGTTTATAAGACAGACATCGATGTAGTTTGTCGGGGACACATGAACGACTCTTTTTCGTTTAATTGCACTGACATTTTCTAACTTAATTTCTGTCCAGAAATTGACGCCAAGATGTAAATGGAAATATGGAATAGAGCTTTTGTTGTCATAGTTTCCATATGACATGAAAGTCCTAATGAGATAGTTTCGGTTTTTGCCTTGCTTGGGTCTTAGTGTGTAGCAATTCCTTTTCCCATCTGGAAAACTCCTCACCGTTTTCATCTGTTCCGAAACTTGCTCTTGGCTATAATCAAAAGTGTCATTAGAAGATACATTATATATTTTGCCAGATTCTACAAACTGTGCATCATCTGCCTCATGAAAGAATCCATTTGCATCCCAAATTTCTTGAGTTACCCCACAATCAATGCTTATCACTCCTGATTAAATTGGGGGAAAAAAGATTAAATTTTGCGTATGTTTAGTGGGGTGTAGCTAGACAAATACACATGAATCATCAATTATCAATTTCAGAAATAAAATCCATTAATGCTGACTCATTCTTCAAATTCCATGCAGCTGCAAATTATTCTGTAATTAATATCTCTACCATTCTTCGCGTTAAATACAATTTTTGCCACGAAAGTATTGGTAAGAGGGCACTCAGCACCCGAAAGTTTTTTGGTATCATTTTTGCCTCAGAAGTTTACAAAAAGGAGCAAATATGCCCCAGAATTTTTTAGGAGCAAATTTGCCCTAAAAGTTTTTTTAGGAGTAAATTTGCCCTAGAAGTTTTTTTAGGAGTAAATTTGCCCTGGAAGTTTACAAAGAGAGCAATGATATGACGGTCAAGATCAACCGATCAGCAAGATTACAAGTTTTTAAACTTTCGGGGCAAAAATGATATCAAAAAAACTTCCGGGTGTTGAGTGCCTCCTTACCAATACTTCTAGCTATGACAAAATTGGTATTTAACTCCCATTTCTTTTCGTAAGGAATTTTTAACCACTTCATCAAGATTAGATAAGTTTGTTAAAATTGGTTAAAGTTATTGACTCTGTAATTTTTTTCCTGAGATTTCAATGATACTCCTATTTTATTTTATGAATGATCATGTGCCACTTAATTATGTTAATCCACATGTATGTCAAAAACAAAGGGTATTTTCGGGAAAAGATTAATTCTTGAGAAAAATTGTGCAAAGTCACACACACGTGTATGTATGTATAAAATACCTTTCTCTTCCTTTGGGCTAATATTACACAAACAAACAAACAAACAAACAAACAAACAAACAAACAAACAAACAAATACATACATACATACATAGGCAGAGTCAGGAATTGTAATTGTGGGGCGAAAATTACATAATAGAACTTCATTAAACTACATTTCAGCCTTATAAAATTTTTAATATTTTCATTATAGTCCCTAATTTCCTAAATTTTTGGGTTCTATTTTGTAATTTTAGGGGTGGGGGCCACCCCTAGCCCCCTTTAATTCCACCCCTGCATACATACATACATAATGATTACCGAGCACAACAAATTTTAAGAAAAAATGTTTTCCTTTATGAAGCACAATAGTTAACAGTGGTGTTGTTTCAACCTTTTCAATGTCAAATTTTGGATTTGTATACTAGATGATTTTTAATTGAGGATATTAACCATATAGATTACAACATAATGGAAAGTTGAAGGGTGGAAGTAGGTGCCCTGTCAAGGGTTTATGGCTTGACTTATTTTGAGTTACCCTATTTAGTAAAATAGATTAAGTTTAGGCTTAGATCTATTGCTAAATCTACTTAGGCAAATAGGCCAAACATATTTTTATAAAGCCTAGCCCTTGAGTCTACAAGTATGGCACCATTTATCTTTTTCTAAAAAATAACTGAACTATTATAGATAATTATATACCATATAATTTAAATCAATTCTATAAATTATTTATGAGATTACCAATTTAGCCTAACCATGAGTTTTCTGTCATATTATTCACACACAAGATCAACCCTTTATTTATCAATCACTCACCTCTCCCTTCTCTTCAACCGCTCAAGACAACAACACTACTACTGGTCCCTTTCTCCTAAATTACATTATTCGTTGAGGCATAATAATTGCTGTGAGTTTATTTTAGTAATGCTCAAATGAAATATCATAATATCAATAGGAGGAGCTTATCCTAGTTTATGTGGAAAAAAAAAAAGAGGTAAATCTAGTTTTAAATGCCACTTGTGGTGTTTGGTTGATTTTAAAAGAATATATCTCCTTGGTTTTAACAAAAGGCCCAATTGTTTAAAATTTCCCTATGGAATTTGGAAGGGAGTTACCCTTGTTTGAAGTTGAAGCAACAACTATCAAGTACATATTCTTGAGGCTTTTGTATTCCAAATATATCTTCTAACTCATTGTCGCCAAGCTTTCTTTTCTTTTTCTCACTAAACTCTCATGTTGCATGTGAAAATCTAGGACTAAGGAAATTATTCCAATTATTAGCCAAAATCGGTTTCCAATGAGTAATGAGTATTGAATATGCTGGCCAAAATATCAGCCAAATCCTATTGTATCAAAACTTCAATATAAAATATGAAATTCGTGACAGATTACACTAAGCATATGTAAGTCATCAAATGATTTTTCTTATTCACTCCATGTGATGCAAAGAAAACATATCTAGTTATAAACTAGTAATACCAAAATTAGTGAAGACATTTGAAATTTTGTAAAGATAATATATATTTTTTCCATATATCAAAATTAGACAACTTAAGTTAGTTTAAAAATCATTGTACGTCTATGGTAAACTCCAAAAGCGTTTCGACATATGTTTAAAGGAAAAATCATACAAACCAATCATAGATTTCAACTTGGTGTTAAAAGTTACGCAATCATAAGAAAACTCAATAATGAAACGAGTCCTGAGAATACAGGAATCTAAATTCCAATTCAAAGAAGAAATCGAAGTGCTTACGGCCTGGATCAGTATCAACACCATCTGATGGAACAACCTGTGCTGAATTTCGAAGGTCAATGAAGCAAGACACAGATACAAGCAAAGCCACAATCCATAGGGGTGCCATCTTCATGGTTTCTTAAAGTTCTTAGCGCAGGGAGAGATAGAGAGCGAGAGAGAGAGTTGAGGTGCATGATTTGAGACCATTATCTGTTGGAAGAAAGTTAGCCCCAAATTACTAGCATGCATGCAATAATAAATATTATGAAAAAAAAAAAAAGTGTCTGGGTTTAGAAAATTGGGAGAAAGGAAGCTACCTTATGGAAAAGATAAGAAATGTGGTGTTCGAATGAGTCTCTCACACGTACACTGTAGTGCTAAAGATGAAATGAAAGTAATCAGTGGGTTGGAGAAAAAGATGATCGTGAAAAGCATAAAATGTTAAATAATATTAATTGACTGACTAATGTTATTGAGAAAAAGATAGTCATGCACTTTAGAAGATAATATTAATGACTCTTAAAGTATAAGATCATATATTAATATTTTTTGTATTATTGTGGATTGTTTATGCATTAGGATTTTCCCAAGGCGCGATTGCACGCGGACACACACATATAATACGAATTGTTTATATATGCTTAATGATTATCTGTTCTTAATATTTAAAGGGCAAAAGAGCCCAAGCGCATCTCCCACAAAAGGGAAGGGGAGTGAGTTGTCCAATAAAAAGCAAAACAAAAGAAAAAGATCATAGTAGGAGTCATGATTAGTATGCAATTTACTTTCTTCTTTCCAGGATAAATATGCTTGCACAAAACAAACTTGTAGATGAGGGCCTCATATATACTGCTAGAAATATATTTTTTTAATTATATATGTATTGTATATGTTTCAAAAGTACTTAAAGTATAAGATCATATATTAATATTTTTTGTATTATTGTGGATTGTTTATGCATTAGGATTTTCCCAAGGCGCGATTGCACGCGGACACACACATATAATACGAATTGTTTATATATGCTTAATGATTATCTGTTCTTAATATTTAAAGGGCAAAAGAGCCCAAGCGCATCTCCCACAAAAGGGAAGGGGAGTGAGTTGTCCAATAAAAAGCAAAACAAAAGAAAAAGATCATAGTAGGAGTCATGATTAGTATGCAATTTACTTTCTTCTTTCCAGGATAAATATGCTTGCACAAAACAAACTTGTAGATGAGGGCCTCATATATACTGCTAGAAATATTTTTTTTTAATTATATATGTATTGTATATGTTTCAAAAGTACATACTAATCATGACTTATAAATAATGCATCTTATATCAAGTTGACAGTGACATATGAAGGTTGTTGTTGCACGTTATGTATTGTTGGTGTGAGATAAAATAAAAAATAAAATAAAATGAGCAGATAGTGATGGAAGCATGTAATATGTTAAAGTTGTTATTTTTAGAAAGTATCTTTCATTCCATTGTTTTGTAATTTTCTCATGTATATACCTTTCAAAATCCCTTATCATTGCAAATACTTTGATCTCATTTGGCACAGAAAATATATAAATTAAAATAAATACAAATAAGGGGGGAACATGATAGTACTCCTACTTCATAGAAATTAACCAATTTAGTTAACCAATTAAAGTACAACCAATATTATGGCTCACAAAGAGCTCAAATACTGAAGTTTGGCGCTTCTTACTCAGAGTTAGCAATATGTAGCTCCTATATATAACTTTTTTTGGGTCAAGTAGCTCCTTCCAAAAAAATAATAATAATACAGAACCTACATTGAGCATATATGTATTTGTACTTGGCTTAGTTTATACAATTTGCAAATTTCTCTATCTCTTGAACCAATTTATAAGAAATGAGTTTGTTAGAACAGACCATGCAAACAAACAGTTTGACTATGCAAAAAAAATCTCTGTGGCTCTATAAACAATCATACCTTGCAGAAGGAGGTGAGTATGATCCAGACTGAGAATAACTTGTTTCCAATGTAGTGTTTGAGATTAAACTGCTGCTCTCTCCACTTTCAGGTGGTATTTCCATAGCCACACATTGCTTTAGATCAACTACAACTGAACTTATATCAGATCTTTGGATTGCTGTTGGTGTAATGCATGACATGGCTATCTCTAGAAACTTCCATGCCGTAGTACTGAATTTCGAAGGTCAATGATGGAAGAAACAGACACAAGCAAAGCCACAACCCATAGTGGTGCCATCTTAGTTTCATGGTTTACTAGCATGCATGCAATAATTAATATTATGACAAAAAAAGTGTCCGGGTTTAGAAAATTGGGAGAAAGGAAGCTAGCTAGATTGCAAAAGATAATTAATTACATTTAAGTTCTTAATATTTTAGGGTATTGGATGATGCACTTTAACCCTTTAAAAAGAAAATAATATCAATTTTGATATATTTGTAAATCCAGGAGTCTTCATTGTGGATAATGCATTTGTTTTTACATGCAATTCTTTATTTATATTTGAGATTTCAATTTATAACTGTTTGAACTAATTTTTACAACTTAATTTTATTCTTCATATAAAATTAGCACTAATTGCATTTACACCTCAATCACTTACCTCGAGTTTTGCAAATAGAATACGTGTTGACTCAACCAATTTTCCTGAGACAATACTCCAAAGCCCTAAGAACCTTTTTTGGGAGCCATTCCTATTTCCTAACAACCTTTTTTACCTTTGGAGTCAACACGTTAACCAATTAGAGTACAACCAATATTATGGCTCACAAAGAGCTCAAATACTGAAGTTTGGCGCTTCTTACCCAGAGTTAGCAATATGTAGCTCCTATATATAACTTTTTTTGGGTCAAGTAGCTCCTTCCAAAAAAATAATAATAATACAGAACCTACATTGAGCATAAATTGATAAGATCCACTTCTGCATATATATATCTATTTACTATTTAAATTATTTGATTAAAAAGTAAAATAATTGAGTTGCTTTTTTGGCCAGACTGATATAATTGAGCTGATGTGGGACCAGTATAAAAGAAATAAATACCTTATGGAAAAAATAAGAAATGTGGGGTTCGAATGTGTCTCTCACACGTACATGGTGGTGCTAAAGATGAAATGAAAGTAATCAGTGGGTTGGAGAAAAAGATGATCGTGAAATGCATTAATTGACTGACTAATGTTATGAGAAAAAGATAGTCATGCCCTTTAGAAGATAATATTAATTAGGGGCGGAACCCTAAACTTATAAAATAGAACCCAGATGTTTAGAAAATTATATCTTATCCTCATAAACATTTCATTATTTTTACTTTAGTCTCCACTAAATGATTTGTGGAAGGACTAAAATGAATATATTGAAATTTTTTATAGGGTTAAAATGTAATTTCATAAATATCTGGGTTTTGTTATATAATTTTTACTTTCTTAATTACAATTCCTGACTCCGCCTTTGATATTAATGATACTTAAAGTATAGGATCAATATTAATATTTTTTGTATTATTGTGGATTATTTATGCAATAGGATTTTCCCAAGGCACGATTGCGCACACACACATATGATACAAATTGTTGTATGCTTAACGATTATCTGTTTAATATTTAGAGGGCAAAAGAGCCCAAGCGCATCTCCCACAAAAGGGAAGGAGAATGAGTTGTCCAATAAAAACCAAAACAAAAGATTTTTTTTTTTTATTTATTTTTTTTTTTTTATGCTTGCACAAAACAAACTTGTAGAAGAGGGCCTCATTTATACGGCTAAAAATATATATATTTTATTGTATATGTATTGTATATATATGTTTCAAAAGTATATACTAATCATGACTTATAAATAATGCATCTCATATCAAGTTAACAGTGACATATATGAAGATTGTTGTTACTCGTTATTGTTGGTGAGAGACAAAAAAAAAAAAAAAAAGCAGATAGTGGTAGAGGCATGTAATATGTTAAAGTTGTTATTTTTAGAAAGTATCTTGCATTCTATTGTTTTGTAATTTTCCCATGTATATACCTTTCAAAATCCATGATCATTGCAAATACTTTGATCTCATTTGGCACAGAAAATATATAAAAATAAATAAATACAAATAAGGGGGAAACGTGATAGTACTCTTACTTCATAGAAATTAACCAATTTAGTTAACCAATATTTCTACAACTGGTTATTGCTTGTTAGAGTACAACCAATATTATGGCTCACAAAGAGCTCAAATTCTAAAGTTTGGCGTTTCTTCCTCAAAATTAGCAATATGTAGCTCCTATATGTAACTTTTTTGGGTCAAGTGGCTCCTTCAAAAAAAAGAAAAACAGAACCTACATTAAGCATATGTATTTGGACTTGGCTTAGTTTATGCAATTTGCAAATTTCTCTATGTCTTGAACCAAACAAGCTTGGTTTATAAGAAAAAACAATCCTACCTAGCAGAAGGAGGTGAGTATGATCCAGATCACTGAGAATAACTTGTTTCCATTGTAGTGTTGGAGATTAAACTGCTGCTCTCTCCACTTTCAAGAGGTATTTCCATAGCCAAACATTGCTTTAGATAAACTACAACTGAATTTATATCAGGTCTCTGGATCGCTGTTGGTGTAATGCATGATATGGCTATCTCTAGAAACTTCCATGCCGAAGCACTACTGAATTTTCCTTCTGATGATATTGGATCCACAATGGCTTGGATATCCCCATTTTCAAGCTTTCGATTTACCCAATCAGATATGTGACGTGTGCCTTCACATGTTACAGTTATTGCTTGTAATATTCTAAATTTTGGAATTTGAAAATTTGAAATTATTGTATGGGAATATATTATGAAAATTTGGCCTAACATAATTACTCTTTCCGGTCCTAATTATAGAAACACTTTTATAGTGCAATTTGCACTATAAGGTGCTTCTATAATTAGGACCGGAGGTAGTATATATATAAGTAATTACTGGAATTTAAGGCTTATTTTTCTTAAAACTTTCAGGAAAAGAATAAATTTAAGGAAAAATAGTTAGAGAATAAATATTGGCCTAGAAATTTTAGAGTCAATATTTTATTATCTAGAGGAGTTAATTGAAAAAGAAAAATCTTTATATAGAATTAAGGATTCATTTCTAATATTTATTTAATATTTGTAATTTAATGAATAAAATATTAAGTTGCAAATAAAAACCTTGTATAGGACAGATGGGATTAAAATGGTGTGGGACCTATAACACTGCACGAAAGTTGAGACATGGAGACAGTGATCCGTGCTTGCACATCACATTCCTCATTTTTCAACGCTTAGGACCAGCCTAGTCTCATTTTTCAATACGTGCAACACTTTTGTCTCCTTTCTCACTCCACTTTGAGTCAGCCTCACCGAAAGCACAGCGCCAGCTCATCAACACATGTATTATATACTCCCTCGTGATATTTATTCGGCCAGAACTCCAAAACGCAGAGAGGGGGATCTGGCTTGTATCCTTTTCCTTTAACGTTCGCTGCTGTCCTCTGCGGTGAAACGGTAATGTTTTGGCCAATATATAAGCTGTTGCTTTTTCTTTTTTCTTTTTTTTGAAAAACTATTTCAGAATACTAACAGGTACTAAAAAGATGTTATAAGATACTGAAAGGTACTGAAAAATACTTCATGCTCTTGAAAAATTATTTTAGGATCTTAAAAAATTATCCTACAGTATATTTTTAGTACCAGTCAGTATCCTAAGATATTGTTTCAAGATCCTAAAATATTTTTTTTTAATATCGGTGAATATCTTGAAGAATCTCTTTTAGTACCAAATAATTATGAAATATTTTTTAAGATCGTAAATAATTTTTAAAGATCATGAGGTATTTTTTCGCATCTAGTCATTATCCTAAAGTATTTTTTTAGTATCGGTCAAGATTTAAATATTTTTTCAAGATCTTAAAATATTTTTTTAAGATCATGAAGTATTTTTTTCAAGATTCGTATCTTATAACATCTTTTTAGTGCCTGTTAGTATTCTGAAATAGTTTTTCTTTTTTAAAAAGCAACAGCTTGTATATTGGCCAAAACGTCACCGTTTCACCGCAGAGGACAGCAGCGGACGTTAAAGAAAAAGGATACTAGCCAGATCCCAGAGAGGGAGCTGAGACTAAGAGTGAGACATAGCTGAGTGATGAGAGAGAGTGTTGGAGGAGTTGAAGAACATTTCCTCCTTCCTCAGTTAGTCTTCTTCTTCACTTCTCATTTCTTCATCCTCATTCGTCTCGGCCAATAGACAGAAGGAGAGCTTGGAAGCTGAACCTGAGATCACAGAACGCTGAGAAAGGGCGAAAAACGAAGCAAGAGACGGAAAGAGAGAGAAAACTACCGAGAACAAGGGAGTTGAAGGAAAATAGAGGCAGAGACGGTGAAAGTAAAAGAATGTTGAAACGTGCATAAGAGTCAGAAACTCCTCTTTGGGGCATCTAAAAGTTTTGGAAACAAAACCTAGGTTTTGTTAAAAGTCTGTCAAACACCCTTAAATCAGAAGCTATTCTGCAAACCTAGGTTTTGCAAAAGTTTGTCAAATACTCATTTTTATTCAAAAGCTATTTTCCAAAAATTATTTTTATCTCGTAAATCCCGAAAGTTATTCACCAAAAGCTTTTTATCTCATAAATCGTGAAAATCATTTTTTCAATACCAATTAGTACCACTGAAATATTTTATGATTTTAAAAATTTATTTTCGGATATTAAAAAAATATTTTAGGGTAACAATGGATTTCGAAAAAATATTTCGTGGTATTGACGGGTATTAAAAAGATACTTAATACCCGTCAAGATCTTGAAAAAGATACTTCTCTTGGTCTTAAAAAATTATTTTAGGATATTGAAAAAATATTTCAAGGTAACAATGGATTTTGAAAAAATATTTTAGGATACTGACGGGTACTAAAAAGATACTAAATACTGATTGGTACTGAAAAGATACTTCTCTTGGTCTTAAAAATTTATTTTAGGATAATGAAAAAATATTTTAGGTTCTTGTGACGGGTACTAAAAAAGTACTTAATATTGACTGCAATCTTGAAAAGATACTTCTCTTGGTCTTTAAAAATTTATTTTAGGATATTGAAAAGATATTTCAAGGTAACAACTGATCTTGAAAAAATGTTTGGGTACTAGCAGGTATTAAAAAGATCTTGAAAAAATATTTCCGATCTTAAAAAAAATTAGGATATTGAAAAAATATTTCAGAGTAATGACTAATCTTGAAAAAATATTTTAGACTATAGAAAGGTATGAAAAAAATATCTTAAGAATACCGAGTGATCGAAAAAATAATGATGATGGTATAGAAGAGTGAAAAAGCAGATAAAAGTTGTTTTCACAAAACCTAGGTTTTAGCCTTAAAACCTATGTTTTGATGCAGAATAGCTTTTGGAAAAAAATAGGGGTGTTCGGTAAGGTTATGACAAAATCTAGGCTTTGATGCCTCGAAGGGGTGTTTGGCAAACTTTTGCTAAAACCTAGGTTTTAGGCAGAATAGCTTCTAGACAATTTTGGGGTGTTTGGCAAACTTTTGTCAAAACCTAGGTTTGAAGTTATCCAAACACTATTAAAAATCCAAAAGCTATTTTCCAAAAATCATTTTTACCTTGTAAATTGTGTAAATCATTCTCTAAAATCCATTTTTACCTCGTAAATTGTGAAAATCATTTTCTAAAATCTACTACCAAACAGACTCTAAGGTGAGTCTCATAATCCTATTCCTATCTTAGTTTTTTGCATTTTTTGAGGATTTGTGAGCTTATATATAAAAAAAACAGAGAGAAACACGTGAAACAAAGCATAACAGAGCAAGTGCTAAAGTACTTTTCACCTATGCTACAATGAATCCGAATGCAATAGTGTGTACTATAGCAATTTACTGTTCATGTACTGTAGCACTTAATGCTACTGTTTAGCACTGGAGCAGTACACTGTAGCAGGGTAATATTTTGCCGAAATAGTGAAATCGGATATGTGATGCTACTGTAGTTGTACAGAGGCACTATTCATGTATACGTAGTACTGTAGTAGTGTTACTACTCAAATATACAGTGTAATATATACCAAAAACACCATTCATGATGGTGTTTTAAGAAGAGTTCTAAATTATGTTAATTGGATATCTAGAACTCCGGATATAAATTTTCAAAGTTAGCGAAGATTTTGTCAAATTATAAGTATTGTGCAAAAATAAGGAAGAAATGGTATTTAATAAAAATACCTTACAAAATAAAAAGGAAATTAATAATTACAATAGTCTTACTTTGGAATATTGAAGGAAATCCGAGTTTCTAATGCTGGGATTTTATAAGCAAGGTTTTGAAACCCAGATTGGACCGGCCGGTTCAGACCGGAAACCGAAAAACTGGTCCGAGTTAAGGATCAAACCGGGGTCCCGAGTTGACTTGGAGTCAACTCGCCTGAACCGGCCGAGTTGGCCGAGTCGAGTAATTTTTTTTTTTTTTTTTAAAAAAAACCGGCGAGATGGAGAAAGAAGAAAGTAAATGTTCGAAGATCGCGAAGAGGGTGAGAGAGATCTAAAGATCGTGAAGAGGGTGAGAGAGAGATCTGAAGTGAACCCCTGAAACTCTGCATCTCATTTGAACAGAAAGAGACATATGGTACAACAGCCATGGCAGAGGCAAACCTCAATTGAAGGTAGGGGTGGAAATAAGCTAGGGGCCTGTGGCTTGGCCTGTTTTCCGGCTGGTCGGCTCCGTCGGGCACAAAGCCCGAGCCAAGGCCTTTTTTTAGACTTGTTTATCTTAATAGGTCGGCCTAGGTCTCCTAGTAAGCCTGTTAAGCTTGTTATAGGGGTAAAAATGTAAATTCATAATTAATCTTTCTCTGCCCTCTCAGATTTTGACACATTGCTTAAAAATATCCTAACTCCCTAACCTAATTCTTTCGTGAAACCCGATAATCTTTGATTTCTCTTGGCCCACAAATCTCGCTTTCACTCTTAGATCTGAGCTCTTCAACCTTATCTTCACTCTTCACCCTTTCCCTTCATCATCATCCCAAACTTTCCCCTATTCGCCGTCGCTCACCATCGCCGTCACACACCTGTAAGTACTGACTGAACCCAAGAGGGGGGTGAATTGGGTGAAGTATAAAAACTTACATTCTTTGATTATCTTTTCGCAAATCAGTAAATTCAGTTTGTATGACGAGAAATGAGTTATAAATTAATTGTGAGTCATTCAAATATAAATCGGAAATGTAAGAGATAAGGAAAGAGAATGTGCAAACTGATTTATACTGGTTCGGCTCAATCATTGACCTACGTCCAGTCCCCAAGCCTCACTTGGGATTTTCAATCCACTATCTTCTTTCAACTTGATTACACGTTCTGTAACTGAAGTAACCCTCTCACTATGATTCACTCCCCCGACAAGCGTAATCAACACACCGCTTGATTACACACTCGTACTCAAGTAATCCTCTCACTAGGATTCACTCCCCCTTACAAGCTGTAATCAACACAATGTATATCCCACTCAAAATTACCTAATCTTGAGTAACTCTCAGATAGAAAGATAATGTGTTTACAATAAATCTCCTCTCTTAGAAGTGAATAGATGAACACTGAAGATCAAATACAAATCACTTCACTCTCTAAGTTATCTAAACATGAAAAACAGAGAGCAAATGATGTAAAAGCAGAGTATCAGCATGTTGGAAGTGTAGGCTTGTATCTCTATGTTCTTCTACTTGAATCTGTCCTCTTTTATAGATAGAGAACAATATATGACCGTTTATAACCGTTGCCCATAGCAGATAAGGTTCTGGTTCAGTTTTGGTCTTCTTCTCTCTCTAATCTTCATTTAATCCAGTTGTGCAGAAGTTCAGAGTTGACTTCTTGAAAATAAATCCGTTGAAATAGCAACTCTTTTGGATGTGGAAAGCAATCTTTAATCCTTTGTTAAACGTGTGCGAAGGATTACCCAAAAGAATGCAACTTTCGGGTTTGCATTTAATGTCGACATCACTTTTGCTTTTGCTTTAAACCTTCAATGTACAATCTCTAATCTTTCGAAACTCACCAATGAAGTGGTTAAACATACCTAGGAACATTAGAGATTAATCATAGGAAGTATTAAGATCAAACAAGAAGGTATTGCAAATTCGTCGATTTGAAATTAAGTCGCGAAGAAACCTGGAGGTTTCTTTTCAAACCTGGAGGTCTTGATCGTAGCATGTGAAGGAGATTCAAGTCCAAAACATCAAACCTGGAGGTTTTTCGAAACCTGGAGGTTTTCAAAACCGAGAGAAGAGTCGTTTGCTCTCTGTTTGCCCAAACTTGGAGGTTTCGTCAAAACCTGGAGGTTTTTGTCAAAAGTGGAAATTCGAGTTTTTGCGCCGAGAAAGAAACCTGGAGGTTTTCACCAAAACCTGGAGGTTTTACTTTAACTTTGAAATTCTGAGTTTTGAGCCAAAACAGAAACCTGGAGGTTTTGAAAATCAGTGAAAAACGTTTGCTCTCTGGATGCCAGAAACCTGGAGGTTTCTCCAAAACTTGGAGGTTTCTCCAAAACCTGGAGGTTTTCACTTAAATTTGAAAATTTTGAGAAAGCACCATTTGAGCTCAAACCTGGAGGTTTCTCATAAACCTGGAGGTTTTGCTTTGTTCAGAAAACTTGGAAGATTCTTGGCCAATTTCAAACTCAAGTTTACATGTCCAAGCTCGAGGTAAGAATCCAATGTAAGAAGAATCAGCTCCAAACTCATTGCATTATGTCGTTATGATCGATGAATGAAGGCTGTTCTTGATCAGCGTTTTTTGCAACGTCCTAAGCTGACTGTCAACTTTCGAGGGACATATCTCCTTGGTCTAAACTTCGTTTTGGTCCATTCAAGTCTTGATGGAAATATCTGTGAGCCTACTTTCATATGCCACCAATTGTAGCTCAATCCGATTTGTATTTTGTGAGTTACACTCAAAATACCGAAGGTGAGTCTGGACTGTGACGTTGATTCTTGTGGAAACTTGTAAAAATCATAGCTCCTTGATCTGAACTTCTTTGGGCTTGAAGTTTATATCAAAATGACGCATTGGAAGTCTAGTTTCATATGCCACTGGTTTCACCTCAATCCGATTTCTGGTTTGGGAGATATCATCGAATTACTAGACGTCACCCGTGCTGAACGTGAAACAGTGTGAAGCTGAAAAGCGATGTTATTTGAAACCTCGAGGTTTTGGCTGAAACCTCGAGGTTTTGGCTGAAACCTCGAGGTTTTGACTGAAACCTCGAGGTTTGCTAGTCCGAGACACTAGAGAGACGAAGACACTCAAACCTCGAGGTTTGTACTCAAACCTCGAGTTTTCTCATCCTAAACCTCATATTTGCTTGATCTAACTCGAATTGACTCATTCCAACTTCCATATGATCTTGGAGCCTTCTAGCATCAATATGAGAACTTGAATAATTATATTCTCATTCTATTCAACAAGTTCTTCCTTCTTTAATCTTCCATCTTGATTATTCTTCATAATCCAACTCTTTCTTTCTTCTCTTCTCTTGATCATTCGTTGTCATTCAACTTGGACTAAACTACATTAAACATAGTAGTTAGTCAATGTAGGAGATAACTATATTACTCAATCTTTTTGCTTTTGATAATGGCATCTATATAAGACATCATTAAAACTAATCATAACTAACGACACCGCCATCTTACAAACCTCCATTCTTCATCTTCCACCATTGGCTTCTTTCTGTAGCTTCTGATAAGGCCTCTACTCCTCCTGTGCGCCAACTCTCTTCTCAGCTCTGTGCTTTCCTCTTCGGCTACAAATCACCTCCAGCTCTGGACCTTTGCTATTGCAACTCATAAGCAGTTTTCAAGTCTCGAGGTCTCTATTATATCCCCTATTTGCGATCTTCGTGTCTCTAGCCTACCTGCATTTCTGGGTTGTTCTTGTTCTTGTTTTCTGAGGTAAAGCTTGTGCCTTTCTCTATAAATGCTTTGTTCTGGATATATTTGAGGGAAGCTTTGATTTGGGACTGATAAGGTTTGGTCAGTTGGAGGCGATTGTAGCTTGAGAACTAAAGTAGTTAAGGCATACTACAATTTCGGGTTGAACTGAGATGATATTCTGAGGATTGTGATAGTCTCTGGTTTGAAAAAAAAAGTTTTTAATTTGCTAGATGGCTTGATATATACTTGGTTTTCATGAGAACTGAACCTATTTATTTAATTCTGAAGACTGAATTGTGTTATTTAGTTTCTAAGTCTCTGCCCATTTTCATCTTAATCCTACATTCTTAGAACTCAAATTTGAACTCCCAAGATTTAAATAGGAAATTGGGAATTTGGTGAATTGTGCATCTTTAGATATGTTCTTTTGATGGCCTACATAAGTTGAGTAGTATTGGCAGTCCTGCTTTGATATGTTGTTAGAATTGTTGAGAATTAGGCTTGAATTTAGATGCGATATGAGGATTAGCATGTGGCAACTATTTATGGTTGCTTTGTACATTTTTGGATCATGTGATTTTGATATGAGAAAAGCTTTTGGGTCACTTAGAAAAAGTTCTTTTGGTGATTAAAAACAATTTTGATTCATGGTTTCTAGTGATGAAGATGCAATTAATCGATTGAGTGTTTTGCTATATTTGATTCCAATACTGACTTGCTCCATCGCCTTCAAACTAGCTTTGAACTAATGGGGGATAGGTTCCCCGTCAATAAGGAGTGCTTCATGGACCTAGCCTTATTTCCAGAAGACAAAATGGTCCTTGTCAATACCCTCATTGACATTTGGGCGGAACAGTATAATCTAGATGAGGGTGGCATAGAAGCAATGGCCACCATCCATGAATTAACTAACAGCAATTTGGCGAAGACTGTCATTAGAAGGTACATAGCTTATGTTTCTTGTTGACCTTTTAATGCTTAATCATAATATTGGACGGCTGAATTATTTTATACCATGACTTTACTCTTTCTAGGTAAAACAAAGGTGAAAATTAATTTACAAGTTCCATAATTATTGGTGATATTAAGTTCTAGTTTCTCCTTGGATAGTTAATCTGGCTTAATTAAACATAGGCCTCCTTAACAGGCCATAGGCCAGACCAGGCTTAGGCTAGAAAAAAAGCCTATTATAAGCCACAGATCAGGCTCAGGCCACTTCCTTACAAGACAGGTCTGACATGTTAAGGGTGAAACCTGGCTTGGTTCCATCCCTAATGGGAGGGAGCAAGACGACAATGAGTATTTCATAGCAAACATTGCTATGCATCTCCACCATTTCAGCTTAAACCCAACGACGTTGTGATGGAAGCTTTGTTAATGACAATAATGAGAGAGAAAAAAAACAATAAGCAAACGCATTGCTTGCACGTAGGGAAGTGGTTGACATACTCCTTTTTCAAACACCATATGAAATTGTTTTAATCAAAATAAGTGGATGATGGAAAATGGAGGTCATGTCTCATCAAATCATAAAATTAACGCACTACTCAGAGAGTAGGTAAGTGGCTAAGATTTTTTTTAAAATTTTTTAAACATGGAAAATAGAGATGTGAGAACAAAAAATTCAATTTCTTACCGGTTTGGTTCGGTCGACCCATCGACCCTTGACCTAGTAGCTTGACTAGTTTAGTGGCTGGTCCAGGTTTAAGAACCTTGTTTATAAGTATTTGAGAAGGTAAGGTTGGTAACTTAATTAATCTTCGATTCCTTGTGTTTTTTATATATGCCTTGTATGTTCATGTCTTGTGGATTCATGGTCGAGTTTGTATGCCTGAGTCATGCATTTCATTCAATTGGCTGTGGATTGTTGTTTTTATACACACTACAAGAAAATACACAAATTGCGATGGAATTTGCAACGAAATTTTTTCTGTCATAAAGTTTTGCCGATTTGTGATGGAATTCATGATCTATCACAAATACGGGTGTTTTGCGATGGAAAACTAGATCCGTCGCAAAAAGGAGAAGGGTTTTGCAAACGGAAATAATGTTTCGTCGTAAATAACACCTATTTGTGATGGAACTTGAGTTTCGTCGCAAACCGGCAGCCATTTGGCCATTGGGTCCCCCATTTTTGCGACGGAAAAAAATTGCTGAAGTTCCAACAAAGGCCACCGATTCTCCCCCTTTTACGACGAAAAAATTTTCTTTTTGCGACGGAACTTCGGTTTCGTCCACAAAGAGTTTCGGTTCCTTACTAATTTTGCGACGTGGTTCCGTCACAAAATCTTGGATTTAGTCCCAAACTTGAGAAATTTCGACCGTCCTCCGCCTTTCTTCTTCTTCTCCTCCCCCTCGTGCGCACCTCCGACTGTCCATCCATCTCTTGCGCCTAATCGGTCCGTCCTCCACCTCTCGCCCTCCAGTTCCGTTCTCCGGCCTCCTCACTGTCCTCAATCAAGTATGTTTGTATTTTTTTTTTCTTTTTTGGGATTGGTTCCATTTACATGACTTTTTTTTTGAATTAACTGTGGTAATAATATTGAATCCTATTTTTATTGACTTTTTATAAATAATATTGAGTTTTTTATATTCTCCTTAATCTATAGTAAAATTCTATACAATCTTTTTTTGATTAGTATTTACTTTCGGTTACTGTTACTATTATTATTGTTGTTATTAGTGGGCTTGTATTTCGCCCGATCAACATAATCTCATTAGATATGAGTATTTTCTGTTTGTTACATGATTCTAGCTAGCTATAAATCTTCTGTTTGAGGTTTCTCGTTCCCTCTACCTGCTCTTTTGCTTTTTATTTCAAATTAATTAGGGTTGGTGACTATTACACTCCATAGTAACTTCTAACATTTGCGTAACTACCAATTACTCCCACAAATGAAATTTTAAGTACTTTAATAAAACATTTGTTTGTTTGTATTATATTAAACGTTTGTTTATATTTTCTGCTCAAGTATACTTTCTTTTCTAATTACTATAAGCTTGCTTAAGCCATGTAATTTCTTCTTTCTTATTTCTCAATCTTTGTTTTTGGAGGAATTTTTTAGTAAGTGAATTATTTTATATGCCACAGTGACTTCCTAGCTGTTTGATAAATTGAAATCATGGGTGTACTAGAAATTATTATTATTTTTTTTTTGAAGCCGTTGACTGATAAATTGAGAAATGATCTAGAATGGCGTTGGGACCTTTTTGGGTTTTGGCTAGATTGTAGAATATGGTATCGTATGGTGGTTGTAGCTTTGAGTCTGAGACATCGAGTAAGCTTCACATTATGTTGTATATATGATTTGTGTTTGGAATAGCGATGGCAGAACTAACTTTTTTTAGCAGAAGTAACAAGCAGCTCAGCTGAGCGAGAAGTGGGAGCAGATGAGTCAGCAAGCAAATGAGCTGCAACAGAACATCAAATGATGAGAGAAATGCAGCTTGTACTCCAGTCTCTAATGAAAGACAAGGGTACAAGGTCGGCTCCTGGCGATGATGATTATCTTGGTGATGATGATAATAATGATCATAATGCTACTGTTTGGACTATTTTTTAGTACATATTGTTCGCAACATTATTTTTATATTTTATTTTCTCTATGTAAACTCTTTATGATTGTTGCTATATATTTTTATGATATACAAGTTTTTTTAATGTAATTTTTATAATTTTTATTTTTTTATGTGTTTTTATATATTTTTTTAATGTAATTTTTATATTTTTTTAAAATAAAATGAATTTTGGAACAGAAAATAATTCCGTCACAAAATGTGCGAAATTTATGCCGGAATTATTTTCCGTCACAAAATTCTGAAATTTGTGATGGAATTCAAATCGTCACAAATTTCAGAAATTTGCATTGCGACACACTTTTTTGCAACGGACGGAATTCTATTGCAAACCTGTTTTTGCGATGGAAAATGACCTTTTTGCAATGAATTTTTTCCGTCACAAAAAATGACTTTTTTTTTTGTAGTGATATGATAATGCTGCATGCTTGTTTTCCTAGCACTGAGGACTCATGTCTGTGGACATGCATATCCAGCACTTGTATGTGCTTTCGCCGTGACGTTACATTTGCTTTGTGCTATGTATTTTGGTTGGGTGGTGTATTTGCTGAATGCTGTTTATCTTTCTACAATATATATAGAATATTTGTTATGTATGAATTACGCTTTGAATATGACATTAACTGTTACTTTGATATTCATCTTATCACTGAATCTAAAAAATAGATAAAGATTCAGGAAGATGTTTTGGATCGGGAAGTAAAGCAATACAGCTGGAGTAGACGAAGAAGACCCTAGAGGAGGGAATTTATTTAAGTGGAATTTTATATATGATTTTGGATTGTTTCTTTACTAACAATTTGACTAACTTTTAGGATGATTGTACAACTAAACATCCTCCAAAGGGATGAACTTCGATTATTCCCAAATTTTAAATTGTATCACGTGTATATCCCTCTGAGGATTAAAATTAACCAACATATATCTGGGTATATGTTATCAATTACTCATTATCCAAACGCTAATGCATGCTCTTTGTTGTTAATCACTTTGATATGTAAACGTCGTCACTCTAATTATTACACGCCAACCAGTTTAATAAGAGATATAGGAATATAATTAGACATAGAATTAGGGGTGTTACTTTGCTCGTTGGCCAGTTAATAGCTCAAGCAGAATTATTCCAAAACTATAAACCTCACTTTTCTTGTTCAAGTTTCTAGATCTATGGAATCTGTAAATTATGCAAGATTAATTAGTCTTTTGAAAAATTGATTAACTAAGTTATGTAGATAATACCTACGGGTCCTAAATATAAGTTCCAGTTTTTTTTTTTTTTTTTTTTTTGAAAGATCAATGAGGCTATTTAAATTACTTTAAAGTATTTTTTATTTTTATTTTTTCTTTAGACTAATTTGTTTGACTTATAAACCGGTATATAATATAATTTAGCTTCCTTAATCTCTCTAAAAATAGTCAACTAGCTAAGTTTTATATTTAGGACCAGTGAAAGCAAGTTTATTTTTACATACTCAGGGTTGAGGTACCCAAATGTGCCTACAGGGCAAGTTGAAATATGAGTGTTAGTATTGGTGAAAGCTTTAGACAGTCTCAAATCAGCAATCTTGCCTTGCATGCTTTCCCTTAGCAAGATGTTAGAAGATTTTATGTCTCTATGAATTATTTGGTGGCTTTACAACTATTATGTAGATGGTCCAATCCTACATTTCAATTGACCACAAAGTAAGGAAGTAAGGTGAATACTTAAGCCTAAAAAATATAGGATTAAGTAGTATCTAGTGCCAAAAGTGTTTTATTCAATATCCTAAGGTATGAGCAACTTTGCCATTAAAGTATTTTCTCATAAGGAATAAATACCTTAAACTTAGGATATCGAGTGCTGCAGGGGTGGTTGAATGCTATAAAAATTACTTTAAGAAAATGAGTGCTACCAAAAAGTACTTGAAGGTGTTTAATGCTACTTAACCAAACAGAATAAACTGAACAACGTAACTGAGGAAAATGAAGTTCCAAAGCAATTTCAAGTCTTTCATTCCACTTCAAAATATTTGGGTTATTATCTGCAAAAAAATTCATGTGCAAAACAATTGTCATGCATCCCTCCAAACTAACTAACTATGTGAGAGACATCGATCTTAGAACCTTTGAAAATTAAACTGTCAGGGCAAATCATAAAAAAAATAGTCAGCTAAATTAAAATATAAAATAATGACTCATATATATATATATACACACACACCTCGAATTGACATAAAATTATTCTTTAAAAGTTTTGCCTACAATTTGAGCTTTATTATCATGATTAAATAACGAAATTTAGCAAAATAATGCTACCTACGATTCCAAATATAAAACACAAATACCAACCACGTACATGTTAAGAAAATTGGTCGCTTTTAGTTTTCGTGTTTCCAATAGAATTTTTCCAAGTTTGTCCTATATAATCAAATCGTTTCTCTTTCCGTATTAATTTTTGAAACAAGCATTTCATTTTTTTTTTTTTTTTTTTGCTCAAAGACACAATTATATTACTAAAGACGGATTACATAACAGAAGCAAAGTCTAATAAAACAACAGCAACAGGTACGAAGCCAAAGAAACAACAGCGAAAGCAATACAATCAAGAGAAAATGAGAAGATACAAGCATAACAAAAGCTAGGACTACTATATAAAATCAAATCAGCCTCCATTCAAAACCAGACTAGTGGCAGTAGTGGCCTCCTTGGAGATATCCGCCTCTTGTATGTCTAAAGTTAGAAGAGAACTTAAAGCAGGTGATGGTCTCTCAACCCACCCAATCGGGTACACCTCTTTATAAGCTTCAGCTGCTAGGGAGTCGCCTACATAGTTTCCCCTTCTAGGAGTGAAAGAGACAGAGAACCCGACCTTAGAATTAAGAAGACATATCAAATGGAATGCTCCTACATTTCCAGTTTGCTAAATTAGGAAGACACATTTTTGCAGAGTAAGGCAGTTAGTCTAAAAAATAATCATATCCAGGCCTAAATCCATGACTACCATCAGTGCCTTCTTCAGAGCGAGGGCCTCAGTCATAAAAGCAGAAATAGATTTAACTTTATCAATGAATCCCCAAATAAACATGCCAAAACTATCCCTGCAAACAACTCCAATGGAAGCTGTATTTCAATTAGCAAAATAAGAACCATTGCAATTAACTTTTAGTGAATTAAAAGGCGGCGCAACCCAATGGGACACCTTACTAACAGAAGGACCAGGCATATCAGAGACAACAGATATATTTTCCAGAACAGACCAATATTCACAATTACTATTCAGAGAAAATTGATCACAATAGCAGGGTTGGGGTTTACCTGATTAAAGATTTTCTCATTCCTCTACTTCCATATGAATCAAAGGATCTAGCAAATAAGGGAAATATCCTAGGGAAAGAGATCTGACCTTCCTGTAATTTGCAACCACCATGATTTAAAGTTTGTAACATCAGTTGCATCAGTCCAAGCACCTACAGGACTGCCAAACCAAACGCACCTAGTCCAAGAACAATTAAAGAAAAGATGCTCATTGCTCTCCTCAGCCTCATCGCATATTGGGCAGGTGCTGATTCTAGATCTTCTCCGGTGAAATAAGGAAGCATTTGTAGCAATCACCCTGTTTAATATACGCCAGATAAAATGCTGTACTCTGGGTGTCGTTTTCAATTTCCATACTGCTTTCCAAGATGACTCAAGAAAGACAACAGAGGGCCCTGGTTGTACAACCCCAATATGATTTTTGCCTTTCTCATTATAATAGCCCAATTTCACCATATAAACCCCATTTTTAGCAGGGGCCAAATAAGTTTGTCGTCCAAGCCATTTACCGAAATTGGGATGTTGTAAATAGCTTGTTGAACTTCGGCTGAAAGGTACCTAGAAATAGGAGACAAATCCCAAGTACCCTCCACTATCAAGTCACTGACCATGCCCTTTAAAACGTAAGGGTCTTCGCTTTCGGTAGGTTTCTTAGGGAAAATCACAATGGGAACCCAACTCTCCCCCAAATTCTTATGTTAGCACCAATTCCCACATCCCACCTAAGCTCCTTCTTTAAAAACTCTTTGCCATTAAGAAGGCTTGACCAACACCAAGAAGTTTTTGATCCTTTCTTAGCGTCAATCAATTCCCCATTAGGAAAATACACACTTTTAATAACTTTTGCCCACAAGTCCTGAGGTCTTACCATCAATCTCCAGGTGGTTTTGGTCAACAAAGCATCATTCATTATCAATAAATCCGGGAACCCCATCCCACCATCATTCTTTCCCAAAGAGAGCTTTTCCCAAGATTGCCAATGTATTCGGCCCCCGTAGCTGTCCCCTCCCACCAAAAATTAGCAAATAATCGATTTAACTCCTTGCACAACTGAATTGGGAATTTAAAACAATGCATGGAATAGATGGGAATGGCTTAAAGGACCGCCTTGATCATAACTTCCCTCCCAGCAAAGGAAAGAAGTGAGTTTCCCCAACCTTGAATCTTCTTAACCACCCTCTCCCAAATATAAGCTAAGGCCTGTGTTTTTGTCTTTCCCCAAATACTAGGAATGCCCAAGTACTTCCCCGGGTCTTCAACCGCTAGAATGCCTAGATAGAACCGACCATTACTTTCATTTCATTCGGGGTATTGCAAGAGAAGAAAAGACTTGATTTATCTAAATTGATAATCTGTCTAGATGCCTTAATGTAGATGTCACTACTACAAAAAACACTTTTAATGTCCGTTTTTAAGATCATTAGATGACTTTTTCAAAGGGTCGTAAAGAAAAGAGTCGTTGAAAGTTTATGACATACAACGATTTGTTTTATTAGTTGAATGAAAAGAATTCAATGTTTTTAAGACCATTAGACGACTGTTTTCAAGGGTCATTAAAAAAAAGAGTCGTTGAAAGTTTATGACATACAACGATCTGTTTTATTAGTTGAATGAAAATCATTCAATATTTTTAAGACCATTAGACGACTCTTTTCAAGGGTAGTACGAAAAAGAGTGGTTGAAAGTTTATGACATACAACGACTATTATTTAAATAACAATCGTTGTATGTCTTTTTCACCCCCCAAATAGCACGGCAAAAAAACATTACAGCGGGAAAATTGAAAAACAACATGAAGCTTTGTCATGCTCCGCCGCCACACAACAGAACAAGAAGAGGAAGAATGTAATACCCGATTTTTAATTTACCGAAAATTCGGTATTTTGGAATATGTTACCATATTAAATTGGTTAACATAAGTGACATAGAGTCACATAAAATAATGGCTATTTTAAGTCCAAATTAGCCATGGAAAGATTGTAAAAACACTTAATTAAATTAAGTGACAATTTAGCAAATTGGCAAATAAGCTTTCATTAATTAGGATTAATTGCATAAATTATCCTAATTAATTCGAGACAAATTAAAATCATCAAAAGAGAGCTAATTATATTAAAAAATAATTAAGCCAAAGAAGATGAAATAATATTTGGTTAATAATAATAAATAAACTTGATTTAAATAAGCAACCAATTGCATATTGGCATTTGGCATTAAGTGATACTTAAGCCCTTAATTATGTGATTAAATAACATCACTAATTAACCCATAAAGGCCACATTTTCAGCTGCACATGTGGGGGGAATTATGAACCAAGTATTTAAGATGATAATTAATTAGAGTTGAAAAGTCAACATTTTCAACTAACCAATGAAAAATTAAGAATATAAGCTAAATCCTTGTGAAATTAAATGGGCCAATAGAATAAATGGAAGCATATGAACCATAGATAAATAAAAAAAATCCAAAGGCTAAAGAAGAATGTGGATGTCGACCAACATGTGTAGGAGTTGGAATTTTGCAATTGTTGACCAAGTCATATGGGATTTAATAAGTATATTTTAATTGAAAAAAAACAATACATTAATGGCTGAATGAAGAAGCATGTCGGCATGCATTTGGATGGGTAAGATTTTGTTTAATAAAGTGAATTATAATCCAAGGGTTAAGGTGAGTATTAGCCAAATTTAATTGCCACTTATGTCCTTAATTTTTCCCTATAAATAGGAGGCTTCCCCTCCTCATTTCTTCACACCAAAACTCACAAACACCTCTGATCCTTTGATTAAGAGAGTGAGAGTGAGATTTTTCTTGAAGAATGGATAAGGAGTTCAAGATCCAAAGGTAAGTTCTTGAGCTCTAGTTTTTAGTTCTTGAGTTTAAGCTTTTGGTTTTTAGTAAAATTGTAATTTAATATAGGAAATTGTTAGAAATATTCCTTTTCATATTTGGAAGTGTCCATTGCTTTTAAAATGCAAAATGGAGTGGAAAACATGTTAGGGAATAATTTTTAGAATTAATAGATCATTGTGGAAAAAGTTTGGAAAAACTGCCAGTGTAAATCCTTTGCTGGCAGTGAACATTGAAGCTATTATTTTATGTATGGAATGAAGTCATTAAATCATGAAATTTTACATGAATAAATTAGACATGTAGGGCTTTCCAAATATATAAAATATGTAGCATTTTCATTTCTTCACAAGGAGTAACATATTTTTAAAGTTAAGCTATTTTTCTGAATGAAAATATGGGCAGCGTTGAGAAAATATTAAACTGGGAATGATTCTTGATGTTATAGGTACTTGGACTATTTTTAATTGAAAATATACATGTCAAGAGTCATGAGGAAGTTTACAGAACCTCAAAATGATTTTTCTAGAATTAATTATGATTTTTCAAAGTTACCGAAAAATCTGCCCAGAAAATCCAGCATTGCGTTTTTAAAGAAATGTAAGGGCAAAATTGTAATAACAAATCCACCAAGGGTAGAAAGGTAAATTATAACTTTAGGATATTATTATAAGCAATATTATATTTATCAAATATCATATAATAATCCGACAATAATGTATAGGATATCCGGGAAGTTCGGAGTTGAGTTCAAAGGTCGGGCAAGTTGGCCATTACACGGTGAAAGGTACGTTCGCGTACTAGTAACTTTAATCGTCTATAACTTGTATGATCATATATGATTAAATGATTCATGAAGTGATGGACAAGACTAGGTCTTGGGTAATGCACTGTGACTAAGTTTATGGGGCTTAGATCACCTGTTTATATATTCAGCTTTATATGGGTTATAGTCTTGATAATGCCGTTGAGTTTTCCTAGTGCTGAGGACACGAGGAGCTATCGTGGCACTGGTTAGTACAAATGTTGCAAACTTTACATGTGCTGTGTGCTATGTACTGTTGTGCTGTTGACATTACATCTGCTGTGTGCTTATGTATTGTTGTAATCTTACATCTGCTGTGTGCTATGTATGGTTGATGCTGATATGTAATGAATATCTGTCATATATTGTTATATTTGCTATAGAGATTAACTATTACCTGAGATTCAATCTGATTGAATCTCAGATTTGACTAAAGTTCAGGAAAGGAACTTGGAATAGAGAAGGCACCGGCAGATAGAGCTGTAGAGGGGCACTGATGGACGGAGCCGTGAAGAGGCATCGGTCAAAGTAAATGCTGGAAGAAGTTTAACAGAGCCTACCTTCTGGCATGAATCTAATAAGGTTACTTCAAACTATTTGGTGTCTAGAAAGGGTTCGTCTATGTGGTTCATCGTGGGAGTCGCCGTGAATTCGGGAGACTTCCACTAGACATCGGCCCGGCCAAATTGTTTGATTGATCGAGTTAGGTTCATTGCCCCAAGTCTACCTAAGGCTTGGTTTAAGGTTGTATAGTTACCATGTAAGAATTGTAATTATACAAACTCGTATTGTCAGTATCACACGAATATTCCTTCGAGAAAATTTTAATATATCAGCTTATGTTGGGACATCAGCATATGTCTGGGCATTTTATATCGCTTGCTCATCATCCAAACATTAGTGCATGCTCTCCGTTTCCGCATTACTCTGAGTGGTAACACCTCAAACTCTGCCGATTTTTTATAGAACCAAGTGTCAACCGACACATTTTGAAGTATGGAAATTGGGGTGTTACAAAGAAAATTGAAAACGCTCCTTTCATCAACTAGGGGCATAGATACCCCAACTTTAGTAATTGATCTACCAAGTCCTAGAGCTAGACTTTGTCGGAAGCTTGCCGATGCCGCAATCCCGGAAAAAACCAATCGTAAAGAAAACGAGATAGCATCAAGAGCAAAAATGAAGAAAAAATCAAAATCTTGATTAAAGCCAAAAGAACCATAATATTGAAAAGAACTAGCGAAAAAAATCAAAAATAAAAAATCAAAAATCAAAATCCAGATCAAAGAGCTAGCCAAAATTGACAAAACCAGAATATTGAACAATCAAGAATAAATGTGAAGTATAATCACCAGAGAAGGAGAAACAATTAAAATAAAAAAGAATTAGCCATGGCTCGACGACTTGACGCAAATCGGAGATCGGAGAAATGAAGACGAAAAAGGGTTTTCCAAATCCCGATATAAGCGGGGCAAATCTAAATCTTGTAGGCTACTTTTGCACCTCACAATGTAACTAGGAGAAGGAGACTTCCCTTAAACGAAGAAGAAAATTTAGCGTAGTGAACAGGATGTGCAAAAGTAAGACGTTCGAGACTCTTTATGAAAGGTTGCGTTTAGGATGGATTTGAGGAAGACGTTATAATCGTTGGGTTTTGAAGAGAAAACTTCAAATTTTTTATGGAAGAGAGGGAACAATAAAATGTTGAAGGTGCGAGATTAAAGTTGAACTATCTAAAAATTCGAGTTTCAACGACTATTTTTTATAAACCAATCGTTGTAACTCAAAATAAAAAATAAAATAAATTGAAATATCTAAAAAATTCGAGTTTCAATGACTCTTTTTGAAAAATCAATCATTGAAACTCAAAATAAATAAAAAAATAAAATAAACTGAAATATCTAAAAAATTTCGAGTTTCAACGACCGGTTTTGAAAAACCGGTCGTTGAAACTCAAAATAAAAAAATAAAATAAACTGAAATATCTAAAAAATTTGAGTTTCAACGACCGGTTTTTGAAAAGCCAGGTCATTGAAACTCAAAATAAGAAATAAAATAAACTAAAATATCTAAAAAATTCAAGTTTCAATGACTCTTTTTGAAAAATTAGTCGTTGTAGCTTAAAATAAAAAAATTTAAATAAACTAAAATATTTAAAAAAATTCGAGTTTCAACGACTCTTTTTGAAAAATCAGTCGTTGAAACTCAAAATAAAAAAATAAAATAAACTGAAATATCTAAAAAAATTCAAGTTTCAACGACCGATTTTTGGAAAACCGGTCGTTGAAACTCAAAATAAAAATAAAATAAATTCAAATATCTAAAAAATTCAAGTTTCAACGACTCTTTTTTGAAAAATCGATCGTTGAAGCTCAACAAAAAAAAAATTAAATAAACTGAAATATCTAAAAAATTCTAGTTTCAACGACTCTTTTTGAAAAATCAATCGTTGAAGCTCAAAATAAAAAAATTAAATAAACTAAAATATCTAAAAAATTTGAATTTCAACAACTGGTTTTTGGAAAACCGGTCGTTATAACTCAAAATAAAAAATAAAGATATATTTTTTATAGATAAATATAAAAGAGATATATTGTTTAATTTATTAAATTTAATTAGGAGCTAAGTAAGTGAAAATATGATTAGATTTATTCTCATAATTATCAAAATTCTAGGCTACATACTAGGAAATAGCTATAAATATGGGATAAAATCATATATATTTATATATATATATATAAGAGATATATTGTTTAATTTATTAAATTTAATTATTAGGAACTAACTAAATGAAAAAACGGTTAGATTTCTTCTCTTAACTATCGAAATTCTACGCTATATACTAGGAAATAGCTATAAATATGAGATAAAATCGCAATGGTCATATAATCTTGAAGATTTTATAGGTAGCACTAATTTTTCGCAAAATAAAATTAAATGGTGTCACAAAATAAAATAAATGGTATCTAAGATACAACGACTGCTTTTATTATAACAGTTGTTGTATCAAAACATTTAACGTTCATTTTTAAAAAACAGACGTTAAAAGTAAGTAGAAAATTACAACAGTGCCACCACCTATGTTTTAACATCCATTTTGTGTGAAACAGTCATTGAATATTCTTGCCAAAACTTCAAAAATGCCACAGCCTCGTTTTCTATGTCTATTTTCATTTAATCGGTCGTTATATGGGAGTCGTTAAATCTACTTTTTGTAGTAGTGTGTCTAAGATATATGCCAAGTTCTTGCAGTTATCTCTATTAGCCCTCATATAGAGCAAGGCGTCATCTGCGAAAAAGCTGTGTGTGAGTACAGGACAACCAAGGCTGAGCTTAACTCCCGTAATCTTTTTTGCAGTATGGCTCTTAGAAATCATCAGTGATAAAACTTTAGCTACTAAGATTAAAAAGGTACGGCGATAGAGGATCTCCTTGCCGTAATCCTCTATTGGGAAGAATAGAATTCTGATTCACCTAACAAACAAATATTCAATCGGACAGACTTCACATATTTCATAATGAATGAGACCCATTCTTGACAAAAGCCGAAACACCATAACACACACTACTACAGAAAATGGTTTTTGCGTCCTAAAAAAAGTCCTTTAAAAAAAAGGAAGTAAAAAATAAAGGCGGTGGTATTTTTGTAATTATATGTGATAAAAGTTTACAGTAGAAAAGAAGGCCACGTCGTGCAGTAGGGGGTCACATCGTGTAGAGGGGGTTATGTGTGGGGCCCGCGAGAGACACTTTTGAACTTAGACTCCAAAAGCATGACTTTTGGAGTCTAAGTTTAATATTAGACTCCAAAACACATTAGAAATGCCACCTACCTCCTCCTTCGAATTAAATGTCTGCCGTCCCTTCGGCTTTCAATTTGCTTCTTTCCTCTTCTTCTTTCTTCTCCATGCCGCGAATTAACGCCCCCACCAGACCCTCTCTTGCCTTCTTCACATTTCTCTCACCTTCCTCGTCGACTGTGTCTTGCTCGCCGTCCCTCACCGTTGTCGCTCACCTGCTTCGTCCGCCATCCCTTGCCTGTCGTCCCTCGCTTACCTCACCGTCATCCCTCACTCGTTCACATAAGGTCACCGGCCATCCCTCACTCTCCGTCCCTCGCCGCCGTCCCTCACTCGTTTGCTCAAGGTCGCTCGTTGGTTAGTTCGATCACTCATCGTCACTCGCTTGTTAGATTGATCGCCATCCCAACTTCGATCTACACAAGTACATGACTCTTCGATCTGTGATAATCTGCCACTGAAACCTTCTTCGATCTACGATTTCGACGTGAGATTAAATGTGATTTCTTCCTTCTCCTCTAAAACTTTTTATTTCTTGTTTTAGGATGATTTTTATTTTTGGATTGTTTATATATATTTGGAATTTGTAGATCTTGAATTTGTGTTTCTTCCTTGTCCAAGGAGTCTAGTATAAATTTTTAATTTTACTCGTGATTTCCTGGTTGGTTTGGCTTCCGACTTCAGATCCTTTGGTTTGCCTCTCGTGATTTCTCGTCTAATTCATTGATCTGGAATGTAAATGCTTTGTCTCTTTTTTTGTTTATGCAATATTCATCATTTTGTGATCCAAATCGAAGGGAAGGATGGCAGTGAAGGTAAGTCAAATGTTGTGGAGATCGATCTGGTTTGGGTTTTTTTTTCAAAAAAAAAAACAATATGACGTTCTAAAAGGTCTTATGACGCCGTAAGCGTTGAAATATGACGTCCTACTATGTTTTAGGACATCGAAAACCTTGCACTTTCTACGCCCCCTAGATAGACGTCCCTACAAAAAAGGACGCCAAGGGGGGAAAAATAGGACGTTAAATAGCTTTTTTGTAGTAGTGACATTTTCTAGAAAAACCCATTCAACCCGATCGTAGGCTTTACTCATATCCGTTTTCAATGCAAACTCATATTTACCTCCGATTTCTTTCGCCGAAGGTAGTGGCGAGACTTCATGGGAGATAATGATCTTATCTTGAATAAATCGACCGAGAACAGAGGCCCCCTAACTTTGAGAGACAAGCTATCCGAAGAGGCTTCATCCTATTCGCAATGATCTTCGAAATAATTTTGTAAGAGAAATTACATAATCCAATAGGGCGGAATTGAGAGATATGTTCCGGCTTCTCCACCTTGGGAATCAAGGTCAGGTTAGTTTCATTTAATTCCTGAACCGAAGAATTTCCAACAAAAAAATCTGTCACCATTGCACAGACTGTGTCGCCCACCTCTTCCCATGCATCCTGATAGAAGATGCCTGAAAATCCATCCGGCCCCGGGGCTTTCAATTTCCCAAGACTAAACACCACCACCCTGATTTCCTCCTTTGTTACAATTTGCAGGAGACCCCGATTCATGTCATGCGATATCTTAGACCGATTCATGTCACGTGATATCTTAGACACAATAAAGCAAGCATTTCATAGTACAGAGAAGCTACCGATGCAACAAGTGGTTTTATGATCCTTTTTGTAATGGTTTTGTAAGAGCTTGTATGATAGAGACCTAGATTTCATCCAAACTAGGGAGGAAATCGTCAATATGCAAGTATCAGTTTTAAAGTATGAGCAAACAATTGATGATCTGTAGTGTGAAATAAAAAACACTCTCTGTAGAAAATGAAACTACTGAGTAATGAAATTAAATTGAGTGTGAATTCTAATAAATATAAACATACATCAAGGTCAAGCCAGTAGTTGACTTCTCCCTCAAAGCCTTGGGAATTGAACCTGTGAGATTATTTCCTGTCAAATTACTGTAAATGCATCAGTGAGGTACATTGCAACACTTTTTGTACAAGAAATTACTGTTGCTATGCTCAAGATTGCAGCTTACAGTAGTTTCAAACTGGGCAATTTTGCTAAAGATTTTGGTATTTCTCCTGTTAATTGGTTGTATGACAAATCCCTGCAATATTGTAAGACTGATTACTAGGGGCATCACGTATAAATTATACTACTTTCGGTTTAAAATATAAGCACCAAATAACTAAATTGTGTAATCCAAAAAATTAGTTAAAATTAATCAAAGACAATAAATATGTAAAAGAATATAGCTTACTTTCATATATATATATATATATTAAAAAAAAAACCCTATTTATTGAGAGGGTGAGTGGGAGAGAGAATGAGTGGAAAAAGAGATGAGAGATAATGAGTGGAAAAGATAGATGAGAGATGTTATATCCCACATCGGTTTGGAAGGGGAAGGAAAGGCCCTTTATAAGGGTCTAGATACCTCCCCTCTTGACGTGTTTTAAAGCCATGAGGGGTGACGCTGTAACACCCCAATTATCTAAAGCATTTTCGAAATGTTTTAATCAGAGTTTGAAATAGTTTAATCGAGTAGAGCATCGGATTAATTTAAAAACAAACGAGTCACTGATAAACATTCATAGCTGGTGTGTTTAGTTGCTATTACAGTCATCCGAATAGTCATAAGTATGTTTATACACAAAAATCAAAAAGGACATTCTTCATCTGGGACCTCATGCGGCCGCCTTACCCTTGTCCACGGGCCCCGCTCCTCCCGAACCGAGGCTATGGTAAGAGCCGAGGTTCAATTCCCATTAAACCTCGTAACGGTTAACCTCATGCTTATGTAACAGTTATGTATGACAGATATTCATGACAAAACAGCAATGTTCACATATGAAAAATAATAACAAAGCACGCATCGCATATGAATGTTATTATAGCCTCGCACTATTCACCGGTGCCACGGTGTACATCCGTGTCCTCGCGCTAGGAAAACTCTACGGCGTTATCAAGACCATAACCCGTGTACATCTGTATGTGTATGAGACTTTAAAAACAATGTCGGAGTCTATGAATACATCTATCACATATATGTTCACCATAAGCATCAGAGTTAGTATTATAGTACGCGTCCCTACCTTTGTCGTGATGTCGGTACGTTGACTTCGGACTGTGATCGCGTTTGACCTATAATGGTAATGTCATATTTATTAATTCACAATGACTTTCTAGGAGATATCCTAGTCACTAATGACCTTTTTACCCTTGGTAGGATTATCTCTCAACTTATCACTTTTAACTCTTTAAAAACGCTGGTCCAGAACTCTGGACAGATTTTTATCTAACTTTGAAAAATCATAATTAATTCTAGAGAAATCGAAACGAGTATCCGTAAAATTCCTTGGAATCCTTACGATGTCCATTTTTGAGAAAAAATATTGGTCTTCACCCATAATTCTGGATTCATTCGCAGTTTAATGATCTTCAACCACTGCCCAGAATTTTTCCAGAAAAATGTAGCTTAAACTTGAGAATTTTTATCTCACTGTACTGAAATCATTTTAACATGTTCTTGACATATTTAAAAAGCCCTATATGTCTAATTTATCCATGAATTTTTCCAGAATTTCGTGACTGTATTTTCAATATGAAGCTTTGGCATGTTCATCACCGATTCCAGAATTTTCAAAACCGATGAAATTTCGCGTAACTTCGTTACTTTAATGTTTCTCTTCCAAAAATTTTGCTATATAACCCCTCTCATCATTTTTTCAAAGCTAAGCCAATTTTGACCATAAAAACATGTAAATAAAATTATTCTAGAATATTTAAGATCTAAACTACTTCTATCTAAGAATTTTAAAAACTATAAACTAGAAACTAAAAGCTAAAGACTAGAAACTAAAAACTAGAGACAAGCTTACCTCTTGAAGCTCTTGAACTCCTTCCTCCTTCTTAGAAATCACCACTTGGTGGTTGATTTGGTGTGAAGAATGAGGAGAGGCAAGGCCTCTATTTATAGCAAAAGCTCAAGAATTCTATCCTTTGGATCAATTTTTCTTATCAATGGCCAATATCACTTTGTGCTTCTAGGATGATACAATTTGTAAGCAAATGATTCCTATTGGTTAGAAATAATTACATTGGATTTAGCTAATTATCTTAATTTCTAAAATTAAATTCAACATGTGTTCTAATAAAAATCATATTTTAATCACTCACTCACTCTCTCTCTCTCTCTCTCTTTTTCTCTCTCCCTCTTTCTCTCTTTTCCTTTTTCTCTTTTTCTCTCTTTTTCCTCTCTTTTCTCTCCCCCTCATCCGTGCTCCCACCCCTCTCTCTTCCCTTCTTGCATTTTCTTTGCTTGTGGTCCCATGTGCAAGTGTTTTTATCCTATTTTTAGTATTATTCTAATTTCTCCTATTTATCCTCTTCCACTTTTACATTTATGAGCCCATGTGCTATATTTAATTATGCCTTTATTTAATTTTGTTAAATAATATATTATCCTCTCATCTTGAACCCTATCCATTAGATTGGATTTTGTGGTGATTTCATTAAATCTTGGCCCTACACCATTAAGCATGAGCTCTTGTGATGTCATCCTTGTGATGTCACTTTGATGACATCATAAAGGCTTAAGTGTCATTAGCAAAGCTTAATTAAACTCCTAATTGGTATTTATTAGCTAACCATGGAGACTTAGTGTTTAATTCACACAAGCTTTATGCACCATAATTCATCATGAAAGTTTACACCATTATTAAGTGAGGACTTAATTGCTCATCAATCCTTAAAAATTTCCTAAGTATTTACATCACATTATTTTTCTCTTTTTATTATTATTCAAGAACCATAATTTAATATAATAATTATTTGTATTTTAGGATCCTTAAATGTAGCCTAAATATTTGCCTTCGGTTGTTATAAATTCCCAAGAGAAATTTTCCTAAAATATAGCTAACAAAGTTACACAATTTAGAGACAACATACTCTCCTTTGTTAAACATGTGGTATTTGTCAAAATATGGCTTTCTTTATAAGTAGAGATTTTAGGGTTTGACATTTCTCCCCCCGTTAAATAAAATTTCGCCCTCGAAATTTACTCTATACTAATCATACTCCGGGCCATAAACTCCGGATATTTCTCCCACATTTCTTCTTCTATTTCCCAACTTGCTTCGTTAGGTGATAAACCCTTCCAGAGCACCTTCACAATTAGAATAGTTCTATTTCTTAGCCGTTTCTCACAGTGATCGAGAATTTGCTCCGGCTCGACTACGAAGGTATTGTCATGTCGCACCTCAACATCCTCATATTCAATAACATGATCACTATCTGGTTGGTATTTCTTCAACTGGGAAACATGGAAGACGTCGTGAAGTTTGCTCAGGTTCGGGGGTAAAGCCATCTGGTACGCAACTGGTCCACGCTTTGCCAAGATTTCGAACGGCCCTATGTAACGAGGACTTAATTTTCGCCTTTTCAATGTTCTACCGACACCTAAGTTCATCGGGGACACCTTTAGGAACACGTGATCTCCGACTTTGAATTCTAGAGGTCTCCTCCTTTGGTCCGCATAGCTTTTCTGTCTGCTTTGCGCTGCTAGGAGTCTCTTCTTGATTAACGTAATTTGTTCGGAGGTCTTATCAACTATATCTGTTCCAAGAAGTTCTCTCTCAGATAACTCCGTCCAGCATATAGGTGATTGACACTTTCGCCCGTACAATGCTTTGAATGGAGCCATTTGTATGCTCCCATGAGAGCTGTTGTTGTATGCAAATTCTACTAATGGGAGATGTTGGTCCCAACTCCCTTTAAAGTCCAATACACACGCTCTCAGCATATCTTCAAGCGTTTGTATCGTTCTTTTTGACTGGCCATCGGTCTGAGGGTGATAAGCCGTGCGTGTCTCAGCGTTGTACCCAACTCTTTATGCAACGCTTGCCAAAATCGGGATGTGAATCGTGGATCTCGGTCGAGACAATGCTCTTGGGTACACCATGGAGTCTCACGATCTCCTTGATATAGATTTTTGCCAACTGTTCTGGGGAATAGTTGACGCTGATGGGAAGAAAATGCAATGACTTAGTTAGTCGGTCAACAATTACCTAGATCGCATTGTGGTTCCGGATCTTGGGCAATCCCACCACCAGATCCATAGTTATGTTCTCCCACTTCCATTCCGGAATTTCTAACCCTTGAAGAAGACCAGGGGGTCGTTGATGTTCGATCTTTACTTTTTGGCAAGTCAAACATCTGGCCACGTATTGGGTTATATCTTTCTTCAACCCGAGCCACCAAAACTCAGATTTCAAGTTCTGGTACATCTTGACCATGCCTGGATGTAGAGCGTATTTACTCTTATGAGCCTCATCCAATATCTTCCGTCGTAGTACATCATCTTTCGGTACGTAGATCCGCTTCTTGTACCTGACCAAACCACTAGGCGATAGGTCGTGGTCTTGAGTCTCGCCCCGTGAGATCATCTCCCGTCCGCAATGGCCCACTCATCATGCCTTTGAGCTTCCTTGACTTCATCTCTCAGGTCGTATTCTCCTTGACTAACAAGAAGACTCGCAAGGTAGGCTTCACCGGGTGCATTGTAATTTGTGCAAACTTGATTTGACAAGTTCAGGTCTCTGAAATCTTCGAGCAGCCTCCGCTCCTGAATCATCATGTATGCCACGTGCACTGATTTTCTGCTGAGGCCATCTGCAACGACGTTCGCTTTACCCAGATGGTACTTGATCTCTAGGTCATAATCTTTTAGCAACTCCATCCAGCGACGTTGCCTCATGTTAAGTTCTTTCTGATCAAACAGATATTTCAAACTCTTGTGGTCGTAGTATAGTTCTACAGTCGCACCGTATAAGTAATGCCTCCATATCTTCAAAGCAAACACAATAGCCGCAAGCTCTAAATCATGCGTAGGATAGTTCGACTCATGAGGCTTCAGCGACGAGAGGCGTAAGCCACTACTCGCCCCCGCGCATCGGGACACATCCCAATCCATGCCCACTGGCATCACTATAGACCATATAAGTCTCACTAGGATCTGGGATTATCAACACTGGTGCTGTGGTTAGCCTCTCCCTCAGTTCCAAGAAGCTCCTCTCACAGTCTTCATCCCACACAAACGATTGATTTTTCCTCGTGAGCTTTGTCAATGGTAAGGCAAGATGCGAGAAATTTTGTATGAATCTGCGGTAATAGCCCGCCGGACCCTTAAAACTACGTATCTTCGTCCTTTGTCTCGGCCTTTTCCAGTCCGAACCGCTTCCACTTTATCGGGATCAACGGCAACTCCGTCGCGTGATATGACTGGCCCGTAAATCTCACTCGGTAGCCAAAACTCACATTTGCTTAACTTAGCAAAGAGTCAATTTTCCCTTAGTACACTCAGTACTATGCGCAAATGTTCTTTATGCTCTTCTCTACTCTTTGAGTTGATAAGAATGTCATCAATAAACACCACCACAAATTTATCCAGGTGTTGACGGAATATTCTGTTCATGTAATCCATGAACACGGCAGTGCATTTGTCAGACCGAAAGGCATCACCAAGAATTCGTAATGCCCATATCTGGTTCTAAAAGCCGTCTTTGGAACATCACTAGCCTTTACTCGCAGCTGATGATATCCCAAGCGTAAATCAATTTTTGAGAAGACACAAGAACCGGATAGTTGGTCGAGTAGATCATCGATCCTGGGAAGTGGATATTTGTTCTTGACAAATCACCTTATTCAACTCCCAAGAGAGTCGATACAAGGTCGTAAGCTCCCATCTTTCTTCTTCACAAACAACACGGGGGCTCCCATGGTGACACTCGGGTCGATAAACCCTTTCTCTAGCAGTTCTTCAAGTTGCTTCTTCAATTCCTGTATCTCATTTGGTGCCATTTGATATGGCGCTTTGGATATTGATCCCGTTCCAGGCATCAATTCAATGGTGAATTCGACTTCCCTTTCTGGTAGCAGCTTCGTGAGATCCTCTGGAAATACGTCAGGGGATTCGTTCGCAACTGGGATGTCTTCAAGTGAAGGTTCAGTTTTCGCCTTGATTGAGAAGAAAACCATATACCCTTGGCATCCGTGTTTCATGCATCTTTCAGCCTTCCGCAGAGAGAGAAAATTTAGGCTCACATCAATCTCATCTCGGCTCTGGGAGTGTGAGAATAATATCTTCTTATTAGCACAGTCGATCATTGCATTGTTCGCCGTTAACCAATCAAGACCGAGAATGACGTCGATGTCACGAAGTGGTAATTGGATAAGGTCTATATTGGACTCTCGCCCATTTACACTCGCAATACAATTAAGACATGCATCAGAAGCTAAAGATTTCACACCAAGGGGTGTAGCTACTATCAAGTCATAAGGTAATCTATAGGCATGCATACCTAAGCGATTTGCACAATCATATGAAATGAACGAATGACTAGCACCCGAATCATATAATGCCTGAAGTAGATTTCCATTAAGAGAGATAGTACCTTTGATCATTTCTGGAGATTTTCTGGCTTCTTCATTCTTCAGAGCAAACACTTGGCCTGGGTTTTGAGGCCTTGCCTCCAGAGCTCTTTGAGGACAATTTGTGCTAAAGTGCCTCGGATTCTGACACTTATAGCATATTTGTATCCCTGCGTAGCTAAACCCTGGATGGTGTTTTCCACACTTTGGACACGGTCGGGGTCCCGGCATTCTCGGAAAATTTTGCTGCCCATTTTGGAATGGTCTCCCGTTTCTACCTCGGGGGTTGCTCCATGGCTCCTTCCTCTTCTGTGAGGAGTTTCCTCAGCTAAATCCGCCACGACTAGCAGTACTGCTGTTGAAGCTCCTAGGGGTACGCAGCTCCTTCAAGTTTCGCTCGATCAGTCGGCAAGATTCCACCGCTTGGATTAACTCCGTGAACTGTTGAGATACCAGCCTTTCTCTTATCTCGTGTTTAAGCCCATAAATCAATATGTTTGCCATACTGCTTTCACCATCATTATTCCTGTGGTAGGATGTATATCGCGATAGATTTGTAAACCGGGCGTAGTAATCGTCAAACGTCTCTTCGTGGCCTTGCCGGATGTGAAGGAATTCAGATTCCTTAATCATTTGCACTGAGGGTGGGAAGTATTGCTCGTTAAATTTCTCTTGGAATTTCTCCCATGTAATGGGACAATAGCGCGCTCGTAATGTTGCCGCAGTGCTCCTCCACCATCGGTCGGCATCTCCCTCTAACTTGTAGATCGCCAGTTGAGCTTTTCTATCCTCCGGACATTCCAAGACCTCAAAGATCTTGTCCAGATGCATTAGCCAGTCTTTGGCTGAATCGAACTTTCCTCGGAAAGCTGGTGGTTTTAGCTTACAAAATTGGGCCACCCAGTATTGTGTGTCCCCAGCTATCCTGTCAGGTTGACGTGGTATTACCATTGCTCTTGCCCGTCGAGGAGGTGCTCGAGATCGATCGGATCCCTCAGTCCCATCACTGCGTCCATCATCCCGCTCGTCGTTGTCTTCTTCATTGTTGTCTTCTTCCTCCTCATTATTATGTTGTTCTCTATTGGCTCGCTGTTCCTCATTTTGTCTCTCGTCCCTTCTTCCTTGTCTATCAGCGAGAAGTGTATCAATGAGAGCTCTCTGTTCCTGTAGCATTCTTCTCATCTCTTGCATTTCATTAGGAGGTGGTGGTGGTGGTTCATGTTGATTGAGTTCGTGTATTGGTACCACTCGCTGTTGCCTACCCCTACCTCTCCCTCGGCCTCTGCCTCGGGCTCTGGGAGCTCCGGCTCCTCCCAAAGTTTCCATATTCTAATCCCAAAGATTAATAGGTAAGACATTTAGAGAAAAACAAATTTAGATATTGCACATCATATATATTGATAACAAATATTTTACATAGAACTCATAGTTTAACAGATTAGTCATATATCACAACCCTTTTATCTAACAAGTATTTTACATCTCCTCAAGGTTTTTAGAGGAGCGATCACAATTACTAGCAACTACTATCATAACACTACTTCGACTGCTACTTCCACGGCTCTCTTGGACTGTTGAGGGTTTGCCCTTGTCTGCCTACATGTTTAGGTAGACTAGGTGCCTGAGGCGAAAAATACACGAACACACATCCACGATGTGGCCCTCGTTTAGGATCTCATTTGTTTTGGTTATCCAGAAGCGGGTGCGAGGAAAGTGATGAAGAGTGGACCTAACCCAATCTCCGGGAGGGTATGGTAAAGTGAAGCGGGAGTTTATCAGGTAAGACTCCCTTACTTTGGTTAGATACAGGAAGTATTTCTCTTTTTCAGTCTCAGTGATTAGCCCAGCATGGATGAGTTTCACGTGCAGGGCTTGAGTCAGAATTGAATTGTCATTCAGGACATATTCTAGGTCATCGGAGTCGGCATCAGAGTCGTGGTCGAGATCTCGTATCTCAGGGTAGTCAAAGTTATCACCCACTGAGGAGTGATGTGAGTGGTTGGGACTTCCAGGTACAGGCAGGTATATGATGTTTAAGGGTTCTGTATGTATGGGGTCGTATAGATGGTCGGGGTACTCGGGTCCAGGGTGGTACTCTGGTCAGGATCATCTTCGAGTGCAAGGGGGTAGTTGGGAAGGTATACTGGGTTAAAATTGTATTCAAAAGCGGGGTAGTGTGGTTCAGGCACAGGTATAGGTTCCGGGGGTGGATACACTGGCTCAGGGTTCAGTTCTACCACCTCAGGAACTATAGATCTATGTGCGACACGTCTCATCCTCCCGTGGTAGTTTATGAAAGGGGATCCTTTCCTGTTCATCTCTACAACATTTACACCAGAGTTATATCAGTACTCTTTCAAAATAGGTTTTAAGATAATGACTTAGAGCCCAACTTAGTTAATCAACCAATTGGCCAGGTAGGTGTCTATCATGGGAGCCTCACCGTGCTAGGGTGACTAATTGGCTGATCCACATAGACTAGCCCTGCCTTCGGCGCCAATGGTTTACTATAACTGAGCCAGGTTCTTGCCAAAAAAATGCTCTTAGTTGAAAAACTCCGAACCTAACTCCGTTACTCAAACAATCTGGCCAGGCCGGTGTATATCATGGGAGCCTCACCGTGCTAGGGTGACTGATTGGCTGATCCACAAAAACCCTTTCTAGACACCAGACTGTTTGGAGTAGCATAGTTAAATTCGTGCTAGGATGTCTGCTCTGATACCAAAAATGTAACACCCCAATTTTCTAAAGCATTTTCGAAATGTTTTAATCAGAGTTTGAAATAGTTTAATCAGAGTAGAGCATCGGATTAATTTAAAAACAAACGAGTCACTGATAAACATTCATAGCTGGTGTGTTTAATTGCTATTACAGTCATCCGAATAGTCATAAGTATGTTTATACACAAAAATCAAAAAGGACATTCTTCGTCTGGGACCTCATGCGCGCCTTACCCTTGTCCACGGCCCCGCCTCCTCCGAACCCGAGGCTATGGTAAGAGCCGAGGTTCAATTCCCATTGAACCTCGTAACGGTTAACCTCATGCTTATGTAACAGTTATGTATGACAGATATTCATGACAAAACAACAATATTCACATATGAAAAATAATAACAAAGCACGGCCCACGCATATGAATGTTATTATAGCCCGCACTATTCACCGGTGCCACGGTGTACATCCGTGTCCTCAGCGCTAGGAAAACTCTACGGCGTTATCAAGACCATAACCCGTGTACATCTGTATGTGTATGAGACTTTAAAAACAATGTCGGAGTCTATGAATACATCTATCACATATATGTTCACCATAAGCATCAGAGTTAGTATTATAGTACGCGTCCGTACCTTTGTCGTGATGTCGGTACGTTGACTTCGGACTGTGATCGCGTTTGACCTATAATGGTAATGTCATATTTATTAATTCACAATGACTTTCTAGGAGATATCCTAGTCACTAATGACCTTTTTACCCTTGGTAGGATTATCTCTCAACTTATCACTTTTAACTCTTTAAAAACGCTGGTCCAGAACTCTGGACAGATTTTTATCTAACTTTGAAAAATCATAATTAATTCTAGAGAAATCGAAACGAGTATCCGTAAAATTCCTTGGAATCCTTACGATGTCCATTTTTGAGAAAAAATATTGGTCTTCACCCATAATTCTGGATTCATTCGCAGTTTAATGATCTTCAACCACTGCCCAGAATTTTTCCAGAAAAATGTAGCTTAAACTTGAGAATTTTTATCTCACTGTACTGAAATCATTTTAACATGTTCTTGACATATTTAAAAAGCCCTATATGTCTAATTTATCCATGAATTTTTCCAGAATTTCGTGACTGTATTTTCAATATGAAGCTTTGGCATGTTCATCACTGATTCCAGAATTTTCAAAACCGATGAAATTTTCGTAACTTCGTTACTTTAATGTTTCTCTTCCAAAAATTTTGCTATATAACCCCTCTCATCATTTTTTCAAAGCTAAGCCAATTTTGACCATAAAAACATGTAAATAAAATTATTCTAGAATATTTAAGATCTAAACTACTTCTATCTAAGAATTTTAAAAACTATAAACTAGAAACTAAAAGCTAAAGACTAGAAACTAAAAACTAGAGACAAGCTTACCTCTTGAAGCTCTTGAACTCCTTCCTCCTTCTTAGAAATCACCACTTGGTGGTTGATTTGGTGTGAAGAATGAGGAGAGGCAAGGCCTCTATTTATAGCAAAAGCTCAAGAATTCTATCCTTTGGATCAATTTTTCTTATCAATGGCCAATATCACTTTGTGCTTCTAGGATGATACAATTTGTAAGCAAATGATTCCTATTGGTTAGAAATAATTACATTGGATTTAGCTAATTATCTTAATTTCTAAAATTAAATTCAACATGTGTTCTAATAAAAATCATATTTTAATCACTCACTCTCTCTCTCTCTCTCTCTCTCTCTCTTTTTCTCTCTCCCTCTTTCTCTCTTTTCCTTTTTCTCTTTTTCTCTCTTTTTCCTCTCTTTTCTCTCCCCTCATCCGTGCTCCCACCCCCTCTCTCTTCCCTTCTTGCATTTTCTTTGCTTGTGGTCCCATGTGCAAGTGTTTTTATCCTATTTTTAGTATTATTCTAATTTCTCCTATTTATCCTCTTCCACTTTTACATTTATGAGCCCATGTGCTATATTTAATTATGCCTTTATTTAATTTTGTTAAATAATATATTATCCTCTCATCTTGAACCCTATCCATTAGATTGGATTTTGTGGTGATTTCATTAAATCTTGGCCCTACACCATTAAGCATGAGCTCTTGTGATGTCATCCTTGTGATGTCACTTTGATGACATCATAAAGGCTTAAGTGTCATTAGCAAAGCTTAATTAAACTCCTAATTGGTATTTATTAGCTAACCATGGAGACTTAGTGTTTAATTCACACAAGCTTTATGCACCATAATTCATCATGAAAGTTTACACCATTATTAAGTGAGGACTTAATTGCTCATCAATCCTTAAAAATTTCCTAAGTATTTACATCACATTATTTTTCTCTTTTTATTATTATTCAAGAACCATAATTTAATATAATAATTATTTGTATTTTAGGATCCTTAAATGTAGCCTAAATATTTGCCTTCGGTTGTTATAAATTCCCAAGAGAGATTTTCCTAAAATATAGCTAACAAAGTTACACAATTTAGAGACAAAATACTCTCCTTTGTTAAACATGTGGTATTTGTCAAAATATGGCTTTCTTTATAAGTAGAGATTTTAGGGTTTTACAGACGCGGACTCCAAGGCGAGACAATATCAAGAACAAGGTGTTAAGATGTTATAAATGGTATCAGAGCCAGGCTTGGATCGATATGCCAGCGAGGATGCTAGGGCATATAATTAATTAGGGGTAAAGGCCAAAGTGAGTGTTAGTTCTCAATATGTTTTGATGATTAACAACAAATGTAAAACATGTTTTGAAGTTTGCAAAGTTGTTTTAAAAACACTCTGAAAGTTGCAAACTGCAGTTTGCATCTGCAAACTCGAGTATTGGACAGCCAATACTAGTTTGCCTTTGCAAACTCGAGTATTGGATGCCAATACTAGTTTTCTTGGTAAACTCGAGTATAGGGCATACATAAAGGAACCAAGTTTTCAGCCAAAGTCCATACTGCAGTTTGCTCTTGCAAACTCGAGTATGGGACAGCCAATACTGCAGTTTGCTTGGTAAACTCGAGTATAGGCCATACAGAAAGAAACCAAGTTTTCAGCCAAAGTCGATATCTGCCGGTTTGCATAGGCAAACTCGAGTATTGAATGGTCAATACCTTGCGGATTTGCATGGGTAAACTCGAGTATCGAACTTCTTGTGAATCAAAGGATTTTTCCAACTTAGTCAATACCGCAGTTTGCATTTGCAAACTCGAGTATTGGACGCCAATACCGCAGGTTGCTTGGCAAACTCGAGTATTGACTTTAAGCAAAACAAGTTTTTCAAACAAAGTCAAAACTGCGGTTTCCAAAACCAAACTCGAGTATTGACCTTCCGAGAGAAAAGGATTTTTCAAGATAAATCAATACCGCAGCTTGCATTGGCAAACTCGAGTATTGAATGGTCAATACTGTTAGGTTTGCGTTGCCAAACTCGAGTATTGGACTTCCGAGAGCAAACGGATTTTTCAAGTTAAACCCATATGCAGTTTACATAGGCAAACTCGAGTATAGGTCTTGTCTTTCAAATACAAGACACGATGGCTTGCCTCTCGAAAAGTGGAAACTCGAGTATCCAATTGATATCGCAGTTTGGTCACTTGTGAACAGCCAGTGCCATACTCGAGTTTACAAGAACAAACCGCAGTATGCAACGCAAAAACTAAGTTTTGAATTATACGAATTCGTGAATCACTCTTGTTTGTTCCAAATGCTTTCATGAATCATTCACTTATGATCCCAGATATGTTTAACAAGTTTATTTAGTGGATTTCAGTTAGCACAGATGAAAATTAATGAAGATCAAGGGAAAAAGCATAAAGTGGTCAGAGCATTTATTGCACCTCAGTAAATTAACATCCTTTTGGTTAATCCATCTGAGCACGAACTCTCAACGTTCAAAAACACTTTCTTCATCAAGCAAATTCTTCTCCAACGGGCAAATCCTCGAGTTCCACATCGACCATATCAAGATCCTGGATTAGTTGGAGCTTAGAGAGAGAAGATGACCGACTTAATGCTAATCACCTACAACGGTTGGATTCATCATTCAACGGTCATTTAATGTTCTCTACCTATAAATAGAGTTCATTAACTTCTTCTCAAGCCGATACACCTATCGAGAGCGAAAATTTACTAAGTGTCATTTATTGTGTTCAGCTTTCACTTGTATTGTATCAATCGATACTTGCACTTCAGTTGTTCATTTTATCTCGCTTCGTAAGAGAGTTATATCTGTAAATCATTTATTGATTGAGATAACCACAAGTCAGGGGACTTGGTGGTTGGGTGTATTGATTACAACTTGTAAGGGGGAGTGAGTTCTAGAGAGAGAACTACTCTTGAGTACAGAGTGTGTAATCGTTTGTGAGTATAGTGGATTGAAAATCCCAAGTGTGGCTTGGGACTGGATGTAGGTCAAAGATAAGACGAACCAGGATAATTTCTGTTGTGCAAGCTTTCCTTCCCTTCCTCCTCTGTCTATCTCTGGTTTCATTACTTAAAAACAGGGCACACTTCTAAAAGTTTTTAAAATAACCAATTCACCCCCCCTCTTGGGTATATAGCTCCATTTACAGTGAGGATGATGCTGGGGTATATAATTAAGTAGTGGTAAACTTGAAGAAAAAAATAATAATGAGAGAAAAACAAAGTGCATCTTATATGAAAAACCACACCCCTCACAAGTTTGATTCTTATATTTTAAACAAGAGGGAGCAATTAGTAGAAGTTGACAACTTTGCGTAGATGATACCTACAAGGTCTCCAACTTCATTAGATCTGAGAATGAAGTTAGCATCTCTTCTGTCAATTTGCTTGAGCGCATGTTCTTGTTTACACGTTGATAAGAATGAAAAGGTCGTAGCCAAGATATAAAAAAACACAAGCAAAGAATAATAGAGACAAAAGACAAAGCAAAGACAAACTCTTTTTCTCACATAAAGAAATAAAAATTTGATATTCCATCAAACAAAGCATGAACGTAAGATAAAATACTGAACGAGATTGTTTACTTAATTGGTAAAGTTTATTATATTGTCCATGAAGATTATAATCATGCATTAGAACTCGAGAATTAAAAAAGATCAAAAGACCAATACTCACAAAGAAGTTACCCTTGGAATGTCGTCGGGATAATTACAAGCAACACCTTCCCAACTATACTCTTGTGGCATGCAGGGATCACCTTGCCAACCGATTCTCATGATGCTATAAGCATGTTTGATGTTCCGCAAGGTAGCAACTATTAAATGGAAGTGAGCCTGTAACCTTTTAATATTTTTTTTAAAGTATGGTACAAAATTGTGGAAGAACAACGGTCTTTGACTCTAATTGATAAAAATAACTTGGAGTGTAACAAGCACAAGTCATTGGGAAAAGGACACCTCAAAATAGGGTTAAAGTGAAAATTTTCCTCGAAAGTTTTTACCGAGAAGTAGTATTGCATCAAAAGTTTTTTCAGGTTCAATATCACCTTGAAAATTTCAAATATTGTAATTTTGCCCCATACAATAAGAAAACTGACATTGACTATAAAAAATTGACGTTGATTGTTAATTTTTTAATGGTAAATGACAACATTGCCCAAATTTTTTTAAAAAAATGAAGTATGGTACAAAATTATATTGTGGAAGAACAATTGGTTTTGACTCTAATTGATTAAAAATAACTTGGAATATGTGTAACAAGCTCAAGTCATTGGGAAAAGGACACCCCAAAATAGGGTTAACGTGCAAATTTTCTTTAGAAGTTTACGCTAAGGACAATATTACTCTGAAATTTTTTTCAAGTTTAATGTCATTGTAAAAGTTTTAAAATGTTGCAATTTTGCCTCATACCGTAGAAAAACTAACGTTGACCGTAAAAAAATTATTGTTGACCATTAAATTTTTAATGATATGGGACAACATTACCCATTTTAACATTTCAGGGGAAACAATGCTTTTTAGCAGAAACTCTAAGGGCAAATTTTCACCTTAACACCCCCCAATCCCGACAAATAAAAAATAAAAAAAAATAACGTACCAAGTACAATTCCTTCGAAAAACTACACCCCAAAAGCTAATTATTGAAGTTAGGCAACTCAAGATCTTATAAGGCTCTTCATTTAAGATAAACCTCCTGATGTGAGAGTCATGATAATAGAATGATAGACCAACTTGAGAGAGTAGCCTAAAAGGATCAATATATAGTGCTAAAAAGCATAAATAGAGAAAGATCAAATAAGATAGTAAAATAAATCAATCAATATTTATACTTTGCCATCTGGTTCATGAGTTGGTGATTTTGGTTGGGGTAGTGCTCTATAAATCTCATAAGCATTGATCATGGGAGGTAAACTGGAACGTGGGGTTGATGTTATTGAAATACGATCAACAAGAACCCCTTTTGGAATTCTCTCAAACAAGGCATAGACATCCTTCGATTTAAGAACTACAGACCCTCGGATCTCATCAGTGAAAGTGTTTCCATGCTTCTTGACCCGAGAATGCTCCTCAAGATAAAAAAAAAAAAATGAAGGTAAACATAGTGTTCGTTATCTGCTGTAAAATTAATCATCTCCAAGTTGATATATAAGGAAGATGAATTATTCTCTGCTCAGACTGCCGATCTTAACACTTCACTTGGTTGTTTGTATTCTTTCACATCACTGTCTATTGCTTCTGATGTGTTGAATCGCTCCGAGTTCTCCAATTGAACATAGAAACCAAGACCTCCCGTGGATATAACCTGCATATCTGTAACACGCCCTTACTGCTACCGTCCTTCATCAAAGTTACTATGCAATAGAGCGTGCGGATTTGGTTTGGACGATTGAGTAATTGATAATATAAGTAAAACTTAAACTTGGCAATGTATAAAAATTATCCCCACCAGGATATTACACATTTACAATTATCCCAAAAATACTTTAAAATTTAAACTACTTATACAACCATCCAAAATAACAAGAATACTTACAAAAATATAAGTACTCTTCCTGAGTACCACCTTCTACTTCCGCCTCACAGCATTGATTTTCCCTTCTTACATGATCCACTACCTGTACTTTTATGCAAGTCTGAGATTTACAATTGAATCTCAAAGTAACATATTAATCTCTATGCATAGTGTATACAATATATGATAATTAAATACCACAATCCATGAAAACAATTTAACATTCAGTATCAACGCATAGCAACATTAACAGCATACAAACATGTTATGTTAACTACAAATGGACCCTAAAAATCCAACAACGCAGAACCATACAAGTTCCAGATTCCACAATGTTAGGAAAATTAACACAGGAGCTTACTAGTCCTGAATTTCTTATTAGGAAAGATCTATAAACATAGGACCCTACGAGTCCCGAATTCCACTGTATTAGGAAATTAAACACAGAACCCTATGACGAGTTCCGAATTCCTCAATCCAAGGAAATATGTAGACGCATGACTTTATCAGTCCTGAGTTCCTAAGCACATAGGAAAATATACAATGCAGGATCTTACCGATCCTGAATTCTTCAGCACATAGGAAGACAATTGCTATTGGCCAAATAACATAAACACTGAATGTAAACAACCACGTGTAGAAGACACGAATCCACAATCATGGCAAATCAACATATAAGCATACACATGTCATAGAGGATTATAGTTACTACTTGTAATACCCAAAATTTTTGTTTGTCTTAAATATAATATTTTGACAATTAAAGCCTATTTAAAATAGGTGAATATGTGGTCTCAAATTTCGAGATGCGTTTATTCTATTTTCTAGGTAATATTTCCTTAGGATTAGAATAACCAATGATTTATTAAGAGATTAAATTCTCTAATACCCTATAATTAATACCTAGTTCATAATTGATTCATAGAAGGCCATAAAGAATTTTCAAAACACTTGGGGCAATTACTAATAATTAATGAGCAATTAAAATTACACTAATAGAATATGTAGGTAATTCTTTATAATTAATGTTAATAGTTACCAATTAAAGTTGTATGAGCATAACTAAAAGTCAAGAACCAATAAAGGATTAGGATTAGCACTAAATGAATTATTAACAATCATCAACTACTCTAAGAACCACTAATGCAATAATCAAGAGGCAATTAAGCTCTAGATTAAGATGTTAATTGAACTCTAATCAAGATTTGAAAAGTCAACAATTTCAACTATGATCTAAAGGCCAAGGTTTAATATCATAAAGTTAATCTAAGGGCTTGAATAATTAAGAGGCTTAATCCATGTGAAAATAAAAGAACCAATAGGAGGAGATTAAATTCATAATATCTAGATATTAATAAAATTAACCACATGGGGGGAATTTTAAGTCAACAAAGGATAAAAAGGTGGAAGAGAAAAAGCAAGAGGAGGTGGGTGTATGTGTGTGTCGTGTATGTCTCGTATGAGAGAAAGAGAGAGAGTGTGGTGTATGTCAATTCATTAGCCAATGAGAGAATTAAGCATAAAGTAATTCATGGAACTAATTCTAGACATAAACCAATGGAAACCTATACAAACTAAATTGTATCTTGAAATCCATTAACCATAAATCAAATATAAAAAGAGATTATTGACAAGCATAATTCAAGCTTGAAATTGACTATAACCAAAGGTATTTCCTCAACTTTTGAGGATTGTGTCCAATTGAGAAAATAAGAGATTAAGGTCTCTAAATGAAGCTATAAATCCCAAGATTTCAAAACCAAAAAGAAAATTTGAATCAAACTTCATTAAGACCCCCAAATTAATTTTTATCTAGTGGAGTGCAACACAAAAAAAAAAAAAAAAAAAAAAATAGAAGAAGCAACTTGTTGGCTTGTGCACTAAGTTAGAACACATGGGATAAAACTATGGAAGAGGATATGATACTTTGGATAGAATATGGAAGAGGATAGGGAGAGAGAAAGTTGGGAGGCAATTAGAGGGCCAAGATTGGTGCTGACAATTACTCTAAATCCAAGGGTTGAAGATGAATTAAAAGTGTTAGCTAGTTAACTCCAAGGTTTGCTATAAATAGGGAGGTAGGGGCCTTCATCTTTTCTCACCAATTCACAAAGCATAGAAGCTGAAACATAGAAGGAGAGTGAGAGTGAGGAGCATCTTGAAGGAATAGAAAGGCTCTTGGTAAGTTCTCTAGCTTTAGCTTTAAGTTCTTTAAGTTTTAGTTCTTAAATTCTTAGATAGAAGTAGTGTAGATCTTAAATATGCTAGAATAAATTTATTTACATGTTTTTATGGTCAAAATTGATTTTATTTTGAAAAAAATGATGAGGGAGGTTATATAGCAAAATTTCGGAAGAGAATCATCAAAGTAACGAAGTTCGCGAAATTTCATCGGTTTCGGAATTTCTGGAGTCAGTGATGAAAACGCCAGAATTTCATATTCAAAATATGGTCACAAAATTCTGGGAAAATTCATGGTTAAAATATACATATATGGATTTTTAAATATGTCAATATCATGTCAAAATGAGTTTTGTACATGGAGATAAAAATCCTCAAAGTTAGGCTATGAATTTCTGGAAAATTCTGGGCAGAGGCTCAAAACTTAAAACCTGGGAGTGATTCGTGTAATCCAGGCAGAATTGATTATTTTTACTTGAAAATAGACATCCTAAGGATTCCAAGAAATTTTACGGATCCTCGTTTCAATTTTTTTGGAATTAATTATGATTTTTCAAAGTTAGACGAAATGCTGCCCAGATTTGGACCAGCGTTGTTCTACGAATTTTGAAGGAATAAAGTGAAAACAAATGTTGCAAGGGCAAAATAGTCATTTGTGACTAATATATCTATTAGGATATTGTTTGGGAATTAATAAATGCGATATTACCCTCATAGGATATATGTGAACGCATTTTCGATCGACAAACATACCGTATTCATCAACGAAGGTACGTTCGCGTCGTAACACTAGCTTTGATGCTTATTTTATGATTATATATGATTGTTGTGTTCATCGACTAAGACTTACATACGTGGTTATGTCACATATGAGGTTATGTTCTAACTATTGCTGTAGCATACGTGGTTATGTTACATATTTGTTATTATCTTACATACGTGGTTATGTATTTCTAATCATACATGTTATGGGCTTTTGTATTGATTATTGTTGTAAGGTCATGAATATCTGTCATACATAACTGTTACATAAGCATGAGGTTAACCGTTACCGGGGTCCGATGGGTATTGGACCTCGGCTCTTACCATAGCTTCGTGTTCGGGAATCAAGGACTAAAGACAGGAGTAAGCAGAGTAGACAGCACACGTAAAGACCCGCCTGTAGATCCTATTTCTAGACTTGTACCGTGATGAAATCACTCAGATAAATGTACTATACATTATGAACAGATGGAAACGCCACAGTTAATGATATATCGTTATTCACTCTCTAACTTTCTTCGATGTTCTACTCGATGAAAAAAAAAATTATTCCGCTTTTGGAAAATGTGATGTTACACTACTTGTCCGTGTAGCAACTCCAACAATGTCCAAGTTCTTTGCGGTGCTTGCGCGCTCGGGAATTCATATAATTAAGATTTATATAGAGATGACTCATTATCCAATCTAATATTAATAACATAATTAAGATTATTTCTTCTCTAGACCCACCCTCCCAAAAAATACTTGTCCTTTAAATCCTTATGACTATGGATGTATACCTATTGAGACTTATTGAATTAAATACTACCACTTATGGAGTAGTACTATTTTAGCCATTTAACCTTTCAATTTAACAAAAAAAAAAATTATCTCTTTAAGGTTAGGCACAATCCACTACTTATGTGGTTATTCTCAAGCTTTTTAGAAATTAACCTTTAATTTCTTCGGGAACTTAGAAAAATTATAACTTTAGCTATACAACTCCAAATGAAGTGGCTCTAGCTAGTTCCTACATAAAGCTTGACAAGCTATTTTCATATATTAATAACCACAGAGATAATTTATGGCTGATACATTCCCAGATTTAAAAAACGTGAGTACTTTCCAGACTTCAATGTTTACTTCAAAAATCCATATCTAGAGTTCTAGGTGTCCAAATCAGGTGCTTCAAAAACCTATGAATTTCTTATTAAGTCTAAATTCTTAGAAAATTAGTTTTAGTATTTTATCATATGGCAATCATTCCCAGATTTTAAAAATGTGAACATTGTCTAGATAAACTTCCAGAACTGTAATCCATTTTCAAAAATTATAAATCCTTCTGTACTTATCCAAAATATGTGTTCTTTGACTCAAATTAAAGCTTAAGGAGTTTAATTTATGTTCATAACTTTTTTTTTATCAAAGGAGATCATTTACTTAGGCTTTAGCCTATTTGAAAGTTACCACTCCGAGTCATATAAAAAAAATTTCAGAATCATGACCTAACTTTTAAAAATCATAACTCGAGCTATAGACCTCCGTTTAAGGTGATCTAAAACTTTATTTAAAAAGCTTCAGGAGTGAACTGTCATCTGAAAAAATTTCATAGCTAAACTCGACCTCTAACCCATGAAAAGGACATGCACAAACTGCTCTGTTTTCAAACTGAAAAACAGAGGTAAGAAAGACAACTGCAAGCTGATTTCTTGACTCTAATCTTCTAGAAATCAGACACCATGTGCATATAACAGACATGCACGAGAAGCATGAGTTGATGAGACTAGCATGCAATAATTGAGAATTACTCAGTATTATGAAATTTAAGAATTATCATAAGGAGGACAGGGGTTTAGAAAATTAATTAAAAGAGTGGAAGTTAGATTCCAAAAGATCAGATTAAAATTCAGATAAATGTTTTTTTTTAAAAAAATTGCTAATATCAATTTAGATATTTCTAAATTTAGGAGTACTCTCGATTACTATTGAATTTTAAATATACTAGTATAACTCTTAATTTATAATTAAAATTTTTGTTTGTAATCGTTTAAATTAATATTTACAATTTTTCCAATAGAAAGAAGTTGAAACTTGACTATAATTAATTGGCTGATTTAACCTGAATGTGTTGGATTGAGATTGCATTTCCTTTTTGACACAATAACCCTAACAGCCTCTTTTTGGAAGCCATCCCTCACCATCGTTTTCTTTTTTCCATTTATTCTTTTCAATTTTTTCGTTAGTTTTATGCAGTTTAGTAGGGGAAAAAAATCATTAATTAGGAATTAAATATGTAATTTACTTAATAAGACAAAAATGTGTAATTTAATCAGGTAAGAATTGAAAGTTGGAAAAATTATAATTTAATCCAACTAAAATATCAAAATCCTAATTCAGACCTTCACTCTCATTGAATTCCTAATCAGGATAAGATGCCTAATCAGGGATTTCTAAATCTTATGAATTTACCTTAATGCCCTTGAACGTTTAATAGATTCCGGATATTACTCTCTTTTGTCTTTAGTATAAAGCACCAACTGTCAACAATTTTTTGTTCTTATTAAAAGGCACCAAGTGCCTCTAACTAATTGATTTATTTGGTTTTTCCCATTATACCCTCATTTATTGGGACAATATTTTTTCATTGACTATTGCATTCTCAATCCATTCAACATATTTCTTTCTCCCCCTATTAAGTTTGTATATTTCCAATCCAATCAGTATGTTTCTTCTCTCTCCCCCATTAAGTCACTACTACAAAAATTGGATATCACTACCCCAAAAAACGTCCTTATTTAAAAAAAAAGGAAGTAAAAAATGAAGGCAGTGGCATTCTTGTAAATAAATGGAAGGAAAATGATCATTCAGCATCCCGAATTAAAGTTCGGGACTTGTAAAATTGATTTTTGGCGTTCTAATATATTTTCAGGACGCTTTAAGTAGTTTCGCGTGAGAATTTTTGGTTTAGCGCCATGATGTTTAATGTGTTTTGGAGTGAAAATCATTTTTATCGTCCTGAAATACGTTTCAAGACGCCTAATAGCCATATGAAATTTTTATGTTTGGCGCCTAGGGATTTTTTTTGTTTGGCTCCATGGGATAAAAATTTCATTGGCGACCTGAATTGAATTCAGTCGCCCAAATTGGACTCAATTTGGCGTGCCATTGGATTTTTTGGAATAAAATTTATTTGTTTGGCACCTTGGGTGGATTTTTTTATAATTTTTTTTTAACGTGGCGACCGAAAGAAAATAAGGTCGCCACTTGTAGAATTTAGGCGACTGAATTAAATTGGTCGCCCAAATTGCATTTTTTGAAACAAAATGTATTTGTTTGGCACCGTGTGTGGTTTTTTTTTAATTTATTTAATATTGGGGAATTTAGGCGACCCGGAAATTTATTTCGGGTCGCCCAAATTGCATTTTTTTTTTTTTGAATAAAATGTAATTGTTTGACACCATGTGTGTGGGTTTTTTTTTTAACAGGGGCGACTGAATTCAATTGAGGTCGCTAATTTTAGATTCGGTGCGACCAAATCGATTAGTCGCTCAAATTCAAATATAGGCGACTGAATTTCATTCGGGTCGCCTATATTTGAATTTGGGTGACTGAATCGATTTCAGTCGCCTCAATTCTAAAAGTAGCGACCTAAATTTGATTCAGGTCGCTTAAAATCCCCTTATTTTACAAACTCGCACGATCGTCTATATCCCTTTTATTTTCGAAGTGCCCTCTCTTCTTCCGTCGTTGCCGTCAAAAACCCTTTTCCTTTCTACCCTATTTCCCTCATCTTCCCTCATCGCCGGTGAACCCTATCGACTCAGCGCGTCCGTCATCTCCTTCGTCGTCGTCTCTCGTCGGCTTTGGTTCGCCGTTAGTCATCTTGAAGGTCGGCGCTTCTTCTTCTCTCGTTTTTTGTTGCTTTTATTGTTTAATTTTAGAGATTTCTCTAGGGTTTTGCGAATTAAATTAGCCAAAAGCATTGAGTAAACTATATAATTTTATATAGTTTTTGTCTAAGTTATTGAGAGGATGCCCGAAAGCCGCGTTTTCTCAGTCCGCTCTTTCACTTATTGGTACAAAGAATGAACTCGATCCGTTAGAGCAGCTGAACTCCGAGGGTTAGGATTAGGATCAAGGTTTGGTCCTCAACTAGTGGCCGAGCCACACTACCGCCAGGGACCGCAGGTGCAGACACAAAAGACGGCGTTACGTGTTTTTTTTTTTTATTTGGGAACGCTTAGCAATGTTCTGGTGTTAATGCAACGGTGATGGTGTTAATGGGTTTTCGCTATCAATGAGATGTTTTGTGGTATCTCATCTCTTGTTTGTTCCTTCTTCTACAGCGTTGTATTGAGGCTTGCTTGTTGGGTGAGCTTTGTTCTTCTTGTTGTTGTCTTTCGATTTGTCTCGTCCATGCTTTGTTCTTGAGATTGAAGTTAGGGATTCAGCCACCCTTTTTCTTGATTCTCCATCCTCTTCTTGCTGCAAGTGGTAGGCTCGATCCCCTTCTTACTTCAGTGTGTTAGTTTAGAATGTTTGTTTATTGAAGATTGAAATTTTTAGATTCAGAAAACTTATTGGCAAAGGATGATTAATATTAACAGTGCTAAAAAATTGATTTTTGTTGTTGTTGGAAACCTTAAGAAACTATATTTATGTTTGAGTATACATTATTGATTGGTAGTCATGTGTGTTTGTTGTATGGACTAATCTTTAGTTACCCCAAGTTGATTGAGAATGCTTTGATCTAATGTGTCCATCATAACTTGAGCAAGTTGTTTATGCTGTGCTTAAACTTTAGTGAGTGCATAGGAATTGGAATTATTGGATGTTACAGCTCAATTGGGCTTTACGCATACAATATTTGGTTGGACGTTCTCTATATCTCTGTCTTATTATGCAAAGAAAGATTTGAGATGAATTAGGAAGTGGAACTATATGCAATTCATTCAACTTTGCTTTGATTTAGTTTGAGCCATTGAACTATTATTTTCCGCGAGTATATAACCTTAAATATCATGAGATATTGTGTCGTGGTGATTGAATCACATGTTCACATGTTTTTGGAGTGTGGTTCATTTGATATTATTAGGTGAGTTTGAAAGTAAACAAAATTAAATTCATTAATTGATAATGACCGGGCATCATCAATTACATGCTGAGAAATTAAAGGATTGAATCCATTATAATGCAGATATAGACAAGAAGAGATTAAAGGATAGTCATCTTCGTCTTTTTTGACTACCTGCTGAGAAATCTTGGTCAAAGGTTTGAAGCAAACGGTTGCGCCCCCAAAATAGGTTAGTTGCTTTCATTTTATGCACACACACACATATTGTCCTTATATGATGCATTCTTCTTGAGAGAGAACAACACTTTTGTGTTATGGCTTCATGGATTATCAAGTGGTTTTATCCGAAGGTAAGTAGTTTCAATTCAAGTTTTTTACGAGACACGAGCTTTCTATTTAACAATTTGTTTTTGATTTATAGTGCCATCGACAACCAGGGAACACCGAGTGCGGATACTACGTTATCAATTGGATGCAATCTATCGTTTCCACCGGACGTACTACTGGCTTGCAAAACGTACGTAATGCTCCGTGATCCTCAAATGATGATATTTTTTGTTGTGGTACTTCGGTTGTTAATTATACCTTGTTTTCCAATTTACGGTTTTTTCGCATCGAGGATCTGTACTCACAGGATGACATCGATTCGGTTTGAGACATGATGGCTAGATATCTTCTTGAACATGGCTCACTGTGAATATATAGGCATGTCATTACTTGTTAGGTGATTGTCAATGTGAAACTTATTAAGTCTGTCGATTTCGGTTTCGTAAATTATTGGTGCTGCTCTTGAATTTGCCACTTTAATTTGTGAATATGAGGTTTGATTTTGGAAATAGATCACTGTCATATGAGGTTTGATTTTGGAATATGAGGTTAGATCACTTGTTTAATTCTCGGGAAATAGATCACGTCATATGAGGGTTGATTTTGCCATTATTCCTACTGCATTTGATTTTCCAATAACCAAGACTTGAGAATTTTGTTGAATCATACCATCATAACTGATTTGCTGAAAGTTTTATGTGTGCTTCTTGCTTGGGAGGTGTTTGATTTGCTTGTGTGGTACTTGTGATCATTACTAGGTGGCTCTCATTCACTTTAGCATTAGAGTTGAGCTAAATTTCGTATTTGAAACCTTGAAATTTGTTAAGCTTTGTGTGCAAAAGTCATTGCCGCTATATATATTTGCCTCTTGTCGCATATCGGTGTTATTGCCAATTGAAGGGAATGTTGATGCTATCTAATTGCGCATTAAATTGTGAAAGCTGTTGTGAAATTTTGGAGATTAATTGCCTCCAAATGTGAGAAAAATTTGTTGTCATAGTGGTGCTTTGTTTGTTGTTTTGGTCTAGTTTTAGTAACCTAAATCTAGGTCATACCTTCTTTCTTTTTCCGTTGAATTTTTGAAAGTTTGGATCTACACTTTAATTCATTATCGTGTGACTTTCCCGAACTTGTCTTCTTAGGCTCTGCAGTTGAAGTTTTCTCTTTGGAGTTGTTGATATTCTTGCATCCTCATGGTTATGTTGAAAGCTAAGTTGTGAATTTGATTGATTTTGTTGAACTGATCCGAGCCTGAATACGTATGTAACATCTATATTGTCATTCTCTTGTATGATCTTGTATGTGTAGCCAATTCTTTTGTTGAAGTCACTTTTACAATTTTCTTATTGAACCTTGTTGTATTCATTGTTATTTCACCTTCTTTTGATGGAATGCACATACATATAATTCATACAAAGTCATAATATATTATCTATTGTCATTCTTTGCATATGCGCTTAATTATTTTGTGAAGTATTTGCAAAGCAAATTGGACAAACAAAATAGCAAGCACATTTTTAAAAATAATAATAATTTAAGGCGACCGAAAATCAATTCGGGCGTCTTTGGATCATAAGAGACAATAGAAATAGATAATCAGTCGCCTATTACTAAAGAATCAGTCGCCTAAAATGGCAGAAAATAACAACTGGCCCCATAATAGGCGACGAAAAGAGTTCAAGTCGCCCCCGGGTCGCCCATATGAGGCGACCGAATAGAGTTCAGTCGCTCCATATGAGGCGACCTTAATAGAGTTCAGTCGCCTCAAAAGAGGCGACCAGATTTGTGTTCAGGTCACCTCATATGAGGCAACCCGATTTGTGTTAAGGTTGCCTCATATGGGGCGACCGAACTTTTCGTGTCGCCTCATATACACCAAATGACTACGCTCTCCCCGACGTCCCGTAGAATAAGGACGTTAATTGGGTCTTTTTTAGGTCATCTTTTAGGTATTTTGTAGTAGTGAGTTTGTATCTTCAATCCAATCAACATGTTCCTCTCTCTTCCCTTAATAAAGTAGGGGTAAAAATGAAAATATTTATCAATTGAATACTAATTTAATGACTTAACTTCCCTTTCTTGGTATAAGAGAAATTATAGTTGGTGCCTTATAATAAGGATTAGAGGAGTACTCCTCGGGTCCTTATTATAAGGCACCAACTAACAATTCTCACAAACTAATAAAAACAGTTGAAGTCAATAAAGTTACCCTAAAATTTAAGTAATTTCCAATATTACTCCTACTAATTACATTAAATTCCAATATCATATTAATTATTACTCTCACCTACTACCCTTATTAATTATAGGCATACATGGAAAAAAATAATAATTAATACTTCTTGAAAATAAGTAAGTGCCTTATAAAAAGGACAATTATATTTATTAGTTGTTACTTTTATAATAATGAAGAAATAATAAAGAATAAATGAAGTACATATTTATTCATCCACACACTCTTTCCTTTCTTCCATTCTCTTTGTCCATTTTTCTTACACGTCCTCTCCTCTTTCCTCTACTTCCTTTCTTGTCGTTTTTCATTATCTTTCTTTTGCCGCCCGCTGCCATATGTCCCTAGAAAAGTCTCATTAATCTATTAAGTATTACGTATTTAAATTATTTAATTATATATAAATACGTGAAATACGGAGTAATTGAGTTACTTTCTTTGGCTAAACTGATGCTCCATAATTGAGCTGACGAGGGACCAGTGTAATTAAAGTCTAAAGAAATAAATATTTTATGGAACAGATAAGAAATGTGGTATTCAAATGAGTGTCTCTTTTGACCCAAGAAAAAAGACTGAGTATCTCTCACGGATGCGGTTTTCCTATACGCAAAACGCGCGCAGTTTTGGGTATAGGACAATAAGCAAGTTCCCACTTTTTCTTGAAAAATATTAGGTACTAAAAAAATACTTTAGGATAGATAATCGATACTAAAAAAATATTTTATAACCCTGAAATATTATTTTACGATCTTGAAAAAATATTTAAAGATCGACCGGTACTAACAAGATATTTCAAGATACTCTCATAATCTTAAAATATTATTTTAGAATCTTCAAAAAATATCCTCAAGTATATTTTTAGTATCAATCGCACTGAAATATTTTTTTCAACATCATGAGGTATTTTTTCGTATCCTGAAATATCTTGTTATACCAAGTCAATTCCCGAAATATTTTTTCAAGATCCTAAAATAATTTTTCAAAATCATGAAGTATTTTTTAGTAGCAAGTAAATATTCCGAAGTATCCTATTAGTATCGGTCATTTCCTTGAAATATTTTTTGAAGATCCTAAAATAATTTTTCAAGATCATGATGTTTTTTTTTAATACTAATCAATATCCTGAAATATCTTGTTAATACCAGTTAGTGCCCTAAAATATGTTTTGAAAATCCGATTAAAATAATTTTTCAAGATCATGAGATATTTTTTCAGACTAGTCAAGATATCTAAAGTATCTTGTTAGTACCATTCGGTGCCTTGAAATAATTTTTCAAGATTATGAAGTATTTTTCAATACTAGTCAGTATCCTGAAGTATCTTTTCAATATCTTTCAGTGCCTTGAAATATTTTTTTCTTGAAAAGAAGTGGGAACTTGCTCATTGTCCCATTCCCAAAACGGCCGATTTTAGATATAGGACGGCAACGCACCAAAGGCGTCAGCGGGCCAAAGCCGCATCCGTCTCTCACATGCACATGGTGCTGAAGATGACATGAAAGTAATCAGTGGGTGGGAGAAATAAAGCAAAAGAAAAGAAAAAGGTGGTCGTGATACAAATGAAATATTAAATAATATTAATTGACTGACTAATGCTATTGAGAAAATGTCAGTCATGGATTTAAAATATAAATTAATGATACTTAAAAGGCATAAGAACAAATTCTAATTAATGATACTTAAGGTTTTCCTTCAAGGTTTAAAGAGTAAAAGGTTCTCACCTCTCTTAATAAAGTGCGTTTAACGAAATTTTAAGGTGACATTAACGTTAATTTTTTTGTCATATTTTAACGACCAATGATAGCTTTTTAATGGTATGTAACAATATTATTACATTTTAAAGCTTCTAGGATAACATTAAAAAAAAAAAAAATTAAAGGCAACATTGCTCATCAGCAAAAACTTCTGAAACAAATTTAAACATTGAAAGCAACAGCAGTCTTGAGGGACCATAAGTCGTCAATGGCCAATGGCACTATTTACTTCCAAGTTCCTGTCAATGAGTCAACTCGGTCCTGAAGGTTTTTTTTTTTTTTTTTTTTTTTTTTTTTTTTTTTTTTTTTTTGGAATTTAAGGCAAGCCTACTTGGAGAAAGCATAAAGTTAGCAATAAAATTTTGAGGAAATTACTATGAAGTCTAAGGAAGGGACTTAATGATTGAACCATAATTTTATACAATTTTTCATAATTAATTTGAGATTTTTAATATATTTTTGGGATATTATTACATAATTAAATAATAATTTGAGTTAGAGACATTTGTATTGAATTAAATGTTATTAAGCATAAATGGTCATAATTTATTAATTATTCATGCAAATGATTTTTTAGACTTTTGATGTTACATTATGCCTAACCTTGTATTGTATGTGCTTAAGAAGAAAATTTGAGATTTTGGAGGGTCAAAAGTAAAATTTTGAGGATCGAGAAAAGTCACAGAAAAGGCCCTAAAATTTTTGAAAATTGCAAATCAATGAAGAAAAGGGATAGGAAAAGTTACATTAAAAACCCATATGTTAATGAAATTACAAGTTCAACCTCATTAATATTTTAATATTTTATTTTTGTACCGTACAAACTTTTAAACTTTATAAATTGGTCCTTAATCAAAACTTGCGTTTTGACGAGAAACCATTAGGTTTTCTTCTTCATGATGGGGTTGAAGGAGAGTCAGAGGAGAGCGTCGTGGCAACACCTGAGAGATTCGATCCTTCCTTCTCGCCTTGACCTCTCTTCCTCGCCGGCGACAACTCTCTTCTTCACCGTCGCCGGCAAGCTTCAACCACTACTTCTTCATCCTTACACCACCATCGGAGAAGCTTGAGCATGACCCAAAGAGGATAGGGAGGATGAAGAGAGAATCGAAGGTTCGGATGACATTATCACCACCGTTGTTCCTTCATTCTCCGTCAACCACCAACCATTGAAACAACATCACCACTACCAGAGTCCACTATTCGGCCTCCATACTACCATTTCCGGCCAACCTTGGGAGCTCGGACCGGAGAGGAAGCATAAGTTCAGAGACCATAGAATCAAACGAAACTTTGGATCTTGTCGGAGAAGAGAGTACACCATCCTCATTGTCAGAAACCACCACCATCGTTATTCTCTTCCTTTATTTCTGGCGGTTTAATCACCACCACCATCTCTTTTCTTCCATCTTCACCAATTTCCTTCTCTTGAACCCAGTAGAGCACTATTCAACCTTCTTCTTTGCTTTCATTCCACCACGATCGGCGTCCCCTTTCTCTTTTTTCTTCCGCATTCTAGGTGCCATCTTCCTTTCTTCTTTCCATCTCAACCGATGACCTTCTCCATTCTTTCTATCAAATCTAATGCTTCCTTCATCTTCCATGACTATTTGGTTTGTGAAGCTCCTGTAGGAGGCTCTATGACTATATGTGGCTGATCCCTTTACTTTTTGGTGATGATGATTTATGCTTGAACTCGACTATATTGAGTGTGTTTTTCTATCCTTCAATTAGTGATTTATATATTTGAATTTTCTAATTTAATATATAATTTTGAAATTGAGATTCATGTTAATTATCTCTATTAGTTTGACATTTATAGTTAAGAATGGATTTTGTAGTATGAAAAATATATATTTTTGAATTTCTTTGTGGTTGCAACAAGATTATATCAATTAGCGTGTTATTTCCTAGTTAATGTGGTTGATTTTTGTCTTCAAGGATTGTTTAGTACTTAATTTCAAAAAGATTCATGTTACATTATTTCAATTTTAATCGTACATTAAGTGATTTTAAACAATATCTCAAGAGGTAGTGGTTAGCTATGTTTGTAGGAACTACTATTAATTGAGAATATTGAACTCAAATGTTATTTTGAAGTTTTTTTTCTTATGACTTAATGAATTTTAACTCCTAATTTTTTTACGCAAAGATAGTCACTTTCTTAATTACCAATAACATTCATCATTTATATTTTCACTCTTAATTTAAACATTTCTTCTTTATTTTCTAAAAATACCAAAAAGAGTATAAATAACTTTTTTTTCTGAATTTTAATTTAGAGAAAATCAATTTCAAATTCCCCTTTCTAACAATGTTTTTAGTACTTAGTCTAATCTAGAGAATTCAAAATAAAAATGCTCCTTAATAAGAAAACGATCCTAAATTGTTTACACTATATTGTATTTTAATTTGTGGCAAATATTGAGTTGACCCCAAATGACTAAAGTTGTATCAAATCACTTAATTAGTTAATTATCAAGAAGTCCTAATAAAAATGGAGAAGGAGCATGTAATGATAAATACCAACATAAAGAGGAAGCATGAAAATTGATGACTTCCCAGTTTTAATAGATTTGAGATATATTTTGATATATTTAGGAAGTCATCAATGCTAAATTAAAGAGATTTTATTGAGATTTTAAGAGATATCAATCTACATGCATTATCGTGGGTTTCAATTTAAAATAAAAGCTTTTGAGTTTAGGAAATAAATAATAGTAATAGGAAGTTTTCTAACAAATAAAAATTCAGTTTTTTATTATTATTATTATTATTATTATTATTATATCTTTTTCTTGTTCACAATCGGGAAGCAAGAGACTATTATTTGATTGATTTTCAATTCATTGTTTTGTTTGGGGAATTGAATAGACAAATGGGCCCCACCAATTGAATGGACCGAAGACCTAAAGTGAAGAGGAAAGAAACGCAAGACTTGAGAAAAGGAAATTGAAGGCGGCTGGTTATAAAAAGAAGGACTATTCATCATCATGGGTGGCAATTTTTGAGCATAAAAGAGGGAACAAAGAAGCGAGAGGGAGTAGCGGAAGTGTTTCGGTTCTCTTCATCATCTCCACGGAAGAATGAGAGGACCGTGGAGGCGATGGAGAAGCTTTCTTTGCCCTCTCTCCTTATTCTTTGAACCTAAATTCTTATCTTTTTGTTATGGATTTTAGTATATCCATGTGTGGCTAAATTTTCTTTTCAACCTAGAGAACCCATGAACTTGTTTGGGTTCTAGAGATTATTCCCACGGATTAGTTTTGCTTAATTTTATTTCAGTTTATTTAATCTTATCTTATTTGTTATTGCTTATTGATTGGACATCTTGAGCATGTTTTGAGGATTTAGGGTTGAACTTGGAAGAGGGAATCTTAAATTGACCTTAAGATTAAATAATGTGGAATTAGATTTTAACCTAATTTGCATCTAGGGTGGCATATACCTAGAAGCTCCGCATAATCAAATTAGAGTGAGCCTGATTTAAAACGTATCTTATTTAGTTGTGTGAGGCATTACATAATTAATTAAGGTAGGTATATAAATGGACTGGAAGGCATTTATAGACATTAATACTCTAAATCTAAATTAGCTGATTAAGTTAAGTCAAAATTAATTTAGTGGGAATAAAATATAGGAAATAAATAAGGGATTAGTGACTCTAGGTTGCTCGTTCGATTAGTGTGGTTGTTTGTTTACTTTAATTTTAGTTTTAATTTCTTTTCTCTTAATTAAATTCAATTTGTTTTGCTCAACTTAAATGAAGGTGTAAAATTAATGCTTAACTGAAGTTGGTGATACTAAGTCCTCGTGGGAACGATACTTTTCTTATCACTTTATTACTTGATACGGCCCTTATACTTGTAAAGTCTATAGGCTATAAAGTTTTACCCTATCAAGTTTTTGGCGCCATTGCCGGGGACTTGTGTGTCACAACTGTCTTGGTTGGAATTGATTGAGCATTAGTAGTTTAAGTTTGAGTTCGTAAATATCTTGTTTCTTTTCTTTTGTTTAGCAAAATAAAAAAATAAAAAAAATTATGGATTTCACATCGCAACCAGCTGCTCTTAATATTAAGAATGATATAGATTCTTTGTCTTCAATACAAAATGGACTAATTGCTATTTTAAATTCTTTGAATAAATCTAGGCAACAAAAAAGGAGGATAAATGATGGTTGTATTCCATATGTTGATTATTCTCAATATGTTTGCATGTCTTGTGTTTGTTGTGGAGGCAATCATTTATATGAATATTTTCCATATAGTACAACTAGTCATTTTGTGAGAGTTGATTTCACTAGGAACCAAGCTTGTTTTGATAACTCATTTTGTCATAGTGAAGGTTTTGAGCAACAAAATTTTAGGGATCCATAAGTCTATTATTCTCATGAAAATACCCATCCTTTTTACTCTTATCCACATTTTGAAGAACACACCATTGAATACAAGGAAAAATCTAATTTAGAAAGATTATTTAAGGAGTGTGTGGAAGGATCGAAGAGATCTAATAGAGAGCAAAAGGAGTTTGCCACTAGAATTGAGGAGTTTGACACTAGGATCGAGTCAAGTGTCCAAAATATTGAGGTATATGCGAGTCAAATTGTTTCGTAATACCCCAAAATTCATATGTCTCTTAAATATTATAGTTTGGCCAAATAATACCTATTTAAAATAGGAAAGTATGTTATCTCTAATTTTAGTAATTTATTTGTTTATTTTCCTTGGAATTTAAAGAGGCAAAAATCCAATTTTATTTTAGGGGTCATAAATTGCCCTATAATTATTAAATTAATACATGGTGCATAAATGGCCATGAAAAGCTAAAAAGTTGTGAGGAAATAATTAAACCAATTAGAGAAAATTGCCAACAATTAGTGGATAATTCAATCTATGTTAATTGAATTATTTTCATAAACATTCACAATTAATTTAGTGGCATATGTTAAAGGCATAATTAAGGATGTATTACCTTAATTAAGAAACAAGGGCTAGTGAAGGGCTAGGATTAGCATAGAAGTGGTTTCTAATTAATCTTAGAACCAATCATATTTTGACAATTACACCTAACTACTTTATTAGGGATGCTAATTAAGATTAGGTATGGAGGGCTAAGATTAAATTTGATAAAACTAAATCCAAAGGCTTTAATTAAGCCTCATAAAGCCAAATCCTTGTGAAATTGAATTGACCAATGATAAATCAAGAAAATATTCTTAATCCTCATGAAATTGATTGGACCAATGAGAGATTAGCATAAATGGAAGGTCAAGATTAGATTTAATAAAGCTAAAATCTAATGGTCTAAATTAACTACATAAAGCTTAATCCATGAGAAAAGGTTTTGACCAATGAGAGAGAGAAAAAAATTAAAGCAAATTTGATAAAGTTTGAAATCCTAGAGTAAATTGGATAATGGTTTGAAATCCAATAAATATCCGATGTACACAAGTAAAAACTCAAAACAACAAATAAAGTGATAATTTATACAAATTTAAATAGTTGTGAAGAAGTAGGAACCGGAGAAAATATAAGGACTTATCTTGAACCCACATAATTTAACCTCGAAAGTAAGCCTAGTAAAGGCTATTTTTGCAAACGTTGAAGAATAAGCTTAGTACAACCAGGGGAATCTCATTAGACCATAGATCTGGATATCCAACTACTAATCAAAAAGCATACTCAGAATTTAAAAGTATTAGTGATTGATCAGGCAACCAAAAATGAATTTCGTTAAAGTAAAACCGAAGACTCAGTTGGAAGAAACTTCTTCATTAAGTATGGGTCCAATGGTTAAGATTAAAACTTCTTAACTAAGTTTAGATCCTATGATGGAAATTGAGGAAGAGGAAGTTCAAAATAATTGCAAGAATGCCATGACATTTCACTATAAATAGAGGGCTTCCCTCTTCATTCTCTTCACACCAAAAACCATTCTAAGCAAGAGTGGAGTGAAGCAAGAAGGAGGAGGGAGTAGCAAGAGTCTTCAAGAGGTAAGCTTGTTTTTAGTTTCTAGTCTTTATTTTTATAGTTCTTAGTAGTTCTTAGTTGTTCTTAATAGTTTTTAGTATAAAGGTTAGTTTGATCTTTAAATCTTCCAAGAAGTTTTGATTTCATGTTTTTATGATTAAAAATGTATTTATTTCAAAAATATGGTGGAAAATATTGTGGAGCAAAATTCTTGGAAATTGAAGATCGAAGTAGCGAAGTTCGGGCAAAATTTTTGGTAAAATTTCTGGGCAAACAGCAAAAGAAATGATAATATTTTATGTTGAAAATGAATCCCATAAACCACCAAAATTTCCAGAAATAAAGTAGATATGTAGGCCTTTCCGAATATATATAATATGTAGCGTTTTTGATTCTTGTACAAAGAGATACAACCGGTTGAAGTTAGGCCATTTTTATGGATGAAATTCTGGGCAACGTTGTGAAAAATGAAAACTGGGAATTTTTCATAAATTCTGGGTATATGAAAGTATTTTTTATTGAAAATATATATCCTAAGGATTCTGGGGAATTTTACGGATCCTCGTTTCGATTTTTCAAGAATTAATTATGATTTTTCAAAGTTGATGCAAAATCTGCCCAGAAAATTCAGTATTGCGTTTTTAAATAAATGTAAGGGCAAAATTGTAATTAACAAATCCACCAAGGGTAGAGAGGTAAATAGAGGTGAAAATATCCCTTAGAATATTGTTCTAAGTATTATGGTGATATGTTAGGATATCCAGGAGGTCCGGGCGGGTTCAAAGGTCGGGCATGTGGCCATTACACGGTGAAAGGTACGTTCGCGTACTGTAACACTAACTCTGATGCTTATTGTATGCTTATATGTGATAGATTAATTCAAAAATTCATGGATAGGACTTTGTCTTGGGTTATGCACTATGTATAAGACTCTTTCTTAGTTCATTGTTTATACATTCAGCTTTATTTATACGAGTTACAGTCTCGGTAATGCCATTGAGTTTTCCTAGCGCTGAGGACACGAGGAGCAGTCGTGGCACTGGTTAGTGCAAACATGGTTGACTGTGCATGTGCTATGTGCTATGTACTGTTGTTGTGATTGACATTACATCTGCTGTGTGCTTATGTATTGTTGCAACCTTACATCTGCTGTGTGCTATGTATTGGTTAATGCTGTAATGTTATGTATATCTGTCATACATATTTTGTCATACATAAGCATAAGGTTAACCGTTACCTGAGGTTCAATGAATATTGAACCTCAGCTCTTACTTTAGCTTCAGGATCCGGTGTGAACAGGATCGAAGACAAGGGTAAGCAGCAGGCGTGAGGATTGGCCGGAGAAAGTTCTTTGGATATGTACTTAACGTTGTAGTCATTCAAAATTTTTGTATCGCTGTGGAAGCAAACATATACATTACAGTGGATGTTTATTAGTTACTCTTCAATTTAAATACTTCAGATGCTCTACTCTGATCAAACTATTTTGATAACGCTTTCGAAAAGTGGGATGTTACAGTTTCAACTCTTGAGACTATAAGGCAAAATAATTCCTTAAGCTTGACGACTATTTCTTCTGCTAATAATAGTGATTATTGTGAGAAAGTTGAAGATGTGGAATTGCGTGAGATTATGGATAATGTAGAAAGTGATTGTGAGCTTGAAATTGATTTAGATGTGGATGTCTATAAGAGGTTTCGATTGTGGAGCCTATGGTTTGTGATTTTGATGATCAATTTAATGTGGATATCTCCCAAGAGTTGTTGTTCATAACTCTCCTATTAAATTGTTGACTCTTAAGTTGATTTTATTGGATGCTCCAAATTCTTGGAAGTGCTTATGTTTATTTTCAAAGATATGCATGTTGTGCTTCATTTGAATTTAGTGATTACTTGTACTCCAAAATTGTCTATGATTGAGGAAATACAAGTAATTAACTGGAATGATCAAGTTTTGCGTGTGACACCTTGTTGCTTGAAAAGGAATGAAGACAAGGTAATTGAAGTGTTTGATACTTATGATTAGTGGTTTATTTTGAGAAGTCTGGCTAAAGACTATAAACCAACACTAGTGCAAAAAAGGCTTTTAAGACCGGACAAAAGAGGGGTCGTAAGACCGGACATGCGACCGATCTTGTTCCAGCCGGTATTAAAAGTCTACCATTTAAGACTGGACTCGAACCGGTCTTAAAGAAACTATTTTAAGAGGACATTTAAAAATGTCGGTCTTAAAAAGTTGTACTAAATAAAGCCTATTTTTTGTTCGGTCCTAAAGCTCAACTTTTAAGAAGGCCAAAAAATAGGCCGCTCTTAAAAGATCGGAATTATAAGACCGGACAAGACACATACGGTCGAAAAATAGCGGCTTCTAAGACCAGACGACTAATTATACACGGTCTTAAAAGACCGACTTTCAAGTGGATGATAAATACATCCGGTCTTAAAGATTTTGATTTAAGACCGGACGTCTAAATATACCGGTCTTAAAAGACCAACTTTTAAGACCGGGTTTAATATCAAAACTCAAAAGTAGTCGACCTTTAAGACGGTCATATAATTACATCCGGTCTTAACAAGTGAACATTGAAGACCGGCTTATTATTTCTGGCCTAAATTTTCCCGAATTTTAGGAGTACTCTCAGGAATACCATAATTTGAATTCATTTCCTCATCAATATCAATGACCCTCTTTCCTTGGAGAGCTACGAGACCACATTTTATTTTCTTGATCGGTGATATAGAACACTTGTTTTGCCCGGGTCTGTCATAATAAAAGGTTCATCTCCAAAACTTCTACCATTGACATCGACTAATGTAAATTCTAGCCGATCGATCCGAACACCATTATTGACATTAACCCACTTGCATTTGAAAATGGGAAATCTAATTTTCACATAGTCCACCTCCCAAATCTCTTCAATAACCCCATAATATGGCATGACTGCCAATAAAGGGCTCTTGTCTTTTGAACTCGGAGAAGTGCATAGATTCGGCCTCTAACATAACACACCGTTACGGGACCGTGCTCGTATCATCTAGGGACTTCGTGTAAAATGTAAAACCATTGATCACATACGAATTCCAACTTATGACATCAACCTCAGGACCACTTGCTAACCATTTGATTGTATCAGAAACACATTCCTCTCCCTCGACCTTTTGTTTGAACCAGTTTGCAAAAGTTCTGTTATGCTCCCTAATCAACCTTTGTTCAATCATTCGATGATTTTCTTTCCTTACAGCTGCTTTATGTGCAGCTATCTTTGGCTTGAACTTCATCGACGTTATTCAAGATGTATAAGTGGACTTGTGACAATTCATCGGGATCCACACTCTTTACGGAAGCCCTCGTCTACCCCCATCGGCATCCGACGTTTTGGAAGCCCAATATGTCTTACTTTGGCCAAATAATCTTGACAAAATTCCATGGCTTCTTCGAAACATATTTCCCGAACAATCGATGCTTCATTTGGTATGCGTTCTTCACGTACCCTTTTAGGAATTTCATAGATCTTTCAATTGGGTACATCCACCGTAAATGGATAGGGCTGCACATCTTTATCTCTCTCACTAGATGAACAATTAGATGAACCATGATGTCAAAAAATGTAGGAACAAAAAGCTTCTCAAGGTGGCACAAGATAAGATATCCTTCATTGTCCAATTCATCCAACTTTTCAATCTCAAAAACTTTACTACAAAGCGCATTGAAGAAGACACAAAGTCTAGTCAAAACGACCCGAAGATCATATTCGGCGATGCCTCGAATAGCTATTGGGAGTAGTTGTTGCATCAAGACATGACAATCATGAGACTTTTGGCCTACTAATTTCAAGTCCTTCATCGATACAAGCCTCTTAAAATTTGAAGAATACCCGTGGGAACTTTTTGTGCCATGTAAACACTCACAAAAACTTCGTTTCTCATCCTTAGACAAAGTATGAGAAGCCGGGGGATAATAAGTTCTCTTTCCATCTGGCCTTGGATGTAACTCTTCGCGTATTCCCATTGCTATCAGATCCAATCTTGCCTTCACACCATCCTTGGAACTACCTTGTATGTTGAGAAGAGTGCCGACAATACTATCACATACGTTTTTTCTCCACATGCATGACATCAATACCGTGTCTCACATCAAGATTGCGCCAATATGGAAGATCGAAGAATACAGATCTCTTTTTCCATATATTTGTTTCTTTTCTACTCTTTGCGGTCTTACCGAATACGACATTGATATTTTTCACCTTTTCATAAACTTGCTCCCGAGTCAATGCCACCAAAGCATCTTCATACTCTTGGCCACCAAAAAGGCTTTCTTCAATCGACGATATGGGTGGCCCCGTCTAAGAAATCTCCTATGTCCAAGATAAACCGTCTTTCTTCCATGTTGAAGTTGATGGTAGCATGTGCCTTCTTCACAAACCGGACATGCTTTATGGCCTTTTACACTATACCCCGACAGGTTCCCATATCTTTGGGAAGTCGTTTATAGTACAAAATATCATGGCTCGCATTTTAAACACCTCCTTCTTGAAAGAGTCAAAAACATCAACACCTTCCGCCCACAACTCCTTCAAGTCTTCGATCAAGGGCTGAAGGTAAACATCAATGTCATTTCCGGGTTGTTTCGGTCCCGAAATCAACATAGACGCATGATGTACTTTCGTTTCATGCATAACATTGGAGATAAGTTGTAAATAATCAGTAGTACAGGCCATGAACTATGTATGCTGCTAAGGCTTCCATATGGATTCATGCCATCCGTGCTAAGGGTAAGCCTAAGGTTCCTAGGTTCTTCGCCTAAGTTCAGAAATAATTGATCGATTTTCTTCCATTGAGAAGAATCGGCCGGATGTCGAAGGTTTCCATCAGAAATCCTCTCATCTGCATGCCACCTCAAAATTTTTGCATCATTTTCATTCACAAACAACCGCTTGAACCTTGGTATGATTGGAAGATACCGAGAACACTTTTACGGGCCCCTTATTTGACTTGTACCTTGGGGTTTCACATTTCGGACAATTCGCTCCTCTTCAAACTCTTTTCTATACAACACGCAATCATTCGGGCATGCATGGATCTTTTTGTACTCCATCCCGAGTGGACAAAGTATTTTCTTAGCATCATAGTATCGATGCGGCAACACATTATCATCCGGAAGCATGTCCTTAAAAGCCTCAAGCATTTCTGAAAAACTCTTGTCGCTCCATCCATGACGTGCCTTCAAGCTTACCAATTTCAATACGGCATTCAACAATTGGTATTTTTTACACCACGGTATAGAGGGGTCTGCATCACCGCACATATTACCATATGCATGTGATTGATGAAAAGCCTCTTCTCCTACATCACGGATAATGTCCTCTATGTGATCATCCATATCCGTGTCATTATCATCAAAGGCCACTTCCCTATGTTGAGACCCACTTGGTACTTTTTCACCATGCCATACCCATCTTGTATAAGTCTTACAAATTCCTTCACAAATTAAATGTGTGTGTATAACTTCAGGACTTAGTCGCCTCTCATTCAAACATTTTACACAAGGGCAATAAAACTTCCCACCCTCGGCATGGGCATTTTGTTTAGCAAATTTTATAAAGTCCCTCACCCCATTTCGATATTCAACACTCGTCCGTTTAGCATTTATCCAACTGTGATCCATAGTAGAATTCCTATATATATAGACGGAAAGATTTAACATACATATATATGCTCAAATGTCGGTTATGTCTTTTGTTTTCCTTTTTTTTTTTTCCGGATAAACTTGCTCATTAAATGCAGAACGAAGAATCACTTTTGGTCATAAATGTATCGCAGTGAATCCAAGAACCAAAATAAATGCATGACGAGGAAAGTAAATGCATCCGTGAAGGTCTTGTGGACTCACTGTATCATATAAATTCAAATGCGTTTGCTTAGTCTCTCTTCTCCCGCCACGAACGTTGATGTTGCGGATGCAAGAGTAACCTAAAAACATTTATTGGTCAGTTGGGTAGGTCTAAAGTGCAATTATAATCTTCAAAATACAATATCCATTAACAACACGTAAAAACCCACAAGAACATTTGATCGATTTCGCTCAACCCAGGAATAACCCGAACGATGAGCGGGAAAATCATAAAGTTATATAACCGAAACATCTCTTACAGCTTGGTCTATAGACGTTTAGCTAAGGAACCAGAAAGTGATTGTCGAGAGAGCAACGCGAACCGATTAAGTGGCGACGTAACCCGACTAACACTTTAGGCGCGACAAGAGAAGTTCGAGAGGGAAATTTAATATTCCGCGACGGAGCGAGACATGTTTTATATTTGGGATTTTATTAAGACCGGAGTTTTATAATACTCCTAGGACCTAAATTGAGACAATTAAACCAGTTCATTAAAAAGTAGACGGTTCTATATATACAATTTTTTAAGACCTCCGTTTTATAATACTCGAGTCCTAAAATTCCTCGTTTTTGTGATTTCTAAAAAAGGATTTGGCGAGCGCAAAGAATGAATGAATAAAAATTAAAGGAAAACGGGAGTTTCTTTAATTACATATATTACTTGCATATGCACGTACACAAGAAAAAATACAAAAGAAAAACAAGCGAGAAAATTATCAAAAACAAGAATCGACTAAACATCTCCCGAAGCTTATTATCCTCCAAAGCCTTGGCGATTTCGGTGTGAACAACATTAATTTCCCACGGGAGATCGGCAAGTTTTGTCTTACTCGATTCAGCCACAATGCTTCATTAGAGGAAAGAGGAGAGGGGTCAGTAGTAGTCACGGTAGGGCCAAGAGGTTGGAGAGGGGGAGCGGGAACCTCTTCATCATCCGAAGAAATAACAATGGGTGCAACGACCCGAGACTCCTCTGTCACAATAGGACGGACTCTCGATGGAGGAGGCGCACCGTATAACAATCGACGGAAGGCACGAGCATCACGACTAAGAGCACCCCTATGAGCGGTTCTCTTGAATCTAACCATGGTTTGGCGGTTGGGGCGAGAGAGGTATGAGGAGTTAATTAATAAAGGCAGAGAGCTGTTCTCAGATAGCCACGTACGTAGTTTGGAGTTACAAGGTAGTGAGGAATTAATAAGGAGTTATAGGTACGCGGTATAAATTCCATTATTTAATATTTTTGCAATTCATTTTATTTTAAGACCGACATTTTTTAAAATATCTGGTCCTAAAAGTCTAAATTACTTTTAAGACCGACCTTTTATCATTAACCCGGTACTTATAGGTATGCGGTATAAAATTCTATTATTTATTTTTTTTGTTTAGACCGATCTTTTATAATAAGTCTCGGTCCTAAAAGTCTTACTTTTAAGACCGACCTTTTATCATTTACTCGGTACTTACACTTTTCGCTCAAATGAATGATGCGAGTCTCTTCGGCTTCGAGATAAACTTCCCAACTAGGCGTCTCCTCGTATTCGATGAACAATGCATCTCCTCATTAAAGTTTCCGGCGTTTCACATTGTTCAGGATGGGTTCTCTATTTAAACCCGTTGTTACCTTTCTTCACATTCTTCTCCCCAGGTCCTCCGTTTCCTCCTCCTCCTCTTCAACCTCGCCCCCACTGTAATGGCTGCTCCCCCAGGTCCTCCGTTTGCTCCTCCTCCTCTTCAACCTCAGCCCCCTCCGCCACCGTCTCCTCCAAATCCGACTGTGAAGCAGTTGGTGCAGTCACTGGTGGCCCGCGTCGATCAAATCGATCGACATTTGGGCCAATTGGTTCAGCTTGCTCATACGATGAACAACAAGCTGAACATGGTACTCCACGCCAATGACGTGAACTACGATCCCGCCGAAGACGACTCGACGACTCCGACAACTCGACGACTCGACGCCCCCTCCCTCTCCGACTACGAGAGGGATTAGTTTTTTTTGTTGCATTTTTATATTTTTTTTTTTTTGTGATCGCTGCCCTATAGGGGCGTAAAAAAAAATTAGTAAATAAAATATTTTTAAATTTTGTTCTCGTGCGAGTTTAGTACTTTATCCATTATCTCGAACTGGAAAGCAATAAACAAGGCAACTATGAAGGATGGATAATGGCAGACTAAAAAACCTAAAATAAAAGAACGAAGACTTTAGTTAGTAAATCGACGGTCCTAAAAACACTGCCATTTTTGTCAGCTTTGGTTTCCATATCCGATTGCCTCTTGTCCTTTTCATTCTCGTCTTTCTTTTTCCGACAAAAAGGAAACAAACAAAACATTGTCCTCGTGTAAATCCAACAACAGAAATTCACAGAATACAGTTAAGAACATACAAAAAAAAGGATCTTTTACCTTATTCGGATAAGAACAAACAAAGTGACTATTCTTCTTAAGGTTGGACATTCGTTATCGTCGGTTTTACCTCCCCATGTTAGAAACAAAGTGTCCTTTTCATTATCTTCCTTCTTTTTCCGACAAAAAGACAAAAGACAAAATAAAAGGGATACCGATAATGTCTTTCTATACATGGAGAGGTAAAACGAAGATAATGAAGGACCTAGCTTAAGCAGAACGCCAGAACCTCGGTTGTCTTCAACCCTATCCATTTAATTTGTGTGAAAAGATGTATTTAAAGGTGATTGACTTTTAAGATCGCACAAATAAAAACATATGGTCCTAAAAGTTAAGCGGACTTGTAAGTAAAGGACTTTTAAGACCGATTATTTATAAAAACACGGTCCTAAAAGTTCCGTGACTTTTAAGACCGACCTTTTATAATACGTCGGGACCTAAAAGTTCATGCGGTCTTTTAAGCTTTTAGGAGCGGACACTAAAGCAATATACGGTCCTAAAAGTCTCATACTTATAACACCAAAGACTTTTACGGACCTTTAAGACCGAACATGCTGTTAATGAACGGTCCTAAAAGTCTCAAATTTCCAACACTAAATTAAATAGCTATATCCACCATCCAATAATACATTCAGAAACCCAAAATGGACACAATAAAATTGTTTGAAAAATTAACTAAATTTATTTATTGAATTTTACATTGCCTATGTATATTTACAAATGAATTGTTCAAAAAAATAAACAAATTTACTGAGAAGATCAATTATTGTTGCTACGAATATACTTACAAATGAATTTAGGACATTAATTATTGTCCTTTTTGTGACTCTAAGATCAGACCATACAGATATTCACAAAACACATTGCGTATGTGCTCCAGTTCATCATGAGAAAAGGGAGTTTTGCATTGAAACATACGTAACATCAAAGACAAAGAATGAATTAACTTGCGTGCATATTTCATTTGTAACAAGTAAGCCAAAAACTGAATTAACTTGCATAATATGTAACATCAAATACATTTACCTTTGCGGTTAATTTAGTATCCCCTCGCGTGGTAATATCATACATGTGTTTCATGATGTATCGGCCACATAAGTTGGACGCCGGTGGTTGCCGACGGGTCTAAAAAGAACAAGAAATATATATAAGAGCATATATATATATAGCTTAATGACCAAGTTCACAAGGCAAAGTGTGCTACAAATATTGTACCAACCTCCGTGCGTACCATATGGGGTTGTCCCGAGTACCACGCCTTTTCTTTTCTACTCTTTGGAAGGTCCTCATGGCACTATCATCAAAATCACAAATTTATCAATGATTCACGAAAATTCACAGAGATTTCGAGACAAGAGAATCAAAATGACATGCTTACTCGTTGATGGTGCACCAACGTAGGCAATGGCTCACTTGTGAGTGGAGCATAAGAAGATAACTTTATGCTCCTCCATGCACATGAGGACCAAGCGCCGGTGGCGGCTGAAAATTCACGTGATAAACTATATTCAAGTGATATATGTAGCGAGAATTAAGTGAATTGCGGACAAGATTTTTGATATGTACTGTGGAAGAATGGATAAAAGTACAACTTTCTTTTCACTTCACACACCCTCTTTGATATGTACGTCTGTCTCTCTTTGTATGGATGTTTGACTTGAATAGACGGGGCACAAGAATCCAAAATCGTTGATCCCGCCATTTTGAACCAATTCATGATGCAAGAACCTACAATAATGACATCGATCGGGAATTAGTATATATGTATGTATGTCTAAACGATGCATTTAAATTATGTACTCATAGACAGAAGATACTTACTTCATAAAAATTCTAACAAGCGCATCGTAAGCTCTGTCGAGGAAGCGCGGGGACTCAACATCAACGGTGTCAACTTGAACGGGCATAGGATGAGGGACGCCTACTACTTCATTGGCGAGGCCACGATTTATCCTTAAAATATCCATTCTTCATCGGATCGGATATTTTTTCCCGGCACCAACTTAGCGATGGGGATAGAGCTTGAGGAGGGGATGGAGCTTGACGAGGGGATGGAACTTAAGGAGGAGGGTTGAAGCTTCAAGAGCAGTAGAGACATGTACAAGCTTCATTTGGCCAAGGGATGAAGGTTCCCTTGACATCACTCACAAGCTTCGGCTCATCGGTTTGGAGAGGAGCTGTGCATCAATGATCATATTTTCAATCGACACTCGACTTCATCATCGGGCATTTGTTGGTGGTGTACGGTTGATCCCAAGTTGTGAACAGTCCCTTTTGCAACCAATAATCGTCCATCATGATGATCGGGATCCTCACATAAAGGTCACAAGGTTGCTCGATCGTCCAACAATGCAGCCCTCTAGTGCTAGTGCTACGGTTGCGAGTGAGTGTGTGAAGGGAACACCGGGTCTCGGGACAATTGCTTAAAAGTAGCCTCGGTGACTCAGTTCCTCCTTCATCGGCTCATCTCGGATTGAAACATTGCGTCATTGAAGCTTTATTAGCAGCCGGCGTTTGGTCCATCTCCTCCCGGGTAACCATACTTTGTCTATGGCGTTTGGATGTACCAAAGACTTGCTTTATGCCTACCCGTCCTCCAATCCCCCTTACACACCCGGGTGATCCGGTTTTGGCCGCAAGCGGTCGAACATCATTCCTCCCGTCCGACACAAAAGATCCCTCTCGCTTCTTTCTTTTTAAGATATTCTGTAAGATACGGATAACGAGAAGCTTAGTAATGAAACATGTTTAGTAACTAAAAAATAACAATAACGATACTTACAATTCTTTCAAAGCAACTAGACGAGTTTGTTCACTCGTGTAGGCGCCGCTTGGCTTTTTGCCGAATATGCAACCACAAATCCTCGTGACGTATTGGAGATGGAGGAGCATGTATCACAGAAGGATTGGATTATGCTTCATCATCCAATCTCTTCCACTTGGCAGCCATCAAATCTTTTTCGGCCTTTTGATATCCGCCGCGAGAAGCCCTATGAGGGCAATCATTCTTTCTACCTATCTCCCGTGCTTGTTCCCTTCTTTTTCGTGAATCGGATTGAAAACATCTATTAACTATGAATTCCAGCCATGCATGTCACTAACGAAATTAGAGAACTTCGCTTCATATGAACGTCAATCAAACGGTAGTCAAATTCTTCACTTCATCAAGTTTCAACATTTTATTTAAGGAAGATGTAGAATTGTAGAAGAAATTGGAGCTATGTTTTGTAGTGCTAGCTAGATAGATAGGTTAAGAAACAAAAGAGAATTATGCTTACTGAGAATAATACAAACTTGATCCTTTTTAAGGCATCCGGTGGGATCAGCGGTCCCATTAGATAGTAACAATTGGGTATATAAAGTTTCCCCCTTTTAAGACTATTCATTTCCTCCTTTGCAAGACAAACCATTACACAATTAATACCTTCTCATCAAGTAATTTACCTTTTCGGGTTGACATATCGACTTGCATAGACAAAGGCGGGAAATGTATACTTCTATTCGCACACCGAACCATTGTATAACTAACAGGATTAGATGAACACAATAACATTCACATATCCGCATAGGTTAATAAGCAAACAAAAGGGAAAACAAAACTAAATATAAACTCACCAGAACTTCAAGAGTGGTCCGTAGAAGAACAAATTGTCGCCAAATTCGTTCATCAATAAATGTGTAAACTTCCCAAGGATGTTTGGCGGGCGGAACATCGAGAAAATATACGTGTTAGCGAGAAAGGTCTTAAACTTCCTCCACCGATCAGCACAATAAGACAATGTCTTGTCTTTCAACTTCCGCTTGATCGGGGACAGTGTATGTAACCCGGATAGTCTCCCAAATAGGATCCTTTACATTCTTAGAGTCCACACTTTTCCACTCATCTCGTCAAGATGCTAACCTTCTTGCGTGCTAGACAGCCGACAAAACTATTATATTTGCTTTTATTAGGACCGACGGGTTCCAACCTTGCATCAAACCGAATCTCGAGCTTTGACCCGGAAGTCCGACTTAGGGTCACATCCATCATTCGTGTGCCTCTTCTACCACGGCGTGCGGGGCGATTACGAGCCTCATTGTGAGATGAAGAGGGTTTGTTCTCACTCACACCAGTCACACCGGGAAGGCGGCGTTGTCGGAACACGAATAGATTCGTTTTCACCGTCCATTTTCGAGACGGGAAGAGAGGAATGCCGAGCAAATGAGAGAGTAACGGGGGCTGATGGTACGTGGGCGAGGAAGAGAGGTAATGCAACGGGAAGGGTTTCGGAACGTGAATGAGAGGTTCTCCACGAGTAACAAAAGCTTTCGCGCGAAGAAATGTATAACTTGCGTGGGATTTTAAGACCGGATGAAAAAGAGACGGTCTTAATATTTACATTAATCCGGTCATATTAAACGTCCGATCTTAAAAGTTTAACCTTTAAGACCGTTCCTTTTAAAACGCGGTCTTAATATTAATGAACTTTTTAAAACCTAGGAAGTATCATATGTCCGGTCTTGAAAGAAAAATTTTAAGACCGTCTTCTTGATAAGTTCGGTCTTAAAACTTTAGACTTTTTATATTTAAATTTTTCCTTATTATGTTTTACCGCGAGAAAATATAAGTACGGCTATATGAGATATATTTAGAAAGTAATTGAAATTTCAGTTCAATTTTTAAGACCGGTTGTATTTTAGTCGATCTCAATAATGTTTTTAAGAGCGGTGAAAAATTGGTCGGTGCAAGAAGTTCTTTATATTTACGGAGCGCCACGGTCATTCCTTTAAGCAAGGGGTGTCCATTGTCCGCTCTAAATGAGGCGGTCTTAAAGCCTTTTTTGCACTAGTGCAAGCGCTTCTTGGGAGGCAACCCAAGGTATGATTTGATGTTTTATTTGATTTTGTAGGACTGTTGATAGCCCTTAATGATGTGGTCCACTTTGGTAGCAAGGATTGAATGCGCAATCAAGGACAAATAGGGAACTTTTCTTCTACTTTTCTTTGATTTGTTCTATTTAATTGTTGATGATATATTACTGGGAATGAGTGCTGGTCTTAGTAGAATATGTTTGTGAAGACTATTGAATAGTTGTTAGCACTTGAGCTATTTAATTGGTGGAAATGTAAAATATCTAAAATTGGTATTGCCTTTACACTTAAATATGGTTGCTTTTCACTTCCATTACTTTTTGTTACTTGTTCACATTGAGGACAATGTGACATTTAAGTGTAGGGGTGAGAGTATCCTTGATTTTAACTTGCTTTGTCCTCAATTTTTTTCCAAAAAAAAAGATTCTTATGGAAGTTTGAGTTTTATTCGTAAGCATTGTTACAACTGGGTTAATTTGAACATGAAAAGAAGTGAATTTGATTGAGAATTGATTCTATGTTCTTTGAATGTTAGTAAATAGGTAAAGATTTGGTTTGGGTACTTTACTTTAGGATGTCAAGATTCCTGTGAGGAATTTGAGCCCAAATATTCATTCTTCTAAGAGAGAGTACACTTATTGTAATTTTATCTCTAGAACTTGTTGTGAATCTCTTTTGAAGTGAAAGAATTTACATACATAAAGATGACTTAGGCATTCATTTTTATTACTTACTCTAGTGAGTGCTAAGTGAAAAACGAGGAAAAAAAACAAAAGAAAAAGAAAAGAGAGAATAAGAACAATAATAACAACTCCGCTGACTTTTCTAGAACTTGACTTAGTAACCGGGGGCACTTCATCACCAATGTTGACACTCGCGTCAAACGGTTAAGTCAAAGAGGGTTATGAGTTGGGTTAAAAACCTCTTGAGGTGTCTATTGGAGTAATTGAATAACCGGTCTTTGCATTACCCATGTGCGGGTCGCGTAAAAAGGGGTCCTATACAACGGCTCAAGAAAAAAAAAAGTTGTAGGAAAAAAAAAATAGCTTCATTCTTCATATTATTCATTGAATTACTTGGCACTAACTAAAGTATTTATCTATTATCAAAGTCCTTTTGATTTGTATATGTAATGGAATAATATAGTGGAGAATGAGCTGAGGAACAAGCATATGGTAGATAAGTTACAATATGTGGAATTGAGTGAAACACAAGCCCTTGAATAGCTTGAGAGATGAGTGTAAACACTTGACTTGTGAAAGATATTCTATTGTGATTTATCTTACCACATTAATTACCTTGCTACTCGCATTTTTGAAAGGTGGAACTGATTTCTGAGAAAGTTTGATTCTTGAAAGTTTGAATTGACTTCAATTTTATAGCGTTTGCTTTAAAAATCTTGCTTCCATGGTTTTCTTGAAATTGGTTGTTTTAGAATTTAAAAATCTTGAGGACAAGATTTGATGCAAGTGTGGGGGTGTGATGAATTCCCATTTTTAATATATTTGAGATATATTTTGATATATTTAGGAAGTCATCAATGCTAAATTAAAGAGATTTTGTTGAGATTTTAAGAGATATCAATCTAGATGCATTATCGAGTTTCAATTTAAAATAAAAGCTTTTGAGTTTAGGAAATAAATAATGGGGTTTAAACTTCTCATGTTACATGAGAAGAAGAAGATTCCTACACATGAGAAGTGTTTTTCCCATAAATAATAGTAATAGGAAGTTTTCTAAAAAATAAAAAAATAAAAATTCAATTTTTTATTATTCTTATATAATTTCTTTTTCTTGTTCACAATCAGGGAAGCACGAGACTATTATTTGATTGATTTCCAATTCATTGTTTAGGCAACTTTGGGGAATTGAATAGACAAATGGGCCCCACCAATTGAATGGACCTGAAGACCTAAGGTGAAGAGGGAAAAAACGCACGACTTGCGAAGAGGAAATCGAAGGCGGATGGTTATAAAAAGAAGGACTGTTCCTCATCATGGGTGGCAATTTTTGAGCATAAAAGAGGGAACAAAGAAGCAAAGGAGTAGCGGCTGAGCGTTTCGGTTCTCTTCATCATCTCCACGGAAGGACGAGAGGACTATGGAGGCGACGGAGAAGCTTTTTTTCCTCTCTCTCCTTATTCTTTGAACCTAAATTCTTATCTTTTTGTTATGGATTTTAGTATAGCCATGTGTGGATAAATTTTCTTTTCTAGAGAACCTATAAACTTGTTTGGTTCTAGAGATTATTCTCATGGATTAGTTTTGCTTAATTTTATTTCAGTTTATATAATCTTATCTTATTTGTTATTGCTTATTGATTGGCCATCATTAAGAATGTTTTGGGAATTTAATGTTGAACTTGGAAGAGGGAATCGTAAATTGACCTTAGGGTTAAATAATGTGGAATTAGGTTTTAATCTAATTTACGTCTAGGATAGACATATACCTAGAAGCTCCACATAATCAAATTAGAGTGAGCCTGATTTAAAATGCATCTTATTTAGTTGTATGAGACATTGCATAATTAATTAAGGTAGGTATATAAATGGACCAGAAGACATTTATAGACATTAATACTCTAGATTAGCTGATTAAGTTAAGTCAAAATTAATTTAATAGGAATAAAATCTAGGAAACAAATAAGGGATTAGTGATTCTAGGTTGCTCGTTCGATTAGTGTGGTTGTTTGTTTATTTTAATTTTAGTTTTAATTTCTTTTCTCTTAATTAAATTCAATTTGTTTTGCTCAACTTAAATGAAAGTGTAAAATTAATACTTAAGCGAAGTTGATGATACTAAGTCCTCGTAGAAATGATATTTTTTTTATCACTTTATTACTTGATATGACCCGTATACTTACAGAGTCTATAGACTATAAAGTTTTGCCCTATCAAATGAAGAAAAGGTGTCCAACAACCCACTCATAGACGATGCAAGGAGGAAGAACTGGTGGAGTTTCTTGTGGCTGGGATGTTCTAGAGCTCTCAGCATTATTTATCAGGTAACTAAGCCCTTTTATACGAATGTTTTAAATTAGTGTCTCCGCTCCTAATTATAAAACCGAATCAACTTTTCTAAAGAGATCAAAAAAACTAAATAAGTCACTTAATCAAATCATATGTTGTGTATCCTTAGATCATATATTAATTTATCAGTCAAACTAATTAGTTTGGATCAGAAAAACATAAAAATACAAATACTCTAAAGTAATTTAATTAGTTTCTTTAATCTCTCCAAAAAAAAAAGAGTTAACTTGGTCTTATAATTAGGACCAGAGGGAGTAATTTATTTTTTTCTAAGAAAATACTTTTGCAATTAATAGTCTGGAAGATTACATTGTAATTATTACTAGTTTTAAAATAACTATGTATCCTTAACAGTTATTCCTTGTATATCACTCCTTAATAGTAATCAGTCAGCAAGTTAATTCCAAATGCGGTAGGCTAAACGCCACTACCTACTTTACATAAACGCACAACTCATACCCCCTTTACTTATCATGTCTCTTGGCTTGAATGTTGAGTTTGAGACCTCAAGCTTCAGGTAAGTTCATATCTACTTTACTATTACTCTTCAATTTATTCATGCATTACTATTTTATTACAGTATAACACAATAATATGAGCTAGAGATCATATGGCGTCTTTATAGGATTCAACAGATCACATGGAGAGGACACAGTGGATTTTACGGTTTGCCTTAATCCAACTTTTCCTCAATCTCAGCGAGGCAATGCTCAGTGGAAGCAGGGACGGAGCTTGGCACAACTATATTGGGGGGCCACTGTTAATATTCATCTTCACCCTCATTTTCCCTGTATCACTGATTATATATGCAAACTTGGAAGCCTCATCTACCCCGTGAAATACCATGGCACAAATCTTGCTCCGATCACCTGCAAATAAGCGACAAAGATTCCAGGAACGTTCAGGTGAAGTTGATCTCCGAGTGTGCCGTAGTGTACTCTCTTTTTTCCTCTATTTTGGAATCAGCAAGTTATGGTTTCGGGTTTCCTTAAAACATTATTCAAAGTTATCTTCCATATATTCTCACAACAAAACCAGGGACTCAACACTAACATATAATTATATAGTGACAGTAAGGTTTTTATTCTTTCCCTAGTGCAGTAAAAGCAAGTTCAAAAACTCCAAATGCAAGCTACAAACGAATGGTCCCTGTTTTATTATTTAGAAAGCAACAGTCGGTCCTTCCTCTTCTCCGATTCCCCTTCTGTCTTCCTTCACTCTCAATCTCGATCCCACAGCTTCCTCTGTTTGCTGGTTCCAAAACAGAGTACACACACTGATTCAAAAAAAAAAAAAAAAAATTCCTTGGGGGGCCATGGCCCCCCCTAGTCCCTTGTAAGCTCGGTCTCTGAGTGGAAGGAAACTCACCACCACTAGCAACACTAATTCTGGTAAGCGCCTTTGGATGGAGAGAAAAATAACGGCAATAGTGTACTGTGAAGGAAAACTTGCAAAAATGAAAAAAAAAAAAAAAAAAAAAAAAAAAAAAACTATTTTTTGGAGTTTTCCCTCCTATTATTTTTTTCTCCATCAAAATAGGGTAAGTTTATGTAAGATAATGTTCTATATATGCATCAGCCAAAAGCTTAATTATAACTTGCCGTTGTCAAACCTCTATTATAATATTCTGTTGTATGAAATTTTTGCACTCGCAGATTTCATAAGCATTGATTGTGGGGCAAGCAACGAATACACTGATTCTCAAACTGGAATCTCATATCAGACAGACACAGGTTTTGTAGAGACAGGCTATAATTTTATGGTGGCACCAAATATAAGATATAAAATAGATTATCCTTATTTTGGGAGACAACTTCAGACACTAAGAGTTTTCCCTGAAGGAAGAAGGAATTGCTATACCCTGAGACCTAAACAAGGCAAAAACCAAAATTACCTCATCCGAGCTTTCTTCGCGTATGGAAACTATGACGGCAAAAATCAAACTCCTGGTTTTGACTTGTACCTCGGCGCCAATCATTGGGCAAGTATTGATCCAACAACATATTATAATTTTGAGGAGGTCATCCATACTCCTACAACCGACACCCTACACGTCTGCCTTGTCAAGACAGGCGATGGAGTACCTTACATTTCTACGTTGGAACTACGACCTCTCAGCAATTCTATTTACACTACGACCTTTCAATCACTTTTACGTCGTGCTATAAGAATTGATGTTGGCTACATGAATACGCCCTTGGAGAACAGGTACTTAATATAAAATTTAGTTTTTAATGAAAATTACACTACAAACTATATATTATATTAAGGATGGGAGCATTGTTGTTAAACTCGCGAGTTGACACTCGAATTTACTGTTTTTACGTTTCTAGCTTATTAAATCGAGTCGAGTTATTGGTAAACTCATGCCCATTGTAAATTCGGTTAAACTCACGAGTTTATACACCCAATTTATCGTTTTTACGTTTCTAGCTTACAAAACCGTGTTAATTCATACTTAAACTCATGTTAACTTTTTTGATTTGATCATATTCAATGACCTTTATATATAAATTTTATAGAAATTTCTTTGTTAAATATGGTAAATTTTAAATGTTGATAGATTTAATTTCAATTATTTGGATTTAAAATATATTTAAATCAAATTGTTATCATTTTTTATATTTTAATTATTTATTATACACTATAAATACCTATTTAATAGTGAAAGTAAACTCTTACGAGTTTATGATTTAAGTTTACGTTATTATCACGAATTTACTTAAACTCGCGAGTTTGACAACCTTGGATGGGAGGTAATAGCATGTTGTGCTTTTACAAGGAATTAGCAACTCTCATAGTCAATTATTTAATAATGCAAGCACATATATAGGTACACGGATGACATCTATGATCGTATGTGGCGCAAGGACTACGCTTTCACATTGCGAGATTGGAATGTGTTCAATAAATCTGTGGATATTTATCCCCAAAGCACAAATGACTCTTACAAATTACCAGCACAAGTTCTACAATCTGCAGCCAAATCATCGAATCGCTCCTCTGCTTTAAACTTTGACTGTTTTTCTGCCTGGGGGTATTCATTTGAATATTCCTTTATATATTATGTCTACTTTCATTTTGCTGAAATTGAGGAGCTTCCCCTAGGTCAGAAAAGGGTCATAGATATTTCTGTTAACGGTGAAAACATCCTTCCAACGCCAATGACCCTTGAATACTTGAAGCCTCAGACAGTTTCTACAGTTACAAATCAAAGTTGTACTCGTTTCAGCATAAGTTCAACATCAGAATCTGCTGCTCCTCCAATCCTCAACGCACTTGAGATTTATCAAATAATATCACCACTAATTTTCCCAACACACCAAACAGATGGTACGCTTCTCTATTCCTTGTTGAATTGTTTCCTGCTATATATATCTTCTAATTAATATCATTCCAGTATGTGCACGTTTTGGCTTTGACATCTTCTGAGAACATATGTTTATTATTTCTAATAATAGTGGATGCTATCTTGGACATCAAAACCAGATACCAAATCTGCAAATTGGATTGGCAAGGTGACCCATGTTTTCCCAATTATGCATGGGTGGGACTTATTTGCAGTTCTGCCACCATTCACTCTTACGCAAGGATCACCTCATTGTGAGTATTAATATTTCACTTCTTGAATTAAAGTCATAACTCACTTATGGTGTTAATTTCTATTGCAAAGTGCTAAAAAATGTTTTAGAATTCCTAACTACTCCATGATTTATTTTAGTTTTAAATTAATTTAAAATTAAAATTAGTCAACGACTTTATTGACTTAGTCAATTATTGACCAAGTAAGTATTATGTTTGCTCTCTTAATTTTACTCAACTATATATCAACTTGTTAGCTGTCAAAGATAATAAGGTGTATTCGGTTTGAGGAGAAGGGATGGGAGGGGGAGGGGAGGGGAGGGAGGATATTGACTTTATTGCTATTAATAAAAAGAATATTCCTTTTTGTGAGAGTGTATTTTTAAAATATTGAAAAAATTTCATGGGTTATTTAGTAAAGATGAGAGAAAAAAATTTCTCTCTCCTCCCTCCCTCCCCTCAAACCAAACGTATTAATGTTACATGTTAAGAATCAGTAGGGTTGAGCATAAAACCTATAACCCATGAGCTCGCCCAAAACCCAATATAATTGGGCCATATTGAGCCCGCCCCAAAAAAACTTTATAATGGGTGGGGTTAGAACCCGCCCATTTAAGATTTAAATGGGCGGGCTATGGGCACACCTATAGGCTACCCATACCCGCCCATTTAGTGTAATTTTTTTTTTTTTAATTATTAACTATCCATCCCATTCCGCCTAAAGCATTCCTTGAATCCCTTCCTATTTGAGTATTTAGCCACCTCTAATCCATAACCATAATGACCATCAACTCTCAATCTTGCTCACTTTCTCTCTCTATGACTCTGTCTATTCAAACTTGTGAGTTGCTATTGACTCTACATGTAATGTAGAGGAGATTTTAGAAGTGGATGAATATCTTCAAACTGAATTAGTTAGCTTTCATGATCCAAAATTTGATGTATTAGCATGGTGGAGAGTGAATGCTTTCAAGTATCAAGTTTTATATCTGTTGGCATGTGATTTGTTAGGTATACTAGTATCTACGGTATCTTCAAAATTAGCTTTTAGTACTTGGGTTGGATACTAGACTCTTTCAAGTGAATTTGAAGATGATGAAGACTGAAGCATGCGATTCAATGGAAGTATGCCATTTTGTTAATCTACGAACTTGTGGTTGTAATGTTTAATTTAAAAGTTGGAGTTTGAACATCAAGATTATATAATGATGATACTTGTGTAAATTTATGTTGTTTTGTGTGAATTGTAATTATGGAACTTTGAAGATTCAGATTTCAGAAATTGGAATGATGAATTTGGATGGATGCTTAATGCTTATATTTGTTTTTTTCTTAAAGAAAAATAAACAAGTCAAATGTAAATGCGTTACCCAAAACCCGGTTAGCCCACCCATTTATGTGCTAGTCCATTTACATGGGTTTAAATAGGTTGAGGTGCGGGTATAGGCTAACCCATACCCATTTAAAATTAAAAATGTGCGGGCTATGGGTTTGGCCTTGTTATGGACCTAAATAATGGGCTTATTAAAGGCTAGGCCCAGTCCTTCTTAGACCAGGTAAACCACCCATATTTCCATGATTATGCCCATTATCGGAGATCATGCAGGTAGGGGAGAGAAAACACATTAGATCATGGGATATGCTCGGCAAGAGAGGACACACACGATCAATGAGTAGGAACCCTAAACGACCTCTATATATAAGCATGTTCTCCAGGTGCATTCTCTCCATTCTGAATTGACTCTTTACAATTCTGCCTACACAGAGCACACACCCCACCCCCTATATGTATTTCGAACTACGTGGACTTTGATCCCTCTCAAGGGTACGTAGGCCCTAGGAATTGTTCCTAGGTCAAGTTCGATCTATCTATGTTCTTATGACAGAACATTGGCGCCGTCCGTGGGGACTGTAAAATTCGATCCCCGCGACCAAAGATGGTCAACAATTCCAATTTCCAATCGCCAACCGAAATAATTAGGGTTTGTGATGCGGACGAAACAAAAAACTACAAAGTACAGACGACAGTCTCGGGAGAATCAATCACGATGGTGAAAGAACGAGAGCCCATTGCAACCCCGATTCGAGAGCAAAGCCAGATCGAAACTCACAATTTTTTCTCTTTAAAAGCCGCAACTTTCGGAATAATGAATGTAGATCCCTCGGTGCAAGGGCCAAAGAAAAGCGAAATTGACGGAGTCGGTGATCCCACTATGTGCAAAAGATGCAATTTGCGATTTCCATACAGGCCCTAAGATATTTTATTTATTTATTTTTCCTTTTAAAATTGGAGTTAAATTTCTTCTTCGGTTTGATATGAAGGTTTCTATCTATAATAATGTTTTTATGAGTGCAACAACCAGGTGGGTTCCGGGCACTCCTTCCGTTTCGAACTTCGAATAGCTTTAAACATAACGAGGAACTCATGCCGTGACGAAGCAATTTGCGGTGGCGTCGATTAAGATTCCGCCAAAGAATCGTTTTCTATATGGCCGATAAAGCGCATAAATTTAACAAGTATACCGAGAAGAGCATGGCGGTGCGCTACGTCAAGGTTCGATACAAAGTTGAGGGGAGAGCTAGAAGGCAGAAAAGAAGCAAACTCGTTTATGTTGGCTTGAAGTTCTAAGCTTTCGGCATTGAGAGCAGTGATTTCTGTCTTGACCGTATACCATGACGATTTGGATGCATGGGTTGAGTCGGCAGAAGTAGTAGGCTGACTGGTAGCAGCAAAATTCATCGCAGAGATGCCAGATTTGAACGAAACCTTAGACCTTTTTGCCGAGTTATCGTTAGGAGCAGGAACTTCTTGGATTGCCAAACCTTTCTGCAAACGTCTTGCACCAGTAGTTGTTGAGTGAACAAGTAACCCCACATCATTCGGTGGAGGATTCCAGGCTAATAAAAGCATATTGAATTGGCCGAGATGCCTAATTGCGAGAGATGCCCGAGAGGCCTAAATGCCTCAAGATTCCGATAGGCGAGGAGGTTCTGCTTTGTTGCCGAGAGATGTAGATTTATACTGAAATTACACGACCGAATACTCGGCTTTTACGAGGCGACACGTTGAAGGTTAATTATAAATAAAAAATGGAAGCAACCGAGGTTGGGGTGGAAATTCTTCACTCATGCAGCCGAGGTTCTTCATTTATGCAGCCGAGGTTGGAGTAGAACTTCTTCACTTACTCAGCCGAGGTCCGTGTATACCGGGAGCCGATGTTCTTCATTTATGCAGCCGAGGTTGGAGTAGAACTTCTTCACTTACTCAGCTGAAGTCCGTGTATACCGGGATCCCGAAGCCAATATGAATGAAGTCGGCTTGCACAGTGACGAGAAGAATCCAATTCCGAGGTACCTCAAAACCTTGGGTTTGAATGGTGGCGTGACAATTGATCTGCGATCCAATGCCGAGGTATGTATTTCTTTGAAGGAGGATGCCGAGCTTCAACTCAATTACCCATATTCAATGTCGAGGTGTATATTAACCAACTTAGACGCCAAGTGCCAACGCTGACAAAGAACTAACGAGAAATCCAGCAATAGACTTGTCTGCCAAATGCATCAATTGTGCGTCTTGACCAAGGGCATCAAGCTACATCGAGTGTCATCAATTTCATGCACGCTACACCATGCTTTGGTCCTAGTCAACTTCAAATTGGCAATGGCTCAGGTTTGTCTATCCTTCACCAAAGATTTTCTTGTCTTCCTACTTAATTGAAAAATTAGTGTTTTGTCTCAAAGAATGCTCTTCATGTTCCTACTCTTATGAATAAGAAACTGACCGATCATTGGAGGAAGTTTATATACATCCTTTAATGTGGCGTTGTAAGTGGATAGAATTGCAGATGAAATTAAAACCTTCAGTCTTTTGTCTATGAATATGATAAAGAGCTTGTAGTATTAATCATAGAAAGCAGCATGGATTCACAAACTTTATAGAAACTGAGTATGCATGAGTATGCATGGGCCAACAGTGTATCAGCTGCAGCCAATAAATTTTCCAGGTGTAACCTAAAGGGTAGTAAGTTGACAAGTGTGTATCAATTTTAATATTTGTAATTACCAAATGCCAAAAGGATAAATGTCGGGGATGGAATCTATCAAGAGCCTTAACCCAACTTTGTAATTGGCAATGGCTCGGTTAAGCGACCTAGTTTGCAAGTCGGTTTGTGACACACTTTGTCGGGCTATTCTAATTGTTGGAAGATGAAAATATTCTATTTTCTAGAACATGTGCAGCTTGTATTTTCAGCTTGCAGATTTTGTCGCTTTCTGGAAAAGCTATAATCCACGTTGAAGAAGTTGAGATGGATTCTTTTGAATCGATTTCTTATTGAATATTAAAATAGTGGGCGAGATCCATTGGTGCTGTCATATAAGACGATATTGAGAGATAATTGAAGAGAAGATTGATTAAAAAATGGACCAGGTTTCGGAACTATAATTAGTGTGGCTCCATCGATGTTCGCAAATAATTTGGGAGCACTTACATCTCTCTTCTTTTGCAAAGGGAAGTTGCATTTCTCAAGGTTTTTTACCATAAGCAATGTCCTCTTTAATGTTGCTGTTTGATAGAAATAGAAAATTCAGTTTCTATGCTTGGAGAATGTTTCTTGCAAGTGCAAACATGCATGGAGAGCCCAACTTTCTGAGGCTATTAATATTGGCTCCTAGGAGTAAAAAAAAAAAAAAAAAAGTGGCAGGTTCTTGATGAAAATGCTACAAAGATGGATGAAGGTTGTTAAAGCTAAAAATGCTGCGAGTAAAGATATCATCCTACCTAAAGTGATGTTCCCTCCATCTCGGGTATATGCTACAGCAAAGGAAGGGTTTGGAGAAATTGATTGCAGGATCCAAGGACATTCACCAACCGAGGTCCTTTTTAATCAAGAAAAGCATTTGGAAATTGATGAACATATCTCAATGTGGTAATTTCTTGTCATTATCTTTTTGTCAAATCACATTCTCCTATAATTTCTTAGAGATTGAATACATAGCTATGTATGATATGTGGGAATTAAGAGCATGACCATAAGGTAGTCTTTGCTTACTTTCATGTTGTGTATATATATATGTATGTCTCATGTTGAGAATATGATGAGTTTGAAAAGCTTTTTCCTAACACAAACGTCTAGTGGTATGCTTCCAATCAAATTGTTTTTGAGGTTTGAGCTCCGACCCAAATTTTGTGGAAGTATTCGAAATGTGATTGTTCTAAAACAAATGAAAGGAAGGAGATCAATAGAAGAATACATAAGCCACAGATCGTCATGGAGCTTTCTCTTTATTATTTGATGGGACTCCCGAGTCACAATTGGCCAATTTCCTTCATATCATAATAACAAAGGTGGAATCTAACTCCACAAAGGAGCAAATGAAATTTTTCATATTAAAGAGCCAAGGTGTGCTTGAAATTCCTGAAGGATAAAAGGCGGACCCCGGATAAAACCGAATCTGGTTAAAATCCGAGTTCCGTGTGGAGTCTGTCCCTACGAAAGGGAACGAAGATGGAACCCGGTTAAAACTGAAACTGGTTAGAACCGGGCTCCATGTGCATCGACAATGCCACCTAGTCTAAACGCATGGATCCGAGGTACACAAACCCGTTTCCGAAAATCATGTCGAAGAGAAACATTTGATTAATGAAGACCGGGATCGTAGAACCCGTATTTCAACATATTGTAGCAAAGATAACGAGGTGCGACGAAACATGTATGGGTTTTGAATTAATTCATAAATCATGTAGCGATAAAATCGCCAGCGGAACAATCCACCCAATATGAATCTATAGTGAAAACACGCTATAGATCATATAGCGGCAAAGCCGCCAAAAATGCGTGAATGGAAACTCGGGTTAGCAATTCGTGTTTGCTGTATCGCAATAATGGCCAAAAAAGAACATGTACGAAAAATTTGGCAAACACATGTTTTCATAAATCATGTAAATAGCAACGTAGTTGCCACGAAAAAAACAAGAAAAGAAAAAAGAAAACGTTCGAGTGTACTAGCCGATCTTGATCAAGTTGGCTCTTACATTCTCTTCTCGTGAAAGGCAAAGACAAAAGGGAGCAAGCATAAATCGGCACACTTTTGATTTTATAAATTAAAAGTTTGTCATAACAAGAGCCCAACACAGGCACTACAACTCGGTACATTAAATGTACAATTACAGCTAATAAAGCGGAGTCAGCAACGGATGATTAAAATTGTGCGTGTTGGTCTCCACCGCCTAGATCCGGAGTCTCCTCAGGGCCCGGGTTTGAAGCAGTTGCATCCGGAGCAGGGATGAATACCCCATCGTCAACGTGTGAGGGCCATATTGGTGAGTTAAAAAACATTGATTTTTCACCACATGGTCTCAGGTTCGACATTGAGAAGGGAAGAGAAGAGCAAAAGGAATCAGGGATCTATGTAAATTCTTGAAAGTGGATCCCGGCAAACTGAATCTAGTTAAGATCCGGGATTCGTAATAGTTTTAAAGCTGGACCCGATTTAAACCAAATCTGGTTTAAATCCGGGCTACGGGTACATGTTTGCAGAAGATAAAAAAAAATAGAAGGCGGATCCGTGTAAACTGAATCTGGTTTATTTCCGGCATCCGTGTTTAAGTTTTGAAGGCGGACCCGGATAACCGAATCTAGTTGTAGTCCGGGATCCATAATAATTTTTCAAGGCATCCTCCGTTAAGCGAATCTAGTTAACGTTTGTAATCCGCATAACATTTTTGAAGTCGGACTTGGTTAAGCTGAATCTAGTTAACGCTCGGGATCCACGTACAATTATGAAGGCGGACCCATTTTAATGAATCTAGAATTTGGGATCCGTGTAAATTTTGAAGCCCGACTATAGGCAAAATCCGAGCTTCGTGTATAAGTAAAACCCGAGTTCCATGTGGAGAGCCGGGTTAAACTATCAATGCATCCCACAGCTCGAGACCTAAACCACCGTCTTTGGGGGCAATGAGTTGTTAGCGAAATGCAAATTATCAATAGTTGGGGTTAATGGAAACTAGAACGGAAATCAAACTCGAACTAGTATTCGAAATGAGCAAGTTGAACGATTTGCATAAACGGTAAGTATTTTCCATTTATTGTGATTTGCTTACATATTATTAAATGCGAGGAATATAGACCGAGAAAAATTGCTACAAAAGCAAGCAAGGACCTTATCTCGTCTCAAGCAACCCGGATAAGTCAGTAAACACCTCGGCCAAATCCGTGCTTCACAATCAAGCAACTAATGCATCCCGTCAGCTCAGAGACCTGAACTCACGGGCTGGGGGGCATCTGTTATGGACTGAATAATGGGCTTATTAAAGGCTAGGCCCAGTCCTTCTTAGACCAGGTAAACCACCCATATTTCCATGATTATGCCCATTATCGGAGATCATGTAGGTAGGGGAGAGAAAACACATTAGATCGTGGGATATGCTCGGCAAGAGAGGACACGCACGATCAATGAGTAGGAACCCTAAACGACCTCTATATATAAGCATGTTCTCCAGGTGCATTCTCTCCATTCGAATTGACTCTTTACAACCCCCGCCTACACGAGCACACACCCCACCCCCTATATGTATTTCGAAATACGTGGACTTTGATCCCTCTCAAGGGTACGTAGGCCCTAGGAATTGTTCCTAGGTCAAGTCCGATCTATCTATGTTCTTATGATGAACAGGCCTCGGGTTGCCCAACCACGCCCATTACTCCCGCCCTAGGAATCGGTTCCTTGCTCGGCCTTTGGCCAGAAGCGGGGGCACTCGTCCCTCTTGGGACGAGCGCCTAGGAGATCTGGGCGGTCGAGATCTCTTTTGGAGATCTGGACCGTCCATATTTCTTTTCTTTTTTTATAGTTTTTTATTTTTATTTTTGAAGTTATTTCTTGAGAACCGGTCAAGTATCTGAAATATCTTTTTAGTACCGATCGGTACCACGAAATATTTTTGTAAGATCCTAAAAAAATATTTTAGAATACCGATTGGTACTAAAAGATACTTCAAAGCATCTCGAAATGACCGGTACTAAAAAGATATTTAAGGATATTGACCGCCATTGAAAAATACTTCATGATATTAAAAAATTATTTTAGAGTCTTAAAAAAATATTTCAGGGTACTCATTGGTACTAAAAATATAATTTAAGATATTGGCGGTACTTAAAAAATAACTTCAAAAATTTAAAAAAACAATAAAAAAACAAATATGGACCCGGATCTCTAGGCGCTTGTCCCAAGAGGGATGAGCGCCCTCGGGGCCAAAGCGGGGAAGCGGTTCGTTAGTCAATGCCTAGCTCTTGTGTTGCATGTTTATGACCTATGATCTATCCTTAGATGTATAATCTCTTAATCATGGGGAACTGGGATTTTGGGCCTCCAATGTGCATTTCTCTAACACTCCTTATGATGCCCCAACCTCACAAAGGTTTTTTTTTTTTTTTTTTTTTTTAGATTCTACATAAAATGAATGTCATATTGATATATTATGATAAAAAAAAGTACAACTTTTAGTTTTTTTTTAATAAATTTTCAAAGAAAAAATACTCTAAAATTATGCATTATTTATTTATTCATTTTGAAAAATCTTAGAAAAAAATAAAAAATGCACTATTTTATGTCCTTAAGATATCAAAATATCACTCATTTTATATACAATATAATTATCACAAGAAATAAGAATAAAAGACTTGGGAAGTTGTGAAATTTTACAAGCCATTAGAAAGCATATCAGAGGCTCCTAGCTTGGGTGATTGACATGATATTATTCATGTCTCAACCTAATAATTAATGCTCTCTCATATCTCCAACAGTGTTAACTACTAAATAAGCTATACTTGAGAAATTAAAATTTTATAATCAGCTATCTTAGTATGTTTTGACCACACAATTTGATTTTTATTTCCAACCAGAAACTTGAGCAAGAGCAAGTTAATAGGAGACATAGCTATCTCATTCTCACAGCTTAAGGAGTTAAAGTCCCTGTAAGTATATACTGGTAGTGACTTAATTAGGACAACATATTCAGTCTTAGAATTTCATCACGTAAAATATTGTTTTTGTGTCAGGGATTTGTCTGACAATAACTTATCAGGAACAATACCAGAATTTCTAGCTGAATTGCCGAAGTTGAAAGTCCTGTAAGTTTGTGTAGGATTTTTTTACAATAATAGTCCCCATACTTACCATGATAGGTCGTAGTTAATCACCTAATTAATGAATACATAAATCTCGACAATTTTTTTTTTTTTTTTTTTTTTTTTGCAGTAATTTGAGAGGCAATAAGCTTACTGGTTCAATTCCCAAGATTCTCAAGAAGAAGTCAGATTTGGATATGAGGTTTCTCATTTTGATCTATCATAGTTGCTCTGCTTTTGACAGCATTTTTTTATTAAATGAACTAAAACCAGTTTATTAATATTAATTTAATGTGATAAAACTGCTTGGGGTTTTCAATGGTGATCGGAAAATTTAATTCAATTTGTCTTTGTAAAGAAAATTAGGAAGAATCTTCATTGATAACAAATCATTGTTTATAAGATACAAATCAACTCACTTAGGTTTAACCATGATCATCCTTCACTTGAGAATGGTTAACAATTAACTCTAACTCTAGGGATTTTGAAGGAGACTTAATTTATCCTCCTTCTAGAGAAAAGCTTTCTCTCAACTTGGTGAGGATTCCACATCCCACATCTAACACATTAACTAGGACCTCTATTTATAGAGTCCCATCGATCACTAATAATGATCTTAACTAACAAGATAAAATCTTAACCATGGTCCAATATTCGAACAGTCTTGACTTTTGCTTTCAGGTGAGTGGAAAAGATTTATAATTATATTATCAGATTGATCAATGCGTTTAATAATTCATTGATAATACTAATTAACTTATAATCTGATATATCTTTCAGTTTGGATGGTAACCCTGATCTTTGCTTGAAGGATCCGTGCGAAAAGCATGAGTTCGTTATCCCGCTAATAGCATCTGCTTCTGCTTTGATTGTTGTAATCTTGGTTTCGCTTGGAATATGGATCCTTGGAATTAAAAGACAGAGGTTATTTTGCACAAGATTCCTTGTGAATTTTCTGCTTTGTAATGTCTCTGTGATTTTACTTTTTTTTTCTTTTGAAAATTTGTATAATATTTAAATCTGCAATATTTGATGTATGTAAGATATCAAAATGTCATTAATTGTATGTACAACATAATGATCAATAGAAGAAAAGGGAAAAAAATATTTGGAAGGTGGAGACATTATTTTGATTATACTTATTAATATTTACTGGGGATTTTGCAGGGCATGAATCATCAACAACAAGAAATCGAGCATTTTCGTACTCCAACGTTCTTGAGATCACTAACAACTTGCAAAACTTGATTGGAGAAGGAGGATTTGGGAAGGTTTATCTAGGTACTCTTAAGAATGGTACTCGGGTTGCAGTAAAATTACTTTCTCAATCGTTAGTACAGGGTCATAGAGAATTTCGATCAGAGGTTTGATCAAAATCCAATATATACTTGAATTAATTTTGTTTATGATTAGAAACATATTTGATCAATATTGTTTCATTCTCTTAGAGGTGATAAAGTTACATATGAATTATAGGTAGAAGTTTTGATGGTTGTTTATCATAGACGTTTGGTTTCTCTGATTGGATATTGCGAAGAAACTGGTGCGAGGGCATTAGTTTATGAGTACATGGCTAATGGTAACCTCTGTCGACATTTATCTGGTATATATAAAATTTCTTGCTTCAAATTAAAAGGCGAGATTAGACATTTTCTAGCCACAATATGGTATTAATTCACTGAGCAACATTTGAAGGTATATGTAAATGAAATCTCATTATAGGATTTATACATATATATAGGTGACAACGGGGATGCTTTGAAATGGAAGAAGAGGCTTCAAATTGCACTAGACGCAGCGTGTGGTAAACAGAACTATACATATGTTAACCTTTTATGAGTTATATATAAGATTATATTGAATTTCAATATATGGAAATTATATCTTTTTTTTTTTTTTTTTTTTTTTTTTTTTTTTTTTTTGGTGTGGAACTATAAACAAATTATACTTGATATAATACAATTTGGTTGGTTATACAATATAATCAATGGAATTGTAGGGTTAGAATACTTGCATGATGGTTGTAAGCCAGCAATAGTGCACAAAGACTTGAAGACCACCAACATTTTGCTAGATGAAAATATAGAAGCTAAGATTGCTGACTTTGGGTTGTCCAGAGCTTTTGTCAATGATATTGACAGTCACATCTCAACTTGTCCTGCAGGAACAGTTGGTTACCTTGATCCTGAGTAAGCACTTTATTCATATTATATAGTGTTAATATTATTGTTAGTCCTGATAGTTTAATCGAAATTTGGTTTTGGTCATCACTATAATTTTGGATCGTTGGTATTTTGTTAGAGAACCATTATTCTGTATAGAATAGAAAGAGAGGGAAGGAGAGAATAGAGATAGGAAGAGAGGTTTAGAGAAGAATAGAGGAACAGAGATCAATAAAAAAAAAAAAAAAAAAAAAAAAGGGAAAGAGAACATAATCACATTAATCCATATCACAAGTCTCAGAGAAAATACAATTGGGAAAGCCACTTTATAAGGCAGGGTTAGGGTAATAGAGTAATTAGCGCTTAACTAATTGCCAACAATTATTCTCTCTAACTACTCCTAAATAGCATTTAAACTGAAATGTTACAGTTACATGACATTTTGGTTCTATAATTTCATAAACATTTTACCTTAGTTTAATGACTGGTGCCTATACTTTTAATAAATTTTGATTTTGGTCCTTATACTTAAACCCATACCCAGTCCTTATGAAACTACAGAGATCAAAATCCAAATTCAATAATCCTGATATATATATATATATATATATATATATGTATGTATGTATGTATGTATGTATGTATGTATGTATGTATGTATGCATGTATGTATGTTCCTCAACTAAGAATCCCCACTAAATTAGTTTTAAGGTTTGCTTACAAGAAAACTAATGCAATACAAAGAGCATTTGTAATGAACATATTATTTGGAATTGAACACAAATCAGGCTCATTTTGTTTATGTTAGATTGACTACCTCGAACTAAGGTTGAATATCTATTTCCGTTTTGATGCTATAAACTTTTACAGGTTTCAAAGATCTGGCAACCTTACAAAAGGAAGTGACATTTATAGTTTTGGAATAATTCTGCTAGAGCTAATCACTGGACAACCAGCAGCGAAAAGGCAACAAGACTATTCCTTCAGTCTCCTACTTCATTGGGTTACCCCTAAATTTCAAAACAAGGAAATAGAGTCCATTGTTGATCCAAGGTTACGAGGAAAATATGGTGTTGATTCGGTTTGGAAGTTTCTAGAGATAGCCATGTCATGCACTGCACCATCTGCAAGTGAAAGGCCTGATATAAGTCAAGTAGTTTATGAACTAAGGGGATGTTTGGCAATTGAGACAAGCTTGGAATTAGTGGCCATGAGTGCTTCGCAATTTAATTCAAACTTCAGTGTTCTGTCTGGAAGATAGATACTTGTTTACTTGTTTCCTTGAATATGGTGCATGCTTCGCAATTTATGAAGTATATGAAAACTTGTGCCATTAATTTGAGTACCTAATAATGGTGAGTGTGTGTTTGTGTAAATATAGATGACGGAAAGTAAACACGGCAAGATAGAGAAATCAACATAGTCAAAGTTATTCTGATTCGATCGGTCCCCAACCTCCGACTAGTGTCTTTAAAACTTTTAAGATATTTTCATGCTATAATCAACCAAGTACAATATCTATATGTTTTACAATAAGCTCACCTACAATTCATTCAATCACTCAAGATTTTCACATAGCTCACCTAGAACAAATGCAAAGATATAATCAATTGTTCGCTAAGGTCGCTCATAGTAAGTTAGTGAGGAGATGGACTTTGTTGTATGTCTTGGGGTCTTCTTCAAAATTGAAACCAAAGTTTGTAATATAGTGTAATCTCGGGGGTCCTTTCTTGAGAAGCTTTTTATTGGGTCCTAAGATAATCTAAATGCCGTAAATGCAATATAAACAAAGGAAATGGGATTGTTTTCTTTTAAACTATATATCTAAATCCAAATAGAATTAAAAGGTCCTAAAGCTACTTATTTTTTGTCCATTTGGTTTATAAAGATGGAAATGGATAGTCTGAATGAATAAATGATGGAAATGAAGATGGATTAACGGAATAAATAAGTCTCTAGTATAATTACTTAGACTATCATTGATTCAATCGAAAAATTTAGCTAGTTGATTTTGAACATTTAGTTGTGTAACACCCCAAATTTCATACTTCAAAATGCGTCGGTTGACACTTAGTTTTATAAAAATCCACAGAGTTTGAGGTGTTACCACTCAAAGTAAAGCAGAAACGGAGAGCATACGCTAACGTTTGGACGATGAGTATCTCGATACAAAATGCCCAGGCATATGCCGATGCCCCGACATATCTTTGGTCTATTAAAAATTTCCCGAAGGAATATTCGTGTGATACAACAATACAGAGCTTGTATAATTACAATTCTTCCATGGTAACTATACAACCTTAAACCAAGCCTTAGGTAGACTTGGGGCAATGAACCTAACTCAGTCAATCAAACAATTTGGCCAAGCCGGTGTCTAGTGGGAGTCTCCCCGAATTCACGGTGACTCACTGACTGAACCACATAGACGAACCCTTTCTAGACACCAAATGGTTTGAGGTAACCTTATTAGATTCATGCCGAAGGTAGGCTCGTTAAACTTCTTCATGCATTTGCTTTGACCGGTGCCTCTTCACGGCTTCGTCCATCAGTGCCTCTTCACGGCTCTATCTACCGGCACCTTTTCATGGCTCCGTCTAAGTCATCTTCTTAGATCCTGGTTCCTTCCCTGAACCTTTAGTCAAGGCTGAGATTCAATCGAATTGAATCTCAGGTAACAGTTAACCTCTATAGCAGATATAATAATATATGACAGATATTCATTACATATCAGCATCAACCATACATAGCACACAGCAAATGTAAGGTTACAACAATACATAAGCACACAGTAGATGTAATGTCAACAGCACAACAGTACATAGCACACAACACATGTAAAGTTTGCAACGTTTGCACTAACCAGTGCCACGACAGCTCCTCGTTTCCTCAGCGCTAGGAAAACTCAACGGAATTATCAAGACTATAACCCGTATAAAGTTAAATGTATAAACAGGTGATCTAAGCCCCATAAACTTAGTCACAGTGCATGACCCAAGACCTAGTCTTGTCCATCACTTCATGAATCAATCAATCATATACAATCATACAGGATATAGGCGATTAAAGTTAATAGTACGTGAACGTACCTTTCACTGTGTAGTTAACAACATGTCCGACCTCTGAACCCGATTCCGGACTCCCCAGATATCCTATACATTATCGTCGGATTATTATATGATATTGTGATAAATATCATATTGCTTAGAATAATACCCTAAAGGTATAATTTACCTTTCTACCCTTTGTGGATTTGTTATTACAATTTTGCCCTTACATTTCTTTAAAAACGCAATGCTGGATTTTCTGGGCAGATTTTTCGGTAACTTTGAAAAATCATAATTAATTCTAGAAAAATAATTTTGAGGTTCCGTAAAATTCCTCAAGACCCTTGACATGTCTATTTTCAAGTAAAAATACTTGTATATACCCAGAATTTATGAAAAATTCCCAGTTTTCATTTTTCACAACGTTTCCCAGAATTTCGTTCAGAAAAATAGCTTCACTTTAAAAATTCATATTTCCTTGACCGGAGATCAAAAAGTTACATATTTTATATATTTGGAAACCTCTATATGTCTAATTTATTCATGTAAAATTTCATGATTTAATGAATTAATCAGCTACATAAAATAATAGCATCTTTTTCACTGCCTACACAGGATTTAAGCTACCGAAAATTCTACAATTTTCACAATCTTGATCTATTGATTCTAAAAATATTCCCTAACATGTTTTCCACTCCATTTTCATTTTAAAAGCAATGGAGACTTCCAAACATGAAAAGGAATATTTCAAACAATTTCCTAGATTAAACTACAATTTTACTAAAAACTAAAGACTAAAGCTCAAGAACTAGGAAACTTACCCTTGAAGAACCTTGCTCCTTCCTTCTAGCTCCAAGAGAACTCTCACTCTCACTCTCTTAATCAAAGGATCAGAGGTGTTTGTGGTGGTGTGAAGAATTTGTGAAGGAGGAGGGTCTCTATTTATGGACCCATTTGGCAATTAAATTTGGCCAACAATCACCCTAACCTTTGGATTCAAAATACACTTTATGAAACAAAATCTCACCCATTCAAATGATTACCGACATCCTCTTCAATTAGCCATTAGTGTATTGTTTTTTCATTAAAAATATACCCATTATTCCATAGGTTTCATTGGTTAGCCTAAACTTTTGACTTTTCAATCTAAACTTATTATATGATAAATCATTTCTCCCCTTTTTTTCCATGGCTGTCGACATACACATTTTTCTTTGCCATTTGATTTTTTTTCTTTAATTAAATACTTAATTGATTTAATCATCTAATTAAAACAAAGGCATGTGCAGCCACTTTCTTTGACTTTTGGGGCATATTACTTAACCTTTAATTAGCATTGAGACCAAGCATTTATATTTCCCTTAATTACAATTCCAATTGTAGGATTGGTTCATTAGTTAAATCATGGTCATTAGTGTTTTAATAAGCAAGCTTTTAATCCTTCATCTTTGACCCTTAATTTCTTATTTAAATCAGCCCTTCTTTGATGCTTTCTAATTGATTCTAATTAATTTGAAAAATTAAGCTAATCCTCTTTATTAGTGCAAGTTTAATTACCCATTAGCTTTTGCTAATTTCCTTTAATTTATTTAAGTATTTTCATAACATTATCCTGCCCTTTTTGATTATTTAAGAACCCTAGTTAAATATAATAATTATTTTGTATTTTATGATCCTTAAATGTGGTCTTAAATTAAATCTTTGTTTTATTTTAATTTCAAGGAAAAATTTGTCTTGAACCTAATTAATAATAAGCAAAATTTTAGAGACAACATATTCTCCTTTATTTATTGTGTATTATTTACCAAAATATAGTATTTATTATAATTAAGGATTTTAGGGTATTACAAGTCGCCTCGAGTTAAATCAAGTTAAACCAAATTATACAATGTGTAACATCCCAAATTTGAGGATTTTAAAGTTTGGAATAATATATGGGAATTAATCATGAAGTTTTGGCTTAAAATAATTATAATATTAATTATTTGAAATTAAGGCCTATTTTTCCCTAGAAATTTAAAAGAAAATAATAAATTCAAGGATTTATATTTTAAGACTCAAATAGATTAAATGAGGAAAAAAAAAAAATCCGTGTGTGGAAGTAAGGAAGAATTTCTAACATTTATTCACTTATTTCCCATGTGCAAGTCATGTGCCCTTATAAGTAGAATTAATTGGACATGAGCATTTTGGATATAAACATTTAGACCCATTGTCTTCATCCTAGCCCAGCGTAAACCTCCAACGTATTCCCTCTCATCTCAAGCCCAACATATATATATATATATATACACACATATATATATATTACTCAACCCAACCCAATTCCATATCATTCCAATCCATTAGGTTATCCCAACTGAACACGTGACATCAGCTAGATAATATACACTCTACTACTCTAATACCAATTCCACTGAAACACGTTATCACTGAGGAAGAAAATCACAGCGTCGATCACGGCCAACAAACCACGCTCTCCCACGTCGCTCTTTCGGCCTCCATTGTGCAAGCGAATCAGCGAACCATTCTTCTTGAGACACACAATGGTTACCTCTCGGTCCACACTTTTCCTCTTTGGTCTCTTCTTCCATCTCTGACCGAACCCATGCGTCTTCAAATACCCATACTTCTTGACTCTTATTCATTCTCATCCTGTTGCTTCAACCAGCTGGGAGAGAGAGAGAGAGTCTGAAAACAAAGAGGGAAATCATGAGGGAGAGAAGTTACGGTGTTCATTTTTCCTCTGTTTTTATATCAGCAAAACAAGGGTGCGTTTTCAATGGAAATCATACTCGAACGAGCTTGGGAAATCGGAGGTAATCATCAAGCTCTCTTCCTCATTGCTTCCATGAATCACCAACGTAGGTTTAGAGTACAAAAGTTACCATATATACATATATATTTTCTGCACGTAGGAATAAAGAGGAAGCATAAAATATATATGATTTTGCTGTCATGAGTTGTATACATAGGTATGTGAATCTGTCATTAAGCTTGGAAGCTGGAAACTAATTGAAGTCTTTGTTTAAAGCCTCTAAATGCTAAGTAGCTATTATAGACGGTGAAAATATGCTTGGAGACATAAAGGGGTTATTTAAACATATTACACAGATAAACATGCGTCACTGGACATGGAAAAAAAAATTCTTCACTGGTTTAGTTTGGTGTCATACTTTTCTTTATATATGTATTGCATCTGTGTTTAACTGGAGAAGAAAACAACTAAGTATATATATACACACATACATATATATATATATATATATATATATATATATCTATAAACAAACGTGGATATGTCGGACGTTGGGATTTAGTTATACAAGAAATCATGCTAAGTTGGAATTGCATTATATATGTCAGTTTCTTGTTTTCAAACACTACCCTGGTAGTTAGCCAATGTATCACTGCTTAAAGTCTTCAATGATTTTGAATGGTATATATATATGTGTGTGTGTGTGTGCATGAACTAGGCAGAGAAAACATAGAGAATGGTATTATCAAACCCAAAGATTTTCTGTCATAGTATATATATATGAATCTTACCGATATAGATCTACGCCGCAATGATTAAAAATAAATAAATAAACAAATATATAAACATAATAATAAAATAAAATAAAATATGGTTTTGGTTAAAGCAATAATCTTTCAAGGAAAATTTTGATATATGTACATATACGCGCAACATATATATGCTAGATATATTTATATGTACATTGATCATTGATGGAATTTGTTGGCATCGTTGCCGCCAATCGTTACTTTGACTATTGTGAGCTGAGAGATTTATTTTGATTTAAAATGTAAAATAATAATTGACTCTATATATCTTAAACGGGAAAAACACTTCTTACACACACACATAAAATGGTGGGACCCACATATATATATAATTAGCATTATATGTATATGTGGATCCCACTATTTCATATATGTGTAGGAATCTTCTTCTTCTCATGCAACATAAAAAGTTTAAACCCCATATTAAATTTATGATTTCTCAAAATTGTTTCTATGAATCTCGTATATCAAAGGGGGTGTGCACAATGAGTGTGATTACCATAATACAAATGAGTAAATGAGATATTTTAGGAAGATGGAAAAAAAAAACGTTGCTATCTTTTCTATATATATATATATAGGGGTTTTAAACTTCTCATGTTGCATGATAAGAAAAAAATTCCTACATACATATGAAATAGTGGGACCCACATATATATATAATGCTAATTATATATATATGTGGGTCCCACCATTTTATGTGTGTGTGACATGAGAAAACACTTCTCATGCAACATGAGAAGTTTAAGAACTCAGTAGGTTATTCCTGCACACAACCAAGTATTTTTTATTTATCAGTTTACTATTCTATCCCCGTATTGCTCACTATCATTCGCCGCAATACTCGAAAAGTGTCGTACTTACAAGGGTTATTACATCGTAATACCCCAAAATTCATATTTATCATAAATATTATAATTTGGCCAAATAATACCTATTTAAAATAGGAAAGTATGTTGTCTCTAATTTTAGTAATTTATTTGTTTATTTTCCTTGGAATTTAAAGAGGCAAAAATCCAATTTTATTTTAGGGACCATAAGTTGCCCTATAATTATTGAATTAATACATGGTGCATAAATGGCCATGAAAAGCTAAAAAGTTGTGAGGAAATAATTAAACCAATTAGAGAAAATTGCCAACAATTAGTGGATAATTCAATCTATGTTAATTGAATTATTTTCATAAACATTCACAATTAATTGAGTGGCATATGTTAAAGGCATAATTAAGGATGTATTACCTTAATTAAGAAACAAGGGCTAGTGAAGGGCTAGGATTAGCATAGAAGTGGTTTCTAATTAATCTTAGAACCAATCATATTTTGACAATTACACTTAACTACTTTATTAGGGATGCTAATTAAGATTAGATATGGAGGGCTAAGATTAAATTTAATAAAGCCAAATCCAAAGGCCTTAATTAAGCCTCATAAAGCCAAATCCTTGTGAAATTGAATTGGCTAATGATAAATCAAGAAAGTGTTCTTAATCCTCATGAAATTAATTGGACTAATAAGAGATTAATACAAATTAAAGGTTTGGATTAAATCTAGTAAAGTTAAATCTTAAGGCTTTAATTTAATTTCATAAAGTAAAATCCTTGTGAAAAGTTGTCAACCAATGAAAGACCTAGTATGAGATATTGGGAGACCAATGAAATACAACTCCAAGAGGCAAATCAAACAAGCAAGTCACGGTTGTGGTGCTAGAGAAAGGAAGAAGAAATTGTTTAATAATTAACAAGCTCACACATGCAAAAACAAATCAAAATCAAACAATTAATTGTGAAGACTTTAGGGGTAATGGAAGAGGATAAGAGTACTATGTAATTAAAGCTCTTAATTACATGGAAGAGGATAGTGAGAGAGAAAAATAAACTTAATTCAATATTAATTTGAAATCCACCAATAAGAATTTAGCATAAATCCTAGGGTTAAAGGCCATTTTTGCCATGAAAGTTTCCCAAATGGAGCGTCCAACACCCGGAAGTTTTTAGGGTACCAAATCTACTCGGAAGTATGAAAAAGGTAGCAAATTTGCCCCTCCGTTAATTTTGACCGTTACGTGCCACCTCATCACACGTGGCATGCCACCTCATCACACGTGGCATGCCACCTCATCAATCAAAAGTATCATTTTTGCCTTGAAGTTTTCATTGAGGAGCAATTTTGCCCGAGGAAGTTTTCATTAAGGAGCAATTTTGCCCGGAAGTTTACAAAAGTAGCAATTTTGTCCTTCTTTCTCCCAATATTAAATTTGACTATTAGATCAGTCAAAAACCACACATGTCATGCCTTGAAAAGGTCAAACTTGGAGTCAGAGAAGGAAATCTTTGACATGTTGAGCTCAAGGCGACGTAATTTGTGAAGCCGAACCGGTCACGGGGACTAGAGCGGGAAATCGGGTCGGCCCGTTTAAGCCCCGGCCTTGCGGGGCTCGGGCTTGAAAAATAAGCCGTAAATTTGAAATTGGCCCCGCGGGGCCTCGGGCTTAATCGGGCCGGCCCCAGCGGTTTATATAGATTGATCATTTGCTTAGATCATAAGTGATGCTTCTTGTGACCAGTTCGGCTTCATAAATTCTGGCTGCCTTGAGCTCAACATCTCAAGGATCTCCTTCTCTGACTCCAAGTTTGACCTTTTCAAAGCATGACGTATGTGGTCTTTGATCGATTTAGAAGGGCAAAATTGATACATTTTGTAAACTTACGGGGTAAAATTGCTTCTTAGTAAAAACTTCCGGGCAAAATTGCTCTCATTGGAAACTTAGGGGCAAAAATGATACTCAACTCTTATTGGTTGATGAGGTGGCATGCCACGTGTCATGAGGTGGCAAGCCACGTGGACAGTTAGTCAAACTTAACGGTCAAAATTAACGGATGGGCAAATTTGCTACATTTTTCATACTTCCAGGGCAAATTTGGTACCTTTTTCATACTTCCAGGGCAAATTTGGTACCCAAAAAACTTCCGGGTGCTAGACGCTCCATTAGCAAAACTTCCGTGGCAAATTTGATATTTAACCCTAAATCCTATGTGAATTAAATTGATCAAGACACAAGTAAAGGGAAATCTATACAAAATAAATTGTATCTTGAAAAGTGTTAATCCTAGATAAAATATAAGGACTTATCCGGAACCCACATAATTTCATCTCGAGATTAAGCCTAATTAAAGTTATTTTGGCAAACTTTGATGAAGAAAATTAGAGATGATTAAGGACAATTAGAGAAATCTAATTGGACCATAAATCTTGATATCCAACTGCTAATCAAGATATATACATAGAATTTAAAAGTGTTGGTGATTGATCAAGCAACCAAAAATAGATTTCATTAAAGTAAACTAAAGCTTCTAGAGTAACTAAATCAATTTGCATCTAGTTACAAAAGGACATTTAGGAGCTAACTAGAATCACTAATGAGTTGTCCCCAAAGTCTTCATGAAGCAAAACTTAGAGGTTAAGTTTTCTAAACTTATTGGTTAAATTAGGGTTTTCTAATCACATGAAGGGATAAGATCAACTCTTGTAAAGTAGATTGCATCCAATGGCTAGGGTGAGAGATGGGCAAATTAAATTCCATTTGTGTCCTAAATCTCCACCTATAAATAGGAGGCTTGGGTTCACTTCATTCTTCACACCAAACTCAACCAAATAGGTGAGTTTTAGAGAAGCAAGAGTAGAGAGAAAATCATAGGGGGAGCAAGAAGGAGGAGGAAGTTCTTCAAGGGTAAGTCTTCTTGTTCTTGAGTTCTAAGTTTTAAATTCATAGTTAGTTTATGTTTGATCTTTAAATCTTCCAAGAAGTTTTGATTTCATGTTTTTATGATTAAAAATGTCCTTATTTCGAAAATATGATGGAAAACATTGTGGAGCAAAATACTTGGAAGTTGAAGATCAAAGTAGTGAAATTCTGGCAAAATTTTCGGTAAAAATTTTGGGCAACGTTGTGAAAATTGAAAACTGGGAATTGTTCATAAATTCTGGGCATATACAAGTATTTTTCCTTGAAAATAGACATCTTAAGGATTCCGGGAAATTTTACGGATCCTCGTTTTGATTTTTCTAGAATTAATTATGATTTTTCAAAGTTACCAAAAAATCTACCCGAAAATACTGCACTGCGTTTTTAAATAAATGTAAGGGCAAAATTGTAAATAAAAAATCCACCAAGGGTAGAGAGGTAAATAGAGGTGAAAATATCCCTTAAGATATTATTCTAAGTACTATGGTGATATGTTAGGATATCCAGGATGTCTGGGGCTGGGTTCAAAGGTCACGCATGTGGCCATTACACGGTGAAAGGTACGTTCGCGTACTGTAACACTAACTCTGATGTTTATTGTATGCTTATATGTGATAGACTATTTCATAGAGTCATGGACAGGACTTTGTCTTGGGTCATGCACCATGTCTAAAACTCTGCCTTAGTTCACTATTTTTACATTCAGCTTTATTTATACAAAGTTACGGATCTTGGTAATGCCGTTGAGTTTTCCTAGCGCCCGAGGACACGAGGAGCTGTCGTGGCACTGGTTGGTGCAAACATGGTTGACTGTGCATGTGCTGTGTGCTATGTACTGTTATTGTGATTGACATTACATCTGCTGTGTGCTTATATATTGTTGTAACCTTACATCTGCTGTGTGCTATGTATTGGTTAACGCTGTAATGTTATGAATATCTGTCATACATATTTTGTCACACATAAGCATGAGGTTAACCGTTACCTGAGGTTCAATGCGCATTGAACCTCAGCTCTTAACATAGCGTCAGGGTCAGGAGGACCAAGGATCGAGGAGAAAGGCAAGCGACACGCATAGGACTCAGCTGAAGACTTTCTTCTTTTGTTATTTACTTTGAAAACACTCGGTATAACGTACCGCTACTATAATCAGCCAGACTTACGGCATTTTGAATATAAATATCAGTTACTCAATCGCTCCGATGCTCTACTCTGATGAAAAAAATATATATATATACTGCTTTTGAAAATGAGATGTTACATACACAGTGAAAGGCTGCCAACTTAGGTCGTGTTCTCTTAAAGAGCATTTTATTTAATTCTTAAGCTAAATTAAGTGACAAAAACATTGAGTTTAAAATTGATTTGCTTTTTTTTTTTTTAATAATGAAAAAGAACCTTAACTACTATTTTTATTTTGGGTTTTTGAGAAATTGTTGAGATAAGTAATGAAATTTGATTTAAGCAAATTGATGAGGAATGCTTCTTGGAAAATGAAATATAGGTTATCCTTGCTCAAAATGATTTAGGAGTTAAATTAATCTCTAAGTCAAAAATCAAATCTTAACAATTCACTAAGTCTAGTGATATTAATTAGTGATTACCACTAAAACTTTAGCTAGATAATTACTTCTTAATACACTATTAAATACCACTTAGCGTGCAATTTAGGATCCGATTTATGCAGTTTGTTCGTCTATGCAATAAACACTCAACTAAAATATTCAAACAAAATCAAAGTAGTAAAATACTCATTAAAACTATGAAAGAATAACACAACCACATTAAACTGAAAAGGGAATATATAAATATAAATCTCAAACCACACAATTCAATCCAAACCACATTGTTCAATCCTAAAATAAACAACTCACGTACAATCTTAGTAAATTAACCACATATCATAAATCCTAACTCAGGAAAACCATTACATAGCCAAAATCAAAGGATTAAAACAAATAACTCCCCTTAATGTATCTCTAAAGTTCAAACCAATCTTCCATGGAGTTTATCACAGCCACAACTCCTTCAAAGGACAAAGAATCCATGGAATAAGATAATGAAAGGAGAAGAAGAATATAGAGGTGATGGTGGTAATATGAGACATTGGTGAAGCTCGATGGTGAAGGTCGTCTCCAATCCATTCTCTCCCTTCGTTCAAAGTCGCTCGTCACTCCGTGAATCTTGTCTGTGGCTACAGGTTTGTGACTCTCATTCGCCTCCTCCTTCTTTTTATTGTTGGTCAATATCCTCTAAAATATTCACACCTTCTCTAGGTTTATGTCCAGAGGTGTGGTGTCATGCCCTGAAAACTAAGAGGTCCGGTATGGAAGATGAGCATACTTACATTCCTTAACCTTAAACTTATAAATTAGACTTCCCAAAACTTCTACAATGATCCAAATTTTCATTAGAGCATTCAGAGCAATCCCCATTGTAGAATATACACATACATATATTCAAAATTACAAGGGATGACATGGATCCTACCTATAGACTACGTGGAAGATCTAAACTACAGATGTAATATATAAAATGAAAATTTAACTTTACATCCACTAGCAATTGTTCTAAAATATATGTACAAGCTTGGTCAACAATGATAGTCTTTGCTGTTCAACTGAAGGTGCAAGGTCAGCAATGCCATCCGAGGCCAAAAATTTTCTGATGAACAACGTCCCATTTATATAATTTAGTGAAATACAAAAGAAAATAATTTAAACATATTTAACCTTGAATAACAACGATACAGCAAAAAAACTCTATCAGATTATCAATCAAATAGATCCAAATACATAATAAATCGTTTTGTTTAACAAAATCAATTTTAAACATCAAATTGCAAATCTCATCTATTTGTAGGACTTATACAGAGCGGATAACAAGCATGGACACACAGTCTACAAAGGAAAGAAACCAAGTGTGGCTGGAAGCCACGAAAACAAGCACGACGCGAGGCCACAAAAACAAGCGTGGATACACAATCCACGAAGGAAAATAACCAATCAAGCACAGCCAAGGGCCACGAAACAATCGCAAGTACAAGACCCACGAATAGCAAGCGTGAGAACAAATCCCACAAATATCAAGTGAGCTTGAATTAATCATGGTGACCAAGGACTAACAAAAGATATTCGTTAGTAACCAACATTTTGTATTCGGTCCTCTTAAAACGTTTCAAGAAGGCATGGAATCGATTTACCATTTATAAATGAAAAAGATCTAATCTTAGAAACTCATTAGGAATATTTCATATACGTGATCCCAGCATGAAGGTTTGCAAATAGTAACTAAAAACTACTTTCAAGCATGCATAGAGTATACATCTTCCAAATTCTTTCTTTTCAATATAATTCAGCATCTTTTCCTTTTAGAAACATTCCATTCACAATCTCCATGCATGAATCCCAATTATCAAATACTTCACATATTAATTAAATTCCAAATGCAAGAAAAACTTATATAGAAAAAACTCAAGAGCAAAAAATATTAAATAAAATTCTTGTTCTTTACTCATTTCAATATCAATGTGAAAATGAAATAATTCAAATAAAAGTTATAGTGGGACGCTATTCAAGTACCTGCTGGCAGCTTCCAACTTACATTCACTCCTTAATCCCCTTGACATCCAAAACAAAATCATTAATATTCTAGTTATAATTTATATGACAAACGTATGTTATTTAACTCATTTATTAAGATCCTTCAACACTTTAGCGAGCACAATCAATCACCCGAGATAGACATCCCAAAGGTTGACATAAGAATAAGCAAACTTAACCATTGGAGTTTCCCGATGGCATTTTTTTTTTTCCAACATCATTGTATAAAATTCCAAACTTTCCAAGTTCAATTTTCAACAACATTCAAGTCTGAAAAATAATTGATTCTTGTCTAATAATCTATTCAATGTTATCACCTTCGTAACACCCCATTTTTCAAAAGCGGAATAATTTTTTTTTTCATCAGAGTAGAGCATCGGAGCAAGTAAAAGAGTGAGTAACTGATATATCATTAACTGTGGCATATCCGTCTGTTCATAATGTACAATACATTTATCTGAGTAATGTCATAACGGTACAAGTCTAAAAATAGGATCTTCAATTGGGTCTTTATGCGTGCTGTTTACTCTGCTTACCCCTGCCTTCGGTCCTCGGTTCCCTGGACCCTGAAGCTATGGTAAGAGCTGAGGTCCAATGTCCATCGGACCTCAGGTAACGGTTAACCTCATGCTTAAATAATACAGTATATGTATGACAGATATTCATGACATTACAGGAGTAATCAATACATAAGCACACAGCAGATGCAAGATTAATATATCAACAAGTACATAGCACACAAGCACATGTAAAGTTACCCATGTTTGCACTAACCCGGTGCCACGAAGGCCCATCGTGTCCTCGCTAAGAAAACAATCTTACGGCATTATCAAGACTATAACCCGTATATAAATTTGAATGTATAAGTAGTGATCTAAGCCCCATAAACTTAGTCACGGTGCATGACCCGAGACAAAGTCCCGTCCATGTCTTTATGAAAGTATCTATCACATATAAGTATACAATGAGCATCAGAGTTAGTGTTACAGTACGCGTCCGTACCTTAGTCCATTTGGATGGCGGTACGCTTGCCTGGTCGGTGCGTCTCCCGATTCTTCCCCGGATATCCTATAGTAGTATTATCGCATTATTACCTCGTAAATAATATCTTAGGGAACATTTCAGCCACTACTGACCCTTTTTACCCATGGTGGATTTGTTAATCCAATTATATCCCTTTATTTTCTCAAAAACGCTGCTGTAATATTTCTGGGCAGAATTTTCTGTTTAACTTTGAAAAATCATAATTAATTCCAAAAATATCAAAACGAGGTTCCGTAAAATTTCCCGGAAACCTTAGCATGTCTATTTTTGAGAAAAAATATTGGTTTTCACCCATAATTCGTGAATCACTCCCAGTTTAATGATCTTCAACCTCTGCCCAGAATATTTCCAGAAAAACATAGCTTTATTTCCAGAATTTTTATCTCCCTCTACAGACCTTTAATTGATGCATAATTTATATCAATGGAAAGATATACATGTCCTCTACACCCATGAATTGTTTCAGAATTTTTGAAGATACTCTTGCATATAAAATGTTACTCTCTAACTGCCTGACTCCCATAGCCCAGCAAAACCCAACAATTCTCTATCTTACTCTAACTTGTTTTATTAATCCTAAAAGTTACTTCCCAACATGTTCCCACCTTGTCAGGCATCTTTTGATGCAATAAGGCCTGAAAACAATTATGGAAAATTACTTTACCTATTTCCTATATTAAACTAACATTTATACTAAGAACTACTAAGAACTAAAGAACTAAAGAATAGAAACTAAGAACTAAAGACAAGCTTACCTCTTGAAGACTCTTGCTTCTTAGAAATCACCACTTGGTGGTTGATTTGGTGTGAAGAATGAGGAGAGGCAAAGCCTCTATTTATGGGGAAAATCTCAAGGTTAAAATGGTAATCTCAAGCCTAATGTAGGCCCCACCATTTGCCTCTTCCTTAATCTCAACCATTAGATCTAAACTTAATCAAGAAGTTTTAATCTACACCCTTCACTAATAAGCATGTGCTCTTGTGATGTCATCCTTGTGATGTCACTTTGATGACATAATCAAAGCTTAAGTGTCATTAGCAAAGTTTAATTAACTCTTAATTGCATTTGCTAGCTAACCATGGAAACTAGTGCTTAATTAAATCAAGCTTCATGCACCTTAATCTTTACTTATTTCCATTTGTCTTTTAATTGATCCTTGATTTTTAATTAAGACACTCCCTAATTGTTGCTTCTTAATTTGCCCCTTGATTAATTATGAAGATTTACACAATCATTTAATTAGTGAAAACTTAATTGTTCATTTATCTTTATTAATTTCCCTTAATTCTTTTAAGTATTTTTATAACATTATCTTGCTTCTTTTAAGAACCATGGTTTAATATGATGATTATTGTGTATTTTATGATCCTTAAATGTGGTCTTAAATTTAATCTTTGGTTTGTTAAATTCTAAGGAAAAATTGTCTAAAATCTAATTAATAACTTGCAAAATTTAGAGACAACATACTCTCCTTTATTTCTTTATTTAACATGTATTATTTGTCAAATCTTTCATTACATTTATATAGATCCCTAGTTGATGACTTTTAATATGCCTTTTAATTAATTTTGCAAGTTAATACAATTAATTATTGTAACTTTAATTGCCCTTTAATTATTGGTAATTTCCTTTAATTGATTTATGTATTTTTATAATATTTTATGGCTATTCACGATTAAATATGAACTATGTTGTAATATGATAATTTTAGGGTATTTTATGATCCCCAAATAAAGATTACAAAATTTGGGTCTTTGGTTATTTAATTCTAAGAGAAAATTCCCTAAATTAAATTGAATAAGCTACTAAATTTTGAGACCACATATTCACCTTTTTCTAATAGGTATTTTTCACCAAAATATATGAATTTTAGGGTATTACAACCTTAATTTCATTCTCAATTCCAGAAATTTTCCTTCTCAAGCTATTAATCAAATACTTATATGCATTCCACAAAATCAACTTATAAACTTGTACCGTCCTAGCCTCTTACATTCTTCTTATAACATATGCTTTAGCTATCCAGCAATTTTAACAACACCAAATAATTTATTCTCTGACATTTTATCAAACACTTAGAGTGCAATCAAACTCAAACCATGTTATCAAACTCATTCTTTATAAACCTCCTGGCAAACTCTTCCAGCATCAATATATATTTTTATTAACCTTTCTATCTCAAATTTTTACTAATAATTAATTTAAACCCAAGAAAATCAGAATTTACACCTATCTTCTTCCTCTTCTGACAACCAACACAATTATATAGAGGAATCACCTTTCTAAGCTTCTTAATTTTTAATTCCAATTTGCTTTGAATCCCAACCTTCCTCTTACTCTCACGCACAACAACCGGAACAAAGAGGGAGAATTACGCAAATATATAAAGACACTAAATGACCATAAGCAGGGTGAGGAGAAAAGGCTAAGATCTTAGCATTTTCTATACAATTGTTTGATTATGATTTTTTTCCTCATTTCATTTTAATTATTCTACTACACACACTATATAAAAGAAACCAGTTCAGTCAAAAATGGAAACACAAATCGCAAACTAATAATTTACATTCCAGATCATACAGTGAACATAGAGTCAGTAATTGACCTATATTTTACTCTGTTAAAAGTGAAAAAGCAAAGGAATTCGGAAACATGAATATAGTAAGTAATAATAGGAAAAATACTAACAACATAGAGAAGAGAATTGCAGTCATCAACACCAACACACGATATAGAAAATAGAAAAGCAAGAAGAATCGATGAAACAGAGTAAAGTTCGAGACTTACCAAATAAGAAATCCTCCACGCACACCCACTGATGCCGACGGTAGAACTGACGGACAGCGACGAATGGACCAGCGGCGGCAAGGATGGACAGAAAGACATAGATGAACGAAGGAAGCTGGGGTTTCATAAAGCTTCTTCTCTCACTCTGAGCAATTATTCTATAGGAAATAATTGAGAAAAGTGCCTCCTACCACAAAACAGGTTCTCACTCAGATTCTAGTAGAGGAGGAGAGCAAGCCACGACCAGTCCACCACGAGAGCGAGCCACGACCAGTTCACCAAGGATGCGAGCCACGAGTGACGAGACGATAGGAAAAGACCGAAGAGTGATACGGAGACAAAGTTGAGAGGGTGAGGAGGGTGGCCGGCCACCGAGGGGAGCGAGAGATTCGAGATGAGATTCGGGAGTGAGAGTTACCCATGGAAGATGATGATCTCTGTGTACAAAACCAGCCGCCTCCCTCTTCAATCGTTCGAGTTTTTTTTTTTTTTTCTTTAATACTAAATTACTACTCCCTCCCAATTATAAAGTCAAGTAAATTTGTTTTAGAGAGACTAATAAAACTAATTAAATTAATCTAGAATATTTTTTTATTTTTTTAAATTAATTAATTTAACTAGTAAACTAACATATAATCTAAGGATACACAATATATAAAATGATTAAGTAATTTATTTAAGGAAAAATGTAACATCCCACTTTTCGAAAGCGTTTCCAAAATAGTTTGATCGAGTAGAGCATCGGAAGTATTTAAATTGAAGAGTAAGCGATAAACATCCACCGTAATGTATATGTTTGCTTCCACGCCGATACAAAAATTTCAAATGACTACAACGTTAAGTACATATCAAAAGAACTTCTCTCCAGCCAGTCCCTATGCCTGCTGCTCACCCTTGTCTTCGATCTTGTTCATACCGGATCCTGAAGCTAAAGTAAGAGCTAAGGTTCAATGTCCATTGAACCTCAGGTAACGGTTAACCTCATGCTTATGTAACAGTTTATGTATGACAGATATTCATGACATTGCAGCAGAATCACATATGAAGGATAATAACATAACACAGCCACTGCATATGAACTTTATTATGGTCTGCACTATTCACCAGTGCCACGATGGCCTATCGTGTCCTCAGTGCTAGGAAAACTCAACGGCATTATCAAAATCATAACTCGTGTATAGCTGAATGTATAACCATGTGAACTAAGCCCCATAACTTAGCCACGGTGCATGCCCCAAGACCAAGTCTTGTCCATGACTTTATGAATTAATCTATCACATATAAGTATACAATAAGCATCAGAGTTAGTGTTACAGTACACGAACGTACCTTTCACCGTGTAATGGCCACATGCCTGACCTTTGAACCCAGTCCCGGACTTCCCGGATATCCTAACATATCACCATAATACTTAGAATAATATCCTAAGGGATATTTTCACCTCTATTTACCTCTCTACCCTTGGTGGATTTGTTATTTACAATTTTGCCCTTACATTTATTTAAAAACGCAATACTGAATTTTCTGGGCAGATTTTGCATCAACTTTGAAAAATCATAATTAATTCTAGAAAAATCGAAACGAGGATCAGAATCCTTAGGATGTCTATTTTAGAGTAAAAATACTTTTATATACCCAAAACTTATGAACAATTCCCAGTTTTCATCTTTCACAACGTTGCCCATAATTTCGTCTAGAAAAATAGCCTAATTTCAACCGGTTGTATTTCTTTGTACAGGAATCAAAACGCTACATATTATATATATTCGAAAAGCCCTACATATCTACTTTATTTCTGGAAATTTTCGTGATTTATGGGCTTCATCTTCAACATAAAATGTTATCAAATTTGTAACACCCCATTTTTCAAAAGACCATAAGGAATAATCTTTTTTTTCCATCGTAGTTAGAGCATCGGAGCAAGTAAAAGAGTGAGTAACTCGATATATCATTAAGCATTGGAGCAAGTAAAAGAGTGAGGCGTATCCGTTTGTTTATAATGTACAATACATTTATCCGAGTAATGTCATAATGTTACAAGTCTAAAAAAATAGGAATCTTCGGGTCGGGTCTTTACGCGTGCTGTTTACTTTGCTTGCTCTCGTCTTCGGTCCTCAGTTCTCCGGACCCTGAAGCTATGGTAAGAGCTGAGGTCCAATGCCCATCGGACCTCAAGTAACGGTTAACCTCATGCTCAAGTAAAACAATATATGTATGACAGATATTCATGACATTACAGCAGTAATCAATACATAAGCACACAGCAGATGCAAGATTAACATATCCACAAGTACATAGCACACAACACATGTAAAGTTACCCATGTTTGCACTAACCAAGTGCCACGACGGCCCATCGTGTCCTCAACGCTAGGAAAACTCAACACGGCATTATCAAGACTATAACCCGTATATAAAGCTGAATGTATAAACACATGTGATCTAAGCTCCACAAACTTAGTCACGGTGCATGTCCAAGACAAGTCCGTCCATGTCTTTATGAAAGTATCTATCACATATGTAAGCATACAATGAGCATCGAGTTAGTGTTACAAGACGCGTCCCATACCTTAGTCCATTTGGATGGCGGTACACTTCCCCGGTCGGACGTCTCCCGATTTTTCCCGGATATCCTATAATAGTATTATCGCATTATTACCTCGTAAATAATATCTTAGGGAACATTTCAGCCACTACCGACCCTTTTTACCCCTGGTGGATTTGTTAATCCAATTATATCCCTTTATTTTCTCAAAAACGCTGCTGTAATATTTCTGGGCAGAATTTTCTGTTTAACTTTGAAAAATCATAATTAATTCCACAAAAATCGAAACGAGGTTCCGTAAAATTTCCCAGAAACCTTAGCATGTCTATTGTTTGATAAAAAATATTGGTTTTCACCCAGAATTTGTGAATCACTCCCAGTTTAATGATCTTCAACCTCTGCCCAGAATTTTTCCAGAAAAACGTAGCCTTATTTCCAGAATTTTTATCTCCCTCTACAGAACTCTAATTGATGCATATTTTATATCAATGGAAAGCTATACATGTCTACTATGACCATGAATTATTTCAGAATTTTTGAATATAAATTTACATATCAAACAGTGCCCCTATCTATCTGACTGATCCCAACAAGCCCAGCAAAACCCCACAATTCCTATCTTACTCTAACTTGTTTTATTAATCCTAAAAGTCACTCCCAACATGTTTCCACCTTGTCAGGGCATCTTCGATGCAATAAGGCTTGAAAACATTTATAGGAAATTACTTTACCTATTTCCTAGATTAAACTAACATTTATACTAATAACTACTAAGAAAGAACTATAAGAACTAAAGACTAGAAACTAAAAAACTAAAGACAAGCTTACCTCTTGAAGACTCTTGCTTCTCCTTCTTGCTTCTTAGAAATCAACTCTTGGAGTTAGATTTGGTGTGAAGAATGAGGAAAGCAAGGCCTCTATTTATAGGGAAAATCTCAAGGTTAGAATGGTAATCTCAAACCCAATGTGGGCCCCACCATTTGCCTCTTCCTTAATCTCAACCATTAGATCTAAACTTAATCAAGAAGTTTTAATCTACACCCTTCACTAATAAGCATGTGCTCTTGTGATGTCATCCTTGTGATGTCACTTTGATGACATAATCAAAGCTTAAGTGTCATTAGCAAAGTTTAATTAACTCTTAATTGCATTTGCTAGCTAACCATGGAAACTAGTGCTTAATTAAATCAAGCTTTATGCACCTTAATCTTTACTTATTTCCATTTGTCTTTTAATTGATCCTTGATTTTTAATTAAGACACTCCCTAATTGTTGCTTCTTAATTTGCCCCTTGATTAATTATGAAGATTTACACAATCATTTAATTAGTGAAAACTTAATTGTTCATTTATCTTTATTAATTTCCCTTAATTCGTTTAAGCATTTTTATAACATTATCTTGCTTCTTTTAAGAACCATGGTTTAATATGATGATTATTGTGTATTTTATGATCCTTAAATGTGGTCTTAAATTTAATCTTTGGTTTATTAAATTCTAAGGAAAAATTGTCTAAAATCTAATTAATAACTTGCAAAATTTAGAGACAACATACTCTCCTTTATTTCTTTATTTAACATGTATTATTTGTCAAATATTTCATTACATTTATATATATCCCTAGTTGATGACTTTTAATATGCCTTTTAATTAAATTTGCAAATTAATACAATTAATTATTGTAACTTTAATTGCCCTTCAATTATTGGTAATTTTCTTTAATTGATTTATGTATTTTTATAACATGCATTATTTTTTTGGCTCTTTATGATTAAATATAAACTATGTTGTAATATGACAATTTTAGGGTATTTTATGATCCCCAAATGAAGATTATAAAATTTGGGTCTTTGGTTATTTAATTCTAAGAGAAAATTCCCTAAATTAAATTCAAAAATAAGCTACTAAATTTTGAGACCACATATTCACCATATTTTTCCATGAAATAGGTATATTTTCACCAAAATATAATGTTTATAATGAATATGAATTTTACAAAACAAACGGTCTTAAAAATGTTATTAAAAAAATGAAAGTTCAAATTTCTTTATAGAGAAATCTCGAATAGGCCGACTTATATTTTTCGCGGTCCAAAATAATGAGGAAAAAATTAAATAAACTTTTAAGACCGGATATATATAACGACGGTCTTAAAGATTATATTTTTTAGACCAGACATAAATTGTGACCAACACTAAATAGTTTATTACTTTTAAGTTCGGAGTTTAATAAACCGGCCTTAAAACTTAACATTTAAGAACGTCTTTTTATTTCATTCGGTCTTAAAAATAAAGCGCCAAATATATTCTTCTTCACGCGAAACGTTCCTTACGACTTACGTTGTCCCTCTGAACTCTGAAACCCCTCTTCTTGTTGTGAAACCACTCTTCCTGTTGCATTACCTCTCTTCCTCGCCCACACGAAACGTTACCTTATGACTTACGTTGTCCCTCTAAACTCTGAAACCCCTCTTCTTGTTGTGAAACCACTCTTCCTGTTTCATTACCTCTCTTCCTTGCCCACATACCATTAGCCTCTGTTACGCTCTCATTTGCTCAGGCATTCCTCTCTTCCTATCTCAAAAATGAACGGAGAAAACGATTCCATTCGTGTTCCGGGAACGCAAGCATCGCGTGAGTCGAACGAACCCTCTTCATCGACAATGTGCCTCGTAACCGCCCTGAAGACGCCGTGGTAGAAGAGGCACAAGAATGATGGATTTAACCCTAAGTCGGACTTCTGGGTCAAAGCTGGAGATTCAGTTTGATGAAAAGTTGCAACCTTTCGGTCCTAATAAAAGCAATATACTAGTTTTGTCGGCTGTCTTGCACGCAGCAAGGTTAGCATCTTGATTGATGAGTGGAAAAATGTGGACTTTAACAAAGTAAAGCAACCTATTTGGGACACTATCCGGCTTACATACACTGTCCCTGACTCGAGAAGTTGAAAGACAAGACATTGTCTTATTCAGGCTTGACGAATGGAGGAAGTTTAAGACCTCTCTCTCTAACAAGTATATTTTTGCCGAGGTTCAGCCTGACCAAAGGCCTTGGGACAAGTGATGAACAAACTTGGTAACAATTTGTTCAGCTTCGGACCACTCCTAAAGCTCTGGTGAGTTTATATTTAGTTTTTTTTGCCTTTTTGTTTGCTTATTAACCTATGCGGATATGTGAATGTTATTGTGTTCATCTAATCCTGTTGGTTAAATTGTTTAGTGTGTGAATAGAAGTATACATTTCCGCCTTTGTCTATGCAAGTCCGATATGTAAACCCTTAAAAGGTAAAATACTAAGAAGGTAATTAGGGAAATAATAATGGCATAAGAGTCAAGCCATTATTATAGTCTTAATTCTGTTATAGTAGGTAGTGGTTAGACATTGCTGTTAGTTCTGTTACTATCTAATGAGGACTGCCGATCCCACTGGATGCCTTAAAAAGGATCAAGTTTGTATTATTCGTAAGCATAATTCTCTTTTGTTTCTTAACCTATCTATCTAGCAAGTACAAGACATAGCTCCAATTTCTTCTACAATTCTACATCTTCCTTACATAAAATGTTGAAACTTGATGAAGTGAATTTGACTAGTGTTTGAGGTTCATATCAAGCCGAAGTTCTATAATTTCTGTTAGTGAGATGACTGGAATTCATAATTAATAGTTGTTTTCAATTCTGATTCACAGGAAAGAAGGGAACGAGCACAGGAGACAAGGAGAAAGAATGATTGCCCACATAGGGCTTCTCCCAGCGGATATGAAAAGGCTGAAAAAGAATTGATGGCGGCCAAGCGGAAGAGATTGGATGATGAAGCAGAATCCAATCCTTCTGCGGTACATGATCCGCCATCTCCAATACGTCGCGAGGAGTTGTGGTTGCACATTCAAAAAAAGCAAGCGGCGCTACACGAGTGAACAAACTCGTGTAGTTGCCGAAAGAATTGTAAGTATCGTTATTGTTATTTTTAGTTACTAAACATGTTTCATTACCAAGCTTCTCGTTATCCGTATCTTACAGAAGATCTTAAAAGAAAGAAGCAAAGGGATCTTTTGTGTCGGACGGAGGAGGGATGTTACGACCGTTGCGGCCGGAAAACCGGATCATGGTGGGCATGTAAGGGGGATTGGAGGACGGGTAGGCTTGAAGGAATACTTTGGTAAATCCAAACGCCATAGACAAAGCATGGTTACCCGGGAGGAGATGGAACAGACGGTGGCCAAATTAAGTGAGGATGCAGCGGCTAAAGAAGCAAGGTATCAATCCGATATGAGCCAGCTGAGGGAGGAATTGAATTAGATGAGCTAGCTGAGGGAGGAATTGAATCAAATGAAGGTGCTTTTGAGCAATCGTCTGAGACCAGTGTTCCTTCACATTCACTCGCACCGTGCATTAGAGCACTAGAGGAGCTGCATTGTTGGACCAGAGCAACCTTATGACCTATATGTGGAGGATCGTGATCGTCCTGCACGATTAGTTGCCAAAGGACTGTCCACAACTTAGTGGGATCAACTGTACACCACCAACAAATGGCTGATGATGAAGTCAGAGTGTCAGTTCAAAAGGTGATCACTGATGCACCTCTCCCTCTCCCAACTGATCAGCTGAAGCTTGTGAGTGATGTCAAGAGAACCTTCATCTCTTGGCCAGTGAAGCTTGTACATGTCTCTACTCCTCCTGAAGCTTGATCCCCTCCTCCTCAAGTTTCACCCCCTCCTCCTCAAGTTCCACCCCTACTGCTAAGTTGACTGCCACGGAAATAATATCCAATATGGTGAAGAGTGGATATTTTAAAGATAAATCGTGGCCTGTCATTGAAGTAGTAGGCGTCCCTAATCCTCTCACGGTTCAAGTTGACACCATTGATGTTGAGTCCCCGCGCTTCCTCGACAGAGCTTACCGATGCAATTGTTCAAATTTTATGAAGTAAGTATCTTCTTCTATGAGTACATAATTTAAATGCATCATTTAGACACACATACATATATACTAATTCCCTAATCGATGTCATTATTGTAGGTTCTTGCATCAAGAATTGGCTCAAAAGGGCAGGAGCAAGGATTTTGGATTCTTGTGCCCTGTCTATTCAAGTCAAACATCCATGGAGGAGAGACAGGAGTACATATCAAAGAGGTTGTATGAAGTGAGAAGAAAGGTGTACTTGTTGCCATTCTTCCACAGGTACATATCACAAATCTTGTCTGCAATTCACTTAATTCTGCTACATATATCACTGAGTATACTTTACTGCTGTGAATTTTCAGCCGCCACTGGCAGTTGGTCCTCATGTGCATGGAGGAGCATAAAGTTATCTTCTTATGCTCTACTCACGTGAGCAGTGCCTTCGTTGACGCACCGTCAACGAGTAAGCATGTCATTTTGATTCTCTTGTCTCGAAATCTCGCTTTGTGAATTTTCAGTGTACATTATTGATAAATTTGTGATTTTGATGATAGTGTCATAAGGACCTTCCAAGTGGAGGTAAGGAAAAGGCGTGGGTATCAGGCCAAAGAACCCAAATGGGACACACCAGAGGTTGGTACAATATTTGTACACTAGCACACTGCCTTGTGAACTTAGTCATTAAGCTATATATGCTCTAATATATATTTCTTGCTCCTTTTAGACCCGTCGGCAACCAAAGGCATCCAACTTATGTGGCCAGTACGTCATGAAACACATGTATGATATTATCACGCAAGGAAGGACTAAATTAACTGCAAAGGTAAATGTATTTGATGTTACATATTATGCACACAAGTTAATTCGAACCGGCTTAATGTTACATATGAAATATGCACGCAAGTTAATTCGGTTTACGTCTTTGATGTTACGATGTTTGATCGCCCCGATCCCTTTCCCGATGATGAACCGGAGCACATACGCAATTTGTTTTGTGAATATCTAAATGACTGATAAAGTCAGGACAATAATTAATGTCCTAAATTCATTTGTAAATATATCCTGTACAACAATAATATTCTGTAAATTTGTTTATTTTTCCGAACAATATTCATTTGTAAATATACATGGCAATGTAAAATTCAATAAATAAATTTGTTTAATTTTTCGAACAATTTTCTTGTGTCCATTTTGGGTTTCTGAATGTATTGGATGGTGGATAAAGCTATTTAGTACTTGAAATTTGAGAAAGATCTCGACTTTTAGGACCGTATATTAATTAAAAGTCCGGTCTTAAAAGTCCGCATATCCTAAAAGTGTTCGTTTTAAAAATATGACATTTTTAGGACCGTATATTAATTAAAAGTTCAATCTTAAAAGTCCACATAATAAACATCCGGTCCTAAAAGTGTTCATTTTAAAAAATATGACATTTTTAGGACCGTATATTAATTAAATGTCCGATCTTAAAAGTCCACATAATAAACATCCGGTCATAAAAGTGTTCGTTTTAAAAAATATGTTTAGGACCGTCTATTGTAAACATCTGGTCCTAAAAGTCTTATGAGACCGTATATTATTTTACTGTCCACTCCTAAAAGTCCTCTTATTTTTATTTTAGAAAGTTGGCTTAACCTTTAGGACCATGTAATTGTTAAATGTCCGGTCTTAATAGTCTTCCTTTAAATAGAAATGTTCACTCGCTTTTGAGACAAATCATTATGGTTCGAGACAACCGAGGTTCGGCGTTCGCTCAAGCTAGGACCTTCATTGTCATCGATGTTACCTCTCCCGATCTTGAGCAAAGCATTATCGGTTTCCTTTTCTTTGTCTCTTTTCTTTTTGTTGGAAAAAGAAGGAAGATATTGAAAAGGTACTTTGTTTCAAATCGAGGAGGTAAAACCGACGACAACGACAAAATCCAACCTTGAGAAGAATTGTCACCGTGTTTGTTTTTATTCAAATAAGGTAAAAGATGTTTTTTTTTGGTATGTTCTTAACCGTATTCTACGAATTTCTATTGTTGATTTACATGAGGACAATGTTTTGTTTGTTTCCTTTTTGTCAGAAAAAGAAAGACGAAAATGAAAAGGACAAGGCGATCGAATATGGAAACCAAAGTTGACAAAAAATGGCAATGTTTTTAGGACCCTCGATTTACTAAGTGTGCGGTCCTAAAAGTCTTCATTCTTTCATCTTAGTTTTTTGAGTCTGCCATTATCCATCTTTCATAGTTGCCTTGTTTATTGCTTTCCAGGTTTAGATAATGAATAAACTAACTAATTAAAATACTAAACTTGCATGAGAACAAAAAGAGTCCATAATATTTTATATAATAATTTTTATCGCTACCCTATAGGGCAGCGATTACAAAAAAAAAACAACAAAAAAACAACTAATTCTCTTCGTAGTCGGAGAGGGAGGGGGAGCCGAAGTCGTCTTCAGCGGGATCATACTCCACGTCATTGGCATGACGTAGGTATGAACAAGCTGAACCAATTGGCCCAAGCGTCGATCAATTTGATCGACGCGGGCCATCAATGACTGCACCAATTGCTTAGCAGTCGGATTTGGAGGAGGCAATGGCGGAGGGGGCTGAGGTTGAAGAGGAGGAGGAGGAAACGGAGGACCTAAGGGAGCAGCCATTACAGTGGAGGCTAGGCGGTGGAGGAGGCCGTGTAGAAGTGATGGAGAAGAATGTGAAGAAAGTATAGTAATAACGGGTTTAAATAGAGAACCCATCCTGAACAATGTGAAATGCCGGAAACTTTAATGAGGAGACGCATAGTTCATCAGAATACGAGGAGACGCCTAGTTGGGAAGTTTATCTGGAAGCCGAAGAGACTCTAAATCATTCATTTGAACAGAGTGTAAGGATACGACTCTGCCATCTAAATTTGAAAAGAATGAATTTTAGTACTAGGTAAATGATGAAAGGTCGGTCATAAAAGTAATAGAATTGATTTTAAAAATAAATAGACTTTTAGGACCGAACATATTATAAAAGGTCGGTCTTAAAAGTAATAGAATTTTTTAAATAGACTTTTAGGACCGGACATATTATAAAAGGTCGGTCTTAAAATAAATTGAATTGAAAAAAATTAAATAATAGAATTTTATACCGCATACCTATAAATCCCGCTCTTAAAAGTAGATCATTTATCACTTGTGTCTCCGGCTCTCTGCCTTTATTAACTCCTCATATCTCTCTGTCCTTAACTCCTTATTAATTCCTCACTACCTCGTAACTCCAAACTACGTACGTGGCTATCTGAGAACAGCTCTTTGCCTTTATTAATTAACTCCTCATACCTCTCTGCCCCAACTGCTCAAACCATGGTTAGATACAAGAGAACCACTCGTAGGGGTGCTCTTACTCGTGATGCTCGTGCCTTCCGTCAATCGTTATACGGTGCGCCTCCTCCATCGAGAGTCCATCCTATTGTGACAGAAGAGTCTCGGGTCGTTGAACCCATTGTTATTTCTTTGGATGATGAAGAGATTGCTGCAACCCCTACCCATTTTTCTGGCAATATCCCCCAACCTCTTGATCCCAACGACCCTCTCCATGAGTTCCTCCGTCTTATAGACCATGAAGAGGTTCCCGCTCCCCCTCTCCAACCTATTGGCCCCACTGTGACTACTACCGACCCCTCTCCTCTTTCCTCTAATGATGCATGGTGGCTGATGCGAGTAAGACAGGAACTTGCTGATCTCCGGCGGGAAATTAATGATGTTCACGCCGATATCACCAAGGCTTTGGAGGATAATAAGCTTTAGGATGTTTAGTCAGATTCTTGTTTTTGATAATTTTCTGCTTGTTTTCTCTCTTATTTTTTTTGTGTACGTGCATATTCTCCAAGTTATGTATGGAAGCGTAAAACTAAGCTTGTGTCTTTCTAATATTCATATTCTCCAGTTTTCCTTTAATTTATTTTATTAACTCGTTTCACGCTTTTTTTTTGCGCTCGCCAAAGGCAAACCTCCTCATGGTCTTAAAATTAAATGAATACTGAAAGTTAGGACCGGAGTATTCTTAACCGCCGGTCTTAAAAATTAGTTAATAAATATTTGACTCTTAGGACCGGTCGCTTTATAAATCTTCGGCCTTAAAATTAAATGAATACATAAATTTAGGACCGTAGTATTATTAACCTCCGGTCTTAAAAATGTATTAATAGAATTATATCTTTAGGATCGATATCTTTTGTATAATTAACCAGTCTTAATAAAATCTAAAATATTAAGACATGTCTCTGTCACGAGGAAAATTAAATTTCCCTCTCCGAACTTCTCTTGTCGCGCCGAAAGTGATTACACAAGTTCTGTCTCCAGTGTGTGTTGCGTCGTCGCTGCTTCGCGTTCCTCTCTCGAGATTAACTCTCTGGTTCCTTAGCTAAACGTCTATAAACCAAGCTGTACGAGGTGTTTTGGTTATATAACTTTATGATTTTCCTTTTAATGGTTTTGGGTTTTTCATGGGTTGAATGAAATCGATGAAATGTTATTGTGGGTTTCTCTGTTGTTAATGAATATTGTATTTTGAAGATTATATTTGCACTTTAGACCTACCCAACTGACCAAGAAATGTTTTAAGGTTACTCTTGTTGTCTGCAACATCAACGTTCGTGGCGGGAGAAGAAAGACTCAGCAAAAGCATTTGAATTTATATGGTACAGGTGAGTCCACAAGACCTTCATGCGATGCATTTAATTTCCTCGTCATGTATTTATGTTGCTTCTTGGATTCACTGTGATACATTTATGACCAAAAGTGATTCTTCGTTATGCATTTAATGAGCAAGTTTCTCCGTAAAAAAAAAAAAAGACATGCATAACCGACATTGAGCATAAATATGCATTTGGAGTTGGCTTATTTTATATACAAGTCTCGCCTTTTTCGGATTATGTATATGTTAAATCTTTCCGTCTATAGGAATTCTACTATGGACCGGTTGGATAAATGCTTTACGGACGAGTGTTGAATATCAGAATAGGGTGAGGGACTTTATTGAATTTGCTAAACAAAATTCACATGATGATAGTGGGAAGTTTTATTGCCCTTGTGTACAATGTTTGAATGAGAGGCGACTGAGTCTTGAAGTTATACACTCACATTTAATTATTGAAGGATTTTGTAAGACTTATACTGTATGAGTATGGCACGGTGAAAAAATGCCAAGTGGGTCTCAACATGGGGATGTGACCTTTGATGATAATGACACCGATATGGATGATGATCGCATAGAGCACATTATTCGTGATGTAGGAGAAGAGGCTTTTGAGCAATCACATGCATATGGTAATATGTGCAGTGATGCAGAGACCCCGCTATACCCTGGGTGTAAAAAATACCAATTGTTGAACGCTATATTGAAATTGCTGAGCTTGAAGGCACGTCATGGATGGAGCGACAAGAGTTTTTCTGAAATGCTTGAGGCTTTTAAGGACATGCTTCCAGATGATAATGTATTGTCGCATCGATACTATGATGCTAAGAAAATACTTTGTCCACTAGGGATGGAGTACAAAAAGATCCATGCATACCCGAATGATTGCGTATTGTATAGAAAAGAGTTTGAAGAGCAGCAGAATTGTTCGATATGTGAAACCCCAAGGTACAAGTCAAATAAGGGGCCTGTAAAAGTGTTTTGGTATCTTCCAATCATACCAAGGTTCAAGCGGTTGTTTGCGAATGAAAATGATGCAAAAAATTTGAGGTGGCATGCGCAGATGAGAGGATTTCGATGGAAAGCTTCAACATCCGGCCGATTCTTCTTAATGGAAGAAAATCGATCAATTATTTCCGAACTTTGGCGAAGAACCTAGGAACCTTAGGCTTGCCCTTAGCATGGATGGCATGAATCCATATGGAAGCCTTAGCAGCATACATAGTTCATGGCCTATACTACTGATTATTTACAACTTATCTCCAATGTTATGCATGAAATGAAAGTACATCATGCTGTCTATGTTGATTTCGGAACCGAAACAACCTGGAAATGACATTGATGTTTACCTTCAGCCCTTGATCAAAGACTTGAAGGAGTTGTAGGCGAGAAAGGTGTCGATGTTTTTGACTCTTTCAAGAAGGAGGTGTTTAAAATGTGAGTCATGATATTTTGTACTATAAACGACTTCCCAAAGATATGGGAACTTGTCGGGTATAGTGCAAAAGGCCATAAAGCATGTCCGGTTTGTGAAGAAGGCATACGCTACCATCAACTTCAACATGGAAGAAAGACGGTTTATCTTGGACATAGGAGATTTTTTAGACGGGGCCACACATATCGTCGATTAAAGAAAGCTTTTTTTGGTGGCCAAGAGTATGAAGATGCTCCAGTGGCATTGACTGGGGAGCAAGTTTATGAAAAGGTGAAAAATATCAATGTCGTCTTCGGTAAGACGCAAAGAGTAGAAAAGAAACAAATATATGGAAAAAGAGATCTGTATTCTTCGATCTTCCATATTGGCGCAATCTTGATGTGAGACACAGTATTGATGTCATGCATGTAGAGAAAAACATATGTGATAGTATTGTTGGCACGCTTCTCAACATACAAGGTAGTTCCAAGGATGGTGTGAAGGCAAGATTGGATCTAATAGCAATGTGAATATGCGAAGAGTTACATCCAAGGCCACATGGTTGTAAATGGAGCTATATACCCAAGAGGGGGGGGGGTGAATTGGGTATTTTAAAAACTTTTAGAAACATGCTCTGTTTTGAAGTAATGAAACCAGAGATAGACAGAGGAGGAAGGGAAGGAAAGCTTGCACAATAGAAATTATCCTGGTTCGGTCTTATCTTTGACCTACATCCAGGTCCCAAGCCACACTTGGGATTTTCAATCCACTATACTCACGAACCGATTACACACTCGTACTCAAGAGTAGTTCTCTCTCTAGAACTCACTCCCCCTTACAAGTTGTAATCAATACACCCAACCACTAAGTCCCCTGACTTATGGTTATCTCAATCAATAAATGATTTACAGATAAAACTCTCTCTTAGAGCAGATAAAATGATCACTGAAGTGCAAGTATCAGATTGATACAATATAGATGAAAGCTGAACACAATAAATAACAATCAATGAATTTTCGCTCTTAGTAAGTGTGTCCGCTTGAGAAGAAGTTAATGCACTCTATTTATAGGTAGAGAACATTAAATGACCGTTGAATGGTGAATCCAACCGTTGTAGGTGATTAGCATTAAGTCGGTCATCTTCTCTCTCTAACCTCCAACTAATCCAGGTGCTAATATGGTCTGAGGTGGAACTCTGAGGATTTGTCCGTTGGAGAAGAGTTTACTTGATGAAGAAAGCATTCTTGACCGTTGAGGATGCGTGCTCAGGTGGGTTAGCCAAAAGAAGGTTGATTTGCGAAGTGCATTTAATGCTCGCACACTTTTTGCTTTATGGCTTTGACCTTCAATAATCTTCATCTCGTGCTAACCGAAATTCACTCAATAAACTTGTTAAACATATCCGGGAACATAAGTGAGTGATTCATGAAAGCAATTAGATCAAACAAGAGTGATATGCAAATTCGTGAAATTCAAAAATTGGTTTTGCGTCGTTTACTCGAGTATGTTCTTGGTTACTCGAGTAAGTCATCACGTGTGAAAAAGTCTTTACCTAAAGATATCCAAAAGGATACTCGAGTAAGCGACTTCGAAGCAAACCATCGAGACTTGAGCTTTTGAAACCAAGGTCTTTACTCGAGTAAGTTAATAGTGTACTCGAGTAAGCAACTATTTGCTTGAAATCTCTAAGTGAAAAATGCTCTTTACTCGAGTAAGCAAATTCATACCGGAGTAAGCACGAGCATGAGTTAAGTTGAAAATCATTTTAAAAGTTCTTTACTCGAGTATGGAAACTCTTACTCGAGTAAGCACGAGTTTATAAAACTTTGGGAACTTTCTGTAAGACTCTTTACTCGAGTAAGCAAATTCTTTACTCGAGTATACACTCAAGTTCAAAAGTTCATTTGCTCTCGGTAAGTCCAATACTCGAGTATATATTTCTATACTCCAGTATTGATTTATCTTGTAAAGATTGATTGGTCTCGGATGGCCTTTACTCGAGTATACAAACCTTTACTCGAGTAAGCCTTAATTTGAAAAACACATTTGCTCTCGGGTTGACATTTACTCGAGTATGTGAACCTTTACTCGAGTAAGTACCTTTTGAAAAATGCATTTGCTTTCTCGGATGACCTTTACTCGAGTATATATTCTCCTTACTCGAGTAAGTGCGTGTAAGACTCAATTGGGCAATCCTTTAACAGTCCTTTACTCGAGTAAGCTTTCCTTTACTCGAGTAAAATCGAGAAATGGTTTTTCACAGATTTTGCGAAGCTTCAACACATGTTTACAATTGTTGTTAATCATCAAAACACATTGAGAACTAACATTCTCCCCTTTTTGATGATGACAACACTTGTAAATGATCTTTTTAGATAATTTGAAAGATGAAGTTCCTTTGAGTTGAAGTTTTTCAAATATTAGTGCAAAGTGTTCAAAAATCATTTGAATGTGCATGTTAAGCTGTAATACTCAGAGAATGGCAGCAAATATTCAATTGAACACATAACCAACTGAGAATATAATCATTAAGCAAGCTTCATACAATATTTTACTGATATCAGAAATGACAAATACACTGATAACACTGATATCAGAGAATGAAACAAAAAAAATGCAGAATCAACAAGGTATCATGCATGTTAGACACTACAACCTAGACCTCTAGATCCTATACATCTTTCTCTTCTTCTCCCCTTTGTCATCATCAAGCATACTCGGGATCAAGGATAACAATAGGAGGGGTCCAGAGGACCATGGCAGTGAATGGATCAAAGGTAGGGTCCTGGTGAGCTGCATAAGGAGAAGGTGTGGGGAATTTCTCAGTAGATGGAGTAGATGGAGATGGAAGTCGGTCGAGATAGGATCTCTCGTGGTGGGAGTGATAGGAGAAGATGGAATTACGGGGGTAGGAGTGGAAGCGGAGGTGGGGAAGTGGTGTGAGGTGGACTGGGAAATGAGAAGGGAGGTGATGAAGGTGGGGACATGTGAATCTCTGGTGGCTGGGTCTCAGGTACAGGAGAGGATGAGGATGGACCAGTTGTGAACCCAAATGTAGCGGAGGATGAAGAACCAAGATCAAAGTGCTGGATCAACTTGTTGACCTTGTCCCGGCCTCGAAGCAATATCCATGATAGAACCAATCCGAGAATCCAAGTCGATGCACCGATCAAAAATCTCATCCCGCTCTTTTCGGTGTCATTCTTGAGTCTGGTCCAATTTGGTAATAACCTCATTCCGACCAGCCATCACCTCATTTAGACCAAGCTTGAGATCAGCTCCTAGCTTGCCAAATTCAAATTGCATTCGACAAAGTGAGAAGCAATGGAGGAGTCCACGATGGCTTTAACTCGCTTCAAAATCCAGTGGAGGAGGAGGAGCAGACCGAGCCTCGTGCGCAATCGATCGAGATGCACGGGTCTCGAGATCTCGAGGAGCCCTTGATCGACCGGATCCTTCCGGCTCAAGGTTTATCTCGCATAAACTTGAGTTGTGTCCGGCCAAAGGAGGGGATAAACTTCATTGATGCGGGAGGGCCCACATACCATATCCTATGGTAAAATAAGATCGAGATACCAAAGAGGCGAAGGGCATATACGATCCTTTCCGGAGGTGAACTTAAAGTTGCTTATTTCCTTGAAGACCCACCGCCCAATATTGAAGGGATGTTGCTTGACAAAAGCAAAGTGAAAAAGCGGTAATCCTTCTTCGTGAAGTGAGTGTAACTACCTCCCTTCTCGGACAAAATTCCTTGTATACACAAACCGAAAGTACCCGGTGCAAGTTAGGCATGTCGACGGTTTGAAGGATAGATGAGCTCTCTGATCATCAGGTACCTCTTCAGTGCACAAAAGTGTCCTATACACTTCTTCATTGCCATATCGGGGTGTAGAAGCCTCTGGCGGATCAACAACCTTCAGTATCCGGTTGAGGATTGCAGCAGAGATGGTGAAAGTGACTCCCGCACAGATGTGGTGATCCTCTCTTCAATGGCTCTTGGTCCTCCGAGTCTAAAATATGGTCAGCCTTCATGTTGAAGTAGAACATTCTCACCAACTCCGGAAAGTAGGTGCCTCGATTGAAATGAAGGAATCATAGGGTCCGAGCCACGGCGATAGATCAATGTTGCATTCTTGGTGAACTTGATCAAGATTGACTGAGACAACAGGACAAAATCCTCGGGTTGAGTATTGCTCTCTGAACATGGCATTGTGGCCAGGAGGAAGAGGAACCGAGGTGACTTTGAAACCCGGAGGCGGATCCTTGTGAAGTTTAATCTCTTCAACTGCATTTTCAATGATAGATGGAACACCCTCGTGCTCATCTTCTTCGCCGTGTGTCGAGGAGGAGCCTCGTAACTTCAACCGTAGAGATAGATCCGTATGTGGATGGCCCTCTTGGTCCGCGCCTTTCGTGAACAACGGTTCTTGGTCTTTTGGCTTGACTTGACTCGGCTGTCTGCTTTCTCTTTGTGGTTGAGGAAGGAACCGGGTCTTTTGACGTCGAATCCCCTCTCTTGGGATTCGAGGATGGATTATCTTCAATCACAATGCCCACGCCGGGGATCCTTGTATCAATGCCGCTCTTCAACTTCCTTGGAATCGTTTTGGTCCTTGGAGCTCGTGGAGGCATTGGTTGAGAGGATTGAGAAGCTTCCTTAGACATTTTGATCGGTTAGGGTTTGACGAAAACGAGATTAGGAAGGATTAGACGGGGTTTGGTGAAGATTTAAGGAGATTTATGAGGGTTTGTGACGGTTACAGAGGAAGAGGAAGAGAGAAAGTCGCGTTTCCTAGGGCTTTACTGGAGTAAAGATGCGAGTATGTAAGAACACGTCGTTTCAAAAGTATATATAGATGAACGCCCATACTCGAGTAAGTTCTTGCTTACTCGAGTAAACAATACTTTCATTTACATACTCGAGTAAAGATGGAAGTAACCGACTGGACTTCAAAAATGTCGCGTGAATTTTTGAAGAGCCCGATGCCCATACTCGAGTAAGCCACTAACATACTCGAGTAGGTTTCGCCATGTCTTCGTGTTTGGCTTGTCGGGTCTATACTCGAGTAAGTTTCAACATACTCGAGTAAACCTTTCGTTGTTCTCAAGAATGCGCTCTCGCTCTTGTTTACTCGAGTAACCTCTCGCCATACTCGAGTAAAGCATTTCGAACCTCGAATTTGCTTTCGCATCGTGTTTACTCGAGTACAATATATTTTACTCGAGTAAGCAACCTCGAAACATCGAAAACCCCGCAAAAACAATTTCTATACACTCCGATGCTTAAGTTAGTAAGGATTAATCATCAAACACACAACTAACATTAAATTGGATGAGAAATGCTTACAATTCATTGGGATTTACCATTCCCAATTCTCTTCTTATGAAATTAAAAGGTTCTTTGGCTAGAGGCTTTGTGAAGATGTCAGCAAGTTGGAGATGAGTTGGGATGAACATCACTTTGACATCTCTTTTCTGGACATGATCCCGAATGAAGTGATGCCTCACATCAATATGCTTGGTTCTTGTATGTTGCACCGGATTCTTGGCCAAGCTTATTGTGCTTGTGTTGTCACACAAAATTGGGATTTCCTTCAAGTGAACTCCCAAGTCAGCAAGTTGTTGCTTCAACCATAGCACTTGAGCACAACAACTTGAAGCAGCCACATATTCAGCTTCGGTAGAGGACACGGCTACGATGTCCGCTTCTTGCCGAACCAAGAGACAAGTGAGTTGCCAAAGAATTCGCATTGGCCACTTGTGCTCTTTCTATCTGTCTTGTAGCGGCATGATCCGAATCCGAGTATGCCACCAAGTGTTCCGGTTGACCTTTGGGAAACCACACCCAAGAGTCTTTGTGTCCGAGAGATATCCGAATATCCTCTTTACTTGTTCATCATGGGACTCTTTTGGAGCGGATTGGAACCTTGCACACATCCCAACACTGAATTGGATGTCCGGCGACATTTGTAAGATAGAGAAGTGATCCAATCATTCCTCTATACTTTGTGATGTTGAAATCTTTGCCCTCCTCATCAAGCATCTAGTGAAGCGGTTGAGCTCATAGGAGTGTCGGCACCATTGCACTCGGTCCATCCCAAATTTCTTGAGCAAATCATTCAGATATTTGGTTTGGGAAATAAATATCCCATCTTTTCTTTGCTTGATTTGCAGTCAAGAAAGTAGTTGAGCTCTCCCATCATGGACATCTCAAATTCTCCCTGCATAGTCTTTGAAAACTCAAGATTCTCTTTACCATTGTTGTGCACATAGCACTTGCATCCAAAGACATGTAGATGGCTGAGATTTGGCTTCCTTTCCTTGTAGAGTTCATATGGGGTCTTGTTCAGCCTTCTTCCTCAAATAGGCTCGGTTGGAGATGTAGCAAGCCGTACTCATCGCATCAGCCCAAAACACTTGAGAAGTGTTGTTCTCATTTAACATTGCCCTTGCCATCTCGGTGAGGACTCTATTCTTCCTCTCAACCACACCGTTTTGTTGAGGAGTCCTTGGAGCCGAGAAGTTGTGATCAATTCCCACATTGTCACGTACTCGCCGAAGGCGTTGTTTTCAAATTCGCCACCATGATCGGTCCTTATACCTCGAAATTGCAAAGCCTTTCTCGTTCGGACCTTTTTGGCAAAGGTAACAAACTCGATCAAACGTTTCATCTTTAGATGATAAAAATATTGTCCAAGCAAATCTAGAGTAATCATCAACTATGACCAAAGTGTAAAGGTTTCCACCAAGACTTTTTACTCTAGCGGGTCCAACTAGATCCATATGAAGTAATTGAAGAGGTCTATTAGTTGAGATCTCATTTTTTGCTTTAAAAGAGGATTTAGTTTGTTTTCCTTTTTGACAAGCATCACAAACTATGTCATTTTTGAAATTCAATTTAGGAATACCAATGACCAAATCCTTTTTCAAAGCAACTTGTCAAGTTGAAACATATTAACATGAGCTAATCGTTTATGCCATAGCCAACTCTCATTCAAGTTACTAACAAAACAATTTTCGAAACTGAAGCATTGCATTAGAGAGGTTAAGAGTATAACAATTTCCATCTCTAGGTGCTCTAAATAAGGCTTTAGTTTTCAAATTGTCAATGGGGACTAAATCCTTTCTAACAATCAAACATTCATTTGAATCAAAGATAACTAAGTTACCCTTGTCGGTGCTTTGGCTCACACTTAGGAGGTTGTGACACAATCCTTCTACTAGGTAGACATCTTTGATGAGAGGACCTTCATTGTTTCCTATCTCACCAATTCCAGCAATTTTTCCCGATTGGTCTCCTCCAAATGTGACTCTACCACCATCCTTTGATTTGATTGAGAGAAATTTTGATTCATCTCCGGTCATGTGTCTTGAGCATCCACTATCAATGTACCACTTGTTGGGTCTTGATGCTCTAAGACAAACCTGCAATTTTCAAGGGATCAAGCCTTAGGTACCCATCTTTTCTTGGGTCCTTTGGAGTTAGTTTTGACCTTAGGAACATAAGTTCCTTTCGGTACCCATTGATAATTTCCCTTTGGTTTAATTTTTCTTTCCTTTTTATGAAAGCAAGATGAAGTAGAATGACCCTTTCTATTACGGTAATTGCAATGTGCAAAGGGATTTGAAGAGTGAACTGATTTTGTAAAATAGTTCATGTATGTTTTTCGACCACTCTTCTTCTTGCCTTTCTTTCTATCAAAATCTGGTTTGTAACCAATGCACGATCTATCATTTATAAAACGTTCTTGTTTCAAAATGACATTGAGCATTTCACTTCCTCTAGTGAATTTCTCAAGTGCCTTTGTAAGATATGAATTTTTTATCTTCAGATCAGGACAATCTTTACAAATAGTATTTTTCGAAGAAGACAACTTTTCAACTTGAGATTCAAGAGTAAGATTTGTTTTTCGGTTTGAAATATTTTTCAGCAAGTTTTTCAAATTCAAATTGCACGATCATATATTCATCAAACAGATCATCATAAGGAGGTTTGCAATCATATACCTCTTCAAGTTTAGCACGTTGCTCTTCTTCTTCAAAGCAACTAGGCATATATTGGCTTTCTCTTCCTCATCCTCATCATCTTCATCGATGAGCTATCACCCCCAGTCGGAGACATAAGCTTTCTTCTTGTATTTGCTTGAACTTCTTCTTTTCCTTATCTTTGTCGTTCAGTGGGGGCATTCGGACTTGATGTGGCCGGGCTTCGACATTCGTAGCGAGATGATTGGCTTCTTTGCCTCATAACCGGAGCTACCCTTGTGAAACTTCTTAAAGCCTTGGTCCTTCTTGTAGAACTTCTTGAATCTTCGGACCAGCATGCCAATTTCTTCATCTTCGTCTTCATTCTCATTTTCCCCATCTGAGTCTCTAACTTCTCTTGCAGCCTTGAGGGCAATTCCTTTGTTCTTGCCATGAACTTCATCAAGTCCCTTCTTGAACTTGAGTTTAGCCTCATATTCAGAGAGACTTCCGAATAGAGGCTTCATCGACGTCATTGACTCTCCTCGAGCCTCTTCAATAGCTGTGACCTTTGCTTCCCATTCCTTGTTAAGGATGTTCAAGATCTTCCTTACTTGGACTGGTTGGTCATATTCTTTTCCCAAGGCAGCAAGTTGATTGATGAGATGGGTGAACCTCAGCTGGAACTCACCAATGGATTCACCATGCTTCATTCGCGAGAAGGTCATATTCGGTCATGAGAGTATTGACTCTGTTTTGCTTTACTCACTGTTCCTTCATGAGCTATCTCCCGAGCATCCCACATTTGTTTTGCAGAAGATAGATTGCAAATACGAAAGTACTCTTGTTGGCTAAGAGCACTTTGAAGAAGTAGGACAGCCCTTTTTGTTGAGTGTGACACTTCTTCTCGTCATTCTCATCATATTCTTCTTCAAGCTTAGGAACTCTAACTCCATCTTCAACGGTTGATGGCTCATAATTTCCTCTTTCAAATACTCTCCATGACCCATACTCGTAGCATTCACAAAGACTTTGAATTTTGCTTTCCGAAGGAGTAATGCTCTCCATTGAAACCGGGTGGCTTTGTTGATAGAAGCTCCATCGGAGTAAGATACCTTCCATAATGATCCTTCTCGAGTTGTTAAGCTCTTAAGAGAAGACCTCGCTCGATACCAAATGTAAATGGAGCTATATACCCAAGAGGGGGTGAATTGGGTATTTTAAAAACTTTTAGAAACATGCTCTGTTTTGAAGTAATGAAACCGAGAGATAGACAGAGGAGGAAGGGAAGGAAAGCTTGCACAATAGAAATTATCCTGGTTCAGTCTTATCTTTGACCTACATCCAAAGTCCCAAGCCACACTTGGGATTTTCAATCCACTATACTCACGAACCGATTACACACTCGTACTCAAGAGTAGTTCTCTCTCTAGAGCTCACTCCCCCTTACAAGTTGTAATCAATACACCCAACCACTAAGTCCCCGACTTATGGTTATCTCAATCAATAAATGATTTACGAGATAAAACTCTCTCTTAGAGCGAGATAAAATGATCATGAAGTGCAAGTATCGATTGATACAATATAGATGAAAGCTGAACACAATAAATAACAATCAATGAATTTTCGCTCTTAGTAAGTGTGTCCGCTTGAGAAGAAGTTAATGCACTCTATTTATAGGTAGAGAACATTAAATGACCGTTGAATGGTGAATCCAACCGTTGTAGGTGATTAGCATTAAGTCTCGGTCATCTTTCTCTCTAACCTCCAACTAATCCAGGTGCTAATATGGTCGAGGTGGAACTCGAGGATTTGTCCGTTGGAGAAGAGTTTACTTGATGAAGAAAGCATTCTTGACCGTTGAGGATGCGTGCTCGAGTGGGTTAGCCAAAAGAAGGTTGATTTGCGAAGTGCATTTAATGCTCGCACACTTTTTGCTTTATGGCTTTGACCTTCAATAATCTTCATCTCGTGCTAACTGAAATTCACTCAATAAACTTGTTAAACATATGCGGGAACATAAGTGAGTGATTCATGAAAGCAATTAGATCAAACAAGAGTGATATGCAAATTCGTGAAATTCAAAAATTGGTTTCAATAAGCGTCGTTTACTCGAGTATGTTCTTGGTTACTCGAGTAAGTCACTGTGTGAAAAAGTCTTTACTGCAGTATCCAAAAGGATACTCGAGTAAGCGACTTCCAGAAGCAAACCATCGAGACTTGAGCTTTTGAAACCAAGGTCTTTACTCGAGTAAGTTAATAGTGTACTCGAGTAAGCAACTATTTGCTTGAAATCTCTAAGTGAAAAATGCTCTTTACTCGAGTAAGCAAATTCATACCGGAGTAAGCACGAGCATGAGTTAAGTTGAAAATCATTTTAAAAGTTCTTTACTCGAGTATGGAAACTCTTACTCGAGTAAGCACGAGTTTATAAAACTTTGGGAACTTTACGTAAGACTCTTTACTCGAGTAAGCAAATTCTTTACTCGAGTATACACTCAAGTTCAAAAGTTCATTTGCTCTCGGTAAGTCCAATACTCGAGTATATATTTCTATACTCCGTATTGATTTATCTTGTAAAGATTGATTGGTCTCTCGGATGGCCTTTACTCGAGTATACAAACCTTTACTCGAGTAAGCCTTAATTTGAAAAACACATTTGCTCTCGGGTTGACATTTACTCGAGTATGTGAACCTTTACTCGAGTAAGTACCTTTTGAAAAATGCATTTGCTTTCGGATGACCTTTACTCGAGTATATATTCTCCTTACTCGAGTAAGTGCGTGTAAGACTCAATTGGGCAATCCTTTAACAGTCCTTTACTCGAGTAAGCTTTCCTTTACTCGAGTAAGCAACTGAGAAATGGTTTTTCACAGATTTTGCAGAAGCTTCAACACATGTTTACAATTGTTGTTAATCATCAAAACACATTGAGAACTAACAATGGTAACAAAACTTATTGTCCCCTGGCTTCTCATACTTTGTCTAAGTATGAGAAATGAAGTTTTTGTGAGTGTTTACATGGCACAAAAGTTCCCTCGGGGTATTCTTTAAATTTTAAGAGGCATGTATCGATGAAGGACTTGAAATTAGTAGGCCAAAAGTCTCATGATTGTCATGTCTTGATGCAACAACTACTCCCAATAGCTATTCGAGGCATCGCCGAATATGATCTTCGGGTCGTTTTGACTAGACTTTGTGTCTTCTTCAATGCACTTTGTAGTAAAGTTTTCGAGATTGAAAAGTTGGATGAATTGGAGATTGAAAAGTTGGATGAATTGGAGAATGAAGGATATCTTATCTTGTGCCACCTTGAGAAGCTTTTTGTTCCTACATTTTTTGACATCATGGTTCATCTAATTGTTCATCTAGTGAGAGAGATAAAGATGTGCGGCCCTATCCATTTACGGTGGATGTACCCAATTGAAAGATCTATGAAATTCCTAAAAGGGTACATGAAGAACGCATCTTGACTGAAGCATCGATTGTTTAGAAATATGTTTCGAAGAAGCCATGGAATTTTGTCAAAATTATTTGGCCAAAGTAAGACATATTGGGCTTCCAAAACGTCGGCATGTTGAAGGGGGTAGACGAGGGGCTTCCGTAAAAGTGTGGATCTTGATGAATTGTCACAAGTCCACTTATACATCTTGAATAATGTTGATGAAGTTCAAGCCAGCATAGCTGAACATAAAGATGCTGTAAGGAAAGAAAATCATCGAATGACTGAACAAAGGTTAATTAGGGAGCATAATAGCACTTTTGCAAACTGGTTCAAACAAAAGGTCGAGGGAGAGGAATGTGTTTCTGATACAATCAAATGGTTAGCACGTGGTCCTGAGGTCGATGTCATAAGTTGGAATTCGTATGTGATCAATGGTTATACATTTTACACGAAGTCCCTAGATGATACGAGCACAGTCCAGAACGGTGGTGTTATGTTATAGGCTGAATCTATGCACTTCTCCAGTTTGAAAAACAAGAGCCCTTTATTGGCAGTCGTGTCATATTATGGGGTTAATGAAGAGATTTGGGAGGTGGACTATGTGAAAATTAGATTTCCCATTTTCAAATGTAAGTGGGTCAATGTCAATAATGGTGTTCGGATCGATCGGCTAGGATTTACATTAGTCGATGTCCATGGTAGAAGTTTTGGAGATGAACCTTTTATTATGGCGAGACCGGGCAAAACAAGTGTTCTATATCACCGATCAAGAAAATAAAATGTGGTCGTAGCTCTCCAAGGAAAGAGGGTCATTGATATTGATGAGGAAATGAATTTGAATTATGGTATTCCGAGAGTACTCCTTTTTCAAGGGGTCTTTGGACATAAACGAAGAAGTCAAGCGGATAATGAACCCGACATAAGAAGTGATCATCAAGAAGGGATATGGGAAGATATGACCTTATAAAAGATTCAATTCATAAGGTAATATTCATATGCAGATTTCTTTGAAAACTTTAAGGTTTTAACTATATTATATTCCTTCTATGTTCATAAACAATGTCACCGACTATGAAGTTTGTTCTTGTTTTATTTTTGTGGCGGATCTGATCCAAAGGGGCATGTTATAAAAGAGGATGTTACTTTGTTGGGTGGGAATCAGATGAAGGCATGGTGAATATTATTTTGGGCATGTGTGTTGTATTTGTAACTTATTGTATTTGTAAGTAAGTTTTCTTATTGTATGAATTAATTTGGGTGTTGTAGTCATAGTATAATCACTAATTAAGAGGCCAAATAACTCACGGTGAATAATATTTGTATTCTTTTTCCAATTCAATTTATTCAAATAATTGTTCATAGCTTACAGCTTAAAGTATCGACTTTTATGTGCTGGATTGGGTGGTGGATTTGTGTGTAATACAATCAGGAAGAATAGAACAGGGAAAAATTCAGCAAAATTTACACTGCAAATAAATGTGCGGTCTTGAATGGTGAGTTTTTAAAACCGGATGTATTTATATGTCTGGTCTTAAAGGTCAGGTAACACATTTCATAATGTTAGTTCTCTATGTATTTTGATGATGAGTGACAATTGTAAACCAGCTAGGAGTTTTGTCTTAGGAAGTTGAAAAACTTACTAACAAGACAAAACTCGAGTTTTGTTTTCAAAACTCGAGTTTTGGTCTTGGCGAGAAATGGTCAATTTCAATGATCGAGCAAAACTTGAGTTTTGAGTAGAAAACTCAAGTTTTGAGACCTCCGAGAGCTCCTAGTTTTCCACTAGACTCAAAACTCAAGTTTAGCATGCGAAACTCGAGTTTTGACGAACAAGGACTTTTAAATTTTCAAACTCGTCTCGCGCCTTGTCATCGAAATTTGAAGTTTTTGTTTTCACTTAGTAGAAGTGAAAAACTCGAGTTTTGATTTCAAAACTCGAGTTTTGGCCAACCCGAGAGCATTACAAGTTTTCAAAGTTTTCATGATAAAATGAAAACTCGAGTTTTGATTTTAAAACTCGAGTTTTGGCCAACCCGAGAGCATTACAAGTTTTCAAAGTTTTCATGATAAAATGAAAACTCGAGTTTTGATTTTAAAACTCGAGTTTTGGCCAACCCGAGAGCATTACAAGTTTTCATAGTTTTCATGATAATATGAAAACTCGAGTTTTGATTCCAAAACTCGAGTTTTGTTCAAGCAGAGAACAACTCACTTTACTGAGTCTTTGAAAACTCAAGTTTTGTTTTGAAACTCAAGTCTTGGAGTTTTGGACTACAACATACTATTTTCACTAACAATCCAAAACTCGAGTTTGGTTTTGGAAACTCGAGTTTTGAGATTCATTTAAACTTTGGTCCAAAAGCTCGAAACATGACTTTGCTCTCGGAAGATGAAAACTCGAGTTTAAGTTTGAAACTCGAGTTTTGACTTAAGTGTCTTGTGATTGAAAACTCGAGTTTTGATACACAAACTCGAGTTTCTAACGGTGATTTTGAAATTCGATTTCTACGTTTTTGCAAAGTGTCCTTGTTTGATCCTAATACTTTCCAGGAACATTCTCTCTATGCCTTGCTATGTTTAATATCTTATTAGTGAGTCTCAGGTGATTTAAAGAATGATTTTGAAGTGATAAAGCAAAAAGCAAAAAGTGGTTAAGAACATTAAATGCTCTGAACAGAAAGTTGCACTACTTTGGCTATTCCATCGCACACGGCTGCAAAACACTAAAGAATGTTATCTACAACAAGCAACCGTGTTTCAAACGGATTGATTTGCGAAGGTCAACACGGTCTTCTTGGCCACTGGATTAAGCGAGTTTAGAGAGAGAAGAAGCCAAATCTTACTTCCTAACCTTGGCAGAGTCTCTCCAACGGATCTGTTGAAATTGCAACGGTCATCTAATGATCTCTGAGTATAAATAGGACTGCATTCAAGTCCTCAAAAACAACCACAACAACTGAAAACGCACAAGCATTCAATTTTCTCAACTACCTTTCAGTTTTCACTTGTATTTTGTCTTTTGACATAATAAGCTTCAGTGTTTATTATCATCTACTCTTAGAGAGAGTTTCTATCTGTAAACCATTCATTGATTGAGATAACCACAAGTCAGGGGACTTGGTGGTTGGGTGTATTGATTGCAACTTGTAAGGGGGAGTGAGTTCTAGAGAGAGAACTACTCTTGAGTACAGAGTTTGTAATCAGTTTGTGAGTATAGTGGATTGAAAATCCTAAGTGTGGCTTGGGGACTGGATGTAGGTCAAGGATAAGACCGAACCAGGATAATTTCTTTTGTGCAAGCTTTCCTTCCCTTCCTCCTCTCGCTATCATCTGTTTTTACTTGGTCAAAACAGCACTTTCGAAAAGTTTTGTCAATATACCCAATTCACCCCCTCTTGGGTATATAGCTCCATTTACATTTGGTATCGAGCAAGGTCTTCTCTTAAGAGCTTAACAACTCGAGAAGAATCATTATGGAAGGTATCTTACCCGATGGAGCATCTATCACAGACCACCTTTGGTTTCAATGGAGAGCACTACTCCTTTTGGAAGGCCAAATTCAAAGTGTTTGTTATGGCAAGCGAGTATGGTCTTTGGAGAGTATTTGAAAGAGGAGATTATGAGCCATCAACCATAGAAGATGGAGTCGAGTTCCCAAGCTAGAAGAGGAATATGATGAGAACGATGTAGAAGAAACGTCACCCTCAACAAAAAGGCGGTTCTGCTTCTCCAAAGTGCTCGAGTCAACAAGAATACTTTCGTATTTGCACCTTATCATCTCGCTAAGGCCATGTGGGATGCTCTAGAGATAGCTCATGAAGGAACAATTTGGAGTAAAGCAAAACAGAGTCAATACTCTTATGACCGAATATGATCTTCTTCGAATGAAGCCTGGTGAATCCATTGGAGAATTTCAGCTTCGTTTCACCCATCTCATAAATCAACTCGCGGCTCTTGGAAAGGAATACGACCACCGGTTCAAGTGAGAAAGATTCTAAACATTCGAATAAGGAATGGGAGGCCAAGGTCACGACGATAGAGGAAGCGAGGAGAATCAATGACGTCGTGGTCGCTTCTCTCTTTGGAAGCTTGTCTGAGTATGAAGCCAAGCTAAAATTCAAGAAGGGACTTGATGAAGTTCATGGCAAGAACAAAGGAATTGCCCTCAAGGCTGCAAGAGAAGTTAAAGATTCAGATGAAGAAAATGAGAATGTTGACGAAGATGAGGAAATAGGCATGATGATTCGTAGATTCAAGAAATTCTACAAGAGGGACCAAGGTTTCAAGAAATTTCATAAAGCTAGCTCTAGCTATGAGGCAAAGAAGCCGGTCATCTGCTACAAATGTCAAAAGCCTGGTCACATCAAGTCCGAATGCCCCAGCTGAACAACAAAGACAAAGAAAAGAAGAAGTTCAGCAAATACAAGAAGAAAGCTTATGTCTCCGGCATTTGGGGTGATAGCTCATTTGATGAAGATGATGAGGATGAGGAAGAAAAAGCAAATATATGCCTAGTTCTTTGAAGAAGAAGAGCAACGTGCTAAACTTGAAGAGGTATATGATTGCAAACCTCCTTATGATGATCTATTTGATGAATATATGACGTGCAATTTGAATTTGAAAAACTTGCTGAAAAATATTTCAAATTGAAAAAACAGAAATCTTACTCTTGAATCTCAAGTTGAAAAGTTTTCTCTCTTAGAAAATACTATTTGTAAAGATTGTCGATCTGAAGAAAAAGAATTCATATCTTACAAAGGCACTTGAGAAATTCACTAGAGGAAGTGAAATGCTCAATGTCATTTTGAAACAACAACGTTTTATAAATGATAGATCAGGCATTGGTTACAGACCGGATTTTGATAAGAAGAAAGGCAAGAAGAAGAGTGGTCAAAAAACGTACATGAACTATTTCACAAAATCAGTTCACTCTTCAAATCCCTTTGCACATTGCAATTACCGTAATAAGAAGGGTCATTCTACTTCATCTTGCTTTCATAGAAAAGAAAGAAAAATTAAGCCTGTGGGAAATTATCAATGGGTACCGAAAGGAACTTATGTTCCTAAGGTCAAAACTAACTCCAAAGGACCCAAGAAAAGATGGGTACCTAAGGCTTGATCTCTTGTGAATTGCAGGTTTGTCTTAGAGCATCAAGATCCAACAAGTGGTACATTGATAGTGGGTGCTCAAGACACATGTCTGGAGATGAATCCAAATTCCTTTCAATCAAACCAAAAGATGGTGGTAGAGTCACATTTGGAGGAGACCAATCGGGAAAAATTGCTGGGATTGGTGAGATAGGAAACAATGAAGGTCCTCTCATCAAAGATGTCTACCTAGTAGAAGGATTGTGTCACAACCTCCTAAGTGTGAGCCAAAGCACCGACAAGGGTAACCTAGTTATCTTTGATTCAAATGAATGCTTGATTGTTAGAAAGGATTTATCTCCATTGATGATTTGAAAACTAAAGCCTTATTTAGAGCACCTAGAGATGGAAATTGTTATACTCTTAACTTCTCTAGCAATGCTCCAAGGTTTCGAAAATTGTTTTGTTAGTAACTTGAATGAGAGTTGGCTATGGCATAAACGATTAGCTCATGTTAATATGTTTCAACTTGACAAGTTGCTGAAAAAGGATTTGGTCATTGGTATTCCTAAATTGAATTTCAAAAATGATATAGTATGTGATGCTTGTCAAAGAGGAAAACAAACCAAATCTTCTTTTAAAGCAAAAAATGAGATTTCAACTAATAGACCTCTTCAATTACTTCATATGGATCTAGTTGGACCAGCTAGAGTAAAAAGTCTTGGTGGAAATCTTTACACTTTGGTCATAGTTGATGATTATTCTAGATTTACTTGGACAATATTTTTATCATCTAAACATGAAACGTTTGATCAGTTTGTTACCTTTGCCAAAAAGGTCCGAACGAGAAAGGCTTTGCAATTTCAGGTATAAGGACTGATCATGGTGGCGAATTTGAAAACAACGCCTTCGCGAGTTACCGTGACAATGTGGGGATTGATCACAATTTCTCGCTCCAAGGACTCCTCAACAAAACGGTGTGGTTGAGAGGAAGAATAGAGTCCTCACCGAGATGGCAAGGGCAATGTTAAATGAGAACAACACTTCTCAAGTGTTTTGGCTGACGCGATGAGTACGGCTTGCTACATCTCCAACCGAGCCTATTTGAGGAAGAAGCTGAACAAGACCCCATATGAACTCTACAAGGAAAGGAAGCCAAATCTCAGCCACCTACATGTCTTTGGATGCAAGTGCTATGTGCACAATAATGGTAAAGAGAATCTTGGTAAATTCGATTCCAAAGCCGATATAGGTATCTTCATTGGTTATTCAAATAGGAGTAGAGCTTATAGAGTCTTTAATACTCGCACTCGTATTGTTGAAGAGTCAATACATGTTGTTTTCTCGTGAATCCAAATCGATAAAGCCTTGGACAATGAAGAAGAAAATGTTTACAAAAATCAATTCTTTTCGAAAACTACTCCGCTTCTATTGAAAATCGAAAATGTTTTTGAGGCTAATCCCCAAAACAATATTGAAAATCTGATCAGACTCAACCTAGAGCTTGGAAATTTATTAGAAATCATCCTTTAGACCAAGTTATAGGTGATATTAATCGGGAGTAAGAACAGAAATAGTACTTTGAATGAAGTAACCTTTTCTCGCATTTATATCTCATATAGAACCCTCTAAGATTGATGAAGCCCTTTCGGATAATGATTGGGTGTTAGCAATGCAAGAGGAGTTACATCAATTTGATAGAAATCAAGTTTGGGATTTGGTACCTAGGCCCAAAGACCATCCGGTCATTGGTACCAAATGGGTATTCAAGAACAAACGTGATGAGTCTGCAATCATTGTCCGCAACAAGGCAAGATTGGTTGCCAAAGGCTATAATCAAGAAGAAGGAATTGATTATGAAGAAACTTATGCTCCAAAGTGGCAAGATTGGAAGCCATAAGAGTACTTCTAGCCTTTGCATGTGTAAAAGGTTTTAAACTATATCAAATGGATGTGAAAAGTGCTTTTCTCGAATGGTTTTATACAAGAGGAAGTTTATGTAGAACAACCTCCCGGTTTTGAAAATGAACATTGTCCAGATCATGTGTATCGTCTCAAGAAGGCTCTATATGGCTGAAACAAGCTCCTAGAGCTTGGTATGAGCGATTAAGCAAATTCCTTCTTGATCAAGGTTTTGTTAGAGGAAAAGCGAGACACAACTCTCTTCATAAAGAGTAATAAGCTTAATGAAATTCTAATGGTTCAAATATATGTGGATGATATTATATTTGGTGCTTCTAATGATGCTTTGTGTGAAAAGTTTTCAAAGACTATGCGGGGAGAGTTTGAGATGTCCATGATGGGAGAGCTCAACTACTTTCTTGGACTGCAAATCAAGCAAAGAAAAGATGGGATATTTATTTCCCAAACCAAATATCCGAATGATTTGTCTTGAAGAAATTTGGAATGGACCAATGCAATGGAGCCGACACTCCTATGAGCTCAACTGCTTCATTGGATGCGATGAGAAGGGCAAAGATTTCAACATCACAAAGTATAGAGGAATGATTGGATCACTACTCTATCTCACAAAGAAGTCGCCGGACATCCAATTAGTGTTGGGATGTGTGCAAGGTTCCAATCCGCTCCAAAAGAACATGTGAAGAGGATATTCAGATATCTCTCGGACACGAAGACTCTTGGACTATGGTTTCCCAAAGGTCAACCGGAACACTTGGTGGCATACTCGATTCGGATCATGCCGGCTACAAGACAGATAGAAAGAGCACAAGTGGCCAATGCGAATTCTTTGGCAACTCACTTGTCTCTTGGTTCAGCAAGAAGCAAACATCGTGGCCGTGTCCTCTACCGAAGCTGAATATGTGGTCGCTTCAAGTTGTTGTGCTCAAGTGCTATGGTTGAAGCAACAACTTGCCGACTTGGGAGTTCACTTGAAGGAAATCCCAATTTTGTGTGACAACACAAGCACAATAAGTTTGGCCAAGAATCCGGTGCAACATACAAGGACCAAGCATATTGATGTGAGGCATCACTTCATTTAGGATCATGTCCAGAAAAGAGATGTCAAAGTAATGTTCATCCCAACTCATCTTCAACTTGCGACATCTTCACAAAGCCTCTAGCCAAAGAACCTTTCAACTTCATAAGGAGAGAATTGGGAATGGTAAATCCCAATGAATTGTAAGCATTTCTCATCCAATTTAATGTTAGTTATGTTTTTGATGATCAACGATTACTAACTTAAGCATCGGAGCTTCTAGATGTGATTTTTGCAGGACATTCTACAAAATCGAGTTTTCGCGATAGGCGGAGAAAACTCGAGTTTTGATCCAAAACTCGAGTTTTGGTGAAGTATCGGGGAGAGAGAAAGAAACTTGATTTTTGAAGAAGCTCAAAACTCGAGTTTGTAATTTGGAAACTCGAGTTTCCATCAGACAGAGAGCAACTTAAAGTTTTGAGGAATGAAAACTCGAGTTTGAAAAGTAAAACTCAAGTTTTGATCGAGGAATTTCAAAAGTTCACATTACACTTTTGAAGTCCAGGTAAGCCATTCTTCAAAACTCGAGTTTTGAATGTAAAACTCGAGTTTTAGTCGAGGTATATATATACTTGATTTTCACTTATTCCTCATTACTTGCTTCAAAACTCAAGTTTCACCCTAGGTTTCACTATTCTCTCTCTCGACTCATTCCTTCATTTCCCTCAATTCCTTCAATTCCTTCGACCAACTCCCATCAAAACCCTAAATGGTGTCGCCCCCTTCCTCCAACCCCAAAGGAGGACCCAATCCTACTTCTACTCCTTCAGAACGACCAGTGAGATTGAAGACTCGGTCCACTCGCCTTAACTTTGGAGTCGACAAGAAGATTAAAGGGATTCCAGACGATATTCCTCCGGCAAAGTCGCCCACTCCTAAAGGTGTCTCTATTGGCGATAGATCAGAGGGTCGAACCAAGAGGAGACATGACTCTGAATCTTCCCCAAAAGAAAAAGGGGAATCAACGATGGCAGACCCTCCAGAATTTCCCAAGCCTCCTAAGGCTAAAAGATCCAAGACGTTTTCTGTTCTAGAAAAAGGACAAGGGTCCTCGATGCCTGACTCTGGTCCTGGTGCTCCTGAACTCCCTGGGTTATGGAAGACGCCATATCAGAAATCTACAATCACGATTCTGCTCTAGAGGGCTTCTCAACTGCTCCTACCTAGATGAATCAAGAGGGTGCTGACAGGTTTAAGGAATTTGTTTCTTAATAAATCCTTTTGTCCCTTTGTCACTGTGGATTTAGTTAAACTGAAGGAAGACCACAATTTAGACCTCTCACCCTGGCTCAAAGACTATGAGTCTTTTATATCTGTGTCCGCTCCCTACTCCACAAACTTAGTTAAAATTTTTTACTTCAATATGGTGTCGATAACATTGAGGATTCTCGAAGGTAATCGGTAGAGCAGAGTTACAACATCGATTAAGGGTGTTCAGTTCACCATATCTGCCAACATCATCAACAAGATCCTGAAAATTGTTAATCCACCCGATGTCCCTGAGATAAGGTTGAGCAATCGTGACATTTTCACCACTCTCTGTCCCCACAAACCTCTTCCTGACAATCTGCTCATATTGTCCTTCAAACCATCTGATATGTCCACCACCAACAGAATTCTGTGGTACATTTACTCCAGAAATTTTATCCAAAAGGGTGGGAATTACACACATTTTACTCAAAAGGACTTTCCTGTGTTTGCTGCTTTTGTGAGGCAAACTTCATTCAATATTGGCCACTGGATTTTTCAAGAAATGGTTAAGTTCAGATTTTCCTCCCGTCGGCCTTCTCATATTCCTTATCCATCCCTGATTTCAGTCATACTGTTTTACCACAAGGTGTGGCATGTAGGTCCCCCAGATACCATGAGAAAGCCAGCCATTTTTGGAAAAAGTCAGCTTCACTACATGAAAATCTCTATTGAGGGAGAAGGGTCTGGTCAATCACATGCTCCCACTGGATCCCACTCCCACACAAGAGGAACCTACACCCGAACACAAGAGGCTCAATCTGATCATGTCCAACCCTTTGTACCCTCTGATTTCGAATCCCGGATCAAAGGGATTGTGGATAGAGCAGTGGCTGCTATGCAAATTCGAATGGAGTTTGAAATGGGTAGGATTCTGAATGAGATCACCAGAGGAAATGATGAGATCATTGCCTTTCAAGATCAACTGAAATCTCAAATCACAAGTCTGTCCAGCCAGTCTACTGAGTTAAAACAGCAACTTAAGGGTGTGCACTCTGAGCTCTCTGATCAGACAAATGATTTGGATGCCAAAGTCTCTTCACAATGGGTTTCAATTTGTAGTTCCAATGACAAGCTTGACAGGATCATGACTCACTTAGGGATTGGACTCTCCTCCGCTGGCACCTCATATCCTAAGCCTGAACCTGAGACTCCATCTTCCCCCTCCTTCACTTTTCCTACAACCCAACCTAATCCATCTACCCCCGCTACCATTGTCCTACCTTCCCCCTCCACTCCGGCTACTGAAATCCTCCCTGACTCCTCTACCTCCCCTTCTTCTCCCACCACTGAGGTTCTCCCCTCTCCCTCCACTCCTACCACTGAACCTTTTCTTCTCCATATTGATCCTCCCCAATTTGAAGATGACAAAGGGGGAGAGAAAGTGGATTAATAGCTTGGGAATTTGGGCTCTTGAAATGAATTCGCTTTAATTTACAGAATTTAGCCTTTGCATGATAATTTCTTTTACTTGATTTGGTGCTTATGTCATTCACTAGCTGTTTGCTTTTGTTCTTAATGAATTGTACAACTCTAGCTTTATGAATGAAACTATCAATCCTATCATTGCTTTCGTTGTCTATCTCTGATTTGCATAAGTATTGAATTCTATCCTCCCTAATTTTAAAAGTGAATGATTTTCTTTAAATTCTTGGAATTCAGTTTACAAGTGTTGTCATCATCAAAAAGGGGGAGAATGTTAGTTCTCTATGTATTTTGATGATGAGTGACAATTGTAAACCAGCTAGGAGTTTTGTCTTAGGAAGTTGAAAAACTTACTAACAAGACAAAACTCGAGTTTTGTTTTCAAAACTCGAGTTTTGGTCTTGGCGCGAAAAGAAATGGTCAATTTCAATGATCCGAGCAAAACTTGAGTTTTGAGTAGAAAACTCAAGTTTTGAGACCTCCGAGAGCTCCTAGTTTTCCACTAGACTCAAAACTCAAGTTTAGCATGCCAAACTCGAGTTTTGACAACAAGGACTTTTAAATTTTCAAACTCGTCTCGCGCCTTGTCATCGAAATTTGAAGTTTTTGTTTTCACTTAGTAGAAGTGAAAACTCGAGTTTTGATTTCAAAACTCGAGTTTTGGCCAACCCGAGAGCATTACAAGTTTTCAAAGTTTTCATGATAAAATGAAAACTCGAGTTTTGATTTTAAAACTCGAGTTTTGGCCAACCCGAGAGCATTACAAGTTTTCAAAGTTTTCATGATAAAATGAAAACTCGAGTTTTGATTTTAAAACTCGAGTTTTGGCCAACCCGAGAGCATTACAAGTTTTCATAGTTTTCATGATAATATGAAAACTCGAGTTTTGATTCCAAAACTCGAGTTTTGTTCAAGCAGAGAACAACTCACTTTACTGAGTCTTTGAAAACTCAAGTTTTGTTTTGAAACTCAAGTCTTGGAGTTTTGGACTACAACATACTATTTTCACTAACAATCCAAAACTCGAGTTTGGTTTTGGAAACTCGAGTTTTGAGATTCATTTAAACTTTGGTCCAAAAGCTCGAAACACGACTTTGCTCTCGGAAGATGAAAACTCGAGTTTAAGTTTGAAACTCGAGTTTTGACTTAAGTGCATAGTTGAAAACTCGAGTTTTGATACACAAACTCGAGTTTCTAACGGTGATTTTGAAATTCGATTTCTACGTTTTTGCAAAGTGTCCTTGTTTGATCCTAATACTTTCCGGGAACATTCTCTCTATGCCTTGCTATGTTTAATATCTTATTAGTGAGTCTCGGTGATTTAAAGAATGATTTTGAAGTGATAAAGCAAAAAGCAAAAAGTGGTTCAGAACATTAAATGCTCTGAACAGAAAGTTGCACTACTTTGGCTATTCCATCTACACACGGCTGCAAAACACTAAAGAATGTTATCTACAACAAGCAACTGTGTTTCAAACGGATTGATTTGCAGAAGGTCAACACAGTCTTCTTGGCCAGTTGGATTAAGCTGAGTTTAGAGAGAGAAGAAGCCAAATCTTACTTCCTAACCTTGGCAGAGTCTCTCCAACGGATCTGTTGAAATTGCAACGGTCATCTAATGATCTCTGAGTATAAATAGGACTGCATTCAAGTCCTCAAAAACAACCACAACAACTGAAAACGCACAAGCATTCAATTTTCTCAACTACCTTTCAGTTTTCACTTGTATTCTGTCTTTTGACATAATAAGCTTCAGTGTTTATTATCATCTACTCTTAGAGAGAGTTTTCTATCTGTAAACCATTCATTGATTGAGATAACCACAAGTCGGGGACTTGGTGGTTGGGTGTATTGATTGCAACTTGTAAGGGGGAGTGAGTTCTAGAGAGAGAACTACTCTTGAGTACGAGTTTGTAATCGTTTGTGAGTATAGTGGATTGAAAATCCCAAGTGTGGCTTGGGGACTGGATGTAGGTCAAGGATAAGACCGAACCAGGATAATTTCTCTTGTGCAAGCTTTCCTTCCCTTCCTCCTCTGCTATCATCTGTTTTTACTTGGTCAAAACAGAGCACTTTCAGAAAAGTTGTCAATATACCCAATTCACCCCCCCTCTTGGGTATATAGCTCCATTTACACATAATAAGCGCCCGGTCTTAAAAGTCGATCTTTTTAAGACCGGTAAATTTTTACATGCAGTCTAAAATAAAATTTTTAAGACCGCATTTATTTATCATCCAGTCTTGAAAGTCAATCTTTTAAGACCGCGTATAATTAGTCAGGCCTTAGAAGCCGCTAAGTTTAAGACCGTACTTATTTTTGTCCGGTCTTAAAAGTCTATCTTTTAAGAGCGGCCTAATTATTAGCTGGTCTTAAAAATTGAGTTTTAGGACCGAACAAAAAGTATTTCAGGTTTATTTTAGTACGACTTTTAAGACCCAATGTTTTAAATGTCCGATCTAAAATATTTTCTTTAAGACTGGTCGTAGTCCGGTCTTAAATGTAGACTTTTAATACCAGCTGGAACAAGTCGCAGGTCCGGTCCTACGATGCCTCTTTTGTCTGGTCTTAAAAGCCTTTTTTGTACTAGTGGAGGTATCTTATGTTGCCACGGTATATGGGCACCACGGAGACATTTGTGGTATGAGGATGTCGAAGTACAACATAACAATACCTTCATAGTCGAGCCGGAGCGAATTCTCGATCACCGAGAGAAACGGCTTAGACATAACAGTGTTCCGACAGAGTAAATATCCAGAGTCTTTGGTCTGAAGTCTAATTAAGTATAGAGGAAGTTATCGGGATTTATGGTTCAAAGTCTAGTTAGTATGGAGCAAATTTCGAGGACGAAATTTTAATTAACAACGGGAGAAATGTAATACCCTAAAATTTCTACTTAGTTTGACCACTTTAATTTGATAGTAAATACCTATTGAAAATAGGTGAATATGTGGTCTCAAAATTTTGTAGATTATTTATTGTAATTTATGGAATTTTCTCTTAGAATTAAATAACCAAAGACCCAAATTTTCTAATCTTCATTTAGGGATCATAAAATACCCTAAAATTATCATATTACAACATAGTTCATATTTAATCGTGAAGAGCCATAAAATGTTATAAAAATACATAAATCGATTAAAGGAAATTACCAATAATTAAAGGGCAATTAAAGTTACAATAATTAATTGTATTAACTTGTAAAATTAATTAAACGGCATATTAAAAGTCATCAACTAGGGATCTATATAAATGTAATGAAAGATTTGACAAATAATACATGTTAAATAAAGAAATAAAGGAGAGTATGTTGTCTCTAAATTTTGCAAGTTATTAATTAGATTTTAGACAATTTTTCCTTAGAATTTAATAAACCAAAGATTAAATTTAAGACCACATTTAAGGATCATAAAATACACAATAATCATCATATTAAACCATGGTTCTTAAAAGAAGCAAGATAATGTTATAAAAATACTTAAACGAATTAAGGGGAAACTAATAAAGATAAATGAACAATTAAGTTTTCACTAATTAAATGATTGTGTAAATCTTCATAATTAATCAATGGGCAAATTAAGAAGCAAAAATTAAGGAGTGTCTTAATTAAAAATCAAGGATCAATTAAAAGACAAATGGAAATAAGTAAAGATTAAGGTGCATAAAGCTTGATTTAATTAAGCGCTAGTTTCCATGGTTAGCTAGCAAATGCAATTAAGAGTTAATTAAACTTTGCTAATGACACTTAAGCTTTGATTATGTCATCAAAGTGACATCACAAGGATGACATCACAAGAGCTCATACTTTATAGTGAACGGTGAGGATTAAAACTTCTTGATTAAGTTTAGATCTAATGGTTGAGATTAAGGAAGAGGCAAATGGTGGGGCCCACATTGGGCTTGAGATTACCATTTTAACCTTGAGATTTTCCCTATAAATAGAGGTCTTGCCTCTCCTCATTCTTCACACCAAATCAACCACCAAGTGGTGATTTCTAAGAAGCAAGAAGGTGAAGCAAGAGTCTTCAAGAGGTAAGCTTGTCTTTAGTTCTTAGTTTCTAGTCTTTAGTTCTTAGTAGTTCTTAGTATAAATGTTAGTTTAATCTAGGAAATAGGTAAAGTAATTTCCCATAATTATTTTCAAGCCTTATTGCATCAAAAGATGCCTGACAAGGTGGGAACATGTTGGGAAGTAACTTTTAGGATTAATAAAACAAGTTAGAGTAAGATAGAGAATTGTTGGGTTTTGCTGGGCTATGGGAGTCAGGCAGTTAGAGAGTAACATTTTATATGCAATATTATCTTCAAAAATTCTGAAACAAATTCATGGGTGTAGAGGACATGTATAGCTTTCCATAAAATATGCATCAATTAGATGTCTCAGTAGAGGAGATAAAAATTCTGGAAATAAGGCTACGTTTTTCGGAAAAATTCTGGGCGAGGTTGAAAATCATTAAACCGGGAGTGATTGACGAATTCTGGGTGAAAACCAATATTTTTTCTCAAAAATAGACATGCTAAGGTTTCCGGGAAATTTTATGGAACCTCGTTTCTATTTTTTTGGAATTAATTATGATTTTTCAAAGTTAAACAGAAAATTCTACCCGTAAATATTACAAGAAGCGTTTTTGAGAAAATAAAGGGATATAATTGGATTAACAAATCCACCAGGGGTAAAAAGGGTCGGTAGTGGCTGAAATGTTCCCTAAGATATTATTTATGAGGTAATAATGCGATACTACTATAGGATATCCAGGGAAAAAGCGGGAGACGTACCAACCAGGCAAGCATACCACCATCCAAACGGACTAAGGTACGGACACGTACTGTAACACTAACACTGATGCTTATTGTATGCTTATATGTGATAGATGATTTCATAGACTAAGACTTTGTCTTAGATCACTGTTTATACATTCAGCTTTACACGGGTTATAGTCTTGATAATGCCGTTGAGTTTTCCTAGCGCTGAGGACACGATGGGCCGTCGTGGCACTGGTTAGTGCAAACATGGGTGACTGTGCATGTACTGTGTGCCATGTACTATTGATATGTTAATCTTGCATCTGCTGTGTGCTTATGTATTGATTACTGTTGTAATGTCATAAATATCTGTCATCCATATACTGTATTATTTGAGCATGAGGTTAACCGTTACCTGAGGTTCAATGGGTATTGAACCTCAGCTCTTACCATAGCTTCAGGGTCCGGGGAACCGAGGACCGAAGACAAGAGTAAGCAGAGTAAACAGCACGGTAAAGACCCACTATTTCATATATGTGTAGGAATCTTCTTCTTCTCATGCAACATAAGAAGTTTAAACCCCATATTAAATTTATGATTTCTCAAAATTGTTTCTATGAATCTCGTATATTAAAGGGGGTGTGCACAATGAGTGTGATTACCATAATACAAATGAGTAAATGAGATATTTTAGGGAGATGGAAAAAAACGTTGCTATCTTTTATATATATATATATATATATAGGGGTTTTAAACTTCTCATGTTGCATGAGAAGAAAAAAATGCCTTCATACATATAAAATAGTGGGACCCACATATATATAATGCTAATTATATATATATGTGGGTCCCACCATTTTATGTGTGTGTGACATGAGAAAACACTTCTCCTACAACATGAGAAGTATTTTTCCCATATATATATGTATGTATGTATTACAATAAAAATATATTTTATATTGTTAGTATTTATAGACTCCTATATAATAGGATCTAATCTAACTAATTTCACTTATGATATTATTTACAAAATAAACTAAAGTGAAGTATATTTTACGTGGTGGGAGCATTTATTAAGATCTTAATTTAAAGAGTTAGGATAGCCTCTAAGAGTTTAAATTAATTATGGAGAAATAATATTTAATTAGTAAAATAATAATAATAATAATATAATAGTAAGTTGGCAAAATTGGGCTTAGGAATAAAAAATAAGGCCAAAAGTATTTATTTTGGCTTTAAAAAAAATTAAAATGGACCTTGGAGAGTTAATATAGATCCAATAGTCTTACATTAAGACTAGTGTCATAGCATTGGAGATTAAGAAGAGTATGAACAAATAATAACCCGCCATCTGTAAATGCATATTTATAGGACGCGATAGTTGCCAAGACAATTGAACAGACGTGAAACCAGTTGAAGAATTTGAAGCAATCAGGTAGTAACTTAATCCTCACACACTCTATATGGCCGTGTATGTCTGTTTTAAATCGTACACATGATTGTCTCGTCCCGTGTGGGCTAGCACCACTCACAGCTCGATTGAGCAGAAGGATTGACCATGGAGTACCTTCCCGGTGGATAGAATTAGGGTAGGGCCTATTGGACGGAAGTCCTTAGGTGGCTAACCTAATTGCATTCAGATGACTCGGATGCTTCCGATTGAGAACTCTGGCGGTTCTAGGGGACTCTCGGTAGGTCCTAGCCTACTAATCCTAGTTGGGTGTTCCGATTAAGAACTCCGATGTACAGGGGGACTCTCGGTACAAGCTATAAGGTACACTATGTGTTTAACTCGCATGAGATCTACACTATGTCTACTGAATGCTATGTTGTTGTGGACTACTTGTTATGATTGATTGTCATATATCGTTTATACTCTGTTTGTGAGATTAACTATTACTCAGAGATTCAAATTGAATCCTAGGTGTCCTTAAGAGCTCAAGATCCAGACACGGTCATTGTGGCAGACAAAGTTTCAAAGAAAAGGCAGCAAATGCGTCACTGATGGCTCCCATTTAGATTTTAATATGCTTGGGAATTTACAAACATGTTTTGGTTAATTCCCTTTTTGTAATTTTAATATTTTGGTACTGATACATTCACAGATTACTGTATTAAGAACTCAATAGGTTATTCCTGCACACAACCAAGTATTTTTTATTTATCAATTTACTATTCTGTCCCTATATTGCTCGCTATCATTCGTTGCAATACTCTGAAAAGTGTCGTACTTACAAGGGTTATTACACAGTGAAAGGCTACCAACTTAGGTCGTGTTCTCTTAAAGAGCATTTTATTTAATTCTTAAGCTAAATTAAGTGGCAAAAACATTAAGATGAGTTTAAAATTGATTTGCTTTTTTTTTTTTTTTTTTTTTTTTAATAATGAAAAAGAACCTTAACTTCTATTTTTATTTTGGGTTTTTGAGAAATTGTTGAGATAAGTAATGAAATTTAATTTAAGCAAATTGATGAGGAATGCTTCTTGGAAAATGAAATATAGGTTATCCTTGCTCAAAATGATTTAGGAGATAAATTAATCTCTAAGTCAAAAATCAAATCTTAACAATTCACTAAGTCTAGTAATATTAATTAGTGATTACCACTAAAACTTTAGCTAGATAATTACTTCTTAATACACAATTAAATACCACTTAGCGTGCAATTTAGGATCCGATTTATGCAGTTTGTTCGTCTATGCAATAAACACTCAACTAAAATATTCAAACAAAATCAAAGCAAGAAATGCTCATTAAAACTATGAAAGAATAACACAACCACATTAAACTGAAAAGGGAATATATAAATATAAATCTCAAACCACACAATTCAATCTAGACCACATTGTTCAATCCAAACTAAAATAAACAAGTCAAAATCTTAGTAAATTAACCACATATCATAAATCCTAACTCAAGAAAACCATTACATAGCCAAAATCAAAGGATTAAAACAAATAACTCCCCTCAATGTATCTCTGAAGTTCAAACAATCTTCCATGGAGTTTATCACAGCCACAACTCCTTCAAAGGACAAAGAATCCATGGAATCAGATAACGAAAGGAGAAGAAGAAGATGGAGGCGATGGTGGTAGTATGAGACATTGGTGAAGCTCGATGGTGAAGGTCATCTCCATTCTCTCCCTTCATTCAAAATCGCTCGTCACTCCGTGAATCTTGTATGTGGCTGTAGGTTTGTGACTCCCGTCCGCCTCCTCCCTCTTTTTATTGTTGGTCAATATCCTCTAAAATATTCATACCTTCTCTAGGTTTATGTCCAAAGGTGTGGTGTCATGCCCTGAAAACTAAGAGGTGACCGGTATGGAAGATGAGCAGACTTACATTCTTTAAACCTTAAACTTATAAATTAGACTTCCCAAAAATTCTACAATGATCCAAATTTTCATTAGAGCATTCAAAGCAATCCCAACTATAGAATATACAAATACATATATTCAAAATTACAAGGGATGACATGGATCCTACCTATAGACTACGTGGAAGATCTAAACTATAGATGTAATATATAAAATGAAAATTTAACTTTACATCCACTAGCAATTGTTCTAAAATATATGTACAAGCTTGGTCAACAATGATAGTCTTTGCTATTCAACTGAAGGTGCAAGGTCAGCAATGCCATCTGAGGCCAAAAAATTTCCGATGAACAACGTCCCATTTATATAATTTAGTGAAATACAGAAGAAAATAATTTAAACATATTTAACCTTGAATAACAACGATATGGCAAAAACACTCTATAGGATTATCAATCAAATAAATCCAAATACATAATAAATCGTTTTGTTTAACAAAATCAATTTTAAACATCAAATTGCAAATCTCATCTATTTGTAGGACTTATACAGAACGGATAACAAGCATAGACACACAATCCACGAGGGAAAGAAACCAAGTACGGCTGGAAGCCACGAAAACAAGCATGACACGAGGCCACAAAAACAAGCGTGGATACACAGTCCACGAAGTGAAATAACCAACCAAGCGCAGCCTAGGGCCACGAAACAATCGCAAGTACAAGACCCACGAATGGCAAACTTGAGAACAAATCCCACAAATATCAAGTGAGCTTGAATTAATCATGGTGACCAAGGACTAACAGTATTACTGTTAGTAACCAACATTTTGTATTCCGTCCTCTTAAAATGTTTCAAGAAGGCATGGAATCGATTTACCATTTATAAACGAAAAAGATCTAATCTTAGAAACTCATTAGGAATATTTCAAATACGTGATCCCAGCATGAAGGTTTGCAAATAGTAACTCAAAACTACTTTCAAGCATGCATGGAGTATACATCTTCCAAATTCTTTCTTTTCAATATAATTTAGCATCTTTTCCTTTTAGAAACATTCTATTCACAATCTCCATGCATGAATCCCAATTATCAAATACTTCACATATTAATTAAATTCCTAATGCAAGAAAAACTTATATAGAAAAAATCAAGAGCAAACAATATTAAAAAAATTCTTGTTCTTTACTCATTTCAATATAAATGTGAAAATGAAATAATTCAAATAAAACTTATAATGGGATGCTATTCAAGTACCGCTATGCTCCCAAATATATAACTTACTTTTACCTATCAGCTTCCAACTTGCATTCACTCCTTAATCCCCTTGACATCCAAAACAAAATCATTAATATTCTAGTTATAATTTATATGGCAAACGTATGTTATTTAACTCATTTATTAAGATCCTTCAACACTTTAGCAAGCACAATCAATCACCACATAGACATCCCAAAGGTTGACATAAGAATAAGTAAACTTAACCATTGGAGTTTCCCGATGGCATTTTTTTTTTCCAACATCATTGTATAAAATTCCAAACTTTCCAAGTTCAATTTTCAACAACATTCAAGTTGAAAAATAATTGATTCTTGTCTAATAATCTATTCAATGTTATCACCTTAATTTCATTCTCAATTCCAAAATTTTCCTTCTCAAGCTATTAATCAAATACTTATATGCATTCCACAAAATCAACTTATAAACTTGTACCATCCTAGCCTCTTACATTCTTCTTATAACATAAGCTTTAGCTATCCAACAATTCTAACAACATTCCAGATAATTTATTCTCTGACATTTTATCAAACACTTAGAGTGCAATCAAACTCAAACCATGTTATCAAACTCATTCTTTATAAACCTCTTGGCAAACTCTTCCAGCATCAATATATATTTTTATTAACCTTTCTACCTCAAATTTTTACTAACAATTAATTTAAACCCAAGAAAATCAGAATTTACACCTATCTTCTTCCTCTTATGACAACCAACACAATTATATAGAGGAATCACCTTTCTAACGTAAGCTTCTTAATTTTTTAATTCCAATTTGCTTTGAATCCCAACCTTCCTCTTACTCTCACGCTTAACAACCGGAACAAAGAGGAAGAATTACGCAAATATATAAAGACATACTGAATGACCATAAGCAGGGTGAGGAGAAAAGGCTAAGATCTTAGCATTTTCTATACAATTGTTTGATTATGATTTTTTTCCTCATTTCATTTTAATAATTCTACTACGCACACTATAAAAAAGAAATATATCCAAAAATGGAAACACAAATCGCAAACTAATAATTAACGTTCCAGATCATACAGTGAACATAGAGTCAGTAATTGACCTATATTTTACTCTGTTAAAAGTGAAAAAGCAAAGGAATTCGGAAACATGAATATAGTGAGTAATAATAGGAAAAACACTAACGACATAGAGAAGAGAATTGCAGTCATCAGCACCAACGCACAACAGAGAAAATAGAAAAGGAAGAAGAATCGACAAAACAGAGCAAAGTTCGAGACCTACCAAATAAGAAATCCTCCACGCACACCCACTGATGACGACGTCAAACAGGATGATGCCGACGGTAGAACTTACAGACAGCGGCGAACAGACCAGCGGCGACAAGGATGGGCAGAAGGACAGAGATGAACGAAGGAAGCTGGGGTTTCACAAAGCTTTTGCTCTCACTCTGAGCAATTATTCTGCAGGAAATAATTGAGACAAGTTTCTGCCTCCCACCACAAAACAGGTTCTCACTCAAATTCTAGTAGAAGAGGAGAGCGAGCCACGATCAGACCACCATGAGAGCGAGCCACGACCAGTCCACCATGAGAGCGAGCCCGACCAGTGACAAGATGAGACAATAGGAAAAGACCGGAGAGTGATACGGAGACAAAGTTGAGAGGGTGAGGAGGGTGGCCGGTGGCCGGCCGTAAGGGAGAGCGAGAGATTCGGGATGAGATTCAGGAGTGAGAGTTACCCATGGAAGATGATGGTGTGAGATTTGGCTTTGGGCTTTGAGGAGGGTCCTTTTTTAAAAAAAAAAATAATAAAATAAAATAAAATAAATCAGGCATACACTCTTGTCCTTTTTTTAAGGTTTTTTTTTTAAAAAAAAAAATCTAAAAACATTCAGGCACTTGAGGTAATAAAAAGATAAGACTGAAAAAATCCTTCATAATCTTAAAAAAAATATTTTAACATCTTCAAAAAAATATCGAGGGGAGCTAAAGATTTCAAGATTATGAAAGTAAGAGTTACCCTGAATTTTTTTTTAGATTAAAAAAAAAAATGGAAGATGATGATCTCTGACGCAATGGGACCAAAAAGTACAAAAAACCTTAAAGATACCGTAATACTAACTAGTATTTAAAAAATTATTTTAAGATCTTAAAAAAAATCCTAAAGCTTATTTCAAGATTATTCTACCGATTATCTTCAATCGTTCGAAGTTTTTTTTTTTTTTTTTTTTTTTTTTTTTTTAATACTAAATTACTACTCCCTCCCAATTATAAAGTCAAGTAAATTTGTTTTAGAGAGACTAATAAAACTAATTAAATTAATTTAGAATATTTTTTTATTTTCTTAAATTAATTAATTTAACTAGTAAACTAACATATAATCTAAGGATACACAATATATAAAATGATTAAGTAATTTATTTAAGGAAAAATCTCATATAAAGACGGTTGAATTATCTAAATTCTAATTTAGGTTACTAAATTTAATAAATTATTAATGGGTAAAGGTGAAAAATTACTTGAGGTTTTAGTCAAAAGGCATTTAGTGCCATATGCTTTCTGAAGGGGCAAAAATACCCATGAACTTATCAAATCAAAGCAAAAATCCCATATATGTTAGATGAGGCTAACATTTGTTAAATAAAATGTAAAATTATGAAAACTCCCCCAAACTCAGAAAAAAAACAAAAAACAAAAAATCGAGAGGGAGCCATAGTTGTCCAGCAGATGCAAGCCTTTGTCGTTTTCAACCCCCATTCTACCAAGACGAAGCAAATCGTGGAGCACTAATGCGAGGTGTGGGCATAGCAAGTAAACAGAAAAATCAATGACTAAGCACCCCAAAAAAAAAAAAAAATGAAGCATTTTGTGTTCAACAAACAGAACACGCTTATCTAAAAATAGGGTAAGGCAAATCATGAATCAAAATATCAAATAGTATTAGGAAGACAACGATGGGTTCAATATAGACAATGCATGCAAACCAGAGGTACCAAAATTCTTCCAAATAATGAATAACACGCAAATCCTATCCCATATCAAGTGGAAAAAAGAAGAACATATTGCAGTTTCAGAGAATTTATAAAGTGGAAACTAATGGCGACTAAGGAAATTAGAACAACTAATCGAAGATGGGATTCGTGGAGCAAAACAACAAATCAAGTAAAGCGAAATAATTTTGAAAGTTTTGTAGCTCCTAGATCAGATTCAAGGACAAGTGGAACACAAGGTAAGAAATCAAAGAGAGGTGGGTCTCTTGTCTTTAAGGAAGAAGAAGTTGATATACTACTCAATGAGGACGATGATGAAGATCGCGGTGACGATTTTGACGATGGTGGTGGTAGACTTCGATTTGGAGTCGAAGGTGAATTTGAGCTCGACGGAGGAGGCGGCAAGCTATGAATTGGCGAACTTGACAGAGTGTTAGGAGTGGATGGTGGAGGATGCGACGCCGAAGATTCTGGTGGTGGTGAGGTTGATGGAGGGGAAAGAGAAGGAGGGCTTGGCGAAGGTAGAGTTGGGGCTGTTGGAGGAGGAGAAGAAGGCGTCGCAGATCAAGGTTGGGAGGAGGAAGGATCAAATCAACGTCACATATCAAGGTTTGAGGAGAGGGTCTCACGTCCTCTTTGATCGATCGAGCTTGGGGGGTCACAAATCGAGCTTGAGGGGGAGTGTTTTGGGTTTTTTTTTATAATTAGGGGTATTTTGGTATTTTTTATAAAAATAATATAGGACCCACCACAAAAAGTAACGCAAAATTGGATTTTTTTTTTTTTTTTTTTTATGCATTTGGCCCTTAACTCAAATTAACGATAATGGTATTTTTGCCCCATTTTTTGAAAGTTCATGTGTAGTTTTGCACCCCAAATGTAAAACACATGTCTATTTTTACACCTTTACCCCATTATTAATTAGGTCATGCGATACAATTAGGGATTTAAAATTTAAGTCAAATTTTCTCTATATCACTTAATTATTTAAAAAAAAGTAAAATTAGAGATAGAACAATATTGTTTACATGCGCAATGTAAGGACCTAAGGATAAAAAATTCATTGGAGGCCTCACACGGTCAAAATTCATTGGTTGTAATTTTAAATCTTCATTCCTTAATCATTTTCCTCTTTTCTCATGAGAAGGCGAACGAACCTGAAAGATGAACACACGGACACTAGAGACGAAGTAGAGGAGCCTCTGGATTATTCAACAATTTGCCCCAAGTTATTCAGATATACAGAACACAGTGTTGCTCCAAAGAAGTAGAAAAAGAAATATAACCAGAAATATATTCTTCTCAGCATTAACTTCACCCTGATTTCTTCTCTAACATGAAGAACCTCATGATCAAACTCCCTGTTGAACTATGATGGACTCTTATTGCTTCTTTGTGGGTTTGCCATGACCCCACCCAGTCATTGATCTTCTGCAAGATTGGAACAAAGAAGTAGAAAAAAAAAAAAAGGCAAGGATTTTTTTCTTCTGCACATCTCTGACTCTCTGAATGCGGCGAAATCTGAATACAATTTTTTTTTTTTTTTTTTGTTAAAGTCCAATCAGTCAAGATGCTTCAATTTGATAGCTAGATTCTGGTTGTTTGTCTGAAATCCAGGAATTAAAGAAACTAGGGAGATTATTCATTTAATAATGAAATCCTTCGTGGATTTATGATTACAGAACTAGGAAAATGGAATCCGGTAAGATGACTTTTCCTTTCCTCTTTTCTTTAGATTATGGAAGAGGGGAGTCTTTTTTTCGGATTCTCCCTTTATTTACCTTCCTTAATCTCTTAAAAAAAAGTCAACTAAATATTATAATTAGGACCGGTAGTAACATTAACATAGTTGTCAATTTATTAATTAATCATTGTTGACATTAAGAATTCTCAAATAATCGTTGGGTTCTGATTTTCAGAAGTTTGAGTTAAATCGGCATTTCGGAAAAAATTAGTACTAAACCGACAATATCTCTAGGTATTTAAACGTCATGTATAAAATTCGGATAATGTTCTGTAATTTTTCTCTATTCTAAAAGTGACACTAAGATTACAGAAAAATCCCTTCTTTCTGTCTAAATTCCCATCCAGCTACATGCTGAAAAATTTTGTTGTTTGTTTTGATCCCTGTGCGTCTTTACTTTTTGGTTCTTCAACTCCAACTTTCCCAAAGTGACTTACAATTCAAATCAATATCTTATAATATTTTCGTTCAAAATTTAAATATTAAAGAGCAATCACAAGATTATATCAAATATTTCCTTCAAGTTCTATTTTCACATAATCGTCTTTAATTCAATTTAGCCATAATAAATGTTATTTAGCTTAAAATTAATAATAAAATCCCTAAATAAGATATTAAATATTTTGATAAAATCAGGATGTATCACTAGTTCAAGCAAATATGCCCCAAAACCCTTTTGACTAGCTTGAGTTAGGTTCAAAGTGTTGTTAAAACGTCGTCTAGAAACGTTCAAACACGTGTCACATCCCAATTTTTGGAAGCGTTTTCAGAAATATTTGATCGAGTAGAGCATCGGAAGTAAATAGTATTTAGAAAAGTAATCGATAAACATCCACCGTAGTGTAAGAGTTGGCTATTAACAGCGGTACAAAATTTTTCAAATGTTATCATTGTTCAGCACAAATAAAAAAGGCTTCCTCCGCCGTCTCCTACATCGGGCCGCTTACCTCGTCCTCGCCCCGTTCACTCCGGAACCCGAAGCTAAGGTGAGAGCCGAGGTTCAATATCCATTGAACCTCGTGTAACGGTTAACCTCATGTTCATGCACAGTTATGTATGACAGCTTCTCTCATGACATCACAATGCTAGGTTTACATATAAAAAAAGTAATAACAACACAGCCACCGCATATGAATGTTATTACATACCGCACTATTCACGGTGCCACGATGGCCTATCGTGTCCTCGCGCTAGGAAAACTCAACGGCGTTATCATGACTATAACCCGTATAAAGCTGTACGTGTATGAACAATTCTTTTAAAAACAGAGTCACATCTTATGAACATATCTATCACATATAGGTATACAAGTAAACATCGAGTTAGTGTTACGAAGACGCGTCCGTACCTTAGTCGTTGATGTTGGTACGTTGGCGTCCTATCGCTTTGTGATCACGTTTGTCCTATAATGGTAATATCGCATTTATTAATTCAACAATAATATTCTAGAGGGTATCCTAGTCACTAGAGACCCTTTTTCCCTTGGTAGGTTGATTTTTCACTTATCTCCTTCAATTTTCTCAAAAACGCAGGCCCAGCAATTATGATCAGATTTTAATCGATCTTTGAAAATTCATAACTAATTCTAAAAACATCGAAACAAGGATCCGTAAAATTCCTTGGAATTTTTAGGATGTCTATTTTCAAGTAAAAATAACCAACCTTGCCCAGATTTCATGTATCATTCCCAGATTTAAAGTTTTGAGTATCTGCCCAGAATTTTCCAGAAATTCGTAGCCCAACTTTGAGGATTTTTATCTCACTGTACAAAAATAATTTTGACATGTTCTTGACATAGTTAAAAAGCCCTATATGTCTAATTTAACCATGAATTTTCTCATAATTTTGTAACTTCATTTTCAACATAAAATATGGGCATTTCTATCACTGATTTCAGAGATTTTTACCCGATGAATTTTCGCGTAGCTTCACTACTTTGCTCATAGTTTTCCAGAAATTTTGCTATATAATCTCCCTAATCATTTTTTCGAAATAAAGCTAATTTTGACTATAAAAACATGTAAACAAAATTATCCTAGCATATTTAAGATCTAAGCTACTTCTATTCTAAGAATTTAAAACTAAAACTTCAAGAACTTAAAGCTAGAGCTAGAGAACTTACCAAGAACTTGCTCCTCCTTCCTTCAAGGCTCTCACTCACTCTCTTACTCTTAGAATCAGATTTCTTTGTGAATTGGTGAGAAAAATATGAAGAGGTTGGGGGTCTATATATAGGAGAAAATTGAGGACCTAGTTGGCAATTTAATTTGCCCAAAACTCACCCCATCCATTGGATCATTTTGCACTTTATGAAGCAAAATCCCAGCCTTACAAGTTTTGGTCGACATGCATGAGCCAATTAGCTAATTAATGAATGCTTCCATTTAATATATAGTCCAATTCTCAAATTGGAGTGTTTGAAATAATTGATTTCTCTTTCATACTTTATGCTTTATGCTTTATTGAGACTTCAACTCTTCCAAAGTGTGTGTGTGTGTGTGTGTACCGACATCCCACTCCCCACATAGCCATTTATGTATATTTCAACAATTAAAATGAATTGATCCCATTACTTTATGACAAAAAGCAACTTTTATCCATTGCTTTTATGCCTTTCACTCTGCAACAATAACGTGTGTGTATAATTATAATAAACAACTATCCTATCACTTCTTCTTTTTTTTTTACACTAGATATTCGAACCTCCCTTCATCTTTCTTCATTGGTTGTGTTTCAAGTATTAGTTACATTGGGAGCCTTGTAACTAGATGAAAAATGGAAGTAAGTTGTTTAACTAAACATAGATTTATTTAGAAGTCATCATGTAGTTTAATCAAGTATCCATTATCAATATTTTAATCTCAAAAATCATGGATTTACTAGAAGTCTCTAATTACCCATAAATCACTTAATGATAAATTATAAAAGTTTGGGAAAAGATCTTAAAGATACCCTAATCGAAGAGTAAAATATACTTGTTCATAATAAATCCTTATTTCTGATTTATGATTAACATTCATCAAGATATAATTTATTTTCTATAGGTTCTCATTTACTTGTATCTTGAGTTTACTTCACAATTTAAGAGCTAGTTTGAATAAATCAACTATCTTCCTTTATTCTTACACACATTTATATTAAAGTATCTTCACACATACATGACACGACCTCCTCCTCCTTTTTCTCTATCATTTTTATATTCAATTTGCCTTAAATGCCTTATTTAAAGTACCATTATCCTCTTCCATATTGTCTCTCAATTTAATGCTTGCATGTGATTCAATTTAGGCATGTGTGGGATTGTTTAATATTAAACAATTCACTTTTCCTTCTCAACTTGCTTGCACCGAAATTTCACCCCCATTTACTATTGGATTTGTGTTTTAATTATCTCATACTATGAAAAGGAAAACCTCCCATTGGTTGTTAAATTTTCACATGGATTATGCTTTATGAAATCCATTCTAAAGCCTTTAGATAAGCTTTATTAAACTTGATCCAAGCCTTTAGTTAATATTTGACAAAGTCTTACTTCATAAATGATAATCTGTACACCAATTAATATGCTCTTATAATTTAAAATTAAAGCCATCATCCCATTTATTGTGCTTTCAAATATCTTGTATTTATTCAATGATTAATTATATTAAAAAAAAACGCTTTTCTATTGTACTCGGCCGACATCCACTTTTTGCCATCTGATATGTCTTCAATATGCTATAAAGTATCCCATGTTTTAAGCTTTCTAATTGGCTATTTGATAATTTTGACTTTTCAAAGCCAAAGCATGTGACTTTACTATTGCACAAATCTGATTCTGAATTGTACCATCGAAAATGAAGACTTGGTGTTGTTACTTAATAACATAATTAAGGGTTTAAAATGCCAATTAATGCCACATGTCATTATGCAATTTATTTGGAATCTAATCAAAGTCATTTGTGGCTTATTAATCAAGCTTTGTCTTTCATTTTCCCTTAAATTTTTTTTTATATTTAAATCAGCCCCCTTTTGATGTATTTGATTATCTCTAAATCTTAGTCTAATAATTAATCATGTGTTAATTTATTTCAATATAAGATTTGCCTAAAATTATAATTGATAAATTATAATTATTTGAGACCCATATTTACCTTCTTTTTATACTAATTATTCACCAAAATACAATACTTATATTAAGTAGAAATTTTCAGGTATTACAACACGTGTTTCTACGTTTTTCGGTGGAAACTCGTGTCAGAACAGTGGTTGAAACGGACATTGAGCTAAAATGGTCCAAACGTCGTCTCAACTCGGTAGAATCGGTTGGCACAACGTGTTAACTCACGGTCTGGTGGTCGCCAGATTTTGCAGTTCTTGCCCCTCCGTTTTGGTCGTCGCGGCGATGGTGGTGAGGGTAGAGACGACGGTGACTCGAAGAATATGGAGGAAGGAAGGATCGAAGGTCGACTCGCCCCTCTCTCGCCTCTCACCTTGCGGCACTCTGCGATCGGATCTATCTGTCTCAGTCTCTTAGGTCGATGGAATGGAGAAGATGACCTAATTAATCCCTTGGTCAAAACGTGCGTTTTGACCAAGGGACTAAAGTGCAAAAATTCAAAGTTCTGAGGAGGGACTTAACTAAAAAGTTTAAAATATTTTTGGGGCATAACTACACTTTCCAAGAAAATGCATTAAAAATCCTAATTTAATTATGAAAAATCCCATTAAATTATGAACTTAATTATTTCCTTAAGTATTTGGACTTAAATTTGTGATGACTTTAATGTATTGATGTGTTTTGGTTTTATATATGTTGGATTTTATTTTTTTGTAGCATGTAGTAAACTCTTACGTTTCGTTTACGTTTTCCGATTTTACGTTTTTGCTCACCCTTACCGTTTCTACTTAGACTCTATGTTTTAACAACATTGGTTAGATTAACTAAACGTTTGCACACTGGACAAGGCCTAATTCCTACAACCAAAATCCAATCAAAATTCTATCAAATGATGAACCAAGAAATGCCTTTAACTCATAATATCTAATAACCAATACCATGAATTACCACTAGATGTTCACAATAATCTCTATATATCGCTGACCCAAAAAATACACAAAGATTAAAGCTAATAAAGTCCAATGTTAAAATACAAGTTAAGAGTTCAATAGGTACACCCAATCTCTAATACAAATGTGTGTGTGTGTGTAACATCATAAAAATCATCCTAAGATCTAGAAATCAAAATTACAATGAAGAACTAAAGAAATGGAAGCTCAACCACGAATTTGCTTCATCGAAGCTCCACCATATGCTCCCAGTGTTGCACCATGACACCATATGAAGTGTGGTGAGAAGAGAAGAAAATGGAGTGAAGGAATGAGAAAAATGAGGATAGGGTTTTTGTATTTCAAAGGGAAATTAGTTAGATGGGTGAGTAGGATCCTAACGAACCGGATTTGCTCAGTATCCAAAATTCTCAGTGTCCCTCAATATCTCAATTTCCAGCCATTGGATCAATCTAACATCCCATAATGTGCCACAAAATCATGCTTTTTTAATTTAAAAAATTTAAAAATCTTAACCACTTTTAGATGATTTTGAAATAAATATTTCTAAAATATTTTTTTTAAGATGCTAAAATAATTTTTTCAAGATCACGAAGTATTTTTTGAGTTCAGTCACTACCTTGAAGTATCTTTTTCACACCGGTTAAGTACCTAAAATATTTTTTTAGACCTAAAAAAATATTTTGGATCGCTTGTACGAAAAAGATACTTCAAGGTATTGATCACTATCAAAAAATACTTCATGATCTTAAAAAAATTATTTTAGGATCTTGAAAAAATATTTTAGTGTATTGACGGTATTAAAAAGATACTTGGGATATTGACCGCTGAAAAAAAAAAAACCGTCATTACTCTGAAGTATATTTTTAGTACCAGTCAGTACCCAAAAATATTTTTTTAGGATCTTAAAAAAAATATTTCAGATCGGGACCGGTACTAAAAATATACTTTAGGTATTGAAAATTTCTTAACGTACTAGAAATGGTTCAGATTTTTAAGTTTTTAAATTAAAAAAGCATGATTATGTGGCACATTATAGGATGTTAGATTGATCCAATGGCTAGAAATTGAGATATCGAGGGACGCTCGAATTTTGGATACCGAGCAAATCCAATTCGAGGATCGTAAACTCGCAAAATAATGCTTTTACAAAGTACAAATTTTGTGCCGAGCAAAAAAAAAGTACAATTTTTGTGCACTCGCTTTGGCGAGTGAGCTACTCGCCAAAGAAAGTGACATAGAGAAACAAGGGAAAATCCTTTTCGGGGCCCTTTTATAAAAAAATCCTAAAAAAGACCCCAAGATTAGAAAAGGCCCCAAGATTATGAAAATTTCAGAAAAGGTCCTTCAGAATTTACGGAGTTGTTAATGGGGGCTGATATAGTTGTTAGCTGGGGGCTGATATAGTTGTTAACTGGACTGATTTTGTTGTTAAAAAAATTGTTGCTAACAACTAAATCAGCCCAAGTAACAACTATATCAGTACCCCGCTAACAACTATATCAGCCCCATTAACAACGCACGTTGGGCATTTTCTGGAATTTTTAGAATCTTGGGGCTTTTTCTGAATTTTCAGAATCTTGGGGCCTTTTCTGGAATTGTCAGAATCTTGGAGCCTTTTTTAGGTTTTTTTTTGATAATATGGGCCTTGAAAAGGATTTTCCCGAAAAACAACACTCGGGATATGTTGCCACTCACTTTGGCGAATGAACCACTCACCAAAGCGAGTGATACAATGATTGAATGTTGGATTCTCTTGTTTATGTTGCTCCGTACTCAAGGCTTTTGCTCTTTTTCTCTTCTTGTTTTAATGTCCCTACAATACAAAACAAATCTAGATAAGATAAAAGGTCCTAAGAAATAATCGTAATCAAAAGTAATCACAAAAACATATCAAATATGCATTTTTTTACCTAATTTACATGCAATCACTCTTTGCTTTATAATGTCTACAATTAATGCTGTAAAGATCACTCTTTCTATTGATCAACTCTCCAGAGCTGCGAAACCTACATATATATGAAATAAGAGTAAAAAACTTGATCTTTCTTGCTTCATTGTCAACTATAGACTCAAATAAATTTTATTCTTACAAATTTTTTTGAATTAATTTAAAATTATTCGTATTGTAGTATACATTTGATTCTTTTGTTGCATGGCAAGAATAATGAGGTAGCTATTAATGTCAATAAATATTAGATTCCCGGTGTTGAAGGCTTAAAAGTTACACTTTTCTAAATAAATAGGTGCACAAGAACAAAGGTTTGAAGTCGTTTCCCATGAGAACAAAGGTTTAAAGTCATATTAATTAATTTAACCAACTTCTTTAATCTAATCAAATTAGGTAAATATGTCTTATATTATGAATCGGAGAAAGTATTATCAAGCCAACTATTTTTTACGCAACATGAACCTATTACTATTGCAACAGCTATTATTTACTAAAACGAACTGTGAACATCTATATGTATAAATCATCCAGAACAAGGGGGTACCATCAACTTGATCAGTTGCTGAATTAGGTAGTTTTAGTCCTCTATAAACCTCAAAAGCATTGATCATGGCTGGTAAATAAGATTCTGGGGTGGCTTTAATCAAAATACGAAGATGGTTTACTTGTGTGATATTATGAGGAACTTGCAACAGCTTCAGATGTTGAGTGGTAAGAGGCTCCGTGAGGATGCTCTTATCATTGAATGAAATATCCATGATCCTTTTCTGAGTTGTTGCTTGTTGCTCAAATTCAAAGAAGTAAAAGTAGCAGAAGTACTCGTCGGAACTATCACTCTGTTGATCATAGTAGATTTCCATGGAAGAGAACAGACTTGGAGGCTCTATTGCAGTCTTCAATACTTGTGTTGGAAGTTTATTAGAATTCTGTGTTCCGTTTAAATCAATGGCTAATGATGTGTTGGTTATGCTTAAATTGCCAAAGAATCCTTTAAACCACACACGACCCTATGTATCAACTTCAAACCTACATTTAAGGAACAGAGTCAAAAACATATACTGCTATTTATTAAGATGTAATGTGTAAGTAGACTTAACTTGATGTGAAAAGCACAAAAGTCCTGTATAGATTTGAGCAAATACATATAGGACAATACCTAGATTGATTTGCTTATATCCATTTCAAGTTCATCATGTGTCAGATCATAAGTGCAGGTATGCATTTCAACAACTAAAAATAGCAAACTAACAATTGTCCATATGAAAATTTACAAATCTTTATTTACTTTTAAGAGTTAATATAAAAATTTACAAGTGTTGATAGATGAATTTGTAGATAAACATATGTATTTTAACAACTAACAATAGTAAAAGAACAATTGTGACCGGAGGACTTAGATTTGACTCAAGTTTTATCAATAGACACACGCATATGCTCAAGGGGTAGGATAGCTTACGGGTACCTGATGAACCTGTCGTCTCTTCGGCGGCCGAGGGTGGAACGAGTCAAGGGATCCAACTGAAGAGAACTAGAGATTGAATAAGTAGAATCACCAAGAAGACATAATTCCAAGGATGAAATAAAAGGAACACATTTTCCTGTTTTAACAAGACACACACTTATGATGTCTGTTGGGGCAACAAGAATGACCTCAACAACATAATACGATGTGATATTATCAAAATCAATGGTTTTCCAGCGATTGACACCAAGATACAGATCAAAAATGGGAGTTTTGTTGTTCAAGTCATAGTTTCCATAAGCAAAGAAAGCTCTGACTATGTACTTGTTGTTTCTCCCCTGTTTGGGAGACAGAGTATAGCAATTCCTATCTCCATCTGGAAAACTTCTCAGTGTGTTTAGTTGCTTCGACATTCGGGATTTAGAAAAACTGTAATCTGATGGTAATTTGTGATTCTGGCCTGCTTCTACAAAATATGAATCTGGTTCATACCACATGTTGCTCTCACTGTCTTGGTATGCCTCCTCAACCCCACAATCTATTCCTATGTAACCTGCAAATGTTCGACTCAAGCAAGTAGATATTAATCAGAGAAGAAACAGAGCTATTTTAAAGAAGCTTAACGGATGCAGATAATGGAGGAAAATGAGAGGCATTAACAAGAAGAAGTAAAAATGACTTCAAGCTTCCATCCATCAGAATCATCAAAATCAAATTGTAAAAGAAGGAAAAAGAAGAGGTAATTTACCTGAATCATTGTTGGAATTTTAGGATAAAATCCCATGGGTTATGAATAAGAAGAAAGATGGAAAAGAAGAGAAAAAGAAGAAGAAGGAATGTGTGTGAGAAAATAGTCCCACATTACTTAGTTAGAGAGTAGTTGGAGGGTATATAAGCCCCAACTTGGCTCCTACTAATTGGGCCCTTGGGCCAACCCACTTTTGTAGAGGGGTGAGGACTTAGGTGACCCTTGGTCTGCCACACACACACGCGCCGCCGTCCGTCCGGCTCGGTTCGGTCGGTCTTTCGGTTTAAAAAATAATTTTTTGAATTTCCGAACGTTTAGATATTCTCGTTGTGCCTCTCCGACTTTTCCAACCAGCGGCTGCGTTTTGCCATCCGTTCGCTTCATTCTGGTGCGTTTGTTCGTGAAGACGCACCAGTTCGCCGTGAACAGATGCGGGTCGCCTCCGTTCGCTTCGTTCTGGTGTGACTGTTCATCAAGACGCACTAATTCCCTGTGAACAGACGCGGGTCACCTCTGTTCGTTCCGTTCTGGTGCGTCTGTTTGCACAATGCACCAGTTCGCAGCAGCAGACTTGTCCATCTGATCGTGTTCTTTCAAAATCTATAAATAGGACGCCCTAGTCACAGTTTAGATACACAATTTTTCTGCACACTCTCTCTCTGCATTCTCGCATAAACACTCGTGCGTTAAAGCAGACTCATCGGCTTCGCTTGGGCTTCGACGGACAAAGTCATCTTTCCGGAAACGAATAATCCGCTCTATCCCGGGAGGCAATTGCTCGGAAAACCTTCGAGCATCCGTATTGAGGAGTAAAATTGTCTTAAGGACACAACGAAAGTTGGGCCCGGATTTGTATTTTTCTATTCTATATCGGCGGTCTTGTGAGTTCGTTTACTGACTTTTCATTTTATACGACTAAGTGAATGTTCCTGTATGCTCTATTTAATAAATACAGATTCTTGTTTTGATATTCTGTGTACTTTATATTCAATTTCGACCTACTCAATATATTAGAAACAACAATCATGATCAGTGATGGTTTTGGAGTTTGAAGCTACCAAGATTGAGTTGTGGAGAGGAATGAAGAAGAAAGCAAGTAAAAGCAGAGTCAATGGTGGTGCAATCTTCATGTTTGACACTGCCACATTAAACTCAAATGCCTACTACTGCCTCATAAACACAGACATAATATAAAAACGAGCCCGACACACCATGTGGGTGGATTACGTACCCCTCGCTGCGAAGACCATAGATTGACTTCATGCCATCCGTTAGCTCAAGTTATTCAATTATTATTATTTTTAAAAGTCAGATTCTCCAATTACACATGGGCATATATGTATAATGTATTGTTTTTATTTTATGTTATGTGGATTTAATGTTAAATGTTGATATTTTAAAGATAGAACACATGGTCAAGGAATCTGGCCTAAGTATGATATAAAAAAAATATTTACAAGATTTTACATTTTATAATTTTCAGATATTATAATATTTGGAGTGTGATCGAGGGTACTAAAATATTCTATTGCATCACTTTTAGAGGATCATATAAAAGTAATGAAATTAGAATAAAGAGAGAAATACTCCTCTTGACGATTTTTAACTTTTAAGGGGCTCCTCTATTTAATGTTCAATTTCTTTTTCTTGTATACACACTATAATTAAAATTTGCAGTTGCTAGATCCTTTAAAATAATTTTAAAATGAACAGTTTCTTATAATAAGTAATTTTATTTTATGGTCTACACTACTTTTCTTCCCATTTCTCTTCTAACTATATGACTTTTATAAACAAAGTTATTTGTATTTTAAAGACAATATTATTAATGGCTGTTTTATCCATTAATGAAATGAATCCCTTATTTTTACTAATTTTTCTTTTGCGTGCGCGTAGTTGGGGTGATAGTGTTTAAGAGAGACGGCTCATTGATTATTTATATATATATATATATATATATATATATATATGTATGTATATTTTTTGGGGTGGTGGTGGTGGTGTTTCGCGATTAATTAACCACGACAAACGTGACATCACCTTTGAATTTTCACTTGTACGTGTGAATGCATGCTAAGGCAAGAGTGGACCACCAGAATGGGCGCGACCATTAAAACACAAAATTAGAATTGAAAATATTAGATGTAGAAGGAAAGGGTTAACTTGTAAAATTACACATATTTGTTTTTTTTCATACAAACTTTTTTTTAAAAGTGCATCTAACACTAAACATTTTTTTTTTTTTTAATGTAAAAGTAACTATGTGGTAATAAAAGACTAAAAGTGCAAGCAAAAATACTTATTGACCGGTCGGTTTGATTTTTTTTTTTTTTTTGTATTTTTAAAGTCGATATGGACGTTGACTCAACTAAATTTTATCCTAACTAGAAGTGGAGAACAGGAGAAAATTACAGAAAAGAGCCTAGATAGTTTTAAAAATTACATAAAGGTGGCAACGATGGTGAGGAGTGGAGATGGGTAGCACGATGGGTAAGATTGAGATTGAAAGAGAGAAGAGAAAATGGAGAGAGAAGAGCTAAATTGTAATTTTCAAAACATTTATGCCATTTTTGGTAATTTTCTTTAGTTCTTTACTACCAACGGGATAAAATTTAGTCGAAGTCATCGATACATATCAACCTTAAAAATACAAAAAAGTCAAACTAACCATTAATGAGTATTTTGCTTCATTTTTGTAACCACATAGTTACTTTTACATCCAAAATAAGTACTAATATTGGATGTACTTTTAAAAAAAGGGTAAAGGTGCAAAAATATATATGTATTTTACCTTTAGAAGCGTCCAACACAAAATGTTTTTTTTTTTTTTTTTTTGGTAAAAATACACATGTGGTTATAATTTAGGAGCAAAAGTCATATCACCATTAAAATCTAATTTAACGGTGTTAATTTTGCAATGGAGCCCATAGGCGGATCTATGTACACTACCCCCCCCTTTTTTAAAAAAAATTAATTTTAATTACTTATTTTCCCTCTTCCATGTCTTCCTCAACACGCCTGGCTCATTCTGCTCATTGCTCTTCTTTCCCCTATAAAAATACTTGCGGACACATTTTAGCATTATAACCTCAACTGGGAAAGATCTACTTCCTTTTTTGAGATATTTTTCTAACATTTTGTAGCCTTTTCTCTGTATTTTAGGTGGATATTCCCAGTATAAAAAATTTCTTGGAGCATGTAGGTTGCTAATTTTTTACATGGGTATTTTATGGCTAACACTTGCTCTTTTTCTCATTGATAATGATAAAACTTGCAACTGATGATAAGTGAAAACCTTCTGAATCCTGTATTATTTTTTGTACTTTTAATGACAAGTGAAAAAAAAAATTCGGGGGCCCCTCGCACCCTCTGTCAATTGTGCCCCCTTCTATAAATTTCTGGATCCGCCCCTGATGGAGCCCACACTATTTTTATAAAAATATCAAAATGCCCCTAATTTAAAAAAGAAAAAGGAAAAAAATAACACACCAACCACTCCTTGTGGCCCTGAGAGCCGTCCAAGTTCAAGAGCTTGACGGCGACGGTCTGAGACTTAAGACCCAGCCGGAGCTTATCGTCGATGAACCGGTCCAAACCTGCCTTCTCCAAGAAAGTTACCGAAAGAGAAACCTTGAGTGACCAGTTTCATCTCCACCAATTACGTAAACACATATAGATTGGATCCGGCCAGCGACACCGACAGATCTTCCGATAGTGTCGCATTGATCAGATTGCTCAAATCCGACACCGACAACCAGGGGTACAAACTCTACTTTGTTGCCACCACCTTGGCCTTGCACGCCAGCAACGCCACCTGACCTTCCGCCTTGAAACAACCCCCAAATATGGCCAACAAACCCATACTACAATATAATCTTGATCACCTCGTCGATCTTACTCTACAATCTCATATAAAGAAAACGAGTTTTCTTCTTCTTCGGCTTTGTCTTGTTTCGAGTGTTTGATCTTATATGCTCAAAGTTTGGTGTTGTGCATATATATAGGAAGGAGGAATAATAGTGTTGTTCGGGAAAGAAGCTAATCAAGAGCTTGAGGGAAGAGGGGGGGGGGGGGGATTTAGATCCAGATAGAGAGCTGGGGGCTGGTTAGATGAGAGCTTGAGGGGTGTTTTCTTTTTTAAAAAATTAGTGGCATTTTGGTATTTCAAAAAAATAGTGTGTGCCCACCCCAAAATTAACACTGTTAAATTGAATTTTAATAGTAGTGTAACTTTTGCTCCTAAATTGTAACTACGTGTGTATTTTTACACCCAAAAAAGCATTTAGTCTTTGGGTGCTTTCGAAGGAAGACACATATGTATTTTTGCACCTTTACCTTTTAAAAAAATCATATATTTTTGGACCTTAAGCCTAGAAAGAAACATGTTTTTTTAGCTCTAGCTAGTACACATGTATTCTTTAATTATTGTTTTTTGCTCAAAAGAATGTATTCTTTAATTAGGGTAAATGACAAGAGGACCATTTTTGATTCCGAGAGTACATGGGAAATCTACTAAAATAAGAATTTTTTTTTTTTTTTAAAAAAATATACCGGATTGAAGTATTTAGGAAAAGAATTACCTATATAACGCAATCAAACATGCGGTTTAATCGATGTCAATTAATTGACGCCATTTGTCGGGTGGCGTCAATTCAAATTTTTAAAAAAATATAATTTTATAACTATATTTAAAATTATAAATAATAATTCTACTTAATTATAAATAATAATTTTAATTAATAATTATGGAAATTAAAATATTCAAAATTTATTGTGAACCTTAGGATACAAGACTAATAATTAGTAAATTAATTAATTAGTGAATTTATTATAAACTATAAGATTAGATGACTAATTATTTAATACTTTGTATATTAATAATTTGATATATAAATTGTAAAATATTATTAGCTAAACTTAATTAATTTTTTTAGAATAATAATTAGTGAATTAATAAAAATATTATTTTCACAAATAATATTAGTGTACTCTATAAAAAAATAATGTACAACATATTTCAAAAAATATTTTTATTAATTCACTAATTATTATTCTCACAAATTTCTTCAATTAAATTTAGCTAATAACATTTTACAATTTATATATCAAATTATTAATGTAAAAAATATTAAATAATTAGTCATCTATCTTATGGTTTATAATAAATTCACTAATTAATTAATTTACTAATTATTAGTCTTGTATCCTAAGGTTTATAATAAATTTTGAATATTTTAATTTCCATAATTACTAATTAAAATTATTATTTATAATTAAGTAGAATTATTATTTATAATTTTAAATATAGTTATAAAATTATATATTTTTTTTTAAAAAATTGATTTGATGCCTTGTGGCGTCAATTAATTGACGCCACCAATCACTGGTGGCATCAATTAATTGACATCACTCTATAGTGGCGTCAGTAAACTAGCGCTACTACTTAATGGCGTCAGTGTGACGTTAGTCAAACTGCATGTTTGATTGCATTATATAAATAATTCTTTTCCTAAATGTTTCAATCCGATACATTTTTTTTTTAAAAAAAAAAAAGTTTATTTTGGTAAATTTACCGAGAGTACATATTTGGCCAGTGGGGCCATAAGGACAAGGAATATGTCCAAGTTATTGACAAAAAGAGTTGAATAAGGAGACTATAAAGGGAATGCACCCGTACAGTTGCCTCTAATCTTCAAACGTAGATTCAGGTTCTAGGGAAGGAGGCTAGAAAATGTACTCCCTTAGCACCATAACCCAGGACACTTTTAAAATGAATGCTGATTCAGAATATAAGTTATTTTAGTTGAATTAATATTCTTTTTCTTTTTTATTCTTATGATTAATACTCATTTTCAAATTTTACCTATTATTGTATTCTGTAATGACCCAATAATTTAGAATCCTTTAAATAAGTAATTATTAATTGATTAAGTTTTAAAAAAAAAAGTGAGTGAGAAAAACCCTCTCAGCCTCGCTCTCATCTCTCATTCACGTCACTGCCTCACAGTCACAGATTTGAGCTCTCTCTCGAGACTCGCCTCTCAGGTCAGCCTCTCACTCACACTCACGCGTCGTCTCGCCGTCTTGGTGGTCCGGTCGGCAGTGCCACAGTAGCATAGCTCTCGTTTGATGGCCGACACTCAGCGACAGCGTCTCTGGCTCTCTGCGTCTGCGTCTCACGTTTGCCGTCTACGACTGTGTCTCTCCGTGAACCTGGCGACGTTTTGACTTCTGAGCCTCCGTGAGTCCGTCTTGCTTTGTCTCACTCTCACGGCGTCCGACGACGTTCCGAGCCTCTGATCTCCGTCTTGCTCTGTCTTTTCCGTCTTGATAACCGCCGGACCCATCCACCACTCTCCATCGCTCGTTCTTCTGTTTTCTCGTCACCCTCATCATCATTCCCGTCATCCTTCATCTCTGTCTCTCCTTCGACAGCTCTATGACTTCTCAGTTCTGGGTATCTCTGTCACTGAAGCCATCGAACCAAGTTCCATTTTCAGTTCCCTCCCTCCCGTTTTGCTGAGTTCGTGTCTTCTACATATATCCATTGTCGTTCTGCTCCTCTTCCTCATCTCTGAGGTAATCTTCTGTTTCTAGTTTTTTTCCCCCTCCTTCTTTTTGGGTAGCTTCAGACTTCAGAGTGAGAATTGAAAAAAGTTATTTAAATTCTGAAACTTGTGGTTGCTGTGGCAGATGTTTTTTTTTTAAGGCAAAAAATTCACTTGTAAAAATCCTTTTAACTCCTCTTGTAAATTAAGAAATGAAGTACCTGTCGAAACCACCTTTTAATTCCAAGTTTTCAGAACTTTTGTGCCTACTTTTGGTTTTGTTCATCCTTTATTTATAATTGTAACAACATTCCTGGAGAAGCTCTTTACATTTCTGCTAAATAGTTTAAGCTACTCAGTTCATTTCTCTCTTTTCCTTAATCCTACAGAGATAAACTTGAAAACATGAGGAAGAGCACACCACTGTGGATTCTGGCTTTCGATGTGTTTGTTTCATCACCTGTGGTCAGCAACTCAGTTGTTCAGGTTGTTGCAGGTGAAGTTGGAAATTCAGGTAAATATTACGCGCTTGGCCAGCTTTTCAATTTGTTTTAAAATAAATAATTGCTCACTTGACTTGAGAGTAATTGGGAATTGGGATTTGCTTTTAAGTATATTCCTTCATTTAATGGGCGAAAAAGCGATTTTACACAGTTTCTCTCCAGGAATGCTTTCAAGACTACGAAATTTTTTGAGAAAGAAAAGACACTGCAGTTACATTTTGGAACGCGACATGACCGGAGTTAGTCAACCGTTAGTTGACCGTTAACTGGATGGAATCGAACGTGGCATTGACTTAGATCGACACGCCGACATGAATGATGACGTGGAATCAAAAAAATTAGAAAAAAATTCAGAAAATTAGGAAAAAATAGATTTTTTTTAAAAAAGTAAAATAATTAGAAAAAAATTCAAAAAATTAGGAAAAAAATTAAAAAATAATTAGAAAAAAATTTAAAAAATAAGTATAAAATAATTATAAAAAATATTAAAATAATTAGAAAAAATTTAAAAAATTAGGAAAAAATTTCAAATAATTAAAATAATTAGAAAGAAATTCTTTTTACCCAAAAGATGCCCTGCAATACGCGATAATAGCTGACAACTCGGCGGAACACTGGAGCCTTTTGGGTTTTACCCAAAAGATTAAATTCATTTTTCTTTTTCCTTTATTTTAATTTAATGGGCCTTGTCGATTCTCCCCTTTAGTCCATCGTTTCTTTTAAAAACCCATCCCTCTATCCAACCATGTATATAATAAAGGGCAACTGATCGCCGACGGTAGGGTGGTTGGTGGTGGGGACCACTTTGGCGGGGGGTATTTTAATTTCTTTTTAATTATTTTAATTTTTTCCTCATTTTTTGAATTCTTTTCGAATTTTTTCTAATTTTTTTAATTTTTTTTCTAATTATTTAATTTTTTTCCTCATTTTTTGAATTTTTTCGAATTTTTTTCGAATTTTTTAATAATTATTTCTAATTTTTTAATTTTTTCCTCATTTTTTAAAAAAAATTCTATTTTTTCTAATTTTTTTGAATTTTTTATTCCACATCGGCGTTCACGCTAAGATATCCATGTCAGCGTGTCGGTCCAAGTCGTACGCGTCGCATTCCATCCAAGTTAACATTCAACTAACGGTTGACTAACGGCATGATAGTCTTTGGCGCTCCCAAAACTAACTTCGTGTGTACTTTTGCTCCTCAAAAAACTTCGTAGTCTTGCCGGACGCTCCCGAGGAGGAAACTTCGTGTGCAAAATCGCTTCTTTGCCCTTATTTAATTAGTTCTACTCTGTTTGTTTTAGTTTTGCTCATCCTTAATTTATATAGCCTCAAAACACCAGCCTTAGAGGTGAAACTTTTTGTAACTCATGATAACTACTGGTGTCGCATCCTAAATACATAAAATAATATTGTATAACTCACATCATTTATAATCATTTATAAGTCATGAAGAATACTCTTTTCAGTCCTTATATGTAATGTCCTTTAACCGAATTGGGGGTTTTAGCTAGAAAATAATTTAAATTAATAATAAATAGCAAATATGTAAAACAATATTTCCCCCCAAAACTACTCTGATTTATAACTGTGTAAGAGGGATGGTTATAATGAGAAAATGATGAAAGAGAAGGTATGTGGGAAAGATGATGTGAGAGAATAAAGGAAACGAGTTAACATTTTAATTAATCCAATGTTTGAAATTAACCAAAGTTAAAATCAGTAAAAATGTATTTATTTTTCAGACCAATTCAAACAAATGGGATAAGCCCAATCAAAAAATGGAATGTTGTATATAAGGACAGGGGGAGAACTCCCTCCATTCCATTTTATAAGATACCATTATCTGAATGATTATCTTTCTTTTTGTAAGATACTATTTGGAGATGTATAACTATTTAATGATTTTTTTTTTCTATTTTCACCCTTAATTAATTAATTAATTATATGTGTCTGTGTGTGTTTTTTTTTCCCTACTCACTCTTTCCTACTAATTCTCTCTCTCATCCACTTTTTTCCTAAATAAAGGTATTTTTAGAAAATGAGGTGCATTTTTTATATATTTATTGTGTTTAACCAATTTTAACTAAACTTTTAAAAATGAACAAAGGGAGTACTTTTTATTTCTCAAGCTCCGCATACAGTATTTTTTTTTTTTATTTAAAAAGAAGAAGTATTCAGTGGAAAATAATCTAGTGAAATTCATTTGTAATTATAAATGTCATATGATTCCATTGCAAGCTCTGCATATATTTTAGGGTGAAAAAATCATTTTAAAATATTACATATTTTAATCTTGATTACTACCCACATAACATATTAACATTCATATTGTGAAATTCTTTTCCAATTTAACAGAGGGGATAAACATTGACTGTGGAGTAACCCATCCAACATGGGACAAGAATAAGTTTTATTACGAGGCAGATGATGAAAATGTTGTGGAATCGGATCAGATACATAATGGAAGTTCTGACAGTGAACATGAATAGGTTTCGCAGCAGTTGAACACTCTGAGGAGTTTTCCACAAGGGAAAAGGAATTGCTATTCCCTCCAACCCAAACGAGGCAGAAACAACAACTATCTCGTTAGAGCTTTCTATTCGTATGGAAATTATGACAACAAAAGTTATGTTCCACACTTCGAGTTCCATCTTGACGTCAATTTTTGGGACAAAAACATATATTGAAGCAAACGATCAGTATGAGAGAAAGGAGGTCATTAATGTTTCTCCAACTGACAAGATTGATGTGTGTCTCATCAACACTGGCCATGGAATACCCTTCATTTCGTTGCTCGAACTCTGGCCTCTCAAGAATTCTATATATCGAACCCGTTCCAATTCCTTGTCACTAGACCTTGTGGGACGCTCTTCCTTGGGAACTAATGCAAATTATGGTTTCGTCAGGTTAACTGTTTCAATCAATTCGTTAGTAATACTTACCGTATTCATTCAACTTGCATAAATATTACTCCCTCATCTCCTTTTTATAAAAATGTACAGGAATAAATCTTTATTTGAAATTTTAATTTTCTATCTTTCCCTTCATTAGATATCTACCACTTATTATCTTTATGTAATAAACTTCCACTCATTATCTCTCAATGTATCCTCTTTATAAACAAAGATATAATTGGAAAAAAAATATTTTTTACATATTTATTATTTTTAACTAAAATTTTGAGCAACGTGTTATTTATAATTGTTTCTTATAAAAAGGATAGGAGCAAGTACTTATCAAGTTTTATATATTGGGGAGATAGAAAAAAAATTGTCCATAGGGATGAGAGAGAAACTTTTTATTTGAAGGTACAATTTTACCCTTTCTTTATTATTGTATTGTCTTTCAAATAGACAAGCGTAAAATTGGAAAAAAAATTTAATTTTATGGAACAGTTTATTGAAATTTAAGGTTTTTATTTACTTATTTATGTGAAATATCCTGAAAGTGCTTTATAAATGGAATTGGAGTATTAAGTATTAAGCATGGTTTATTCTTCAAATGTTGATGCAGGTACTCGGATGGTATCTACGATAGTCGTGGTACCTCAGTAGAGTGATCGAAAACTCAGAGCCAATGAACACATCAGTTGCAATTAATCGTGATATGACAAACTTTCAATTACCGACAGAAGTGTTGAGCACTTCAATTCCACCACGGAACGGTTCGTCATCTTTAGTTATCCCCTGCTTTGAAGAAACAAATTACAAGTATTATATATACCTTCATTTCTTTGACTTCGAAGCGCAGTCTGATCAAGATCAGCAAAGAAAGATGAAAATTACTTTCCTGGATACCATCCAAGACTCCATAACTCTTCATTACCAGGTGCTCCAAACCATGGTTAAGACAATTCCTAAAGGGCAATATTTTAAGAACATTACAATCACATCTACCCCAGATTCTGGTTTACCTCCCTTGATCAATGCTCTTGAGATCTATAGAGTGCTGCCCCAACCGAATTCAACAACTCGTGAAGGGGATGGCAAGTATTACATACACACAATTTTGTTATCTTATCATTCTTAGTTTACTTGCTTCTTAAGAATGAGCGACCATGTTGGGCGACTATGCTTGGATGAGATGAAAATTAGAGTGGAAGGAATATTATGAAGGAAAACTCAAAAAATAATTAAAAAAATTCAATTTTTGAATGTTTTCCTTATTCCCCTTAATTTCTTCTCACTTCTCCTTCCATCCAAGTATAGCCTTAAGGTCGTCTGTCATCTTGTTTCAGATCAACTAGAGCCAAAATCAGTGGACTATTTATCGAGAGTTAGGGTTAGTCTATTTAAGATTATAAAAAAGTTACTTTAGTTAAATTAAACATAGATTATATGTTGGAAGTATAAGGGGAATCTGTTTTTAGGTTTTTTTTTTTTTTTTTTTTTTTTTTTTTTTTTAATCAAGGGTTTCCCTTTTTGAGCTAGCCAGATGGTAAAAGGTTTCTATCTCTGCTAGAAAGTACGTTTCTTAATATTAGAACTTATGTTTTTCCGACAACCCTCTCATGCTCCAATAACTTCCTCATCTCTTACTAACCAAAATCAGTTTTTTTAAAAGTGATTCTAAACAAATTGGATTCCTCATCATGTTTATGAATTAAAAATCTGAATTGCTGTTTATACCTGAAATAACAGGCAACGCTATGCGGATTGTAAAACATGCATATAACAACATCAGAAATTGGCAAGGAGATCCCTGCATGCCAAGCAGTTATAGGTGGGAAGGTCTGACTTGTAATTACCTTGACAACATTCAAAGGATCACTTCATTGTGAGTAGTATTTTGATCTTTTAAAATTTGTTAGACTTGATAACCTAACGAAATAATATTTTCATGCCAAATAGCTAACATTTTTGTTCAACACTTGTATATTTCGAAGTTCATGCTATTTATTGATATGTCATTATGTCAATATTGTTCAAGCTGTAAAGAAGTTTATATATATGTGTGTGTGTTGTGACTTTCAATATATCTGCGTCCTTACTTGTGCTTATTATAGTGAATTTGCCATTTTTGACAACTTGCTCTGTTTTGGAATAGCAAAACAGGGATGAATAGAGAGTGTAGAGAAGAAGAGCTAGATACAAGGATTTATACTGGTTCGGTCCAATCTCTTGACCTACGTCCAGTCCCCAGACTCTCTGAGATTTTCACTATCACAATTGATTACACACTCTGCACTCAAGAGTAATTCTCTTACTAGAACTTACTCCCCCTTACAAGTTGTAATCAATGAACCCAACCACCAAGTCCCCTGACTTGTGGTTCTTTATAATAAATGATTTATAGTCAGAAACTCTCTCTAAGAGTAGATAAAGATAAACACTGAAGCTTAATGTATCAAAGATACTCTTACAAGTGAAAACTGAAGAAAGTAAATGTAAACTTGAATGCAATTCGTTTTCAGCAGATGTAGTTGTTGAGAAGAATTGAATGCTTCTCTATTTATACTAAGAGAGCATTAAATGACCGTTGTAATTTTCATTATAACCGTTGCCTTCATTAGACAAAGTTCTGGTTAAGCTTTGGTGTTCTTCTCTCTCTAATCTCCACTTAATCCAGTTGTGCAGAAGTTTAGAGTTGACTCTCTGTAAATTAATCCGTTGGAGTAGCAGCTGCTGGATGTGGAAACCATTCTTTAATGCTTTGCAAGCGTGTGCAGATGGATTACCCAAAAGTATGCATCTTTCTGGGCTTAGCATTTAATGTGCTGACATCACTTTTTGCTTTAACTTTTAACCTTCAATAAACATCTTCTAAATCATTTGAAACTCACTAACAAAGTGGTTAAACATAGCTAGGAATATAGAAGAGTGATATGGAAAGTATTGGGATCAAACAATAAGGTTTCACAAATTCGTCAGATTTGAAATTCAAACTTAGCGACTGAAACTCGAGTTTGGTCTTCAAAACTGGAGTTTACAACTGTGCACTTAAGGCAAAACTCGAGTTTCAATATCAAGACTTGAGTTTCCTCCATCCAGAGAGGAAAGTCGCGATTTGAGCTTTTGGACATAGTTTTGGTGAAACTCAAAACTCGAGTTTTGGACTTTTAATGAAAACAATGCGCTCAAGTCCAAAACATCAAAACTGGAGTTTTCAAAACATTGAAAAACTGTAATGCTCTCGGGTTGGGTAAAACTCGAGTTTTCATTTAAGTATGAAAACATTGAAACATTGTAATGCTCTCGGGTTGGCCAAAACTCGAGTTTCCTTATCAAAACTCGAGTTTTCATATAATTATGAAAACCTTGAAGAAAATGTCCAAGTTAGAAACTTGAGTTTTCTCTCGAAGACTCGAGTTTTCAAGAACCGAGTAAAAACTTGAAAACTCTCTCTGTCAAGTCAAAACTCGAGTTTTGAAATCAAAACTCGAGTTTTCTCTTAACTTAGAGAAAACTTAGAAAACTCATAGTAAGGTAAAATACTAGAGTTTTAGCATGAAACTGAGTTTGTATATGTTCAAAAGTTTGAGACTCTCGTCGGCCAAAACTCGAGTTTCCAATCCAAGACTCGAGTTTTGTCTTCATTTGAAAATAATGAGAAGTCTCTGTGTAATGCAAAAATCAAGTTTTCTGGTCAAAACTCGAGTTTGTCTTTAAGTGAAAAACTAAGTGCTCTATGTAAGTCTCAAAACTCGAGTTTTCACTTGAAAACTCACGTTTTGCTTTGATCACCGAAAATGAGCAACCCCTCCGCCAAAGCCAAAACTCGAGTTTTGAAACCAAAACTCGAGTTTGTCTTTGACAACAAGTTTTTCAACTTACAAAGACAAACTTCACTTTGAGTTTACAATTGTCAGTTATCATCAAACACATAGAGAACTAACATTCTCCCCTTTTTTATGATGACAACACTTGTAAACTAAACATTCAAGAATTTGAGAGATTTGGCGCTTGAAAACAAAAAATCCAGTGGTTGGAATTTCAGAAACTTGACAGAGTTAGCATTTTGAAAGTCTCTATTATTTTTGCACATAGACAACACAGAGATAAGCAACAGAAGCATTGAACAATTAAGTAGTTTCATTGATAACATGTAAATCATTACAATTGTTCAAAATGCACAAAATAGAAAGATGCTATAAAACACTATACAGAACCTAAATTCTCCAAAGACACTTCAAAAACTCAAATACCAAAGACTCAAATTCCTTTCTAGCTCACTTTCTCTCCCCCTTTGTCATCTTCAAACTGGGGAGGAGCTGAGATAGAGGTTTCACGGAGAGGATCAAGAAGTGGGGTTGCAGGTGGTGAGTCTGGAATAAATGGTTCAGTTGCAGGGGTACTTGGAGAAGGCGAGTTATAAGGTAAAAGTTCAGTAGCTAGAGTAAAAGGAGAGGGTAAAGTGACTGTGGCAGGAATGGAAGATGGAATTGGAGAAGAGAAAATAGGAGTAGAGGGATCAGGTTGGGTGGTAGGAACCTGAGGGTTGGAAAAGGTGAAAGAAGGTGAGGATGAGGTCTCAGGTTCAGGCTTAGGATGAGAGGAACTTGGGCCACTAGCAGACCCAAAAGCAGAAGAGGAACCAATGCCAAGGTGCTTCATGATCTTCTCAACCTTGTCACCCAAGCTAATGGTGGTGACCAACTCAGTGGATAGTTTTGCATCAAGATCAATCAGCTGGTCAAAGAGCTCACTATGGGACTTTGCAGATTGGTCCTTCAGCTCATCAATCTGAACTTTCATCGCTTCCTGAGCATCCACCATTTCATGATTACCACTTCTCACTTCAGCAACCAGCTTACCAATTTCAAACTCAAGTTTGATTGACAACTGAGCCATAGCACCATCCACAATTTCTTTGACCTGAGACTCAAAATCTGATGGCAGGGAGGGCTGAGCAGGAGCAGATTGAGCCTCTTGAGCTCTTGACTGAGATGCTCTTGCCTGAGATTGTGAAGGAGCCCGAGACTGACCGGAGCCTTCTCCCTCAATAGTGATCTTCATATAATTAAGCTGGCTTTTTCCAAAAATAGCTGGCTTCTTGATAGAATCTGGAGGACCCAGATACCACACCTTGTGGTAGAACAGCATTACAGAAACCAGAGAGGGGTAAGGAATGTGAGAGGGTTGCCTGGATGAGAATTTAAACTTGAACATTTCTTGGAAAATCCAATGACCAAGATTAAATGGTGTTTGCCTCACAAAGGCAACAAACACAGGATAGTCCTTCTGAGTGAAGCGAGTAAAATTTCCACCCTTCTAGATAAAATTTCTGGAGTAAATGTACCAGAGAATTCTATTGATATTGGACATATCAGCTGGTTTGAAAGAGAGGGTGTGACATTGATTTGTAGGAAATGGCTTATTTGGGCAAAGAAGACTAAAAATCTCACGGTTGCTCAAGCTAATGTTAGGGATAGGAGGTGGATTGGCAATTTCCAGGATTTTGTTGATGATGGAAGCAGAAATGGTGAACTGGACACCCTTGATAGATGTGGTCACTCTCTCCTCAACCAGATTGCCCTCAGAGTCTAAGATGTTATCAGACACCATGTTAAAATAGAATATTTTACCAATGTTTGTGGTGTAGGAGGCTGAAATGGAAATGAAAGATTCCTAGTTCTTCAGCCAAGGTGAGAGGTCCAGACTATGTTCTTCCTTTAACTTAGCTAAATCCACAGATACAGACGGACAAAAAGCTTTATTGAGGAAGAATTCCTTAGACCTGTCTGCATCCTCTAGTGACATTTGAGTGGCAGCAGTTGAGAATCCTTCTGGAGTAGAGTCGTGGTTGTAAATTTCAGTGATTTCATCTTCCTCAAATTGAGGTACTTCAGGAATAGAGGAAGGGACGGAAGAGGCTTGCCTTCTTTCGAGTGGAAGCAACCTTCGATCTCTTGGCTCTAGGAGGCTTGGGAATTTCGGTGGCCTTCGCCTTTCCATTGTCTTCAAGAGATGGAACTCGCTCATGGCATTTCTTAGAATGAATTTCTGGAGATTCAGTAGAGGAGTCATCTTTTTCTTGAGACAAAGAAGCAGCAGCTCTCTTTTTGCTCTTGGATCGCGGCGAGTTCTTGCTAACTCCGTGGCCAAAGCGATTTGGGTGAGTTCTCACAGGGCATTGAGAAGGAGGAGCAGACGGATTGGGTTCCTTTTTAGGGTTTATTTCATCGTGATCGGCTTGGGAGGATTGTTCGAAGCCATATCTAGGGTTTGAACGGAGGATTTAGTCGAGAAAGAGAGAATTTGGAAAGATTAGGCGAGAGAGATAAAGAGGTGCTAGGGCAAGACTTGAGTTTTGAAGTGAGTTTTGAAGAACTGAAATAGTAACTTATCTAAATAGACACGACTAAAACTCGAGTTTTGACTAACAAACTCGAGTTTTGATAACTAACTTGGACTTCAAAGGTGTAAGGTGAACCTTTGAACTGTCGCGACCAAAACTCGAGTTTCAACATGAAAATTCGAGTTTTCACCACTTTTTGGAAACTTGGTTGCTCTCTGTCCGATGGAAACTCGAGTTTCCAACTTGCAAACTCGAGTTTTCGCTTCCTCAAAATTTAAAGTTTTTCTCTGACCCCGATAGCTCTTGCCAAAACTCGAGTTTGCTCTCCTCGACAGCAAACTTCAGAAATTCAAGCATCCTACATAAAACACAACTAGATACTCCGATGCTTAAATCAGTAGCTATCAATCATCAAAACCATAACTAACATTGAGCAAGAAACACTTACAACTCATTGGGATTTACCATTCCCAATTCCATTCTTATGAAATTAAATTACTCCTTAGCTAATGGTTTGGTGAAAATGTCGGCCAAGTTGAAGATGTGTTGGGATGAACATGACTTTGACATCCTTCTTTTGAACATGATCCCTTATGAAGTGATGCCTTACATTAATATGCTTGGTCCGAGTGTGTTGAACTGGATTCTTTGCCAAGCTAATTGTGCTTGTGTTATCACACAATATTGGGATCTCCTTCAGATTGATTCCCAAGTTTGATAGTTGCTGCCTGAGCCATAGGACTTAAGCACAACAACTTGAGGCAGCTACGTATTTAGCTTTAGTGGAAGACACAGCTACACTAGTTTGCTTTTTGCTAAACCACGACACAAGTGAGCCACCAAGGAATTGACATTGGCCACTTGTGCTCTTTCTATCGGTCTTGTAGCCAAGCATGGTCTGAACCGACTATGCCACCAAATGTTCAGGTTGACCTTTGGGGAACCACAAACCAAGTGTCTTTGTGTCAGCAAGGCATCTGAATATTCTCTTCACATGCTCAACATGGGACTCCTTAGGAGCAGACTAGAACCTTGCGCACATCCCAACACTGAATTGGATGTCTGGCGACTTGCAGTCAGATAGAGCAAGGATCCTATCATTCCTCTATATCTTGTAATGTTGAAATCTTTTCCCTTTTCATCAGCATCCAATGAAGCAGTTGTACTCATTGGAGTGTCAGCTCCATTGCATTGATCCATCCCAAACTTCTTCAGCAGATCATTGAGGTACTTGGTCTGATATATGAATATTCCATCCTTCTTTTGCTTGATTTGCAGACCAAGAAAATAGTTGAGCTCTCCCATCATGGACATCTCAAACTCTCCCTGCATATTCTTAGCAAATTCTTCACACAAAGCATCATTAGAAGCACCAAATATAATATCATCAACATATATCTGGGCAATTAAAATTTCATTAAGCTTATTACTTTTTATGAAGAGAGTTGTATCTTCTTTTCCTCTAATAAAACCTTGATCAAGAAGGAATTTGCTTAATCGCTCATACCAAGCTCTAAGAGCTTGTTTAAGACCATATAGAGCCTTCTTGAGACGATATACATGATCTGGATGATGTTCATTTTCAAAATCGGGAGGTTGTTCTACATAAACTTCCTCTTGAATAAAACCATTTAGAAAAGCACTTTTCACATCCATCTGATAGAGTTTAAAATCTTTTACACATGCAAAGGCTAGAAGAACTTTTATGGCTTCCAATCTTGCCACTGGAGCATAAGTTTCTTCATAATCAGTTCCTTCTTCTTGATTATAGCCTTTAGCAACCAAGCTTGCCTTATTACGGACAATGATTACTGACTCATCTCGTTTGTTCTTGAATACCCATTTAGTGCCAATGACCGGAAGGTCCTTGGGCCTGGGTACCAAATCCCAAACTTGATTTCTATCAAATTGATGCAATTCCTCTTGCATTGCTATCACCCAATCATTGTCTGAAAGGGCTTCATCAATCTTAGAGGGGTCAATATGTGATATAAAAGCAGAAAATGTCACTTTATTTAAAGTACTGTTTCTGGTTTTTACTCCTTGATTTACATCACCTATAACTTGGTCCAAAGGATGATTCCTTATGAACTTCCAAGCTCTAGGCTGAGACTGATCAGAATTTTCAAAATTATTTTGGGGATCATCCTCAAAAACATTTTCAAGATTTTCAACAGATGCAGGAGTAGTTTTCGAAAAGAATTGGTTTTTAAACACATTTTCTTCATCATCATCTAAAGGTTTATCAGATTTAGATTCACAGAAAACAACATTCATAGACTCTTTAACAATACGCGCACGGATATTAAAGACTCTATAAGCTTTACTCCTATTTGAATAACCTAAAAATATACCTTCATTTTCCTTGGGATCAAACTTTCCCAAGTTATCCTTACCATTGTTGTGGATGAAACACTTACATCCAAATACATGCAAATGAGCTAGATTTGGTTTTCCTCCTTTGTATAGCCCATAGGGAGTGTTGTTCAACTTCTTCCGGAGGTATGCTTGATTTGAGATGTAGCAAGCGGTGCTCATTGCATCAGCCCAAAACACTTGAGAAGTGTTGTTCTCATTTAACATAGCTCTTGCCATCTCGGTGAGGACCCGTTTCTTTCTTTCCACAATACCATTTTGTTGAGGAGTCCTTGGTGCTGAGAAGTTGTGGTCTATACCCATCTTTGTCACAGAACTCAGCAAATGCATTGTTTTTGAATTCTCCTCCATGATCAATTCTGATTCATGAAATAGAGAAGCCTTTCTCGTTCTGGACCTTCTTGGCAAACACAACGAACTGATCAAATGTTTCATCTTTAGAAGATAAAAATATTGTCCATGCAAATCTAGAAAAATCATCAACTATGACTAAAGTATAAAGATTGCCACCAAGGCTTTTTACTCTAGCTGGTCCAACTAGATCCATGTGAAGTAATTGAAGAGGTCTAATAGTTGAAATCTCATTTTTAGATTTGAAAGATGATTTGGTTTGTTTCCCTTTTTGACAAGCATCACAAATCATGTCATTTTTAAAACGAAGTTTAGGGACACCAATCACCAAATCCTTTTTGAGTAATTTGTCAAGTTGAATCATATTGACATAAGCTAATCGCTTGTGCCATAGCCAACTCTCATCCAAATTACTTACAAAATACTTTTCAGAAACAGAACCATTACTATAGAGGTTAAGTGTATAACAATTGCCATCTCTAGGGGCTTTAAATAAAGCTTTTGATTTTATGTTTTCTAAAGGGAGAATATCTTTACTCACAATCAAGTACTCCTCGAATCGAAGATAACTAAGTTACCTTTATCGGTACTTTGACTCACATTGAGGAGATTGTGGCAAAGTCCTTTCACAAGGTAGACATCTTTGATTAGTGGTCCTTCATTGTTGCCAATTTCACCAATTCCAGCAATCTTTCCAGATTGATCTCCACCAAAGGTTAGCTTGCCACCATCCTTGGGCTTGATTGAGGCAAACTTGGATTGGTCTCCCGTCATGTGTCTAGAGCATCCACTGTCAATGTACCACTTGTTGGATCTTGATGCTCTTAGACAGACTTGCAAGTCACAAAATATCAGGTCTTAGGTACCCATCTTTTCTTGGGTCATTTGGGGTTAGTTTGTGTCTTAGGAACCTTGTAAGATCCCTTTGGCACCCATTGATAATTCCCTAAAGATTTATTCTTTCTTTCTTTCTTATGAAACCAAGAAGAGGTAGTATGACCTTTTCTATTGTAGTAATTACAGTGTGCAAAGGGGTTTGAAGAGTGAACCAATTTTGTGAAATAGTTCATATAGGATTTTTCACCAATCTTCTTTCTTCCTTTCTTTTTGTCAAAATCATGTTTGTAACCAATTCCTGATCTGTCATTTATAAACCTTTGTTGTTTCAAAATGACATTGAGCATTTCACTTTCTCTTGTGAATTTCTCAAGTGCCTTAGTAAGATGTGAGTTCTTTTTCTCCAAATCAGGACAATTTTCACAAACCAGAATTTCAGGAGAAGAAAGTTTTTCTACTTGCAATTCAAGAGTTGAATTTTTCTTTTTCAAAGTGAAATATTTTTCAGCAAGTTTTTCAAATTCAGATTGCACAACAATGTATTCAGCAAATAACTCATCATAAGATGGTTTTGGATCATATACCTCATCATTGTTGGCTTGTTGCTCTTCCTCTTCAGTAACTAAGCAAATATTTGCTTTTTCTTCCTCATCCTCTTCATCTTCATCGATGAACTATCTCCCTAAATGCCCGAGACATAGGCTTTCTTTTTTGAATTTGTCGAACTTCTTCTTTTCTTTGTCTTTGTTGTTCAGTTGGGGCATTCGGACTTGATGTGGCCGGGCTTTTCACACTAGTAGCAGATGATTGGCTTCTTTGCCTCATAACTGGAACTACCCTTGTGAAATTTCTTGAATCCTTGGTCCTTCTTGTAGAATTTCTTGAATCTCCGGACCATCATGCCTATCTCCTCATCTTCGTCTTCATCTTCATCATCTGACTCCTTAGTCTCTCTGACAGTTTTGAGGGCAATCCCCTTATTCTTACCATGGACTTCTTCAAGTCCCTTTTTGAACTTGAGCTTTGCCTCATATTCAGAAAGACTTCCAAAGAGGGCTACTACAGAGGCCATAGAATCTCCACGAGCTTCTTCAATGGCAGTGACTTTGGTTTCCCATTCCTTGTTGAGGATGTTGAGAATTTTCCTTACTTGGATAGGTTGTTCATACTCTTTGCCAAATGCAGCAAGCTGATTGATCAGATGAGTGAATCTCAGCTGGAAATCACCAATGGATTCTCCAGGCTTCATACGAAGAATATCATACTCAGTCATGAGAGTATTAACTCTATTTTGCTTCACTCCAGCAGTTCCTTCATGAGCAATTTCGAGCGCGTCCCACATGGATTTAGGAGAAGTTAAGTTGCAAACACGAAAATACTCTTGTTGACTAAGAGCACTTTGCAGTAGGAGGACAACCTTGCTGTTGAGTGTGACATTTCTTCTGTCATTATCATCATAGGCTTCTTCATCCTTTGGAACCCTGAGACCATTCTCCAAGACAGTTGGATTGTAGTCTCCTCTTTCGAACACTCTTCAGAGGCCATACTCTGTAACCATTACAAAGACCTTGAACTTGGCCTTCTAGAATGAATAATGCTCTCCATTGAAACCTGGAGGTCTGTTGATTGAAGCTCCATCAGGTAGAATACCTTCCATAGTGATCTTTCTCGAGATGTTAAGCTCTTTAGAGAAGACCTTGCTCTGATAACAAATGAAAGTGGAGCTAAATCACCAAGAGGGGGTGAATTGGGGATTTTGAAATCTTTTTAAAACTTGCTCTATTTTGGAACAACAAAACATGGATGAACAGAGAGTGTAGAGAAGAAGAGCTAGACACAAGGATTTATACTGGTTCGGTCCAATCTCTTGACTTACGTCCAGCCCCCAGACTTCTGGGATTTTCACTATCACAATTGATTACACACTATGCACTCAAGAGTAATTCTCTCACTAGAACTTACTCTCCCTTACAAGTTGTAATCAATGAACCCAACCACCAAGTCCCCTGACTTGTGCTTCTTTACAATAAATGATTTATAGTCAGAAACTCTCTCTAAGAGTGGATAAATATAAACACTGAAGCTTAATGTATCAAAGATACTCTTACAAGTGAAAACTGAAGAAGCTAAATGTAAACTTGAATGCAATTCATTTTCAGCAGATGTAGTTGTTGAGAAGAATTGAATGCTTCTCTATTTATACTAAGAGAGCATTAAATGACCGTTGTAATCTTCATTATAACCGTTGCCTTCATTAGACAAAGTTCGGTTTAAACTTTGGTCTTTTCTCTCTCTAATCTCCACTTAATCCAGTTGTGTAGAAGTTCGAGTTGACTCTCGTAAATTAATCCGTTGGAGTAGCATTTTTGCTGGATGTGGAAAACATTCTTTAATGCTTTGCAAGCGTGTGCAGATGGATTACCCAAAAGTATGCAACTTTTTGGATTTAGCATTTAATGTGCTGATATCACTTTTTGCTTTAACTTTTAACCTTCAATAAACATCTTCTAAATCATCTGAAACTCACTAACAAAGTGGTTAAACATAGCTAGGAATATAGAAGAGTAATACTGGAAAGTATTGGGATCAAACAAGAAGGTTTCACAAATTAGTCAGATTTGAAATTCAAACTTAGCTACTGAAACTCGAGTTTGTTCTTCAGGACTCGAGTTTGCAACTGTATCAAGACTCGAGTTTCCTCCATCCAGAGAGGAAAGTCACGATTTGAGCTTTTGGACATAGTTTTGGCTGAAACTCAAAACTCGAGTTTTGGACTTTTAATGAAAACAATGCGCTCAAGTCCAAAACATCAAAACTGGAGTTTTCAATCAAAACTGGAGTTTACAAAACATTGAAAAACTGTAATGCTCTCGGGTTGGCTAAAACTTGAGTTTCCTTATCAAAACTCGAGTTTTCATTTAAGTATGAAAACATTGAAACATTGTAATGCTCTCGGGTTGGCCAAAACTCGAGTTTCCTTATCGAAACTCGAGTTTTCATATAATTATGAAAACCTTGAAGAAAATGTCCAAGTTAGAAACTTGAGTTTTCTCGAAGACTCGAGTTTTCAAGAACCGAGTAAAAACTTGAAAACTCTCGTCAAGTCAAAACTCGAGTTTTGATTTTGAAATCAAAACTTGAGTCTTCTCTTAACTTGGAGAAAACTTAGAAAACTCATAGTAAGGTAAAATACTGGAGTTTTAGCACGAAATTGAGTTTGCATATGTTCAAAAGTTTGAGACTCTCTGTCTGGCCAAAACTCGAGTTTCCAATCCAAGACTCGAGTTTTGTCTTCATTTGAAAATAATGAGAAGTCTCGTGTAATGCAAAACTCGAGTTTTTGGTCAAAACTCGAGTTTGTCTTTAAGTGAAAAACTAAGTGCTCTCTCGCAAGTCTCAAAACTCAAGTTTTCACTTGAAAACTCAAGTTTTGCTTTGATCACCGAAAATGAGCAACTCTCTTCCAAAGCCAAAACTCGAGTTTTGAAACCAAAACTCGAGTTTGTCTTTGACAGCAAGTTTTTCAACTTACAAAGACAAACTTCACTTTGAGTTTACAATTGTCAGTTATCATCAAAGCACATAGAGAACTAACAAACGTCTGAGGGTAATAGATGGCTCGCCCGCCCAATATCGGTATCACCTAGGAGGAAGAGAGATTTTGCCCTGCCCTTGGATCGTGGATGAACCAACCCCTTTCCTTAAATTTATGTATAAAAAAAATTACTTCTTGCACATATTTGTAATGATTGATTTGTTCCCATTGTTATGAGTTCACATTTTGTTATGTGGTACATGAGTTCAAAGATCTAGTTTGACATGAGGTTTCAAGAGTTTGTTGATACAAACCCACGATTGTGTCACCTGGTTTGATCGGCTTCCAAAGGAGAAATGGTGCAGGTCCTACGATGAAGACGGACGGAAGTTTGGTCATATGACCACTAACCTAGCCGAGTGTGTCAACAAGGTCCCAATTGGGGTGCACAAAATCCAATAACAGCGTTGGTGAAGATGACTTGTAGTAGACTTGTTGAATATTTTGTCACCAGGCGTGTTGAGATTAACAAACATATCGCTGCAGGTAGGATAGTCTCAACAAAGGTCGAAGAAGAGTTACGAAGGATGGACCAGTTGACAGTCACATACCGTGTGCGACTTTATGATAGAGATTTATATTTATTTGAGGTTAAGGATGCTTACAATCAATCTACATATGTCATCGGTGACATAATGAGGGTTGACTTGATCAATCGCAAATGTCAATGTGGGAGGTTCATAGCAAGAAGGTATCCCTGCAGTCATGTATTAGCAGTATGTAAGATGGAAAATTTGAACCATTACGATTATGTTGACCTGGTATTCACTATCCCCTACATTAGTCAGGTATATGCAGCACACTGGTATCCGATAGGTAATGAATTGTTGATTCAACAAGGAGAGGGCCCAATCGTTATCCCAAATGCAACTTTGTCACGCACACAGAGAAGACCAAAGTCTACAAGGATACAGAATAAGATGGATTGGGTGGAGTCTGGACCCTCAAGCAGTCTGCAAAGATGTAGGAATTACAACCAAGCCGATCATAATATGTGCACATGTCTAACGAGGATTAGACCAGCTTGAATTCTATGTAACGTGTTTTGTATTGAGTTTATGATGACTTGTTTTGGTCATGACTTGGAAATTTGAACCATTCACTAGTTGTTATATTGTATCGAATCATTGACTAGTTTTGGGACATTAGCGAACCAAACCTATGTATCGCCCTTAATTGTTGCCAAAAATACCTTCCCCAAGTCACATTGACATGTAAAAATGAGTTGGTAATGGTTTAGTGCATGCAGCAAACGCGAATCAGCAACTGAGGGTGCCTCTGGACCTGGTTTAATCGACTAAACCATTTAGATATGGTTTAGTCGACTAAACCAGGTCCAGAGGCACCCTCAGTTGCTGATTCGCATTTGCTGCTTTCACTAAACCATTACCAACTCATTTTTACATGTAATGTGACTTGGGGAAGGTATTTTTAGCAACAATTAAGGGCGATACATAGGTTTGGTCCGCTAATGTCCCGAAATGAGTTTCATAGGTCAATAAACCGTCTAAACCAAAATGGACAAACTTAAACCATATAAACTGAAAGCATCAACATTCATTAGAAAAGAATCACCAATTCCGGATCAAATTCACAAAGTTTAAGCCGACAAACAAAAAAATATCAAGTCAAAGACCAAACATAAAACATAAAGTCAAAGAGCAAACATAAAACATAAAATCCCTGGATCTAATCTTCATCTTTAGATGTCTTGAGATCTTCCTCGTCCTCATCAGAGACACTAGCTCCCTGGTCATCGTCATCGACTTCCTCCGGCGGTCGTCCAAGCCGCAACCGACCAAGCGTATCCTCTAACCCCTTAATCCGACCTTGCATCGACCTCCGCCTTTCATTATTTTTGCCAATGTGGCTCTTCCACCTCTTATTCTGCTTGGCTTCCATCTTGGACATCTATTTTCTGCTAGAATTGATGGCTTGCATGACATCACGAAAGGAGAATCCACCGTCTGGCTTAACAAAGTCCTCCATATGAACATTGGCATCATCATCATCATGGACCTTAGGAGGAACAATGGGTGGAATCGGGCCAACATCAGGTACATCCTCTTCGACACCAGTGTATTGCCACACACCATTTGCCACCTTGGAGATCTTGCACTGCTCCAATAGCTGCTGTCCAAACCTAGCATTCCACGTTTTCTGACTCACCATTTGCTCATTGTGCATAGGAACACCAAAATGCTCCAATATCTTCTGAACCAAATAGGCATATGGGAGTATAGCTTGAATGTCATGACGAATAGCCCACATAACAGGGATGTCACCCTCCAACGCCCTCGAATGATTGTAAGCCCAAGGGAACAATATGTGGGTCATGACGTAGAAGAGGATACAGGAATTAACAGTCAGCTGGCCCACAGTAACTATAGGTCTATGACCTTCTGGCCTCATGCACAGCCTCATCTCGATTAAATCCCTCAATGGCTACATTGCTATCCCCATCATACTAGTATTTATCCCCTGCATCAAAATCAAGTCCCATAAGAGCTGTCTAGATGGGAGCCGTCATCAATATGTCAACCCCGCAGACGCGAGACTGCAGATCACCATTTATGTAGCTCATGTTATGGTAGAAAGCTCTCACCATAACCTCTAAATAGGGACAAGTCATCTCCCCCAGCCCTGTCAAATGGGAAGTCCCTAACATCGCCACTATCTCAAATCCCTCATTTGCAAAGAATGCCATGTCTAAAGACTTGACTTGATAATGTTAGTTCTCATGTTTTTGATGTTTTGATGATAACAATTATAATGTAATTAAATCTTAATTTTAGATGGAAATTTGGAGTTTTGGTTTGCCTTTAGTCATTCAATATTTCACCTCCGGGCATATGTTTCGGAAAATCCTTTTGAAATGGCAAACCGTAATTATGGTGAAAATTCACTCTAATGGCAAAATCGTAAATATGCTGAACTTTATCCCTTGCCTCTAGTCATTTAGTTTTGCCTCAAGTCATCTATGCCTCAAGTCACCTGCATATGTTTCAGAAAATCTACATCTAATGGCAAAGTTGTAAATATATTGAAATTCATTTCTAATGGCAAAATTGTAAATATGTTGAAATCTTCTTCTTGCCTCTAGTCATTAAATTTGTTGCCTCAAGTCATTCCCGATGAAATTCATTCTTTTAATGGCAAAATTGTAATTTTGTTAAACTCTCTCCATTTGCCTCTAGTCACTTATTTATTGCCTCAAGGCAATATGCCTTAAGGCATTTCTTTTACTCAGCGCATATGACTCTAGGCATCCAGACTCAAGTCAAAACATTACTTCGTCCATTATCACGTTATCTTCGTTTTTGCCTCCAGTCACTTATTAGTTGCCTCTAGGCAACTTGACTCAAGGAACTCTATTAGTCCAAAGACTTTGCCTCCAGTCATTTATTATCTACCTCTAGTCATATTAACTCAAGGCATCAAATTTATGACTCAAGGCAATACTTAAATGCTTCTAATTATTAAGTGTTTTCAGCAACCTCTGTTTCACGTTCAGCATGGGCGACCTCTGGTAATTTGATGATATCTCCTAATCCAGGAATCGGATTGATGTGAAACTAGTGGCATATGAAACTAGACTTCCAATGCGTCATTTTGACATAAAATTCAAGTCCAAAGGAGGTCATACGAAGGAGCTATGAATTTTATAAGATGACAGTGAAATCAACGTCACACAGCAGACCAAGCTTTGGTATTTTGAGTGTATCTCACAAATGAAAAATCCAAATGAGCTGAAATTGGTGCCATTGGAAACTAGACTCAAATACCTTTTCAAAAACATTAAGATCACTAAAAAAAAGATCAATTGAATGAGATATGATGTTTTGAAGTTGACAGTCAGTTCAAGAGGTTGTAAAAACACTGGAATTATATTGCCTCGAGTTGAATCCTTGTCTGCCTCGAATCAAGCTTCCTTGCTAACAAGTAAGTATGTTTTTCTACCTCAAGTCATTTATGATATACCTCGAGTTATCTTTGCTAAAGTTCTTTTGTCTTACCATAAGTTTACCTCGAGTCAATTAAAATGCCACCAGTCAATATACCTCTAGGCATGTTCTCTTTTAACTGGTGTCATATCTTTCTAATTATCAAATCACCGTCTCCGGAAGATCAAAATCAATTGATTATGATTTTGTTCCTTCGAATCATTACTCATTATTATTCTTAATTGCATTTAATCAATTTGTTAATGAGTTACAGATTATTAAAATGAGGATCAACACAGGATATTGATCAAAGCAATCTGGCATTTATTAAACTTGTCTATTCGAGAAACTCAACAACAGACATACCTCTGCAACATTGTGGGCAAGAATATTCATTTCCTTTGCTGGTTCTCAACGGTCATAATCACAATTACAAGAATAATGACAGAGATTATACAACGGTCATAATCACAATTACAGGAATAATGACGGCGATTATTCCGATCCTCCTGCCTCATCTCTAACAGTCATTTTAAAGAGCTTTAACGGATATTTCTTCAATCTACAACTACTATAAATACTAAAAGGATTGAATTCATCAGGACGTACAAAAAACGCATACACGGACAAAGCACTCAAAGCGATCAATCTTTATTCTATTTATATCTTCGGATATTATTGAGCTTTAGTGTTTATCAACATCTACTCTGTGAGAGAGTTCATTTTTGTGTATATCATTCATTGTAAGAATCTCAAGTCATGGGACTTGGAGATTGGGTAATCAGAGTACAACTTGTAAGGAGGAGTGTATCCTAGAGAGAGGATAACTTTCGAGTACAGAGTGTGTATCTGATTGTGTACAATTACAACTTGTAAGGGGGAGTGAGTCCTAGGGATAAAGGATCATTCTGAGTTACAGAGTGTGTAATTGTTCTTGAGTGATAGTAGAAAATCCCAGAGTGTCTGGGTACTGGATGTAGGTCAAGAGTTAGGACCGAACTAGTATAATTCCTCTGTGTCATTTATCTTTACCTTTCTTATTGCTTTCATCGTTTATCCATCATACGTCGAAAGAATTTTTGAGATCACCTATTCACCCCCTCTAAGTGATATTCCACCTTCAGATAATGGGTCCGGTAGCAAGATTCGCCATGAATTGTGCATGCTCTGCTTCATTATTGTCAAACAAATAACCAAACAGGAGGTCAACAATGAGCTTAGGCTCCGGTGGCTGCTGTGTCCTAGAGGAGGATGCCCCGCGGGTCGCTCGGTACTTAATTCGTCTCCCACTCTCATTGCCGGTGTTAGAAGGAGCTTCTCTACGACGCATGATGACAATAAAGACCTATAAAGGGACATTACAAACCATCAACAAACAAGAAACATTCATCATTCTCAATTTCACATATACATTCATCATTTTCACTAACAAACACAATCAACATAAACAACAAACATCCAAGAAGATGAGTTATTCGAAAAAATTACCATCTAAGCAACATAAACAAACATTAATCAGTATAAACAATAAACAATCATCATTTTAACAAAAAAACACAATCTACAACAAAGAAATTGATGAAAACCGAAGTGAAATTCGTCCAAAAATAAAAAAAAAAATTCTCAATCGATGTAAATCTTTTCACTTTCACATATACATTCATCATTTTCATCCATAAATAGGAATGAAATACTCAAATCAGTCAAATATACACAACAAAACCACCCAATGAAAGCACAAAATGCAAAAATGCAAATGGGGGTTCGCATAAACACAAAAACTAAGGTGGAAATCCGAAATGGAGATGAAAACATACCGATATCGACGCAAATGCCACTAGATTGAAGTTTCCTCGCAACCCAAAGCAATGGATTCAACAAGGATTTGGTGAAAAAACAGAGGGAGAGAGGTTTAGGGAGCTATTTTAGTCGATCGGGGTTCGATAGCCACGGTTGGGGGTTTTTAAAAACCCCTCGTCGCGATTTAGTCGACTAAGCGATTTAGTCAACTAAGCCACAGTGCTTAGTCGACTAAATCGTGGGGGCAGTCAAAAAATTCAACGCCCTGCGTTTTAGTTGACTAAACCTTGGGTTTAGTCGACTAAACATGGATACATTGGAAAATAGTTTGGAAACAGGAGAAAATTGGGAAAAAAGCCCAAGTCTTATTCCTTATTGATGATTATTGTATTATACTTATTTATAATACAATAGCATCAGCTTCCTCTTTATTCCCAAAATAAGCGATAATATATACGGGTATATGTGTGTGTGTGTGTATATATAAGGTTATCCTATACAAGCTGTGGATAATAACTATGGATCCATTGTCCTAACCCACTTGAAAGTACTTTTGTTCATTAAAAGCTCTAGACACTCCAGTTATACGAAGCACGAAATGCTATTTATTTTATTTTATTCATATTTCAAAGCAACTTTATGTGATCACGCCATGCTATATGTATCGAAGCTTCTCCTTTCGTTCTTTCACATGCGAGACACACATATACCCATATATATATATATATATATATATATGTATGTATCGATAAGCTTCTCCTTTCGTTCTTTCACATGCGAGACACACATATACCCATATATATAACTACCTGATAGAAACTTAAGACAACAATTTCTATGAGCAAAACTTCTTATTATTCTTCCCAAATTAGCCTATATTTATATAAGATAGAAAGGTTCTTAGTTTTTTTTTTAAACCACATATATTTATATTTAAAATAGAAAATTTTCCTTGGGTTTAAGGTTTCTCTTCTTTTGTTTATGCAGCAACAACACGTATAAATATATATATACCTCAACTTGTTTTCTTCCTATTGTTTTTTAAATATCATTGATCTAAATCAACAACAAAATTGCCCCTGTTTTCTTTTCATTTAACAGAGCATACCTATCTACATTATATGCAAGAGCTGACGTCAGAAACTCATAGAACTAGATGGAGAAAAGATCAAAGACTCACTTCGGTTAGCTTTTTCGCTTGCACGTTCGATCTCGCTATCTCTGCTTTTGGTACAAAAACACAGAGCAACCACAAGGCTGAAACTCTCTCACTCTCTCCTTCCTCGTCTCTCTCTCTCTTTCACTCTCAACTCAACTTTGGTCCTGTTAAGGCAAATGGGGATGAAGAGGGAGTCAGGGAGCTGGGATTAAATAACACTCTAAGGGTCTAGTCCGAGAAGGGAAGAAGATGTTGGTCAATCATCGCTGGGCCCAAGAAGCATGGAGGGGGTGTTTCGCTAACATTAGAAGCATGGATATTGATGTTGCATGTACAATAAGGTCAAAAGTGAGATAAGCTGAGATTTCTGCTAGTCTACATGATCTAGTCTTTCACGCTGCTGATCTCGTGCTGTAGCATGATATTGGGTCCATTGGAGATTAAAATATTTAAGGGATAAGACGTTGGGTTTATTGTTGGCATATGGGCTAATGTGTGGATGCTTTAGTTTGGGCTCAATTGGAATGGCTTAATGGATATTGAAGGGAGTATATTCACTGGATGGGTTCTGGACGTGCTTCAGCTAAAAAGAGTTAATGAGTTGAAGAATGGAGCTAATGAGTATTATATTGAGCTTAGGAGTATAAGGGTTGGAATTGTTTTGTTGATCTCTCGTGTTGGGCCAAGAGGAACTATATATATATATATATATATATATATATATTTCCAACAATTACATAATAAACACCTTTATCATATATACTTATTTCATAATTATTCTTAAATCCTAAAATTAAAAATTAGGATGTTACACGGGGTATTGATGGAGAACATGATGCTAGATTTACCCAAGTTTGCTAGTTGGCTTGATGCTCCACAGTATTCCCGAATAATACCAACTAGATTCTTGAAATTTTGAATATCTGCATTCATAAAAAATAGGTCATCATCTACGAAGAAACTGTGAGATAATACAGGGCAGGAGTGAGCTGGTTTAATCCCAGTCATATGACCTTGTGAAAGCGAATTATTAATCATGCAAGATAGAGCTTCTAAGGACAGGATAAAAAGATATGGTGATAATGGGTCCCCTTGACGGAGTCCTCTACCGGGGTTAATTGATGCTATTTTCTCACCTGCAATACATAAATTAAGATGCACAGTTTGAACACAATTCATTACAAGTCTCACCCATTTTGGGGAAAAACCAAATCTTAACAGAACATTGCACAAGAAATCCTATTCAACCCTATCATAAGCCTTACTCATATCTATTTTTAAGGCGAATTCATACTTGTTTCCAGTATTCTTTCGTCTTAAATAATGGAATACCTCGTGGGCTATGATAATGTGGTCTTGGATTAGGCGTCCAGGCACAAAAGCTCCCTGGTTTGTGGAAATACACTTGTGAAGACAACATTTCATTCTATTGGCCAAAATTTTAGAAATAACTTTGTACGAAAAATTACATAGGCCAATAGGACGGAAATGCGAGACTGACTCAAGTTTATCAATTTTTGGGATGAGGGTGATATTGGTTCCATTAATTCCGTCAAGAGGATTTTCATTTTCAAAAAAGTCCTTAACCATATTAAACATTGTATTGCCTACCTCAGCCCATGAAAATTGGTAGAATTTACCTGAGAAGCCATCCGGGCTAGGGGCCTTAGATCCACCCAATTCGAAGGCTACTAGGTGTACTTCCTCATGGGTAACTGGGTGGAGGAGGAGGTCATTTGAAGCATCATCAATTCTTGGTTCCATTGCATTTGTAGCTTCCATTAAAGGTCTTGGTCCTTAAGATGAAAAGAGATTGGCGAAAAAGGATGTGAACATGTTATTGATAATTCCTTTGTCTTTGGTCCACACTCCAGTCTCATCCTTAATGCTTAGGATCGAATTCTTTCTCTCGCCTAATGATAGTAGATAGGTGGAAAAATTTGGAGTTTTTATCTCCTGCTTGGAGCCATGAAATGCGTGATCGTTGCCACCTGTAATTCTCCTCTTGATCCATCAGCTCCTTAATATGTTGTAAGAGGTTTGCCTCTTCCCTTTTGCTATTCTCGTTTTGATAACCCTGGCGAACAGAAGCTAAAACAGATTTCAGAGAGTCAATAATCAGCTTTCGGTTAGGGAAATTAATTTTTGCTTCATTTATCAATTGTTTTCTGCATTTATTTAAAGTTGGAGCGAAACATTGAAAACACTGTTATGAATAAAGGCTCCCGCATTCCAGCTGTAATACACCTACCGACCTCGCCCTTTCGGGTGGCGGGTAGTGTGATCTTTTAATTCAATTTAATTCTAATTTATTCCTCCCCAATTAATTTACGTCACCCATCAAAGTATAAGTGGCATAGTACGCATCGGTTTGGACAATAATATACTGATAAAAATACGGAAAGATAAATTCTTCCCCTTGAGGGACCAAAATATACAGTCATCCGGTAATCGAAAAAAAATTACCAAAAGAAAATCCCCAACATCCACCGACATATTAGCCTTGCTCCGGAGCCCTACCTTTGTCTCCGCTTCCGCTGCGAATATCTTTGCCGAGATGGCTTAAAAGAGGTTGGGATTCATAATTGAATCCCAGAGTAACCATTAATCTCATATAAAATGTATAACGATGCATGTAAGAAAAACCATAAATAAACAATTAAATACCACATAACATTCAGTATCAAGGCTCATGACCAAATGCGGAACTAGCAGTCCTAATAGCACACAAAGACTGATGGCTTGCGGTGGTCCTAATAGCATACAAAGCCTGAGACCACCGAGCACAAGACACAACAAAGCCCTTAACGCACACAGCATGTTCCGGTTCCACAGCGCTTGGAAAATAAATGATATCCAAATGTATGAAATTTCAAGGTAAAACATACATACACAAGTCACACAGAGTACATGAGTATTAAGGTTACTACCTGATAGTCGACCACGAATAATAATGAATTTTCCCGGTGCACAAGATCACAAACAGTCCTAAAATAACAAAATATAAATACAATTAATTCTTCCACAGTAAATATTTCCTTTTGATAATTTAAAATAAGCCCAATCCATGTGTCCATATTTACTGAATTCCTTTTCTTATTAAGGAATTTAATATGAGCTTATATTCCTTTTCTTCTCGTCCTTTTTCAGGAATTTCCAGCAAACAGTGACTAATCTTCAAAAATTCATAATTAAATCTAGAAACATCCTTTTGGGTTGGTTCCAAGGCCAAAATGATCCTTAATATGTCTAATGTTGACTAAAAATACTTTTCATGACCATACACACGCAGGTTTTTCCCAGATTCCAAAAATACCCTCGCTGGTCGTAGATATAGTCCAAATTCAGGGGTCAACTTCAAATATTCATAATTGATTGTACATAATCCTGAAAAATACGTGTTACCTATCAATTTAATCCTTATTATGTCTACTTTAATCTTGTAGAATTTCATGGAAATGAGATATCATTTACTATTCCAAAAACGTGCCACAACATCGCTGTCCGCACAGGATTTTTCAAACAGATTTCAAGGTTTCAGTGTAATTCAATCCCCAAGCTTCCAAAATTTCTACTGAATTTGTACCTACACAATTTTGCATTTTGAACACAATAAAACCATCAAATTGGCCAGAATACCACTCCTCTATAGAGAAAAATGCTGACCGAAAAACAGGGCAAAGAGAAAAGTCCATGACTTTCAACTCAATTTGCACCAATCACAATATAGGAACTTTTCACCAAGGTTATCTCCCAAAATTCAAACTCATATTTAAAACATACTAAATCCTTCTCTGATTCGGTACCCACGCAGCAAGGAAATCCAACTCACAAAACTGAGATTACCATATTTACTCACACACAACTACAAGTATCAAACACATAAGCCCCAACCTATGATTTTCTACTGGCTTCCTCACTTTCTCTATCTAAAGCCAAATTTTCAGAACTTCATATACCTCTTCAAATGCCATATTTGTAGAAAATAAGATTAGGAGAGGCTCTAGAAGCTTACCTCTAAGGTTTTAATAGGTGAATCCACAAGGTTTTCCCGGACCTTTTCTTCCTCCGACTCCTTCTTGGTCTCTCACGTCCTTACTCTCTCCTTTATGTTTCGCTCACCTTCTCTTTTGATATGCTCTGGATATTTGTCACGCTGAAATGAATAAATGAAGCAAAGAATTGTTGATTAAAGAGAAGGTTAAGTCGGCTGGAGGAGGGAGTTATCATTTGTCCATTAATCTTTGATTATTTACAAACATGCCAAATCATTAAAATCCAACTTTTCCTTTAATTTCTTTGACCCCACTTTCCTCCTCTTTCCTTTAGACATTCTGACGAAACTCTTGGCTCTCCAAGAAGATTTAATGACCACTTGGTTGACTTAATACCACATCTTTATATGATTATTTTATTATGCCAATTTGCTAGCTTATTGTGGCATTTATACTTAATCTTCCACTTATTTACCATTCTACCGTTGAATTCAATTCCATTTGTTTTCTTCCTTAATTAGCTTCTCTAGGCCATAGAATATTGTTTCTAGAATTTCTAGGCCAAAAATTATCTCTTACAATTTCCCCTTAAATTTTCGGGAAAATAGGCCCTAAATTCCAAATATTGATTTTATAATTATTTGGGCCAAATTTCAATTTATATAATTCCACATATATCCACCTTTATAAATTTCAATTTGGTCGAAAGTAATTGTCCAAATAAATTAATTGGATATTAGACACAAATATCCCACTTTGTGCCAACATGTATCTCGAAATTTTCTGTTTTCGCGAAATTTGGTAAAATTGACCTTTCATCAAAATTTCACTATTCCATTTCTCCAACTGCACATACATCATTTAGGGAATTTACCAAAGCAAATTTTGGGATATTACACCAGCTATCATGCACAACCTGCAAAAAATCACTGTGAGCCGTCCAATAATCCTCAAACCTGAAAGGTCTTATTTTATTAGAAGAAACATGATTAAAGATGACAAACAGCAGGTGATGATCACACCCTAATGGTTCAATATGAAAAACTTGAGCAAAAGGAAATTTGTGGCAGAAAATTTCATTCCCCATAACCTTGTTGATCCTTTCTCTGATCGTTGCTTCATCTTGTCTGCAGTTGCACCAGGTAAACCATGATCCATTAAAGCCCAGGTCAATGAGAGAGCAATCAGAAATAAATTTTTGGAAGTTAAGAATTTTCTGGATGGCTCTCGGGTTCCCTCCTTGTTTTTCCTGATGAGATGTAATATCATTGAAATCCCCTAAATAGACCCAACTCTCTGATCTTCTATGAGCAAATGTGATAATGCTTTCATAAATGATAAGTCAGTCATTTTCTGTTGGGGGCCATAAACAAATAATATATAGTGCGGGAAATCAACGGTTGGGTCGAAAATTGGTGCATGAATTACATTGTTGGAAGATGAGAGGATGTTTACAATAGTGTCTTTCACCCAGAACAATGCAAGACCACCACTGATCCCTATTGGGTCAATAATCCACTCTTCATCAAAGCCGCATCTCGCGAATTTTGCTAACATACACACGTTTTTTCTTAGTCTCCATTAAGAAGATAATATGGGGTTTTTGTTTATTGTAGACCTATTTCAGGTGTTTGACTATCGGGGAACCTCTAACCCCCGACAGGTTCCAAGCTAACAGACTCATAGTGAATCGATGGCTGCTTGGTGGCAACCATCGGCTGTGATTGAAGAATCAAAAGTCTGGGGGGATTGATTTTTGGCGCTAACATTCCAATTCTCCATTGCTCCATTTGTTTAGCTGAGGGCGTGGATACGAGCCCATTTCTCTTGGGTTTATTTGGGCCCTTTCTCCCACGCATAGTCTTCTTTATCTTCTACATACTCAAATGAATTGGACGATTCTTTGGGATTTTGGCATGGTTGCGCGGAGCTCTGGGATGTTGGGGATGGAGCATTAACGGGATAGATTACATCCATTGGTGATTTTTGGGGGGGCATTGATTCAAATTTAAGTGGCGGTTTTTCGGGGCTCAATTCCTTGATGCTTGGCGGAGTGGTAAACTCGAAGCCCTTTTGAATTTGTATTTGTTCAGTTAATATGGCTTCAAATCTAGTTGGGCCATTGGCAATTGCTTCATGTCTCAATAAATTGCACCCAGATACCACCCCCTGAGATTGGGGAAGCGGAATTTCAGGGCTGACCTCTCGTGATTTTTAGCGATGAGTTAATCCCCAATTCTTTCTGGATTTGCTCGGGTAGACCGTTTGAGTTTGAATTTTACCGTTGAAGACCTCTTTATGGCCCATTAAATGAGTATTAGATTCCTTTCCCTGAGAGCCGTGCTTTCCAGAACGAGTACCATCTTCGATCCTCTGGTGGCTTTGGGCATGGCCGGCGGCCAGTGGTGGCTGTTTTCGAACCATCGCCGCCTCATCCCAGGTTGCATCGTGAACCACAAGTGCATCCTCAATTGTCTTGACATGCGCAGTACCAAGCCCACTCCCAAGGCGGTTAGTTATCTTCAACCTCATTCTCGGGGCGTTAATTTGAGACTTACAGTTTTTGGACTCATGGCCAATCCTCCCACAGTCATAGCAATAGATTTGGAGTAGCTCATAATGGACTGTTACCCAAATTGGATCACGATGAGATCTAGGGACCCAAAAGCCTTTGACAAGAGGTTCATGTATGTTAATCAGCACTCTTACTTTAATGTAGGTTCGAGAGAGTTGATCCTGTAACTTAGGGGATTCGTAAAGGACAACTACGCTTAACCGCATCACTGACTTGATCACAATTTCCCCCTCAAAGGCGACATGTGGGAGGTTTGTGGAATTGAACCCAGTAAGGGCACTAATACGTATATATTTTATGATTAAATATGTGTATATTTTATGAGAATTAGTTGGATTTATTGATATTATATACCTATTTAATTATCTTTTATATACTTTACTATCATTAAAGGATAAAAAGATATTTTGATATAAAATCTACTTATTTCCTATTATATTTTGCAAGAAATATTAGCTGAGTTGGAAAGAAGTAGAAAAAGCAATTAAGAGGATATGCAATCATCCAAATTCAATGGTCTCACGCAAGAAAAATAGAAACAAAATCAATTGCGTGATCTGGTGGAGTTGATTTCAAGATATGGGATATCTTTTTAATAAGAAAAGGAGAATCAATGACCCAAGACCTAAATTATAAATAGGGAGGCGAGAGACAAGAAAGGAGGACAGAGTAGTAGGATCGAGAGACGCAAAACGAGAAGGAACAAGGAAGCGAGAGGAGTAGGGGCTGAGCGTTTGGTTCTCTTCATCATCTCCACGGAGAAGGATTGTGGAGGCGACGAAGAAATTTTCTTTCCTCCCTCTTTTTATTCTTTGAACTTGAATTCTTATCTCTTTGTTATGAATTTTATTAGAGCCATGTGTGGCTAGTTTGTTTTGCAACCTAGAGTACCTATGAACTTGTGGGTGAATTAGATTTTGTTTTCATTATATAGTTAAATTTGATATTAATTTTGGTTACTCAATCTTGGTTAGTTTTATCTATTTAGTGATTGGCCGTCATTGAATATGATTTTGAGCATTAGGGTTTACCTTGACGAAGGAGATTTTAATTAGGCTCTGAGATTAAGTAATAAGGGATTAGATTACGATTTAGTTTGCGGTTAGGATAGACATATACCTAATGGCCCCATATAATTGTTGAAGAGTGGGTTCGATTTTTGTTGCCTCTTGAGTAACTATGTTAGGCATAACAAGTTATACTCAAGAGAGGGTTGTAAGTGGACCGACAGGCACTTATAGCTATTTATACTTGAGATTAACAAAATTGATATTAAAGCTAATTAAATTAGTGAAAACAAGATTTATGAAGCTAATAAGGGAGTAGTGACTCTGGGTTGCTCATTTGATTATTGTGGTAGTTTTCTTATTTTTATTTTAGTTTTGATTTTCTTTTCCTTTATCTTAATTAAATTCAATTTGTTTTGCACAACTTAAATGAAATCGTGAAATTAATGCTTAACTAAAGTTGTGATACTAAGTCCTCGTGGGAACGATACTTTTCTTATCACTTTATTACTTGATACGGCCCGTGCACTTGCGGAGTTTATAGGCTATAAAGTTTTGCCCTATCAGGCACCAGTAAAAATTAACTTCCCCAAATATCATATAATCATCCCAATGTTGGATGTGTAGCAAAGCATCCTGAATGGCCCATGGACGACCTTTCAAGATTCGGTTATAAGTCAGCTGGATTCATAAAGCGAAAGAGGTAGGCATTTTTCTTAGGCATGTTGTGAATCTCCATATCCTTGTCTAGTCCCCGCCCTTTTTAATCATTGAGATCACAACACCTTTGTTGAGAAGTTTATCCGTTTCCAGTCGGCCAACCAAAGCGCGTCCCTTCTGTGCGGTGATAGAAGTTTTAAGGTCCAGTTGCACTTCTCTGGCTCGCTTATTCACATCTCTATGCTGGTGTTTCTCCATGGGTAATCTGCTTCGAAGGAAAGTGCCGAGGCTAGCTAAGTGGCTGTGATGAGAGTAGCAAACAAAAAATGCAGGAACGAGTAGATGAAGTTTTCAAGATGGAATTTCCTCGGTGGAACAGTGGTAGAATCTCACTTAACCAGACAGGAGGGTCTCTCAGTGCAGGTAGAGGAGATCACAAATGGAAGGGGTTCTCACAGAGAAGAGGAACTCTCATAGGGGGGAGGAAACAATCTTACGTTTTCAAGCTGATGGATATATGAATATGAGGAAATTTTACTTTTTCTCTTGTTGGCTATTGTGATGATGGGGATATGAGAGCTCTAATTTATGAGTACATGGCAAAGGAAAATCTCCAGCACCTATTGTCAGGTTTGTTGAGTCTTAATTTCCAAGCTTATACATAAGACACAAATTAAAGAACAATTCAATGTCAATTTTCTCTCTCTGATTAAAAATATAGCTACGAGTCATTTTATATGTTTTAATTTAGGTGAATAATTGTTTTATGATAGATCTATGACAATTTTTCACATGAATGTTTTGCAGATAAGAACCCAAATATTTTGAAGTGGAATGAGAGACTTCAAATTGCATTGGATACAGAATGTGGTTTGTAGATTTCTTATTCCCTCCACCTAATTTAATTAAATTAAGAAAGTTAGTTAAATGATATTTATTTTCTAAAACACCCTTATCATTTTTCTTAATTCACTCATCATTTTTTTCCGTAGTTATTGTTGAGGGATAATTAATAGGGGTAAATTAGGAAATGAATAATAAACATTAAAAAATATGTCTTATAATTGGGACCAATATCAATTCTCCAAATATGTCTAGTTCCCATCATTGCATTGGGAGTACTCATTTTCCTTTTGTTATAATCAATTTATATTCTTTACCTTTATTATAGTTTAAGTATTCACTTTACTTCGGTCAATTGAAATGTAGGATTGGACTATCTACATAATGGTTGTAAGCCACCAATAATTCACATAGATTTAAAGTCTTCAAACATCTTGCTCAGTGAAAGCAAGCAAGCCAAGATTGCTGATTTGGGACTGTCTCCAGTGATAATGACACTCATATTTCAACTCAACCTGCAGGCACATTTGGTTACCTCGATCCGAGTATGAAAAAACAAACTATCTGCTTAGCTTAATTGATTTCTTCAATGATTAATCAATCTTGCAAATTCACTTACAGGTTCCAAAGATCAGGAAACTTGAACAAGAAAAGCGGTGTTTATAGTTTTGGCATAGTTCTGCTTGAGCTAATTATAGGACAACGAGCGATAACCGAAACATCTGATGAAGGCAAACGTCACATAGCTGATTGTGTAAATCCAAAGCTTGAGATTGGGGATATCCAAGCCATTGCAGATCCAAGATTAGAAGGAAAATTCAGTAGTTCTTCGACATGGAAGTTTCTAGAGATAGCCATGTCTTGCATTACACCAACAGCAATCCAAGGACCTGATACAAGTTCTGTTGTAATTTACCTGAGGCAATGTTTGGCTATGGAAACATCACTTCATGAAAGTGGAGAAAGCACTGCATTGGAAACAAGTTATTCTTTATCAGGATCATACTCACCTCCATCTGCTAGGTAGGATTGTTTGTAGAGGCACATGCATAGTCTTTCTTTGAATTGATCATATATATAATCCCACCACAGATTTGTTTGCTTAATCAAATTGGGCCACATAACCTGATTAGTGATTTGTTATGTTTAATGACCTAAATTAGAATTTGGATAACTCAATTATATTTTAATAGGATTTTCCCCTTTTTTTTATCATTAACATGATATATTTTTAGTGTGTCATGGTCATAAACTATTGGGCCAGAATAAAGCCCAAACAGCAACCAAAAAAAAAAAAAAAAAAAAACAAAGTGCGAAGGGTTTTAAGGAGGAGGCAGAAGACTTGGAAATGATTTTGGAATTAAACTCATCAGACTAGACTGTATATATTTATTTTTACTGATTTTTTTTAAAAATATTTTAATAGGTATAAAATAGAAAATAAAGATAATCTATTAGCTATCATTTTTTAGTAAAAATGATTTTTTAATTTAAAAATTATCAGTTGAAAATCTTAAATATGAACCATTCAAATTTAATGACTTTGAGAGCTTATCAAAAAGTGTCCCTCCCTCTACCTCTTGTAAACATCTATTGCTTTTATGTTTTACCGTCCTCTCTTTCTATAATTCCATGTGTAAGTATGTGCTCTTATTTCCATTGAGATAAGAACAATATAGCCGTATTTTTGTGATTATTGCTCTGTCATTAAATAAATATACGGTTGTGACCGTTACATAGTGGCTCGAAAAACAAGTTATGTGGTGATACTTAACACTGAATGTAGTTTATACATGAAGCAAGCAAGTGATGATTCACAATATGATGAAATATGAAAAGCAGGCATAAAATGCTTCCTTTGTTCATCCTATGGACTGAAACAAACATATTCTCCATCTAACACAAGCATATATTCACTTACAATCAAAATACAAACTAGAAGAAGCATCTCAAAGTGTAGCACAAGACTTCATCTAAAGACATGGGATTTGTTCTTGTATACAATCTCTGGCTTTGCTAATTAGTGATTCACTTCCACCCTCACCAGTGTTGTTGGTGACCTTAACACGAGCACTACTTACAGTCGTCTTATCTTCGCTCTCACGGTCTTCCTTCTTCTCTCCTGATCTTCTTTCCTCATCATTCTTCGTCCCTGATCTGCTCTCATTTTTTCTCTGCTTTCTCGTCTTACATATATCAAAACGCAACCCAAATCGAACCTTTAAAGTATATGCCAGTCCTGCTATAACTGCAGATCCCCCTACCGTTCCTCCCACTATGGCGCCAAGTTCCCGGCCTATCTCATGAGAATTCGGTCCAGGGGCGGGGCGGGACTTGGAGGAAAAGTTTGGGGGGCCGAATAGGGGCAGGGGCGGAACTTGGAGGAAAAGTTTGGGGGGCCGAATAGTGGTGGGGCGGAACTTGGAGGAAAAGTTTGGGGGGCCGAATAGGGGCGGGGCGGAACTTGGAGGAAAAGTTTGGGGGCCGAATAGTGGTGGGGCGGAACTTGGAGGAAAAGTTTGGGGGCCGAATAGTAGTGGGGGGATTCGGGGGTTCCGAAAATTTTTTTTAAGGAAAGTTTTAAATACATTAAAAATAAAAAGAATAAAAAAAATATTCATGAAATCAAGTCAATTAACTTCATCTACAAGTATAGTGTAGAATAGGTAAAAGCATAGTAACTAGTAAGAGATACACCACAAAAGTAAATTTCATTGATAAACTAAAATTCCAGGTAATTAGAATGAAATATAGAAAAGAATGACAAGATTAACATATATCATACAAGACCTCACATGAAACAAAGATTGAATTATAAGCCCAAAGATATAAAAAGAGGGGAAAATGTTAAAAAAAAAAAAAAAAAGAAGAAGAAGGAAGTTGAGGGGCCAAAATTTAATTTTACTTTGGGGGCCAAAGTTGTATTATTCACTAAAAAATAAAAAGTTCCATTAAAAAAGTTTAAACAATTTTTTTTTGGGGTGACCCCTTATAAGTTCCGCCGCTATTTCGGTTCCTCTGACTTACCCGCCACACTAGCCAAATTAAAAAAATAATAAAATCAAAGAAGAATTCAATATGGTAACCAAAGATTATATCTTATACTGCAAACAAAAATTTTTGGTCCAATTAACAAAGAGTTGGCTCAAAACCCCATAAGGTTGTCAGTTCAAATCTTACCCTCAATAAAAGGTTGTCTTTATCGTCTGTAAATATCACTCTAAATGTTATAGCTAATACACATTTGATAGAAATAATTAACATAACTAATTTAATAGTATCCGTAAAGAAGAGCAAACCTTATAGTCGTATTCCCATCATTTTTTGGATCCTCCAAATTGTCCACACTAGCCAAATTAAAAAATAATAAAATCAAAGAAGAATTCAATATAATAACCAGAGATTACATCTTATACTACAAACAAAAAACTTGGTCCAATTAACAATGAGTTGCCTCATAATCCATAAGATTGTCAGTTTAAATCCTACCCTTAATAGGAGGGTAATTTTATTGTGGACAATCTGTAAATGTCTTTATAAATGCTATAGTTAATAGACATTTGATACAAATAGCTAACTTAACTAATTTTAATAGTATCTGTAAGTAAGAGCAAACCTTATAATCAACTTGCCAGCTTTTATCTTCTGCACCAAACCTGGTGGAATTGGACCTTTGATTTCATTCCCAGTCAAGATACTGCAAATCAACTCATTGCTATAAGATGTGTTTGTTAATAACAACATTGAGCCCAAAAAACAAAAGGATATGCTTATTACAATAAGAGTATATACGGTGGAAATTAAAGTTACTTCGATCTATATATTGTAACACTCTTATTTTTATGAATAATGTACAGAACATATATTAATGAAATATTGAGAGGTTTTGGCTACAATTGAATTGTTTACTTATCATGGAACCATTTCAATTTAATTAATTGCCAAAATGGCATATTAACCAAATGATTTTAGAGGTTTTGAGACAATGGGTAAGTCACTCCAATAGTGACTAAATTTTCGAATTAATAAGCCAAAAGGAAAGGAAAATGCAAAGTTATATTTTGTCTCCTCTGGCCTAGAAATTTCGCATCGTTTGAAGGGGACATGAGATCAAAATATTTTTCATATAAAAGGGATAGTTGGAAGTTAAAGAAAATCAATGATAGTTGAACTATGACTTCAAATTGAAGCCAACTAAACCCACATCATTAAGATGACATTAGCTAACTTATTGAACTAAAGTCCAAGAGGCATTATGAAAAGCAAAAAAAAAAAAAAAAAAACACATCCCCCACAAGCCCCATATGCGCCGGCCACAAGAGAGAAGAAGAGAAGCTTGCACAATAATTCCATGAGAAATGCAAAATCAAAGGTAATTAAATCTAAGAGGACAAGTGGCAACTTATGGACTCATATTTGACTCTTAGTGGGCAATAGTGTACGAGAGCAATTTAAGGCAAATGGAGGTCAAAATTTCTTCTCCTCCAAGCCTATAAAGTTTCGAATCAGCCACAAGGAAAAAGGGAAGAGAGAGAGGGGAAAAAAACCTGATTTAAATCAATGAAAAAGCCAAATGAACAAAGTCAAAGACTTGGGGAAACTAGCCAATGAAAGAGGACCAAGTAAAGGCTTATTCTTGAAGCAAATTGAGACAAAAACTGAACCCCTTCAGCTCATTAATATCGCGCCAGCTTTAGGGACAAAAAAATGAAGCAAAAGTCCTCCATTAATGATAGGAAGTTGAAGTTAAAAACTATGAGTTGAAAGCCAACCCTTTGTACTAAGTATAAGGCCTAAATTTAAGTCCAAAGTATATGTGAAATCAACTAAAATTTGCCCAAGAAGGATCAGATTTCGCTGACCATAAATGAACCAAAGAAAAGCCAAGAAAAACTTGGAGAAAAAGCAAGAAGAACAAGTGGCCATTATTTTAAGGACTTATCAGCCCTTATTTGGCTGCCCCAAATCGTGTAAAAGAGAGAGGAAAGAGTGAAAGCAAAGCAAGCTCATACACAAGGAAGAAAGAGAAGTCATTCAAGTTGAAGAACAAGGTAAGTAGGTGTAAGTTTTGCTTAATCAAGCCTTCTACCTTCTTCAATCCTTCATCTAATATTCTTATGATTCTTTTATGATCAAGGCTAACCCTATTCAGTGGCACAAAGGAGAAGAAATCCAAGTGGAACCAAGACACAAGAGGAGTAAATCACTAGTATAGCTTGTTGTGGCTTGTGTTTTGGGATTTTGGGTAATTTATATAAAAGTAGCTTAATAAAGAAATAATGTTTTTCATGGGGAAGGCTCTTCCTAAACATTTAAAAGAGGTTATCAAGTGGTTAAAGTCAACATTATGGTGTCAAAGAAAGATTAAGCCAAGAAACGAAATAATACGAAGCTAAAATAATAAATACGATTGTGGTGTGATTTTTGTGCGGGGTTGTATACATGAAGATATGTTGTGTTTTTATGGTCCAAAGTGTTTAGGACAAAATTTTGTATGGATCCAACTGGTAAACATGATTTTGGAACTCAAAAATCTTAAATTGCAAGTAAAAGTGAATCTGCCAGTTTGAGTGAATTTTGGGCAGTTGTGCTTGGTAAAAGGTTTAAAAATAGTAAACAATACTTGATGAACATGAAATTTTACAGGCTTACAGTAGCCATCTGGGGCTTCATCTTGGTATGTAATTTTGTAATTTTTTCGAGATTCCTACTAAGAGAAAGAAATTGTTGAAAACAGCCCTGAAACGTGGACTTTTTCTCTAACCAGCGACTAAAGTTTTTACAAAGAAAAAAGATAAAAAAATTTATAGCCTTTGGAATTATTTTTAAAAACAACTAGACATGTCAATGGTTAAATGGACACTGGTATCATGCCAAAATAATTTTTCTAGAATTAATTATGAATTTTTGAAATTAAGGCATATTTTCTGGAATTTTTGAAAAATAGGCGAATTTCATAAATTAAGAGGAGAGTTTGCATAAGTGAATAAAATAAATTTATTTGTTTTATTTACGTTCAGCGCATGTCCGGAGTAATTTTCAGCCGTCGAGAAAAATTTATAAATTTTGGACAAGTGTCAGGTAGTAACTGTTTACTCACATACTCCACTTTGTATGTTTGTTATACTATGATTGAGGAACATGTCTCGTGAGTGGGACATGCGATTGGGCTGTAGAGCCTAGTAGACTGTGTGTCTTTGGGTCGCTATCGTAGAGCTTAGTGGACTGTGTGTCCTTGAGTCACACTGAGCCTATGATGCATTCAGTGTAGTTAGGGTTTGAGGCCCTAGCTACAATTGTTTTCCTAGCACTGTGGAACCAGGGTCTATGTTTATAGGCTAGCTGGCCAGCGTGATGGTGTATTCTGAATGCATGTGGTATGATTACCATTGTTGTGGTGAGTTGTGATTTTCCTAATTGTGGATTGCATACATACACTGCATACATATTGTATATGAGTTTAACAGTTACTTTGAGTTTGAAATATAGAAAGGGAATTTGTGGAGAAAAGCTCTCGGATTGTCAACTTAATCCTGAGGCTATGGTTTATTATATATAAATCAGCATACGAGAGAATAGTTCAGCTATTACACGTGAGATGAGTAAGCATGGAAGCTTGACTAATCTAACCGAAGGTTGTTACAATAATCGGAAATATCTAACACTAGTTACACTAGTTACAACATCCGAAGGGTCCAGAATGGCTAGAATGCTACGGCTCAGTGGGCTTGGGTTATTTACATTGGGCTGTCCTGTTATGTACACTTACACCCCCCTTCAAACGAGGCGGTGAGACAGCAAGGCCGAGTTTGTCCCTCAAACGATGAATTGGGATGTGCCCAATGGTTTGGTAAGACAGTCAGCCAACTGAGCATCAGAGGGAACATATTGAATTTGGAGCTGACGAGAGAGAACTTGGTCACGAACATAATGAGCATCAATTTCAATGTGCTTAGTGCGCACATGAAGGACTGGATTGGAAGCCAAGGCAGCAGCACTAAGGTTGTCACACCAAATGACAGAGGCTGAACGAAGAGGCAACTGAAGTTCATGGAAAGAGAGCGCACCCAAGTAAGCTTAGCAGCAGTATTAGACAGTCCCCTATACTCAGATTCAGCAGAAGAACGAGAAACTATAAGTTGCTTCTTTGAAGACCATGAAACAAGAGAATCCCCAAGAAAAACAAAATAGCCATTGGTGGACCTCCGATCATCAGGGCAAGAAGCCCAATCAGCATCTGAATAAGCATAAAGTTGCAGAGGCAGAGATGGTTTCAACAATATACCAAAAGAGAGTGTCCCTTTGAGATACCTGAGAAGGCGTTTAACAGCCATCCAATGAAGCACAGTGGGAGAGGCAAGAAACTGAGATAGCTTGCTAACAGAGTAGCTGATATCTGGTCTGGAATTCACAAGATATTGGAGGGCTCCAACAACACTGCGATACTATTGAGGATTGTCATAGGGAGCGCTATCATGAAGGGACAGAGTGCGGCCAGTGACCATTGGTGTAGAGCAAGGAGAGCAATGTAGCATGCCATACTTAGAGAGTAAATCAGTAACATATTTAGATTGAGAAACAATGAAACCGCGAGAATCTCTAGTGATTTCAAACCCAAGAAAGTAATGAACAGCACCAAGGTCTTTCAAAGCAAACAAAGCATTCAATTTGGAAGTAAATTGAGCAATACTGAAGGAGTTGCTACCAGTGACAAGGATGTCATCAACATAAATCAAGACAAGCAGAATTTGAGTCTTATCTTGATAGAAAAATAAGGATGAGTCAAACTTACAGTGATGAAACTTCCAGGACAAAAGAGTGGACCTAAGACGATCATACCAAGCACGTGGAGCTTGTTTAAGGCCATACAATGCCTTAGTCAACTTACAAACATAATGAGGAAAACGTTTGTCAACAAAACCATCAGGCTGCTTCATAAACACTGTCTCATTAAGAAAGCCATTAAGGAAAGCATTGTTGATATCAACTTGTCTAACTTCCCAATTAAAACATGAAGCAAGTGTAAGAAGAATTCTCACCATAGTCATCTTAGCAACCGGACTAAAAGTTCTCCAAAATCAACACTCGGTTCTTGAAGGTAGCCTTTAGCAACAAGGCGAGCTTTAAATTTGTCAAGAGAACCATCAGGTTTAAATTTCTTCTTAAAAACCCATTTATTCCCAACAACATGCTGAGAGGCAGTAGGAGGGACCAGGACCCAAGTGTTGTTATGAATAAGGGCATTATATTCAGCAAGCATAGCTGAACGCCACTCAGGAATGGAAAGAGCTGATGTAACTGTCTTTGGCACAAGATGAGCATCAGAAGTGACAACACCAACAAAAGGGTGTTTATGTTTAAAGATCCCAGCCTTAGAAAGTGTCACCATCTGATGACAATTTTGAGGAGTAGCAGGAGATACAGCTGAAGAAGCAGGAACAGCCAACACATCAGAGGCAACAGGAGACAAAGAAGGTGCAGGCACAGCTGGAGATGTGGAAATAGATCTCGGGACACGAGTCTCTGCAGCACTTGGAGATGTGGAAATAGATCTCGGGAGACAGTCGAGTGTGAGAGCATGAAGGATGAGAGGAAACCAAAGATAAAGAGGCAATACCATCCAATTTACAGGTTTGATCAGATAAGACTGAAACAGAAGAAGAACAACCATCTACAAAGGGAAAGTCTAACTCATTAAAAATAACATGCCTGGAAATATAGTGCGACCAGTGGGACTTAGGCATTTGAATCCTTTGTGCTGACCACTAAACCCCAAAAAAGTGCATCGCTCAGATCGGAACTGGAGTTTATGCTTATTGTAAGGGCGAAGACATGGAAAACAAGCACAACCGAATACTTTTAAAGCGGAATAGTCTGAGGCTTATTAAACAAAGCTTCATATGGAGACTTATGAAGAATTGGTGTAGGTAAACGATTTATAATGTGAGTAGCCATAGCAAAGGCCTCCCACCAATAGTGAACAGGCATACCTGCATGTGTCAACATGCTAAGACCTATTTCCACAATATGACGGTGCTTGCGCTCTACACGACCATTTTGAGCGGAAGTGTAAGGGCAAGAATGACGAAAAATGATACCAGAATCAGTAAGAAACTTAGAAAATATTCTGAATTCACCTCCCCAGTCACTTTGGAGAATTTTGATCTTTCGATCAAACTGATTTTCTACCATGAGTTTAAATTTTTTGAAAGCACCAAATGCATCACTCTTATTATGTAGTGGATAAATCCAAGAGAAACGAGTACAATCATCAAGAAAACATATGTAGTATTTGTATCCATGAACTGAAGGTACAGGTGCAGGACCCCAAAGGTCAGTGTGTATAAGACCTAAAGCAACAGTAGAGTGTGAACTAGACTTCTGGAAAGGTAGCAAATGAGACTTGCCATATTGACAAGAATTACAGAAAGTAAGTGTCTCAGCAACAGGAAATGACAGATTACAAGATTTAAGAACTTGTTTCACAGTATTATAAGAAGCATGACCAAGTTTTTGATGCCAAGTATCTAACATGAAAGAAAAACAGACACATCACAGGATTCATCAGTGAATTTGGGAGCACGATCTAGCTTGTACAATCCTTTACTCTTTCTACCAGTCAGAAGTACTTTGTGTGTGGCCTTGTCCTTCACAACACAATTAGCAGAGCCAAACGCAACAATTACATCATTGTCAGCAGTTAGTTCAGTTATACTAATCAAATTCATCTTCATGGCAGGAACAACCAAAACACGAGGCATTGAAAGACTAGAAGGATTATGACCTAGTCGTACAAACGCAGAAGATAGAACATCAAGTCTAGTGCCATTACCAACCAGAATTTTACCTAATTCAGTGTGGCCCTTAGGAGCCTGTTGATGAGTTTCCTGATGAGTAATATGATTTGTTGCTCCACTATCCATATACCAGTCGGGATCCTCAACTAATTGTGGTGTTGCAACATAGGCAGAGGGCTCAGGAGCTTTATCTGGACCAGAAAAGGAACGATAAAAGCGATAAAAGCATTGTAACACGCTGTGACCAACTTTACCACATAGTTGACACGTTGGTTTGTTGTTGCGAGGATAGCCACGACCACCACCACCACGGCCTCGTCCACCTCTGTGAGAATGTTGACCATTGTTGCGCCAAGGAGGGCGAGTATACTACTGTTGTGAACTAGAAGAACCAGAGGCGAGGGGTTAGGCTTAATCGCAACGTTTGCAAATGAATTACTTACAAAATTGATGTTGTTCGAGATGTTCAAGGTTCCTCTCAAACGTCAACAGGCGAGAGTGAACATCAATCCAAGTGATGTTCTCTTTATCTGAAAGATAGAGAACAATCGGCGTGTAATCTGCATCCAGACCAGCGAGAGTTTGAGTAACCAAGTCAGCTTCTGAGATTGGACTTCCAGCCATGGCTAGATTGTCAGCGAGGTTCTTCATCTTTGTCAGATATTCCTCAACCGTACTAGATCCTTTGCGAGTTCGCTGAAGATCATACTTATACATAGTCACACGCGATCGTGAGTGCGCACTCATCAGATCAGTCACCGCCTTCCAAAGTTGCATTGAACTGGTGCAATGGAGAAGCTGAGAAGCAACGCTGGCCGTCATCGTACTCAATAACCAGCTGAAGATGATTTGATCAGTTGCAATTCAATCTTCAAAATCAGGATTGACTGTGAGATTTGTGTTCGACTGACTCGACACATGCTCCGATGGGCAGATATTTGTTCCCAGAACATAGCCATCAAGCCGATGACCACGCAATGCCGGAAGAACAAGAGAACGCCACAGCAGGAAATTGATCTATCCAGCTTGATAGATCCGGACTGATTCAGACTGTTCAACATAGGAACAGATTTCGTCTGAACAGATTGAGACAAGGAGCTTCCGGTGAGGATGACCGGAGAAGGAGAGGCGTTGATGATTGGAGAAGAGGAAGCATCTATCGGAGAGGACGATTCTACCATTTTCGACGGCGTGAAGCTCTGATACCAAGTTTGAAATATAGAAAGGGAATTTGTGGAGAAAAGCTCTCGGATTGTCAGTCTAATCCTGAGGCTATGGTTTATTATATATAAATCACTGTACAGAGAATAGTTCAGCTATTACACGTGACAGATGAGTAAGCATGGAAGCCAACTAATATAACCGAAGGTTGTTACAATAACTGAAAATATCTAACAGCTAGTTACACTAGTTACAACATCCAGAAGGGTCCAGAATGGCTAGAATGCTACGGCTCAGTGGGCTTGGGTTATTTACATTGGGCTGTCCTGTTATGTACACTTACACTCTAGATTCAATCTTGAACTCCAGACCGTGCTAGAAATATAGGTGTTTCCGGTTGAATTGATTTAGAGAAAAGAGGTGAGAGCATGGAGCTTGGGATAGAAGAAATAGGGCACTTTTTGTATCTTATATCTTGGATGATTGTATATTTTTACTTACTGCCCGGTACTTATTTTGGATTACTGTACCCTAACCCTACAAGGACTATTTACTTTTTGATTATCGTACTTTTACCAATATTACGTATTCCTCCAAACCAATCATATGCTCTGCTGCGTAATGCTATGATGTATGTTAATATGGGACAATTAACTAAAGAAAGGTAATAAGTAAAAATAATCCCTTTAACTCGCCATCCGAAAGGGCGAGGCTGATAGGGGTGTAGCATATATTGTTACCATGCATGAACATTACAACTTACATATGGCTTAATTTTGGTGGTTCTGCTAAAGACTCTGGAATTTTTCCTGTTAAACTGTTGTTTTTTAAATTCCTGGAAACATGAATGAAGTAGTATTAGATGAGAAAATAGATGACAATAATACTTAATGTGATCGAGAAAATTCAAAATATGGTGACTGATTACTTACAGGAATTCTAATTCCAGGAAATTAGAGAAAGAACCATTTATTTCTCCTGTCAGATGGCTAAAGCTCAAGTTTCTGCAGCTCATATCTTATCAGTTTAAGATTGAAAATTCCTAATTGCTTTGAAACCAAGTGAAAGCAAGGAAGAGAATAATGATTGTATAAACTAATATAGTTATGAGCACAAGTTTAAAGAGAGAGAGTCCAATACCAAAAAACTAGCCTAGTGGGTATGTGAGTCCCTTAGAATCTTCCATTGAAAGAACTTTTGTTACAAACACAAATCCAAGAGGAAAACTCAATCCCAAAACACTAGCATATTGGGTGGAAAAGTCTCTTAAACTTATAAACCATGCTTCACTTATGAGGCATCCCAATGTAAGACTCATAAGTCATAATATAAACTCTATTTTTGACTGCAAGTTTAAAAAAAAATAAGAATTTATCCTCTACTCACATTGAAGTGATTCTTGGAGTGCCAGTATTATTGTTGCAAATGAGACCTTCCCATATCCAATCCATTGGCCCGCATGGATCTCCTTGCCAACTGATTCTTTTGATATCATATGCTCTTTTTATTTCTTGGATAGCAACAACTGTTATAAACCATTATATTAACTTGGAAGACATTAAATTATATATACAAAAAAAAAAAAAAATAAACAATTAAAATCATATCACCATCTCCTTCATTAGTTGTGGAATTAACTTGCTGCTGGGGAAGAACTCTGTAGATTTCGTAAGCATTGAGCATGGCAGGTAATTGGTCTGAGGTTGATCTGATGGAAATACTATTAATATCATCTCCTCTTTTAATATTCCTAATCAAAGTAGTGGGCTTCAAGTGTTCGAGAGAAAAGGACACATTAACCCCATCACTGAAACTAATAACCATCTTCCTCTGCTGATTCTGTGACTTGTTCGCAAAGTCATAAAAATGAAGGTACACATAATAATCATAACTGCGATTCCTATATGGATCCATGTTGATGACTAAGGATGAATTTGCATCCACAGACTGAACTGCACTACTCAGAACTTCTTTTGGTAGTTTGTAAGTATTTTCACTTGTATCACTGTCAATAGCCATAGATGATGTACTGATTGTCTCTGAGTTTTCCATTTTTCTGTTGAACCAGGACCTTCCATAGATATCATTTGGGTATCTGCATAATTGAAAAAAAAAAAAAAAAAGATTTATTTATTTGTTATGAATACATGTCCAAAGTGAAAGCCTAATCTCAAAAAATTCGTCAATTTATAAACCACTACACTTGTAAGGCTCCGCAGCGTGGAACTCATAACAATGAGTCCTTTTTTAGAGAGATTTCCCAATCGCTACACACCACGACACTTACCTCACAATTCTTGCTTATCGGAATTATCCGTGGGTAGGTCTCTTTATGAACATTGTGCTGTCAGTGAAAGCACTTTAATAATAAAAACAAGTTCAAAGGGTAAGTCCAATCTAAAAGACTAGCTCATTACGGGGGAAAACCTTTGACCTATACACTATATCACACCTGTGAGTTTCCAATCTGGACTCATAACGTTATTATTACTTGTAGCTTTACACATGAATTTAATGAAGTAATGAACAAAAGGCTGAAGTAATTAACCTGATGTAAGTAGTATTATCTTTTGACACACCCAGCTTGGAGCGTGACATGAGTCTTAGGAAACTCGAAGCTGTCTGATCATACCTAGAATTCTGCCATGGAAATACTTCCAACAATGAAATGAAAGGTGTTCCGTGGCCTGTGTTCACAAGACATACGTTGATTTCATCTGTTGAAGAGACATGAATGACCTCGAAACGTACGATATCTCCAATTGCTTCGATGTCTCCAATTGCTTCGTTAAATGTTGCCCAGTAATTGACACCAATGTACAAATCAAAAGATGGGATTGTTCCATTGTTATCATAGTTTCCATATGCGAAGAATGTCCGTACGAGATAGTATGTGCTTCCATTATTGCTTGGTGTGATGGGCACTGTATAGCAATTCCTTTTCCCATCTGGAAAGCTTCTTAATGTCTTGAGCTGATTCCCAATCTCTTCTTTAGTGTAATCCGACGTTACATTATGGGTTTCGCCGTATTCAACGAATCTGAAATCTGCTTTGTAAGAAGATTTGGTTTTCGGGTCTGTGTAATTCTCTCTTGCCCCACAATCAATCCTTATGCCGTCTGCAACTAGCAAATTAGAGTATAAAAACCAATATCAATATTAATACACCCCTGTTTACAAATAATAGTCACTTTGAATTATTTACATATTACTAAAACATATTTACCAAATTTGATTAGATTAAGGAAGTTAATTAAATTAATTAATATGACATGTATTTTCTAAAATATCCTAATCATCTTCTTTTATCTGCTCATTTCATCTCATTCTTGATTATATTGTTGGAGGAGCATTAGGTAGGTAAATTAAGAGAATATTGATGAGTATAAAAATTATATGTGATATTTAGAACCACCTTTCCATATTCTAACAAAATGAAATTATATTTTATTAAAATGAACTAAACTCAGACTTGTAAACAATGGTACTTAAACCATAAAGTTCCTGGAAGAAAGAAGAGTTTAATTAATTGTAATTACCAGAATTGCTAGTATCTGCCTGAGCTTCCTCTGAGCTGGTAAGAAGAAAGGAGGCAAGAACAAGAAAGAGGGGAAGCCATTGTAGTGTCTTGTTCTCCTTCATCTTCATGTTATTATTGATTAGCAGCAAACCAAGTTGAGAGCTGAGCCGCCTCGATGATCGGATTCTTTTGGAAAGCTGGAACATGGTGGTTGCTTTAATATTCAGTAGATATTATAGAAAGGTACCTGCACGTTTCTTTCATCATCCATTGTTATTCCACCTTCTTTACTGAGCCAGAAAACGACACATTATTATATTATTCTCATATTCTCTTTTGGCTTGTTATCTGTATAATAGAGCCAATGACATCATCATTCATTTACAATTTGTGAGAGAGATGTTTAAGACGTCAGCGTTCCACGTCAGCTATATGTCAATGCATGACCTGTATGAGATGTGGGGCAATAAACCCCTAGTCCATTTGACATTAATTTTTCTTTTTTTTGATATAAAAATTTTAAGAGAGAGTTAGGCTCACCCACAATATAAGGGTAGGGTGTTTAGAGTCTACTCTGTAAGGAATTCACGACTAAGAATACACATATCTCCACCTTAACCTAGGTTATCGTTCTTCGCAAACTCAAGATCTTTCTTAGCGTCTTGACCAACTTTAGGATCGACTCCCCTCCCTTTTAATAAGAGTGTCCCACCCTTTGCCAGTTAAATCTAAAGACGAGGGGTCATTTGACCTTAATTAAATAAAGATGAAACGTTAGGTAACATTTTTACCTTTGAAATATTTTGTGAAAACAATTAATTCTTAAAGGAGCAATGTCCGTCTAATATTTCAAAAAGTAGCATAGGTTCCCTCAGGTTTTATTTATAAAAAAATAACTATCTAAATCTTGCAAAATGATTACTGATTAAAATTAGTTAAAAGCAATGAATCGGTAAGATATAATTTTTTTAAAATATATTCTTATATATGAAGATGATGAGGGAAGATGAGTGAGAAAAAAATGAGAAAAATAAGTGAAAAAAATAGATGAAAAGACATGCAATTAATTAAAAATAAAGATAAAAAATTTTATTAAATTTTTAAATAAAATAAGTTGCTGATTATATGTAAAACCAAATCAATATGAGAGAATATTGTTTATAAAGACAGGAAGGAGTAGCATAACACTGCTAAAATTTAACGGTGCTTTCGGGGTAGGGCAGAGCAATGGGCGGGTTGGGCAGCCCATGCCTTAACCCATAGCCCGCCCATTTAACTTTGAATGGGTATAGGTTAGCCCATACCCGTACCTCAACCCATTCTAACCCATGTTGAATGGGTTAACATATAAATGGGTGGAATTTGATAGGGTTTTGGGTAATCCATTTACATTTGACAAGTTTATTTTTTTGGAGAAAAATATATATAAGTATTAAGTATTCACCCAAATTTATCATTCTAAATTCTGAAATATGAATCTTCAAAATTCAATAATCATAATTCACACAAAAGAATCTAAATTTAGACAAGTGTTATCATAACATAATTTTGATTTCAAACTCCAAGTGGGCGAATGGTTAAATGGGGAAATGGGGAATGAGAATTTCATGACAATGTGGCATATTATTGTCCAAATGTCCATATAGTTAATAATATATATATATATATATATATATATAACTAAATGGGTGGGTTTGGGTAGCCCTAGAAGGTGTGCGCCCATAAAGCCCGCCCATTTAAGTCTTAAATAAGCGGGTTTTAACCCACCCGTTATGGGCTTTTTTGGGCGGGCTCAAAATGACCCAATTGTATTGGGTTGTGGGCGGGCTCACTTAGGGTTGTGGGTTTCATGCTCGGCCCTATTTGGGGGGCATTAAACGTGCAGATTGGGGCCATGAAATTGAGAAACACATCATGTCTATGTAAAAACCTTTTAAATTAAAAAATTATTTTACTATGAGAATATTCTCGTGTGAACAATTATTGACACCTTAAAATTAAGAGTAAAATACTATAATTATCCTTCTATTTTGCCTTAATTATACAGTATTTCCCTCTATTTTGAAAACATATATTTTAGTCCAAATTATTGATCTGTTAAAGAATATTCTAAAAAGATTCTTTAAATATATTTTTAAATTAAAAACCATATTAAAATAAATGTTGTTGACAAATTTACCCCTCATTATACCAAATCCCTAATTTATATTTTAATATTAATGTTCATTAATGATCTATTTAATATTTTTACTAAATTTAATTTAGAATGAATTTTAATAATCTACTTATGTGACAAATATTAATAACTTGTTTAAAATTTGAGTAATTATTTTTAAGAATATATGTTTAATGAAATATTCTTAAAAATTTTAAATTACAAGCTATTAATATGCAAATCTCATAGTAATATCATTATATAAGTTAATTGTGTGTGTATATATTATTGCAAAACATCATCATACATATTTAAAAATTACATGATAAATTTTTTAAAAAATAAAAAGCGATTAAACATTTAAATCTATTAGAAAATAAAAATTTGTAATGATAAAATTAATTAACTTTATAATATGATCAATTTAAAAGTATTACAAAAAATTAAAAATATATACTATTTTTTTTAAAAAAATTTGAATTTTATATGTGATAAATGATTTTTTTTTTTTTTACCAATAGATTACATGATTATTAAGTAATATTTATTTTAAGGAGAGGCATTTTGGTCAAAATAATGAGTCAATATTGTGACTTAACGGTCAACTAACGGTTGGATGAATGAAAGTTGAATCTCACAATTATAAGGGAGGTTTATCCAATATATATTTTGATTTTAGGGGAGGTTTATATAGGTTTTTAAAATAGAAAGGATGTCTTTTTAATTTAGAGTAAATAGAGGAAAGATTGATGTATTTTACTCTAAAATTAAATTTAGGAACGTGAACAATTATTAGTACTTCCATACTTTTTTCCAAAACATGGGGCATCATGTCCACCGGCAAATGACTAATTGATCCTTTGCCTTTTTTTATCTCTCCTCATCAATTTCGTTGAACTTCTTTTTCCTTTTTCTCCCTCCAATCAATCTCCTCACAATCTCTCTTCTTTCTTTCTTTATCTTTTGGACGGACCGTATTCCAGCTTATGCGTATGTTACTTCTTAAAAATAATTAAGGATTGTAATATATTTATGGTGCAATTTCAAATCATTTTTTGAGGAGCTTTTTATCAAAACAAGTAAAATGTTTTGACCTTTTTATTTATTTACAGTTAAACAAAAATGTTTTAAAACAAATTTTTGTTATTTTTGAAATAAAAATGGATGAAATAGAATTAGTTTAGAAAAATATAGGACTTTATCTATCCTTTGCTTACAAATTTTTTTGAGGGTGTGCTAGTTTAACAAAAATACCTAATAGCCTTGAATTATAAGTATATATAATATATTCTTAGCAACTCCAAACATAAGCTTAACGAAGTCAATACCGAAGAAATTGTATCTAATTAACTCAAAGTTGCAAAGTTAAAACCAAATACACACTAATCTCATCAAGTACATGGAACCCAATAAACAAAATCAATCCAATGTATATATACATAATCAATCTCTAAACCTAGAAGAGAGATATTTGTGAAATAAATGGTCACTTGGAGGAAGAGATAATTGAAATTAGTGGTCTGAAGGAGTAGTGACCCATATGTTGCCCAAGCCTAAAAGACAAAGAAAGAAAAAGAAAGGGGAATAAGTCGTCCAAGGAAGCAGACAAAAAAGATAAGAAAGAGTTCATAGTGGGAGACATGATATGTTTTGGTGACTTAGAAAGTAATTTAACTTTGTTTTTTCAGAAGAAATATGCATACACAAAACAAACTTGATAGATGAGGTTTTCATGCTACTGGAAATATATATTTTCTGATATAGATATATAGTATACGTTTTTTAAAAATAAACCATAGTAAGCGTGGCTTATGAATTATGAAACTTATCTCAACAAGCTTATAATTATATCATGTCGATATATTGATGATTAAGTTAGACTTTCTTTCATTAGTTATTGAAGATTAATGTCACTGGATAAACTGCAGATAAAGCGAGTTTATGAGGCCCCTTCATTGATATTCTCTCTTGTCCTTAATATAAGATTGAGAGTCAATCTTAGTCCTAAATATAAGATATATTTTTTATATTTGTCAATCTTTTCCTTTTTTTTATCCCTATTTATACTCCCTTAACAATAATTAAGGAGAAAAGAGAATGAGAGAGTTAAGGAAAATGACTAGGGGGTTTTAGAAAATATATTTCATATTAACTAATTTAATCTAATTAAATTACATAAATATATCTTATATCAATGGTCGGAAGGAGTATCTTATATAGAGCCGTCAATCGGCCGGCCCTCCGGGGCACGGAGTAAGAAAAACACGTTTTTCAAAGCCCGGCCCAAGAGCACCGGGCGGGGCCGGCTCGCGGGGCCGGAAATTATTATTCCAAATTTTAATTATTTTTCTCGTGTTTTTCACACAAATATAATTAGTAAATTACAACAATTAAAACTCTAAATTACAATATAAATCATCTAATTTATCAAATAAATGTTGTCAACATTTATATCCAAAAAACACAATCATCCAACAAATAAGCATTCACGAATTTATAATAAAAAACAAATTATGTTCTAAAATAACTTACATAAAATATAAAAAGCATACCACTAATATACATAAATTATGGTCAGTGAGATGCAAGAGTGAGAAGAGTTGCGATCGAAGAGGGAGGCGAGTGGAAGGGACATGAACATAGTTTATAGTGTAAGGATCATAGGAGTAGTCAATAACAATATTAATATATTTGTTTAAAATTTTTAAGACTCTACGTTGTTATAAGACATAAACATTATATTTCAACTTAGTTCAGGATTTTGTTAGGAAAATATATCAAAGAAATTTTTTTAAGACTCAACATTTAAAAAGAAAAAAAAATGACGGGCTAAACGGGCCGGCCCGTAGCTTCCGCAAGGCGGCAAGTAAAAGCCCATGGCCTGCAGGCGACTTCATCTCTTTCTTCTATTTTTGAGGCCCGGCCTATAACGGTCGGGGTTAAACGGGCCGATCCGACGAACCCTACTTTTTGTGACTCTAATCTTATATCAATGACCGGAAGGAGTATTTGATTAGGAAATTCAAAGTGCCCGATGTATGATTGACACATGTAGGAGGATACTTGCAAAAGAGATTATATATAATTTACAAAAGAGATATAGTAATCGTGCAGGCTTTGACTGAGCGGGACATATTCGAACGTGGCTTTTAATAAAGAAAGAAAATGAAGTGGACTGAGATGCTGTTGTTTTTGTCTGAAAGTTTCTTTGGCTGTACTTCTTTGTAATTTTCTGATGTAGGATCACTAGCCATTGCAAATACTTAGATCTCATTTGGCACAGAAAATAAAGTAAAATAAATAGAAGGGTGAAGGAGCAAAAATACATATATATTTTATCTTCAGAAGCGCCCAGTACCATATATTTTTTTTGAAGCAAAAATACACATGAACTTTTTCCAATGAAGTAAAAATACCATCTTTATTAACCACTTAAACTCCATTACTTTTTTTGTTAGTGGGCCCACAATTATCACCTCTTTCCTCCTTTCCTCTACATTCTTTATTCCGTCTGGCCCCACATGCTCTCTCTCTCTCTCTCACATCCCATTTCTCTCTTTCTTCATTCCCGCAACATCCCCTCTCTCTCTCTCTCAATGACACAATCCCAGTATCTTCTTCTTCCCCCGTTAACCTGTTATTCGCTGTATATATTTGGGCTTCATGCTCGAGTTTTATAGCAATTATATAAAACCCAGATATCCTCAAATTAAACTGCCTATTTGGATCCTCTATAGCTGGATGGAAATTGGTCTGCAACGGCCATGTACTTTATCCCAAGCACAATTTGAAAACTCTAATTAACTGTACGTACATTAAACTATAAAATTTCAGGGGTAAATAGTCTATTTTTTCACGAGGACAATAAGAGCTGTGCTTCCTACAACATTGAGCACATCGTTTTGGCGTTTTTCCTTATTCGTACGTCTCTGTTTTTTGTTGCTGTAATAAACAGGAGACAGGGAAGATGAAAAAGATGCGTATAATTTAGTAATAATAATTAAAAATAAAATACGATGTAAAAAGAAACGCGTCCAAAATATATAAGTGCATCAAATGAATCTTTTTTTTTTTTTTTTTTTTTTTTTTTTTTTGGTAAGAAAATGAATCTGTTATTATTGGCCCTCTTGGAATTACGAAGACAGGGAGCGAAATTCCCCACATACAGGATTAATTAAAATAAATATTTTTGGATGTTTTACGATTTTAGAATTAAATTAATTAATTGACCCGTGATATTGATATGGCTGATAAGAAACTCATTCTTTATCTGAAGGCGTAACCTTGACTCCTCCTATCAATACTAAAGTTTCGATGATGAATGTATAATAGGCAATTCTATTTCTGGCGATGCAATTAATGATCAACAAGGCACAGTGTTTTTAAAACAGAGAGAAATGGGGTGAGAGAGAGAGAGAGAGAGTGTGTGTGGGACCCAGATGGAATAAAAAATGTAAAGGAAAGGAGGAATGAGATGATAATTGTGGAGCCCACCACTAATAGAAAAAGTAACCGAGTTTAAGGTGGTTAACGGATATGATATTTTTACTTTATTTGAGAAAACTTCGTATGTATTTTTGTTAAAAAAAGTATATGGTATTGGTATTCCTAGAAAGTGAAACATATATCTATTTTTGCTCCTTCACCCTAAATAGAAAGAAAGGGAGAAAAAAGATAGTACCTACCTCCTGTTCTAACTTCAAAGTACGAATTCCTTTTAAACTATTTCATAGAAATTAACCAATTTAGTTAATTTAGGTAGTGATATGGTAGTGAAAACGTAGATTTTACTTGAAAACGGAAGGAGAATAAAAAATCATAAAACGTAAAATCGTAATACAAAACATAGATTTTACCTATATATATATATATATATAATTCAAGAAAAGTAAGGCACTGTCATATTATATATCTTAAATTTCAAACAATTAAATAAGTCCTACCATATAACTAAGTTGCAAATAAAGTAAACAATGAATAATATATATTTATAATAGTTAGTGGGGGACTAAAAAAAGACAAAAGAATGATGAAGTTTGATTAAATGGACAAAAGGAGGCATAGCCGCATAGGCATACTCACGGGTGTGATTAGAGCCGGGAAATCGGCAGGGCCGTCGGCCCGCCCCGTTTAGGCCCCGCCAGCCTGTAGGACTCGGGCTTGAAAAATAATACGAAATTTGAAATTGGCCGCCGGGCTCGGGCTTAATCGGGGCGGCTCGTTAGCCCGTTATCGTAGCATTTTCTTTTTTTAAAAAAAAAAAATAGTCGAAGAGTGAAGCACAGCCTTCTGCTCAAAGTGAAGCCCAATCAAATATCTATGAAATTGATAATAGTGATGAAGAAGGTGACAATTGACAATGATAATGGTATGCTTTTATATTTTATGTGAGTTATTTAATGTTCTTAGTTTAATGCTTCTTACGTTTTATGTGAGGCAATGGTTTGTTTTTTATTACTTAATTAATGAATGTGTTTATTTGTTGGATGATTTGTATTGTTTAAATATTAATGTTGATAATATTTATTTGATAGATTAGAATTTTAATGGTTGCAATTTACTAATTATATTTCTTTGAAAAAAACCCGGAAAAAAAAAAGTTAAAATTTGGAATAGTAATTTTCGGTGCCCGGCCCTGTTAGGTAGTGACATTATATTTGTCATCAATTTGTATGGTTTTCAAGAATTACTCTTTAAAAGTAATGGGTAATCTCTTTCCATCTAACTAATGCATCTTCACTTTTTAATTAATTAATAAGGGTATTTTTATGGAGAAAACATTATGGACTAGATAATTTGAAATGGGTCTAACTAAAGGATTAAGGCAATTATCTTTCAAAAATACTCCTAACAAAATGATCGGAGGCAATACTGGAATATTGGATTATTGTCAAAGCATTTTGCATGTCCCTCTGTATCTACATCTCCAGCAATATCAAGCCTTAAGTTTCCAAAAGAGATTATCGTTATTATAACCAATATTATGGCTCACAATTCACAAACAGATTCAGATCCTTAATTAAGTATAGCGCTTCTTACTCATAGTTAGCAATATGTGGCTCCTACACACACACACACACATAAAACATTTTTAATTTGCATGCATATTGACTTGGAAATTTGCAAATTTCTCTATCTCTTGAAGCAAGCATGATCACTCTATCTATATATAAGAAATGATTTTGTTAGAATAAAGCAAATGAAAATAACAATTTGACAAAACAAAACAAATATCTCTGGTGGGATTATGGATCATCAAATCAGAGAAAGAACATTCATGCCTCTTACACACTAACAATGTCCTACCTAGCAGATGGAGGTGAGTATGATAATCCAGACAGAGAATAACTTGTTTCCAATGTAGTTCTTGAGATTAAACTGCTGTTTTCTGCACTTTCAACAAGTGATGTTTCCAAAGACAAACAATGCTTTAGATCAATTACAACAGAACTTATATCAGGCCTTTTGTTTGCTTCTGGTGTAATGCAAGAAATGGCTATCTCTAGAAACGTCCATGCTGAAGCAGTATTGAATTTTCCTTCTAATCTTGGATCTGCAATAGATTGTATATCCCCAATCTCAAGCTTTGGATTGACCCAATCAGATATGTGACGTATCCCTTCATCAGATGTTTCGGTTATTGCTCGCTGTCCAGTCATTAGCTCAAGCAGAACTATCCCAAAACTATAAACATCACTTTTTTTGTTCAAGTTTCCAGATTTATGGAACCTGAAAATTTTGCAAGATCTATTAGTCTTTGAAGAAATTGGTTAAGCTAAGCAGGTAGTTTATGTTTAATCATCAATGCCAAATTTCAAGTAAGTTGCAATTGCATGTATTGCAGGATGGTTTTGCATGATGAACAGTATGCTAACATTTATAAGCTAGCTATTCTATTATATTTTGCTGAAGTTGAGGAAATTAGAACAAATTTATATTTTGGGCATCAATTAGGAGTGGAAAGAAAAAACCATAAAAAAATGTATGATATATATAACAACATACTCAGGATCGAGGTAGCCCAATGTTCCAGCAGGACGAGTTGAAATATGAGTGTCAGTATCATTAGCAAAAGCTTTAGAAAGTCCAAAATCAGCAATCTTGGCATGCATGTTTTCACTTAGTAAGATGTTAGAAGATTTTAGGTCTCTGTGAATTATTGGTGGTTTACAACCATTGTGTAGATAGTCCAATCCTGCATTTCCATTGACCAATTAAAGTGAGAACTTAAGCTATATAATAAGGGTTAAAAAATATGAATTGAACAATAAAAAGGAATATGCACTGCCAAAGCAATATGGGAAAGAAACAAAAGTCTACAAACCACATGCCGCATCCAATGCAATTTTAAGTCTCTCATTCCACGTCAAGATATACGGGTTCTTCTCTGCAAAACATTTAATTTTAACACCTAATCTTAATATTTTATATATATATATATATATATATATATATATGAGAGAGAGAGAGAGAGATACATAAGGACCTGAAAGAATTAAATGTAAAAATTAAGACTTAACAAACCTGACAGCAGGTTTCGGAGATTTCCCTTCGCCATGTATTCATAAATCAATGCTCTCATGTCGCCATCATCACAATAACCAATAAGAGAAACTAGATTTTTATGATGAATAAAGGACAACAGTTTTGCCTGCATTAATTTTGAACCGTGTTTATATATCATGATTGGATAAAATTATCCAGTAGTACTATAATACAATATAAAAGAAATAGATGAAAATTCAAGATAATTAATTAATGATAATTTTCACTTATAACCTCTGATTGAAACTCTTTAAACCCTTGCAGTGATGAATTGGAAAGTAACTTGACTGCAACTTGTGTACCATCTTTTAGTCTTCCAAGGTACACCTTTCCAAATCCCCCTGCTCCAATTTCAGTTGCAAAGTCATTGGTAATACCATGAACTTCAGCTTGAGAAAATCCTTGATTATTTGATTTAATCTGATCATCTTTCTTGGACGACAACACTGCAGCAATATATGTACAATAGAATTTTAATGTATATCTGTGTATATGGATTTTTCTTGAATTTAGAAATATAATACAAAGGAATATTTGGCAATATTTCACAGCAAAATTTTCCATTTCACATAAAAGAAAACTAAGGGCCATCTATACAAAATATTAATCAAAAGGACAAATTTGCATAATTTTTCAAAGATTCATACAAAAAAAAAAAATACAAACAATATAAAAGAAAAGTGGGGCACTTTATCACCTTTCTTAATTCTTTTATGTTTAGAGAGCATCAAAGTAATGCAGACAATTATTACAAGAACTGCCACAGAAGCTACGGATGCAACAAGTGGTTTTATGAACTTTGTTGTAATGGTTTTGCAAGAATCTGCCTGACAGAGATCTGGATTTCCATCCGAACTAAGAAAACATAACATCAATATACAAGTGTCAGTTTTAATGTATGAGTAATGAATTGATGTATCACAGAAAACATGGAAAAAAAAAAAAAAAAAAAAAAAATTGAGACATTGTGGCAATAAATTTTAAGGGGAATAACTATGAGGTCTTAAGGAAGGGACTTAATTACTAAGAAGTCCCAATGATAAGTAAGATATTATCATTTTTAGTACTAAAATTTGTCATTGCAGATTTCTCAGTTGTCATTGGGACTTCAAGGTAATGAAGTTCTTGGGACTTCATAGTAATTCCCCTAAATTTTAAGGGTTTTTGTTGAATATAAACATACATCAAAGTTAAATATGACTTCTTCCTCAGAGCCTTCGGAATTGTGCCTGCGAGATTATTCCCTGTCAAATTACTGAAAATGCATTACGTAAGATAAATTGCAAAACTTTGCAAACAAGAAAAGAGTATTGCTATGCTCTAGTGTTGCAACTCACAGCAGTTTCAAATTGGGTAGTTCTGCTAAAGATTCTGGTATTTCTCCTGTTAATTGGTTGTTCGACAAATCCCTTCGATGTGAAACTCATTATTAGTACCATCACACACAATTATTAAACGAGAGGCATGCCTTTTAGACAGACAATGTGAATAGAAGTTGACCTTAATTGCATATATAGATGATACTTACAAGGCTTGCAACGTCATGAGATAGGAGAATGAAGGTACAATCTGTCCTGTCAATTTGCTTGAGCTTATGTTCCTGTTTACCAATTTTTAACAATAAAACTGTTGCCAAGAAAAACACAAGCAGAGAACCAGAGAGATTGAAGTCAAAGTAAAGACAAACAATTTTTATGCTACTAAAAAAATATTACACACAGATACATATATGATAAAACAGAGCAGCAGGGGATATATATACTCTTGAGCGAGATTGTTTAGCTACTTGGTAAAGTTCACTCTCCATGAAAATCATCAAGCATTACAACTCTGAAAATTATGAAAGGTCAAAAGATGATTATTACTCACAAAGAAGTGACCCTTGGAATGTTCTCAGAGTAATTGCAAGTCACACCTTCCCATCTATACTCTTTTGACATGCAGGGATCACCTTGCCAACTGATTCTTATGATGTTATAAGCATGCTTAATGTCCCGCATAGCATCAACTGTTAAATGAAGTAACCTAGTGATCTTTCAAAATATAACAAAATATGAAATATGATAGAGAATTGTGTTGAGGAACAAAAAGATTTTGGCTTCAATAGATGAAAAACAACTAATAAGATATGATATGCAAACTTGACAGAGTAGCCCAAAACAAACAGTCACTATTCTCAAGTAAACAAAGAAAGATGATAAGATACTCCCTCTAGTCCTTAATATAAGACATATTTATCTAATTTGATTACATTAATGAAGTTAATTAAGTTAGTTAATATGATATGTATTTTCTAAAATACCCTAATCAATTTTCTTAATTCCCTTATCCTCTCCCCTCCTTGACATCAATAGGTGTAAATTAAAAAAAGATTAAAAAATATGTCTTATATTTATGACCAACATGAATTCTCCAAATATATGTTAATGGAGATAGTGATAAAATCAATCAATCAGTTTATGTACTTGCCATCTTGTTCATGAGTTGGGGTATTTGGTTGGGGTAGTGCTTCATAAACCTCATAAGCATTGATCATGGGAGGTAAACCAGAACCCGGGGTCGATGTGATTGAAATACCCGTTAAGGCAACCCCTTTTGGAATTCTCTTAACCAAGGTATAAGCATCCTGGTATTTAAGAGTTACGGGCTCTCGGATCGTATCAGTGAAAGTAATTTCCATGCTTCTTACTTGACCCCTAGAATGCTCCTCGAAATCAAAAAAATGAAGGTAAACATAATGTTCGCTATCTGCTGTAACATTAATGGAGGTCAAGTTGATATATAAGGAAGACGAAACATTATTCAGTGGCCGCACTGCAGTTATTAACACTTCAGTTGGTAATCTGTACTCTTTCACATCACTTTCAATTGCTTCTGATGTGGAGAAACGCTGTGAGTTGTCGATCTTTCCATTGCGCCAGGACCTACCATAGATATCATCTGCATATCTGCATTATTGTGTCATCAAAAGATGTCAATGAACTCTACTTATAAGTATGACTTTTTAGACTAAAAATTGTGACATAGGCTCACTAGGTTTAAAAAATAGACTTTATAGACTTGACCTTGAGAACTGGTGTAGATAGTGTTTGACTTTCTAAACAGCCCTTATCAGTATCAGGTGAGGTCTATAAAATTATTTTGCATGGAACTAGCTTCCTACTAAGCAAAGTGTTTAGCAGGAAGAGCTAATATGATTTAGACCGTTCAGATTTGATTTGATGGTTCAGATTTTTTTTAAAGTTTTTATTTTCTTTAACAAACTATTTTAATGGGTATAGGATTCAAAATAAAGATGATCTCTTAACTATTGTTTTTTCAAAAAATTAATTTTTTATTTAAAAAAACCTTAAATTTAGATCGTCCATATCAGATCTGGATGGTTCAGATTTGATTAACTCTTCCTACTAAACAAATAAAGTGCTTATTAGAGAAACTGAGTCCCATTTGGAACCAATCTAAATGTCCATTTTTGCACCAGTCTTATAAATTCAAGAGCAACATTAAATGAACACATGTTAAGAGACACATACCTGATATAGTTAAGGCCTTCAGACATACCCAAATTAACACCTGTCAAGAGACCTAATGGCAGCAAACTAGAGGCAGCTCTGTATATAGAATTTGACAAAGGCCATAGTTCCAACAATGAAATAAAAGGTGCCCCTTTACCGACGTTTATAAGACAGACATCGATGTAGTTTGTCGGGGACACATGAACGACTCTTTTTCGTATAATTGCATTGACATTGTCTAACTTAACTTCTGTCCAGAAATTGACGCCAAGATGTAAATGGAAATATGGAATAAAGCTTTTGTTGTCATAGTTTCCATATGACATGAAAGTCCTAATGAGATAGTTTTTGTTTTTGCCTTGCTTGGGTCTTAGTGTGTAGCAATTCCTTTTCCCTTCTGGAAAACTCCTCACCGTTTTCATCTGTTCCGAAACTTGCTCTTGGCTATTATCAAAAGTGTCATTAGAGGATACATTATATATTTTGCCAGATTCTACAAACTGTGCGTCATCTGCCTCATGAAAGAATCCATTTGTATCCCAAATTTCTTGAGTTACCCCACAATCAATGCTTATCACCCCTGATTAAATTGGAAAACAACAACAAAAAAAGATTAAATTTTACGTGTTTAGTGGGGTGTAGCTAGACAAATAATACATATGAATCATCAATGTCAGAAATAAAATCCATTAATGCTGACTCATTCTTCAAATTCCATGCAGCTGCAAATTATTGTGTAATTAATATCCCTACCATTCTTTTCGTAAGGAATTTTTAACCACTTCATCAAGATTAGACAAGTTTGTTAAAATTGGTTAAAGTTATTGAATCTGTAAAAAAAATTTCCTGAGATTTCAATGCTACTCCTATTTTATTTTATGAATGATCAAGTGCCACTTAATTTTATTAATCCACGTATATGTCCAAAACAAAGGGTATTTTCGGGAAAAGATTGATTAATTCTTGAGAAAAATTGTGCAAATTAAAGTCACACACATGTGTATGTATATATAAAATACCTTTCTCTGCCTTTGGGCTAATATTATACACACAAACAAACATATAGATAGATAGATACATACATACATACATACATACATATAGGCGGAGTCAATAATTGTAATTTGGGGGTGAAAATTATAGAATGGAGCCCATGTGTTCATGAAATTGCATTTCAACCCCATAAAAATTTTAAGATTTCATTTTAGTCCCTTCATAGAACTTTTAGTGTGGACTAAAGTGAAAATATTTGAATTTTATGAGACTGAAATGAAATTTCCTAAACTTTTGGGTTTTATTCTGTAATTTTTAGGGGAGCACGCCTAACCCCCCTCTAGTTCCACCCCTGCATGCATGCATACATACATATACATACTTAATGATCACCTAGCACAACAAATTTTAAGAAAAAATGTTTTCCTTTATGAAGCACAATAATTAATAGTGGTGCTGTTTCAACCCTTTCAATGTCAAATTTTGGATTTGGATCATTCTAGTTGAGTTTTAATTGAGGATATTAACCATATAGATTACAATGTAATGGAAGTTTGAAGGGTGGAAGTAGGTGCCTATCAAGGGTTTACGATTTGACTTATTTTGAGTTACCCTATTTAGTAATTAGATTAAGTTCAGGCTTAGATCTATTGCTAAATCTATTTAGGCAAATAGGCCAAACATATTTTTATAAGGCCTAGCCCTCAAGTCTATAAGTATGGTACTGTTTATCTTTTTCTAAAAAAATAATTGAACTATTACAGATAATTATATACCATATTATAAATTATTTATAAGATTACCAATTTAGCCTAACCATGAGTTTTATGTCATATTATTCACACACAAGATCAACCCTTTCATTTATCAATCACTCACCTCTCCTCTCTTCTCTTCAACCACTCAAGACAACAACACTAATACTGGTCCCTCTCTCCTAAATTGCATTATTCGTTGAGGCATAATAATTACTGTGAGTTTATTTTAGTAATGCTCAAATGAAATATTATAATATCAATAGGAGGAGCTTATCCTAGTTTCTGTGGAAAAACCAAAAGAGGTAAATCTAGTTTTACATGCCACTTGTATGTGGTGTTTGGAAGGGAGTTACCCTCGTTTAATTTGAAGTTGAAGCAACAACTATCAAGTACATATTCCAGAGGCTTTTGTATTCCAAATATATCTTCTTACTCATTCTCGCGAGGCTCTCTTTTCTTTTTCTCACTAAACTCTTATGTTGCATTTGAGAATCTAGGACTAAGGAAATTATTCCAATTATTAGCTAAAATCGGTTTCCAATGAGTATTGAATATGCTGGCCAAAATATTAGCCAAATCCTATTGTATCAAAACTTCAATATAAAATATGAAATTCGTGACAAATTACACTAAGCCTATGTAAGTCATCAAATGATTTTTCTTACTCACTCCATGTAATGCACAGAAAACATATCTAGTTATAAACTAGTAATACCAAAATTAGTGAAGACATTTGAAATTTTGTAAAGATAATATCTTTTTCCCATATATCAGAATTACACAACCTAGGTTAGTTTAAAAATCATTGTCTATGGTAAACTCCAAAAGCGATTCGACATACGTTTAAAGGAAAAATCATACAAACCAATCATAGATTTCAACTTGGTGTTAAAAATTACGCAATCATAAGAAAACTTAATAATGAAACGAGTCCAGAGAATACAGGAATCTAAATTCCAATTTAAAGAAGAAATCGAAGTTCTTACGGCTTGGATCAGTATCACCACCATCTGATGGAACAACCTGTGCTGAATTTCGAAGGTCAATGAAGCAAGACACAGATACAAGCAAAGCCACAATCCATAGGGGTGCCATCTTCATGGTTTTCTTAAAGTTCTAAGCGCAGGGAGGGAGGGAGGGAGGGGGGGGGGGGAGAGAGAGAGAGAGAGAGTTGAGGTGCATGATTTGAGACCATTATCTGTTGGAAAAAAGTTAGCCCCAAATTAATTACTAGCATGCATGCCATAATAAATATTATGGGGAAAAAAAAGTGTCCAGGTTTAGAAAATTGGGAGAAAGGAAGCTACCTTATGGAAAAGATAAGAAATGTGGTGTTCGAATGAGTCTCTCACACGTACACGGTAGTGCTAAAGATGAAATGAAAGTGATCAGTGGGTTGGAGAAAAAGATGATCGTGAAAGGCATAAAATGTTAAATAATACTCCCTCAGGTCCTAATTATAGGACAGTATTTAGGAGTTAATTTTAATCTTAATTAAAAGACAACATTCTAATTTTTATTATTTTTTTCTAAAATATCTTTATTGATTTTAGACAAACTTACACGTGGCTCATGGAACATGAGGGGGTAAGTCACACCCCCAAATCACAGTTGATGTTTTCATGGTGATCGTGTCTGTCCATTAAAGAAATACGTGTCAAAGTGATATAATAATCATCCAAGAGTGAGAGAAGTGACCTTCATGTGGGTCCCATTCCTCATCCTTTTTCATTCTTGTCTCCTTCCCCCCAAGAAACATCAACATGCGTCCTTGCTGGGTTTGAGTTTGTCATTTAAAATTTATGTAGGGTTATTTTAGGAAAATCAGTAAAATTAACTAATTTAACTCCTTTCCTTAATCTCTCCAAAATCTGTTAAATATGTCTTATAATTAGGACCAGAGAGAGTATTAATTGATTGACTAATGTTATTGAGAAAAAGACAATCATGCACTTCAGAAGATAATATTAATGATACTTAAAGTATTGATGAGGGCCTTTTTGTCTTTATTATTAGGGTCTAGAATCAAAATTTAACCAAGGATTGCGTATATACAAACCGAGGATCGTTCTCTCTTCTCGATGAGCCTTTTATTGAGTCCTAGGTAATCTAAATGATATACAAATGCAGTAAAAACAAGAGGAAAATTGGTTTTGGCTTTTCAAATTAATAAACTAAAGAAAAATGCAATTTAATTAAATGCTAAACTATTCTTTTTGATATTTTCATTATAAAATGGTGAATGGGTGAATGGAATGGTATTGAAATGAAAATATGAATGATGGTTCTTGGTAATGAAGAAATGACTATCCTTGCTCAAAAAGTATGGGAGTTAAAATTCATTAAGTCTTAATAAAAACCCCATGATAACACTTGAGTCCAATATTCCCAATTAATAGTAGCTCCTACAAATATAGCTAACTACAACCTCTTGAGATATTGTTTAAAACCACTTAATGTGCAATTAGGATTGAAATAATGCAACATGAATCTTCTTGAAATTGAGTACATAACATTCCTCAAAGGGCACAAATCAACCACATTAACTAGACAATAATACGCTAATTAATATAATCTCATTGCAACCACAAGAAATTAATATAAATATAATCTTCACACTACAAAATCCAATCTCAACTATAATTATCAAACCAATCGAGACAATAAACATTAATCTCAGTTCCAGATTTTTATACACAATAATTCCTAAAACTAGGCAACCTAAATATATAAATCTAGACTAATAGAATGATAGAATAACTCCCCTAATCTAATCCAATGAGCTCAAGTATTAATCTCCATCACCAAAAAAAAAAAAAGGGAATCAGGCACTCATGAACAAGGCAGCAGGAACTCGTTCAAATATGGAATGAATTAGAAAATTCACAACTAAGAAGGTTGTAGTGGCAGTCGTTCAAAGAAGAAGCGACGGATGATGATGATAGGTGAAGATCTGCTTCCTCAGTTTGCGTCTCAGCTCCACGACCTGTTCCCTGTTCGCGATGCTGTGCTCTGTCTCGCGATAAACACTGGAGAATGACAATGGAGGTGGTGAGATGGAAGAGGGTCGCCGGCGATGATGGAGGTGACGGTGGAGGTCGCCGGCGATTGGGAGGTAACGGTGAACGATGAAGAAAGGGAAGGAAGGAAGAGGATCAAGGTGCCTCGTCTTTTGCGGCGCTCAACTGATGTATATATCAATTAATGGATCATTCTCGCGGCCTGCACTTGCTGAATCCAAACGGAGGTGAAACCAAATTTACTCAAAACGCATAGCTTCACATAGGGACCTAACTGAAACTTGTGAAAGTATTTCAGGAGGGACTACAGTGTGAGCTTTCAAAATATGTTTGGGGCTCAACTGTTATTCCCAAAAAAATTTGGGTTAGGTTTTAATTTTTCTCTGATTTTTCTTCATTGATTTCTATTTTCAGAAATTGTTGGGTCTTTCTTGTAATTTTTCCCAGTCCTCAAAACATTAATTCTGACCTTCAAAAATGTCCATTTTTTTCAAACACCTGTAATGCAAGATTAAACACAATGTAATATCAAAAGTCCAAGAATCATTTGCATGAATAATTAATAAATTACGACTATTTTGCCCCTAATTTCACTTAATTCAATACAAATGTCTTTAACTCAAATTAGTGCTTAATCAAGCAATAATGTCCAAGAAAATGCATTAAAAATCCCAATTTAATTATGAAAAATCTTATAAAAATATGGTACGATCAAGTATAAGAATATATCATATATTAATATTTTTTGTATTATTGTGGATTGTTTATGCAGTAGGATTTTCCCAAGGCGCGATTGCACGCGGATGTACATATATAATACGAATTGTTGTATGCCTAACGATTATCTGTTCATAATATTTAAAGGCCAAAAGAGCCCAAGTGCATCTCCACAAAAGGGAAGGGGAGTGAGTTGTCCAATAAAAAGCAAAACCATTCTACCAAAAAAAAAAAAAAAAGCAAAACCAAAGAAAAAGATCATAGTAGGAGTCATGATTAGTATGTACTTTTGAAACATATGAAGGTTGATGTTACTCGTTATTGTTGGTGAGAGACAAAATAAAAAAAAAAAAAAAAAAAAGCCAGGTAGTGATAGAGGCATGTAATATGTTAAAGTTGTTATTTTTAGAAAGTATCTTTCATTCTATTGTTTTGTAATTTTCTCATGTTACCTTTCAAAATCCCTTATCATTGCAAATACTTTGATCTCATTTGGCACAGAAAATATATAAAGTAAAATAAATACAAATAAGGGGGGAACATGATAGTACACCTACTTCATAGAAATTAACCAATTAGAGTACAACCAATATTATGGCTCACAATTGAAGAGCTCAAATTCTGAAGTTTGGCGCTTCTTACTCAGAGTTAGCAATATGTAGCTCCTATATATAACTTTTTTGGGTCAAGTAGCTCCTTCAAAAAAAAAAAAAAACAGAACCTACATTGAGCATATATGTATTTGGACTTGGCATAGTTTATGCAATTTGCAAATTTCTCTATCTCTTGAACCAATTTATAAGAAATGAGTTTGTTAGAACAGAGCATGCAAACAAACAGTTTGACTATGCAAAAAAAATCTCTGTGGCTCTATAAACAATCATACCTAGCAGAAGGAGGGGAGTATGATCCAGATTGAGAATAACTTGTTTCCAATGTAGTGTTTGAGATTAAACTGCTGCTCTCTCCACTTTCAAGTGGTAATTCCATAGCCAAACATTGCTTTAAATCAACAACAACTGAACTTATCTCAGATCTTTGGATTGTTGTTGGTGTAATGCATGACATGGCTATCTCTAGAAACTTCCATGCCGTAGCAGTACTGAATTTCGAAGGTCAATGATGGAAGAAACAGACACAAGCAAAGCCACAACCCATAGTGGTGCCATCTTAGTTTCATGGTTTTCTCAAAGTTTTAAGCGCAGAGAGAGAGAGAGAGAGAGAGAGAGAGAGAGAGAGTTGAGGTGCATCATTTGAGACCATTATCTGTTGGACAAAAGTTAGCCCCAAATTACTAGCATGCATGCAATAATTAATATTATGAAAAAAAAAGGTGTCCGGGTTTAGAAAATTGGGAGAAAGGAAGCTAGCTAGATTGCAAAAGATAATTAATTACATTTAAGTTCTTAATATTTTAGGGTATTGGATGATGCCCCTTAACCCTTTTTTAAAAAAATATATCAATTTTGATATATTTGCAAATCCAGGAGTCTTCATTGTGGATAATGCATTTAAGTTTTACATGCAATTCTTTATGTATATATGAGATTTCAATTTATAACTGTTTGAACTGATTTTTACAACTTAATTTTATTCTTCATATAAAATTAGCACTAATTGCGTTTACACCTCATCACTTACCTCGAGATTTCCAAAGAGGATACGTGTTGACTCAACCAATTTTCCTGAGACTACTCCAAAGCCCCAACAACCTTTTTTGGGAGCCATTCCTATTTCCTAACAACCTTTTTTACCTTTATTTCTAATTCATTTTACTTTATCCGATAAAATGATAAGATCCACTTCTGCATATCTATTTACTATTTAAATTATTTAATTAATACGTAAAATAATTGAGTTGCTTTTTTGGCCGCCAGACTGATATAATTGAGCTGATGTGGGACCAGTATAAAAGATATTTTTTTTTTTTGGTCAAAAAAGATATATAAGAAATGTGGTGTTCGAATGAGTCTCTCACACGGACACGGCGGTGCCAAAGATGAAATGAAAGTAATCAGTGGGTTGGAGAAAAAGATGATCGTGAAAGGCATGAAATGTATGAATTATAACATTCCTATTTTTTCTTTTTCATGTGTATTAATATGAAGTTATTTGCATATATGAATTTTCATGAAGTCATGAGCTAATAATAAACATTTATTTGCATAAAATAATCAGAATAAGATAAGGATGTGAAATTACTTGTTTATATGTAATTAAATGATTATGGTTAAAGACAACCTTAAGGAATAGATGACAATGGAAGTTAAAACCCATTCCATTTTCCCATTTTACCGTTGGGAAATTTGCATAAGGGAAGAGATAGGGGAAAGAGCATAAAATTCCAAAAATGCCCTAGAAGGTGTCATGGACCTAACCAAGAAGTATGGGCTATTGGGCTAAGTAGAAGAGATAACTCTTGAAGCCCAAAATGGAGGCCCAATTCAAAAAATAAGAAGGATGGTGGGACCAAAAAATTTGCTCATGAAGTAAAAGGGGGAGAAAGTGTGTACTTATGGTAACAAGTCATATACTAGTATTTAGAGGAAATGATGGCTACTTTGGGGCAAGTACTAAAGGATATTGAGTTAGATTTGGAAATGACAGATAATCTCTTTTTTTTTTTTCCTTAAATTTCAAAATATGGTAAAGAAAAAGAAGGGAAGAAAAAAAAGATGAGATGCTATCTATCATTCAAGTACACCATAAATAAAGTATGTAAGAGCATGAGAAAAGAGAACAAAAAGAGGGAAAAAAGAAAAAGAAAAGAAAGAAATCTCTCACTTTCTCTCTCTCATGCATGGTTTTTGCAAGGGGAAGAAGAACAAAAAAAGTGAAGATAAGATAGCACAAGTACACCTAATTATCTAGAAAAATTAGTATAAAGAAGACATGATTTTTCTTCAAGAAAAGAAAGATTGTACATAGCATTTAAGGAAGATTGGACAAGGAAATTAAGTGAAGTGAAAACATTTTATTTTCCCCAAAATGCCTCCTAAATTTCGAATAAGAGAGAGAATAGGGAGAAAAGAGGAATTTTCAAGGAAACTTTAGAAAAGTGAAGAGAAAATAAGTGTATAAGGGTAATTCACCAAAACACAAGGATGGATGATCGAACCATATTTTGATGTGTTATTTCATGATTAATTTGGGATTTAATCATGTTAATTGGGCCAAAAATGCATTATTTATTATTAGTTTGGATTAATGAGTGATTACATAAAAATGTGTTAAAAATGGTAAAATTGTCATAATTATTGTAATTACTCTTATTAATTATTTCTCAAGAAGATTTGATGTTGGCTTGATTGGGTTAAATTGTAGGTGCTTGAAGAAATTAGACTAAATTTAGAAATGGAAGTTTGGATTCAAGTTGTAAAAGTTTCAGTTTAGTCCCTCTACGAAACTTTTTAAAGCTTTCAGTTTAGTCCCTATTTAAACTACTGCGTTTTGACTATGGGCTTGAGGCCATCTTTGACCCTCTTCTTCCTGGACTAATAAAAAAAGACCCGAGACGCAACTGGGTGATCTGATATATACGTTGAGACAGCGCCGCAACTTGGTATCTTACTCCACCTCACCTTCGTCTTCATTCTTCCTCCTCACCGGCGACACCCTTCACCTTCACCGTCGCCGGTGATATTTTTCCATCACCATGCTATCACCTCCATTACCGCCACGCCTTCCTTCATCCTCGGTGGACTGAACCAAAAACAGAGACCCAAGAGAGTTTTAGTGCGTAGCGAGAAAGAACACACAGGAGGAGCACCATCGCCTTCGGTCTCAACTTCAATGTTGATGGAATCACGACCACCACCATTGAAACAGGGAATCGGAGCACCATTCATCCTTCTCTTTCCATTTTCCGGTGAGAATCTGTGTTATTCCAGTGACTTTTTTCAGATTCCAGCGAGTCTCTGCATTTCACGGCTAGTGCTTCGTAAGCAATGAGAGGCTGATCTCTTTTGCTTCTTGGTGGTGGAGATTAACTTGAATTCCAAAGCTTCAAAGGGGAGGTTATTTTGTTCAATCTATTTTCTCTATTTAGATTTGGATTTCCTCATTTTAGGAATGTTAGTCTTGTATTGTTGAGACTTAGTTTACCCATTTGGATAACTTTGTGGATTGAACTCATGTGATTGGATTGGATTTTTGTAGCTTGTTGGATTTATATATAAGTATTTCCCTTATTGATTCAATAGTATTGTGTTTTCTACGTGTTATTGTTAGATAGTATGATTGAATTGGATTAATTGAGTGGTGTGTTATCACATTCATATCAAGAGGAAGCAAGTTGGATTAGTCCAATCCTAATTGCACACTAAGTGTACTTCAATGGTGCCTTAAGAGGTGATTGCTAGCTATGTTAGTAGAAGTAATCATTAATTAAAGACACTAGACTCAAGCGTTTTCTCGGGGTTTTTCATCAAGACTTAGTGAGAATTTATTTCTACATTTATTTGAACTAGGATAATCATTTTTTTATTACCAAGAGCATCCATCATTCATATTTTTAATTCCATATCATACCATTCCATTCACTAATTCACCATTTTTGTAAAAAAATCCAAAAACAATAGTTAGCATTTAATTAAATTGCATTCATATTTTAGTTTATTAATTCAAAAAGCAAAACTAATTTTCCCCTTATTTTCATTGTATTTGCATGTCATTTAGATTACTTAGGATTCAATAAAAGGCTTCTTGAGAAGAGAGAACGATTATAGGTTTGCCTATACACAATCCTTGGTTCATTTTTAATTGTGGACTCCAAGACTAACGGCAAAAAGGCCCTCATTAGTGGAGCATTTTAAAAAGGCCATTTTCCCTTCATTTTGGGTCTCCATTCCGGTTTTGAGAAGGAAGAAGAGAGAGCACAATAGTTTCCACATACGAGAGCATAGTAGAGATCAAGTAAGAAGAGAAGGTTGAAACTAAGGTAAGCTTTATGGTCTTGGAACCTTCTACCTTTCCTGAAGTAGTGTAATCACTAAAGAGCAACCTTTTTCTTGGTATATTGAAGTGAAGGTCAAGAGGTTGTGGAGGTCAAGAAAGCAAAGATTCAAGATGACTTAAGCTCAAAGACAAATAAGCCACCTTTGAACCTTATTATGTTTCTTTTGGTTGTTTGAGTTGCAAATGGTTAATGACTTGGGAATATATGTATTTCGAGTTTGTATGTCTAATAAAAAGAAGGAATAAAGGTCTAAATTTAAGGTTCATGGTCTAAAATGGAAGAGCAGACCTAGTATATGAAAGATATGAAGTTAAAATGAAAGCTTGACATTTTGTTGATTAAATAATGAATTTGTACAGCTGGTTTTCATGTGGATATGAATGGCTTTTGGTGTTTTTGATGGGCTTGAAGTGTTTAAAATGAGATTTTGTACAAGGATGGACTTGGGAAAATCCTTTTGATGGTCCTTTTAGCAAAAAAAAAAAAACCCAAAAGGGCCCAAACATTTTTAGGGAATTTTTTTTTTGGAGGGAATCATTTATATGAATATTGTCCATATAGTACAACTAGTCATTTTGTGAGAGATGATTTCACTAGGAACCAAGCTTGTTTTGATAACTCATTTTGTCCTAGTGAAGGTTTTGAGCAACATAATTTTAGGGATCCACATATCTATTGTTCTCATGAAAATACCATTCCTTTTTACTCTTATCCAATCCATTGAGTATAGGGAAAAATCTAATTTGGAAAGATTAGTAGAGGAGTAAGTGGAAGCATCGAGAGATCTAGTAGAGAGCAAAGGGAGAAAGGGCCCCTTCTTGGGAGGCAACCCAAGGGTTTTGTTTGCACATTTTATTATTATTTTTTTCTTTCTTTCTTTCAGTTTATTCAGTTTGAAGAAGATCACTTCTCTTGTCTTTTGTAAGGTCTTGCTTTAGCACTCTCTTCTTCCTTAAAATTTGAAATATCATGGATGGTACCAGGAAGCACTCCACATCGAGTTAGAGGCCTAAACCGGGGAGTACTAGTTCCTTTCCCCCTTTATATTTTGCAACATTGAGGACAATGTTTGATTTAAGTGTGGGGGAGGGATATAATTTCTTTGGGATCCTTAGTAAATTAAATGAAAAGCTTGGTTTGCGGGGCATTTGAATTTTTCTAAAGGAGTTAAGTAGCATGATATCCCTCTTCTAATCCTATTGTTGCACTTATTGCTTGCCGATCTTTTGATCATAGGACGTTAAGAGATTGTTACACTCTATTGGCTTAGTGACTGATTTTTATAAGACATTAACTTAAATAAGAAGTGTGGTTTTTTGCTCTCTTGCTTAGGAATTTCATAGGCAATGTTCTTTTCGTGATAATAAATTCTCTTTCTTTTGAGAGGACAAGCCAATGTTTAAGTGTGGGGAGTTTGATAAGTGTATATTTTATGATTAAATAGGTGTATATTTTATGAGATTTGATTGGAATTATTGATATTATATACCTATTTAATTATCTTTTTTATTGACTTTTCCATCATTGAATCAAACTTAGGATCAAAGAATAAATCAACATAAAATCTACTCATATCCTATTTTTAATGTGCAGGAAATATTAGCTGATTTGGAAAGAAGTAGACAAAGCAATTAAGAGGATATGCAATCAGCCAAATTCAATGGTCTCAAGCAAGAAAAATAGAAACAAAATCAATTGTGTGATCCGGGTGGAGTTAATTACAAGATATGAGATATCTTTGTAATAAGAAAGGAGAATATGACCCAAGACCTAAATTATAAATAGGGAGGCAAAGACAAGTAAAAAAGAGATCGGGGGACGACGGAACGGAAGGAACGAAGAGAGCGGAGGAGCTTGCTTCTTCTTTCCCTTTCAAAGAACAAACCTAGTATATGAAAGATATGAAGTTAAAATGAAAGCTTGACATTTTGTTGATTAAATAATGAATTTGTACATCTGGTTTTTCATGTGGATATGAATGGCTTTTGGTGTTTTTGATGGGCTTGAAGTGTTTAAAATGAGATTTTGTACAAGGATGGACTTGGGAAAATCCTTCTGAGGGCCCTTTTAGCCCAAAAAAACCCAAAAGGGCCCAAACTTTACGCAATAACATGTGAATATTAAATGAAAAGACAAGAAAGCCCCTAACTAAAGCTGAAAAAAGAAGGGGTTGTGATTTCAAAACTCTCTCTCTCGTTTTGATTATATTTCTTTGCTACTCGGTGTTTGTTTCTTTTTGTTTGGATCTCTCCACTAGATCGCTTCGATTGTTTGGAGTTTTTGATCGAGTTCGATGTATCGTCAATTCTTTTGTTCTTTCTTGATCCGCTCCGTCGAAGGAGGAAGATTCCAATCTGTAAGTTTTTTCGATTTTGGATTTTTGTTTTCGCCCAATCGTGTGTTGCGATGAAGGAAGGTTATCCTTGCTTCTTCGGTTGTGATCTCGTGAGACGACGCCGGAAGGGAGGTAGCTTAAAGAGAGAATTTACAACAGCAAAAGCCATATTTACAACAGACAAAGCAACATTTACAACAAACTTTAAAAATTTGGATTTTCGTTCAAACTCAAGTCCTAAGCTTACAGAGGGCATTTACAATAGAAAAAGCCATATTTACAACAAACTTTAAAAACCTAGATTTTCGCTAAAACTCAAGTCCTAAGCTTAAAGAGGGAATTTGCAATAGCAAAAGCCACATTTACAACAGAAAAAGAAACATTTACAACAAACTTTAAAAATTTGGATTTTCGTTCAAACTCAAGTCATAAGTTTACAGAGGGAATTTACAACGGGAAAAGCCACATTTACAAGATAAAAAGCCACATTTACAACAAATAAAAAAGTTCAAGTCCTAAGCTTAAAGAGGGAATTTGCAACAAACAAAAGCCACATTTACAACAGAAAAAGCAACATTTACAACAAACTTTAAAAATTTGGATTTTTGTTCAAACTCAAGTCATAAGCTTACGAGAGGGCATTTACAACAGAAAAAGCATGCTCGAGCAAGTTAAGTTCGAACGGGCATGTATGTGTGCATGCTCGAGCAAGACTGGAAGTCTGCTCGAGCAAGAATGATGCTCGAGCATGGAAAAACTCCTGCTCGAGCAAATTCGGTCACCAGGCGCTTAAAACCCCAACGTCGTTTCATTTGACAGAAAATCCTATTTTCTCCCGTTGAAACCCTAACTTCCCCCTCTCAAATTCCTTCGATCCGTTACGTCTGTTTGCTAATCGATTCACAAATTCCACCGTTACGACTGTTCGATTCATCAAAATTAACCGTTTCTTAAAACTCTCCACTTCCCTCCATTTTCCCAATCTCCCAATCGAACCCTCTCACCGTCGGACCCCTTTCTCCAAAAATCCCAAATTTCTCCTCTCGATGGCAGGTTCGAGTGATAAGTCTCCTTCTAAACACTCTCCCATGAAGAAATGAGGCATTTCAAACCCAAAGTTGAAAATCCTGAAAAACCCACAAAATCCCAATCATTGTCGAAACCGCCAAAATCGTTTTCCAAGTCCAAACCAGTTGAGAAGCATAAGACGTCTGTGCAACCTCCGGAATCACCAACGACTAGACTCAAGACTGGGCCTCTTCCTACTGGAAAGAGCAAAGCTCACCGTCTCCACCCTCTTCGAAGACCGTCGGCACCGAAAAGTCAAAATACTGATATCAAACTTACAGTTCATGATCTTAACGTACTTCTAGGCATTTTCGATGTTCCAGAGGATCCTCTCAAGTTATCCCCAGTCGAATGCCATCGGATTCTCCTCCGGATGTGCCAATTGAGGGAAAGAAAATCAATGTGTTTCCAGCCATGATGAAGGACGAGTACAGAGTCCTCTGGTATGTGTACAGTCGTAGTCTTGTTCAAAAAGGATAGAGCTACACCCACTTTGTGAGAAAAGATTTTGAGCGCTTTGCCTTACTTATCGCCATGGAGCCTCGGGATCTAGGCAAATGGATTATGGAGGAAATGGTATCTTTCATGTCTGAGGCTCAAGTCAAGCTTCAGGCTACCATACCATATCCTTCATTGGTCTCTCGGATATTGGAAGTCAACAATGTTTGGTACCTCTCGGACGACAAAGAAGTATATCCTCCACGATTTGGGAAGGAACACATGAAAAATATGAGAATCTCCTTCACTAAAGCCTCATCCAAGAAACAAAAGGGTAAGGCCCCACTTTCTTCCTCTCAGCCCTTTGTTCCGATGCCATCTGCCTCCAAGCCATCTGCCTCACAACCTCCTGACGAAGCAGAGTCTTCTAAGGCTGGACCTTCTTCCCTTGCTCTAGTGCCATCATTTTCCCAGGCAGCCGTCCAACTCATTGTTGAGTCCACTATACAAAAAGCCATGGCTCCTGTGTTGAAATCCTTATATGTTTATCAGCAATTGACAAGGAAGATGATCATAGGATTTTCTAAAGATATGGTGTAGCTCAAGGCTAATCTTGGCATTCAAATGGATCTAGACTTCCAAGACTTCAAGTTAGAATTGGACCAGCCTTCTCCATTCTATATAATCAACAACAAGAACTCAAGACCGAGGTTCAAACTCTTGTCCAGCAACATAAAAACTTTGATGCCACTCTGGATGCTTTAGCGACCACTCTTGGCTATTCTGGTCCTTCTGAGAAGCCCCCAAGTCCTGCTCCTCATCCTTCTTCATCTTCTCAAGTTGTGGATCTTGTTCTTCCTCCGCCTGCCATTGATCCTTCCATAGTTCCTCTTCCATTTTCATCTTCTTCTGATTTCCCTGATAGCTCCCATGCTTCTCCATCTGTTCAGGGTTCCCTTTTTGTCGATGACAAAGGGGGAGAGTAGGTAGCTAGTTTGTTGGTAATTAGTTTGTTGTAGCTAGTTTGCTTTTGTATCTTTGGTAGTTGATTGGATGTGTTGGAACTGATTCTGAATCAAATCACATTTTCAATTAACTGCTTCACTTGGTTTAACAATTTGCTTAAATTTATTGTCTTATTCTTTTTCAAACTAGCTCTTAGAATTGTCATCATCAAAAAAGGGGAGAATGTTGGCTCTTATGTTTTGATGATTACAATTTCCAAGTTGTTGAATTAAAATAAGCAAAGAACATTTGTTAAGATAATTTGATAAAAGTGTCCTTCAATGTGTTACTCGAGCAAAGTGTCAAGGTTGCTCGAGCAATATCGAATACAAGGCAAAAGCAAGTGCTTCACAGAAGGCTTGCTCGAGCAGACTGTATAGTCTTGCTCGAGCAATATCGAGCTCTTAATTGATCCCCACTTCTACTCGAGCACATCTCAACAAGTTGCCCGAGCATTATCAAGTGAAAGCACTCTGAAGAGTTTGGAGCCGTGCTCAAGCAATGTCGAGCAAATAATCACTGAGGTAAAGTACTGTCATACTCAAGCAGAAATAAAAGCATGCTCGAGCACCATGCTCGAGTAGGCTTAAAAGGTTGCTCGAGCAAGGTCGAGCAACCTGTGTTCTCTCGTCTGAATAATCCATGCTCGAGCAGGGAACAAAAAGTTGCTCGAGCAGCATGCTCGAGCAAGCACAAAGAAGTTGCTCGAGCAAGGTCGAGCAACGTGTGATTTCAGTGTTAAATGGAGGTTGCCCGAGCATGACTTAATTCATGCTCGAGCAACATGCTCAAGCAAATAGAAAAGCATGCTCGAGCATCAGCAAGTTTGAAGTGATTTGAACTAATTTCCAAAGGGCTTGCTCGAGCATGATAAAATCATGCTCGAGCAAAGAGATTTTGTTGCTCGAGCATCAACGACCAAAGTGCACTTTCCTGAGCATTTCAAAGGAGCGTACTCAAGCAAGCATGGATCATTGCTCGAGCAATATCATCCCTGTTTTTCAAATCACCGTCTACAAGATTCATGAATCATTGGATGGATTAATATCTCCTCTGATTATTGCTTATGGTGTTTACCAAATGCTTTTAACCAATTTGTTCATGAGTTTCAGACTATTCAGACATAGATATACCGGCGGATTTGAATAAAGCAATCTCGCATGTCAGAAGCATTAAATGCTGCTACCTAAACTGTGATACTCTCGGAGACCTATATTCTGAACGAAGCAAAGCTAACTCTGATATTCTTTGACTTCACATTTAATGCCATTTCACAACGGACATAACAAAAAGAATGAAAGAGAATGTCCACTCTACACATTCCACCTAAGTACTCAGACAGCGAAATCCTCAATGAATGCATCATCTTTCTAACGGACATATTCAAGAGACTCAACGACTACTTCATAAGCTTCAACAACGGTCATTAATGGAAACAACTATAAATCCAAGAAGCATTCAATTCACCACCGACTGAAAAACGTTGCGCAATCAATTCGAGTTTAATTTCATTCGTTGTTTCATCTGTTTTATTAACTGCACTTCAGTGTTCATTTATTTATCAACTCGTGAGGAGTACTTAAACATTTATTTCATTATCAGTTGAATCTTAAGGTTGAGGAACCTTAAGAGAAGGTGTATCAATTACAACTTGTAAGGGGGAGTGGAGTCTGTGAGTGAGAGGACCATCCTTCGTTTACAGAGTGTGTAATTGTTCTTGAGCAATAGTGAAATCTAAGGTATTCTGGGGATTGAACGTAGGTCAGTGTATTGGACCGAACTAGTATAAATTGTCTTGTGTTCTTTTATCTTATCGGTCTCTATTTCGTTCATACACAAGAAAAGATTTTAATTTTTAAAGATCACCTATTCACCCCCTCTAGGTGATATTCCATCTTCATTTATATTATATACATTTGGTTATCATTTATTTCCAAGCGCTCTAGGAACCAGAATATGCTGTGTGCATTAAGGGCCAAGCTGTGTGCCGTACAGGAGGTCTGTGATGTGCGCTAGTAGGACTATTGCAGTCTGTGTTGTGTGCTCTTAGGACTGCTAATTCCGGATTGGTTGTGTGCCTTGATGTGTGCACGATATTGAATGATATGTAGTTTGTATTTATTTGTGGTTTTTCTTACATATATTGTTCTTACATTTTATATGAGATTAACGATTACTTTGGGATTCAATTTTTGAATCCCAGCCCCTTTTAAGTCCTCTGACAGTTCATCTAGATCGGAGAAGGGGAACAGAGGTAAGGCTTCAAAGCTGAACTAGTGTGGTGGTGGATATTGGTGATTTCCTTTTAAATATTTATTTTGATTTTCGGATGACTGTAGTATATTATTTTGGTGTACCAGGCACTATTATCCGGATAACTGTATATTAATGTCTCTAGAAAAAATTTATCTTTCCGCATTTTATCTTACCACTACATAGATGTCAAAACCGGTGCATGCTTTGCTACTAATACCCTAGTGAATGACGTAATTTAACCTAGGAAAATAATTTAAAATTGAATAAAAGTAAAGGATCACACTATCCACCACCCGAAAGGGTGAGGCCGGTAGGTGTGTAACATTAATTGACTGACTAATGTTATTGAGAAAAAGATAGTCATGCACTTTAGAAGATAGTATTAATCACGGGCGGAATCATAAAATTATAAAATAGAATTCAGATGTTCAAGAAATTATATTTAGCTTCATAAACATTTCAATATTTTCACTTAGTCCCCATTAAAAGTTTTGTGGAGGGACTAAAATGAATATATTAGATTTTCTATATCTGTAATTTTTGCTCCTTTAATTATAGTTCTTGGTTTCGCCTCTAATATTAATGATACTTAAAGTATAAGATCATATATTAATATTTTTGTATTATTGTGGATTGTTTATGCAGTAGGATTTCCCCAAGGCGCGATTGAGCGCACACATGGTACGAATTGTTGTATGCTTAACGATTATCTGTTCATAATATTTAAAGGGCAAAAGAGCCAAAGCGCATCTCCCACAAAACGGAAGGGGAGTGAGTTGTCCAATAAAAAGCAAAACAAAAGAAACAGATCATAGTAGGAGTCATGATTAGTATGTCTTTTGTTTTAAGAATACAGATGTCCAGCTCTAAGTGGACTAGTAAGTAGCTTTCTCCTAAGTATCCATGGAATGGGATACCTAAGAGGATAGGAGATCACAGAGCACAAACATGAGGGTTTTCATCCAATAGAGTGGGTGTGTGTTCTGTGTGGCTAAATTGTAATTAAAGAGGTAGAGTTTAGAAGATGTATACCTTAGGGTTTACCATCTATTTATAGAGGGTACTTTAGAGTTAGGGTTTGCTTGCCTCTTGTTGGACCACACCTTGATTGGGCCTAATATTTGAATCCATAACAATATGCAATTTACATTTTTTTTTTCAGAATAAATATAATTGCACAGAACAAACATAATTGCACAGAACAAACTTGTAGATGAGGGCTTCATATATACTGCTAGAAATATATATATTTTTATTACAAATGTATTGTATATGTTTCAAAAGTAAATACTAATCATGACTTATAAATAATGCATCTCATATCAAGTTGACAGTGACATATATGAAGGTTGTAGTTACTCGTTATTGTTGGTGAGAGACAAAATAAATAATAAATAAAAACAGCAGATATAGTGATAGAGGCATGTAATAGGTTAAAGTTGTTATTTTTAGAAAGTATCTTTCATTCTATTGTTTTGTAATTTTCCCATGTATTACACTTCAAAATCCCTTATCATTGCAAATACTTTGATCTCATTTGGCACAGAAAATATATAAAGTAAAATAAATACAAATAAGGGGGGAACATGATCGTACTCCTACTTCATAGAAATTAACCAATTTAGTTAACCAATATTTCTACAACTGGTTATTACTTATTAGAGTACAACCAATATTATGGCTCACAAAGAGCTCAAATTCTGAAGTTTGGCGTTTCTTACTCAAAGTTAGCAACATGTAGCTTCTATATATAACTTTTTTTGGGGGAAAAAAACAGAACGCATATGTATTTAGACTTGGCTTAGTTTATGCAAATTGCAAATTTATCTATGTCTTGAACCAAACAAGCTCGGTTTATAAGAAATGAGTTTGTTAGAACAGAGCAAGCAAAGAAACAGTTTGACAAAGCAAGGCAAATCTTTGTGGCTCTATAAACAATCCTACCTAGCAGAAGGAGGTGACTATGATCCAGACTGAGAATAACTTGTTTCCAATGTAGTGTTTGAGATTAAACTGCTGCTCTCTCCACTTTCAAGCGGTATTTCCATAGCCAAACATTGCTTTAGATCAACTACAACTGAACTTATATCAGGTCTTTGGATTGCTGTTGGTGTAATGCATGACATGGCTATCTCTAGAAACTTCCATGCCGAAGCAGTACTGAATTTTCCTTCTAATCTTGGATCCACAATGGCTTGGATATCCCCATTCTCAAGCTTTGGATTTACCCAATCAGATATGTGACGTGTGCCTTCAGATGTTACAGTTATTGCTCGCTGGCCAGTCAATAGCTCAAGCAGAATTATTCCAAAACTATAAACATCGCTTTTCTTGTTCAAGTTTCCAGATCTATGGAATCTGTAAATTATGCAAGATTAATTAGTCTTTTGAAAACTTGATTAACTAAGCTATGCAGATAATACCTCCGGTCCTAAATATAAGTCTCAGTTGATTTTTTTTGGAAAGGTTAAGAAATCTACTTAAATTAGTTTAAAGTATTTATATTTTTTTTTTTGTAAACTAATTTATTTGACTTATAAATCGATATATAATCTAATGATACATAATATATGATATGATAAAGTAACTTATTTAGCTTTCTTAATCTCTCAAAAAAAAAAAAAAATTCAACTAGCTAGGTCTTATATTTAGGACCGGAGGGAGTAGTTTATTTTACATACTCAGGGTCAAGGTAACCAAATGTGCCTGCAGGGCGAGTTGAAATATGAGTGTCAATATCATTGGCAAAAGCTTTAGACAGTCCCAAATCAGCAATCTTGGCTTGCAAGCTTTCACTTAGCAAGATGTTAGAAGATTTGATGTCTCTATAAATTATTGGTGGCTTACAACCATTATGTAGATAGTCCAATCCTACATTTCAATTGACCAAATTAAGGTGAATACTAAAGCTTAAAAAATATAGGATTAAGTAGCATCTAGCACCAAAAGTGTTTTATTCAATATCCTAAGGTAATTCTTTCGAGCAACGTTGCCATTAAAGTATTGTCTCATAAGGAATGAGTACCTCAAACTTAGATATTAAGTGCTATAGGAAAAATAATTTCGGGTGTTGAATGCTCTAAAAATTACTTTAAGAAAATGAGTGCTACTGAAAAAGTACTTCAAGGTGCTTAAAACTATTTAACCAAAGAATATAAATTGAACAACAGAGGAAAATGAAGTGCCAAATATAAGTCTACAAACCACAGGCTACATCCAAAGCAACTTCAAGTCTTTCATTCCACTTCAAAATATTTGGGTAATTATCTGCAAAAAAATCATGTGCAAAACAATAGTCATGCATCCCTCCAAACTAACTATGTGAGAGACATCGATCTTAAAACCTTTGAAAATTAAAATGTAAGAGCAAATCATAAAAAAACTGGTCACTAAATTATTTATATATATATATTCTTAGTTATAGAGGAAAATTTCTTGAATTGACATAAAATTATTTTTTAATTGTAAGTTATATGCTTGAAAATTAAGACTTAACAAACCTGACAGTAGGTTCTGAAGATTTCCCTTTGCCATGTATTCATAAATCAGAGCTCTCATGTCCCCATCATCACAATAGCCAACAAGAGAAACTAGATTTCTATGATAAATAAGGGATAATAGTTTTGCCTGCATTTTGAGCCTTATTATCATGATTAAATAACGAAATCCAGCAAAATAATACTACCTACGATTCCAAATATAAAACACAAATACCAACCTCATACATATTAAGAAAATTGGTTACTGTTAGTTTTCGTGTTTCCAATAGAATTTTTTCCAAGTTTGTCCTTGATAATCAAATGATCTCTCTTTCCTTATTAATTTTTGGAACAAGCATTTAATAATATAGAGTAACTTATGTTTTGAACCCCAATGCTTTAAAAAGAAATGACGGGCACTTGGAACTGAGTAACATAATGTAAAAGAAATGTTTGAAAACCAAAGACATATAATTAATGGTTTTTTTCACCTCTGACTGAAACTCATTCAGCCCTTGCTGTGATGACTGAGAAAGCAACTTGACTGCAACTTGTGTACCATCTTTTAGTCTTCCAAGGTACACTTTCCCAAATCCTCCAACCCCAATTTCAGTTGCAAAGTCATTGGTAATACCATGAACTTCAGCTTGAGAAAATCCATGATTCTTTGATTTAATACGACCATCTTTCTTTGACGACAATACTGCATCAATGTACAATAAAATTTAAAAAATATCTGTGTACTTGAATTTTACTTGTACTAGAAATTTTTTTTTTTTTTTTCGGTGTGCCAAACTTGTATTAGAAATCTTGGCAATATTTCACAGAAAATTAAATTTTCATTTCCCATAAAAGGATACTAAGCAAGGACCATCTATCTACATATAATACAAGAAAAAGGGAACATCTATACAAAATGCTAATCCAAAGGAAGAATTTGCATTAGAAAAATAAATATAAAACGTATAATTAAAGAAAAGTGGGGTCTTTATCACCTTTCTTAATTGTTTTATGTTTGTGGAGCATCAAAGAAATGTAGACTATTATTGCAAGAACCGCCAGAGAAGCTGCCGATGCAACAAGTGGTTTTATGAACTTTTTTGTAATGGTTTTGCAAGAGCCTGTCTGACAGAGAGCTGGATTTCCATCCAAACTAGGGGGGGAAATCACCAATATGCATGTATCAGTTTTAAAGTATATGAGCAAAAAATTGATCATCTGTAGTGTGAAATAAAAATCATTCTGCAAACAATTGATGATCTGTAGTGTGAAATAAAAATCATTCTCTGTAGAAAATGAAACTACTGGGTAATGAGATTAAGTTGAGTTTGAATTATATTAAATATAAACATACATCAAGGTTAAGCCAGTAGTTGACTTCTCCCTCAGAGCTTTGGGAATTGAACCTGTGAGATTATTTCCTGTCAAATTACTGCAAATGCATCAGTGAGATAAATTGCAACACTTTTGTACAATAAATTACTGTTGCTATGCTCAAGATTGCAGCTTACAGTAGTTTCAAACTTGGCAATTTTGCTAAAGATTCTGGTATTTCTCCTGTTAATTGGTTGTTTGACAAATCCCTACAATATTGTAAAACTGATTACTAGGGCCATCAGTTATAAACTATACTACTTTCGGTTCAAAATATAAGCACCAAATAACTAAATAGAGTAATTGAAAAAATTAGTTAAAATTGATTAAAGACAATAAATATGTAAAAAATATAGCTCACTTTCCTAAAAAAAAACCCTATTTATTGAGAGGGTGAGTGGGAGAGAGAATGAGTGGAAAAAGAGATGAGAGATAATGAGTGAAAAAGATAGATAAGAGAGGTGTTATATCCCACATAAATTGGGAAAGGGAACAAAAGACCATAAAGGTCTGGATACCTCCCCTTTTGACACATTTTAAAGCCGTGAGGAGTGACGGGGATCCCAAGACAGACAATATCGAGAGCGAGGCACGAAGATGTTATAAATGGTATCAGAGCCAAGCTTGGGTCAATGTGCCAGCGAAGATGCTAGTGCATATAATTAATAAGAGGTAAAATTGAAGAAAAAGGTATAAAATCATGAGAGAAAAACAAAGTGTATCTTATATAAAACACCACACTCTGATATGAATTAAAAGAGGAAATATACTAATTCATTCACAGAAATGGAAAGGACCCAGTACATCATATATATATATATATATATATATGCTCATGGTGGCCACGTCATAGCCAATTCTCTCTCATCTAACTAATGAGTACTATTCTCTATTATTATTTACTATAATATCCTTAATAGAGAATGCATATATCATTACTCCTCCCCTAAAAAGAATCCTTGTCCACAAGGATTTCATGAGTAGCATAAGCAATAGTAGAGAATTGAGGAAACTGGTGTTGAATGACAGCAAGGTCCTCCCATGTAGCATCTTCAGGTGAAGGGTGATTCTTGATTCTTGATTCTAGCGAGGAGTTTGAGGGTGGAAGGATTGAGAGAGCCCTCAATGGCGTGAACACTGTCGCCGGCCACCCCTGCAATGGTGCCCAACGCATCCTCAAAGTGATCTTCGTCATCATCAACGATGAGCATGTAGACAATCTTGACACTGGTGACCAAAGGAGTATTTCGCAGGGCACTAGTAGCACAAACCTTGTTGACACCGGTCATCCATTTCACGCTTAGTCAGCTGGCGTGTAGGTTTTGAAATTGACGCAGAAGATGGCGTGGAAGATGGAGTCGAATTGGAGCTAGAAGAGAATATCGTGGTACCGGGTTTGGGTAGTTGGAGCTGAGACTTTGGAGGATCCGAAAAATGAGACAGGGCTAGCCCGAGTTGGAGAGCCCATCCTGTAGAAAAATGCCAGCCTGAGTCCGACGCATGACTATAGGAACCCGGTGATGAGATTCGATGATCACGAACGGGAGTGTGGTCATGGAGCGTTGAATTTTTGCTTCCTGCAACCTAGCCGAGCACGTCGCACTAGCTAATGTCAGCAGAGAAAAATTCAAGACAAACTGGCGGATATTTGACTTGAGACCTCCGATGAATAGGTTCACCGCAATGGCTTCGGGAATGTCTACCTCCAAGAGCAACTCGTTGAACTTGTGTTCATAGTCGGCAACCAGTTCATCTCCTTGTTGAAGCTTTTTGAGAGCAATCAGTGGGTGTTCTTCACGTATATCAGTGAATTTCTCTTCCATATGTTTGAAATACTCCTCCCATTTGACCTCAGTGAATGAGTGATGCTTCATGAAAGTTTGATGCCATCGAACCGCATGACCCTCTAAATGGATGCTTAGTAAGCGAATTCGATGTTCTGGTGGTGTACCATCGACCTCAAAGAATTGCCCGTAGCGATAGGCCCAGCCTCGAAAATCAGAACCGTCAAACTTCGGAAAATCCACACGACTCTGTTTTGTGGGAATGAAATAAGAAGAAGGTTGCTGTGGATGCTAAAACTCACGGAAGGTGCCGAAGGATGGAATACGAGAATTCACAGTGGAGCCTGAGCTACCATCTCCGTTCCCATTAGTGACAATAGGTGGCTTCCCAATAATGGGGTTGGGAGGAGAAGAGAAGCGCGTTTCAAGTTTCTGCATCAGGTCCTCAAGTCGATTGGTGGTTTGTTTAAGGTCAGCGATCTCTTGCGTGCTCTGTTCAAATTGAGAGTGCACCGTGGCTTGGAGCATGTCGATGCGGTGCTCCAACTCACCCAAGCGGTCCTGGGATCTTGTGTTCGGTGGCGGCGGCGTCATGGCCAGACAGAAGGCTACGATACCTTTGATACAAATTAAAAGAGGAAATATACTAGTTCATTCATGGAAATGGAAAGGACCTAGTACATCATATATATATATGCTCACGGTGGCCACGTCATAGCCAATTCTCTCTCATCTAACTAACTAATGAGTACTATTCTCTATTATTATTTACTATAATATCCTTAATAGAGAATGCATATATCACACTCCTTCACAAATTTGGTTCTTATATTTTGAACAAGAGGGAGAAATTAGTAAAAGGTGACGACTTTGCATGGATGATACTTACAAGGTCTCCAACATCATTAGATCTGAGAATGAAGTTACCATCTCTCCTGTCAATTTGCTTGAGTGCATGTTCCTGTTTAGACGTTGATAAGAATGAAAGGTAGTAGCCAAGATATAAAAAACACAAGCAAAGAATAATAGAGACAAAAGTCAAAGCAAAGACAAACTCTTTCTGCTACATCAAATAAAAATTTGATATGCCATTAAACAGCATGAACAGAAGATAAAATACTCTAGAACGAGATTGTTTACCTAATTGGTAAAGTTTATTGTCCATGAAGATTATAATCATGCATTAGAACTCTGAGAATTAAAAAAGATCAAAAGACCAATACTCACAACGAAGTGACCCTTGGAATGCTGTCAGAGTAATTACAAGTAACACCTTCCCAACTATACTCTGGTGGCATGCAGGGATCACCTTGCCAACTGATTTTCATGATGCTATAAGCATGTTTGATGTTCCGCAAGGTAGCAACTGTTAAATGGAAGTGAGCCTGTGACCTTTTAATTTTGCTTTTTTAGAAAATGAAGTATGGTAGAAAATTGTGGAATAACACCTGGTTTTGACTCCAATTGATTAAAAATAACTTGGAATATGTGTAACAAGCACAAGTCATTGGGAAAAGGACACCGCAAAATAGGGTTAATATGCAAATTTTCCTTGGAAGTTTTCATTGAGTAGTAGTGTTGCCTCAAAAGTTTTTTAAAATTCAATGTCACCCTGAAAGTTTCAAAATTTGCAAGTTTGCCCCATATAGTAAAAAACTAACGTTGACTATAAAAAGTTGACTTTTTTTAATTGTAAGGGACAATATTGACCCATTTTAACATTTCCAAGGCAACATTGCTCTTTAGTAAAAACTTTTAAGGCAAATTTACACATTAAAACCCACCCCGACCCCTACAAAAAAAAAAAAAAAGGCAATAATGTAACAAGTACAATTCTTTGAAAAACTACACCCTAAAAAGCTAACTATTGAAGTTGGGGAACTCAAGATCTTATAAGGCCCTCCATTCAAGATAACCCTCCTTTATTCAAGATAACCCTCCCGATGTGGGACTCATCATAATAGTATGATAGACCAACTTGAGAGAGCTGCCTAAAATGATCAATATATAGTGCTAAAAAGCATAAATAGAGAAAAATCAAATAAGATAGTAAAATAAATAAATCAATATTTATACTTGCCATCTTGTTCATGAGTTGGTGAGTTTGGTTGGGGTAGTGCTCTATAAATCTCATAAGCATTGATCATGGGAGGTAAACCAGAACCTGGGGTTGATGTGATTGAAATACGATCAACAAGAACCCCTTTTGGAATTCTCTCAACCAAGGTATAGACATCCTTCGATTTTAGGACTACGGACTCTCGGATATCATCAGTGAAAGTGATTTCCATGCTTCTTACTTGACCTTGAGAATGCTCCTCAAAATCAAAAAAATGAAGGTAAACATAGTGTTCGTTATTTGCTGTAAAATCAATCGACTTCAAGTTGATATATAAGGAAGACGAATCATTCTTTGCTCGGACTGCAGATCTTAACACTTCACTTGGTAGTTTGTATTCTTTCACATCATTGTCAATTGCTTCTGATGTGTTGAATCGCTCGGAATTCTCCAATTGTACATTGTGCCAAGACCTCCCATAGATATCATCTGCATATCTGCATTATTATATTGTGTGAGCAAAAGACTTTAATGAATTAGTCTGGCATAAGTATATACTACCTCTGGTCTATAATATAAGATGTTGTTGGGAGTGTAAATACCAAAAAGATCTTATATTATGGACAGGAGGCAGTATATTTAAATAAAAACCATTTTGCAAGTTTCTTTACTTTTCCTCAATTTTTTATCTATTACCTGTACGTTTTTTTCTCTTGATTAAAGACTTTAATTCTGATATGTTAGCACCGTTTGGCTCCTGTATAGAGGCTAATGGTACTTGGAAAGCAAAGTTACAGGGGCTAATAGTGCTAACATAGCAAAATTTAAGGATTTAATTATGAGAGAAAAGCAAACAAGTACTAAATTAAAAATTGAGTTAAAGTATACCTACTAGTTAGCATATTCCAATTATAAATAACGCTCATATATATTGAAACATGTACCTGATAAATTTAAGGTCTTCAGACATACCCAAGTCAACACATGTCATGAGGCCTAAAGGCAGTAAACTAGAAGAGGCTCGATATATAGAATTCGACAGGGGCCACAATTCCAACAACGAAATAAAGGGTATGCCTTGACCAATGTTTATAAGACAGACATCAATGTAGTCCGTCGTGGAAATTTGGGCGACTGTTTTTCGTCGAATAACACTGGCATTCTCGAACTTAATATCTGTCCAAAAATTGACGCCAAGATGTAAATGGAAGGATGGAATGGAGTTTTTGTTGTCATAATTTCCATATAACATGTAAACCCTAATGAGATAGTTGTTGTTTTTGGCTTGCTTGGGTTTGAGTGTGTAGCAGTTTCTTTTCCCTTGTGGAAAACTTCTCACAGTTTTCATCTGCTGCCAGACCTGCTCTTGACTATCAGTGTTATAATAAAGAGAGGATATGTTATATATTTTGCCAGATTCTACAAACTCTGGGTCATCTCCCTCATGAAAGAATCCATTTGCATCCCAATTATCTTGAGTAACCCCACAATCAATGCTTATCGCACCTAATTAGATTGGTAGACAAACAAATATGCCAATGTCAGTACTCCCTATGTTCCTATACATAAGGTCCTTTTAACTGAATTGTATTGTCCAAAAAAAAAAAACTGTTAAAATTAGTTAAAAGTAATAAATATGTAGAAAATATACTTAGTTCTCCAAATATGCCATTACTTATAATTGGGTAAAGGAGAGAGTAATAATAAGAAAAATAGTGAAAGAGAAAGTGTGAGGAAATTAATAAAGGGTAAAATGGGTAACAAAAACATTTATAACTGAGATCAAAACAACCTTATAAAAGCAGACCAACCACATTTCGAAAAAAGAAAAACAAGAGGAATTGAACTCATAAATAGTGACGGAGCGAGTATATATGTAGTGGGGAGTGGATAGACAAATCTATATGAATCATGAATATATGAATTTCAGAAATAAAATACGTTCACTCATTATATTGTTCAATTTCCATGCAATGCCTCGGTAAACAAGACAAATTATTGTGTAATACTCCCTCCAATTCTTTTCGTAAGGACATTTTAGCCATTTCATCAAGATTAACAAGGTTTATTGAATTACTTTAGGTTATTAAATGTGTAAACAAATTTCGAGACAAAGTGTACTTTTGAAGAGAAAAAAAATGGTGAATGCTTAAGTTTATGAGAAAATCACACGTTTAGAATCAAGAAAACTTTCCTAAAAAAGATCTTATAAAAAGAAGTGAGGAGCATTTGGTTGTAGAGCATTATAAATTTATATTAAAGAAAATGTTTTTGTTTTTAAAAAGTTAGTTTAAATTGGCTAAAAACAATAAATATGTAAAAAATACAACTTATTTTTTCAAAATACCTTTTTTTATGGAGAGAGTGAGTGGAAGAGATAATGAGTGAAAAATGAGATAGCAGTGTAAACTAAAGCCCGTTAGATTCTTCTAGGTCTTGAATTCGAGTCCCGGATGAGACACTTTGGTTGAGAAAGGCGACCCACGAACCTCAGGCCGTGCTTGATGATAATATTAAGAGTAAAATACTCTAACCACCTATTTGTTTTACCTTAATTACACAAACCTCCCCTCTATTTTGAAAATATACACTTTAGTTCAAATCATTAACACCTTTGTTAAAGAATATTCTAAAAAGATTCTTCAAGTATATTTTAAATTAAAAACTATATTAAAATAAATGTTGTTTACTAATTTATCCTCGTCATGCCAAATCCCTAATTTATATTTTAATATTAATTTTCATTAGTGATCTATTTTATATTTTTACTAAATTTAATTTAGAATAAGTTTTAGTATTCTGTTTATGTGGTAAATATTAACAACTTGTTTAAAATTTGAGTAATTATTTTTAAGAATGTGTGTCTAATGAAATATTCTTAAAAATGTTAAATTATAAGATATTAATATGCTAATCTCATAGTAATATCATTTTATAATTATATAACATAATTGAGTGTGTGTGTGTATATGTTATTGCAAAACATCATGATACATATTTAAAAATTACATGATAAGCTTTTTAAAAAAATATAAATTTATAATGATAAAATTAATTAACTTTGTAATATGATCAATTTAAAAGTATGACAACAAATTAAAAATATATACCAATTTTTTAAAACACTTTGAATTTTATATGTGATTAAATGATTATTTTTTTGTCAAAGATTACATGATTATTAAGTAAGATTTATTTTAAGGAGGGGCATTTTGATCAAAACAATGAGTCAATATTGTGACTTAACGGTCAACTAATAGTTGGATTGATGAAAGTTAAATATCAAAACTAGAAAGGGAGGGTTATGCAACATATATTTTGATTTTAAGGGAGGTTCATGTAAGTTTTTAAAATAGAAGGGATGTTTCTATCATTTAGAGTAAATAGAGGGAGGTAGATGTATTTTACTCTAATATTAAAAAAACATGGATGAGAGAGAATGAGGGAAAAAGATATAAAACTTAAGAGAGACATATAAATAACCAGAGGTAAAAAATGCATTAAATGTTTAGAATCATGAAAGTGTAGGTTATAAAAAGAACCAATCACATTTAAAAAATTGAACTTATAATCAGGACTAAGGTACTGTTTACGGTGGTGTTGTTTCAACTTTCAACAGAACCCAAAACATTTTTTAAGTATCCTAAAATTTGGTAAAAATATAAATATGTTTTCTTTATATTAAATTACACACCTTAAGCTAGTTTTAAAATCATGATCTATGATAAATTTTCGTCACAAGTGTTCTGGCATATGAAAAAAATATATCAAAACCAAAAATAAATCTCCAACTGGTGTTCAAAATTATGTAAACATAAGAAAAACAGAATAATGAAACGAATTCTGAGACTACATGAATCTAAATTCCAAGTCAAAGAAGAAATCGAAGTGCTTACGGCCTGTATCAGTATCACCACCATCTGATGGAACAACTTGTGCTGAACTTCGAAGGTCGATGATAGAAGAAACAGACACAAGCAAAGCCACAATCCATACTGTTATTATCTTCATGGTTTCCTCAAAGTTTTCAGCAAGGGGGGTGAGAGAGAGGAGGGAGAGAGATAGATAGATATATATAGAGAGAGAGAGTGAACTGAGGAGCATGAGTTGATGAGACTAGCATGCAATAATTGAGAATTACTAATTAATAATATTATGAAATTAAAAAAGTGTCATAAGATGGACAGGGGTTTAGAAAATTAATTAGAAGAGTGGAAATTAGATTACAAAAGATCAGATTAATAATAGTTAATTTTCGGATAATTTTGTTAAAAAAATAAACTGCAAATATCAATTTAGACATTTCTAAATTTAGGACTTAGGAGTACTCTCAATTACTATTAATTTTTGTAAAAGTACAATCTTAATTTATAATTAAATTTTTTGTTTGTAATCGTCCAAATTAATACTTTTATTTTTTTTGTAAAAGTATAATTAAATCGCTGATTTAACCTGAATGTGTTGGATTGAGATTGCCAAAGGGGATAGGTTGACTCGACCAGATTTCCTTTTTGACACAATAATCCTAACAACCTATTTTTGGGCTAATTAACAAACGTTTTCTCTCTCTCTCTCTCTCTCTCTCTCTCTCTCTTTAATTTATTATTTTCAATTTTTTCGTTAATTTTATGCAGTTTAGCCAAAAAATAAAAAATCATTAACTAGGAATTAAATATGTAATTTACTTAATACCAAAAAAATGTGTAATTTAATCAGGAATTAATTATCATATGATTATTGAAATTACTAAGCATTGAACGTTGGAAAAATTCTAATAAATGCAGCTGAAATATCAAAATCCTAATTCAGACATGCAGTTTCATTGAATTCCTAATCAGGACAACATGTCTAATTAGAGATTTCTAAATCTTTTAAATTTACCTTGTGCCCCTGAATGTTTAATTGGTTCCCCATATGTATATTTATTCATCCACACATCCTCTCCTTCTCTTTCCTCTACTTCCTTTTTTGTCGTTTTCAATTCTTTTTCTTTTGCCTAGACGCTGCAATATGTCCCCAGAAAAGTCTCATGAGTCCACTAAGTATTTAAATTATTTAATTATATATGAATACGTGAAATAATTGAGTTACTTTCTTTGGCTAAACTGATATAATTGAGCTGATGTGGGACAAGTATAATTAAAGTCTAAATAAATAAATACTTTATGGAAAAGATTATAAATGTGTGGTGTTCGAATGAGTCTCTCTCACATACACACGGTGCTAAAGATGAAATAAAAGTAATCTGTGGGTGGCAGAAATAAAGCAAAAGAAAAGAAAAAGGTGATCACATACATACATGAAATATTAAATAATATTAATTGACTGACTAATGCTATTGAGAAAATGTTAGTTACGGATTTAAAATATAAATTAATGATACTTAAAAGGCATAAGAACAAATTCTAATTGATGATACTTAAAGAATAAGATCATAATCTTTGTATTATTGTGGATTGTTAGCTCTCTTTTTTATTCGATCAAAAGTTTACTCCTTCAAGCTTAGAGGGCAAAGGATTCTCACATTTCTCAATAAAGTGCGCTTCCTAGAATTTAAACTTATGTTCTCCTCCTTATGGGGTGAGGCTCCTCCGAGAACTCATTTTCCCCCAACACATATAATACATATTGTTGTTGTATGATTAACGATGATCTGTTCATTAAGAGCCAAAGTGTATCTCCCACAACATATTTTAATTTATGTACAAGGTAAAAAGGAAAGGTTGTGAGTTGTTCAACAATAGCAAAAAAAAAGGAAAAAAGTTCATACTGGGGAACATGAAATGTTGTGGTGGCTTGAAAAAGTAATTTACTTTGTTTTTTTAGGGGAAAACATGCTTTTGCACAAAACAAACTTTTAGATGACGGGCTTCATATGACATACTCCCTCCGATCCTAATTATAGGAATTATTTACCAGAATTTGGATAGATTAAGGAGAAAAGTTAAATTAGTTCATTATAATTTTTTTCCAGAAATACCCCTATTTAAAATTGAAAATTACATCAAGGCAGAAATTAATATTGATACCTGGTTTGTTTCTCTCACAAAGCTTAGAGTCAAAGTCATATTTCAGAAAATCTGTGACTCACAAGTTCTCAATTAAAAGTGAAGAAAAAAGTGTTGAACCCTAACACTGCAAGTAATATAATATGGCTTGAGATCTATATATATAATGCTAACTTGTTAAGGAACACTAATATGTTTCTGATTTCAGAACACGTTTTTGATCGTACATCACATAAATTATTTAATTAGAGTATAGTTTAACAAAATCATTTTTGTTAAACTATAATTATATTCATATATAGTACTCTAGAATGAGAGAAGTATAAATAGGGGTATTATAGGAAAAAATTGACAAAAGTTAAAACTTGCTCAAGACCAAAACCAACTCCAAAATGTATTCTTATAATTAAGGGAGGGAGTATATAATACTACTGGAAATATATATTTTCTTATATATGTATTGTGCATGTTTAAAAAATGAACCATACTAGCTGTCATGACTTGTGACTAATGCAGCTTATGTTTCTCAGTAAGCTTATACCATGCAGATATAGTTTTGATTAAATTACACTTTTTTCCCCTTTATTGAAGAATGATGTCGTTGACATATAAATTGCAGATAAAGCGAGTTTACGAGGCCTGCCATTCATAGTAATCCTTCTAAATGTATGTGCCAAATAAAAATTTTATAAATATTAAGAAAGTTAATTTAGTTAATTATTTTTAGCAAATGTTTATTGGTTTCTTTCAAATACTCTATTTAATCATTACCCTTTTATTGATGAAAGGGTTAAGGCTTTAAAATAACCATTAATTTATACCAAATATGCGAAAGTAACCATAAATTTTTTTTAGATGTAAAAGTAACTATAAAAAATTATAAAAGAGGGCAAAATTGACCATGACGTGAATAATCTCAAACGCCCATTACTGTGGGCTTTTTAATGAAAGGTTAATGTGCTAAAAATAGCCATTAATATACTTTTTGGGTGTCTCAAATTTTGGGATTTAGAAATTAGAAATAACGTATGGGAATTAAATTGTGAAAATTGGCTAAATAATTAAACTTAATTATTTGGAAAATTCGAAATTGTTTTCCTTGTAATATTTTAAAAATAAAATCAAGAAAATAATTGTAAGAGAGAAATTTTAGAATAAAATCCAAGTAACACAAAGCCCATATACATGACACAAACCCATTCTCATTTACTTCTCTTCAAGCCCAGCACGTGACTTACATATATATATATATATATATCAACAAGATATATACCCATCAATAGTCACTGGCCTCAATACTCAATCTCAGCTCAACGTACAGCCTTCTTTCTGTATTCATTTAGCCACATACGTTTCAGTGAGTTAGTAGCAGGACCAAGCCCAATTCTTTATACCTTAAATTTTTAATATCCAAAACTCATTCAGTCCATCCAACCTACTCCCTTATTATTCATTCTTCATCGGCCCAACCACAACACTCACCCCAACCCATTATCAAATCAGTTATTCTCTCGGCAGGCACGACTGAGCAGCGCTGTGAGGGGGAAAAAAAAGCAATCAGATTTAGCCATACTCCTTCATCAGTGTATCTTCTTGGGGAGTGGGTAGGGTCCTCTGCCACTCCCCACCTCTTCTGTCCTCTTCCATGCTACTGTGTTGTTTTTGATGCAAAATAGTGACCTCATGCTTTTTTTTTTTTTTTCCTTTCTAAATATGTCGGATATTAAAAAGATATTTCAGGATACTAACCGAAGAATTAGTCTGAAAAAATAATTCGAGTCTTCGACCGATACTAAAAATATATTTGAAGATCTTATTGACATAGAAAAAATACTTCACGATTTTTAAAAATTATTTTAAAATCTTGAAAAAATATTTTAAGGTATTCACTGGTACCAATACTGAAAAAAAATATTTCATGATCTTGAAAAAAAATTCAGGGGGCTGATTGGTTATTTTTTTCAAGATTCTAAAATAATTTTTCAAGATTATGAAGTATTTTTTCAGTATCAGTCACTATCATGAAGTATCTTTTTAGTACCTTCAATACCCTGAAATATTTTTATAATCCTCAAATAATTTTTCAAGATCATAAAGTATTTTTTTAGTACCGATCAGTATCCTAAAGTATCTTTTTAATACCCAACGGTACTCTGAAATATTTAGAAAAAAGAGAGAGAGGCATGAGGTCACTGTTTTGTGTCAAAAACGACGTAGTAGCATGGAAGAGGACGGAAGAGGTGGGGAGTGGCGGAGGACCCTAGCCACTCCTGTAATATCTTGAATTTCGAGATTAGAGACTTGAAAAATAAAACTAAAGTAGGTGGACGACTATGCCCGGTTTGAGAAGAGTTGCAAGAGTGGCGAGAGATAGGAGGCCTTTCTAGAGACGAAGTAATTTGGATATAAAGGTCCCACAGGATGTTAACCGGTAGAAAGGGGGACCGATAGGGACCAATTAGGGGTTCCTTTGGACTGAGTAGGTCAAGTGTGGGGCCACTCCATGAAGTTTGAAGAGTGTCCCCTCGGAGTGTGTATTCAAGAAAGAAAAGTTTGAAAAAGATAAAGAAAAGTGCAAAGGGAACCACCCTGTTGGCTGGCGAGACACACACCGGGCCAGGTAGATCGGGAACAGAGAGGCGATAAGTGAGGGAAAAGGGAATTAAATACCATGGACCAAATGTGTGGGGCCCCTTAGGCGTCACACACCCCCTTTGGTCATTAAAAATATTTACTTGGAGAAAAAGGAAGAAAAGTCAGTGTAAAAGTCAAACCGCGGGTCCTACATTCAGAGAAAAAGGGCAAAATGGGAATAAATGGACAAAAATTAATTTGGTCAGAATTGTGGGCCCCAAATGGAGCATAAAGGGTCCTTTTGGGCAGGTGAAATGATGGAGAAATTTGGTAATTATCAAAAGTTCGGGCCACAATTGCAATTTTAAAAGTTTCGGGCCAAAACGAGTAATTTGTCCCAAAAGCAGGAAAATATCTAGATATTTTAAGGTCAATTTTGCCACTTGGAAGAACCCCAAAGCCCCTGGAAATTTCAGGAAATTCTTGGGGAAAAATTCTAGAAAAATAGATCCTCTTTATTACACAAAAGCCAGAAATTTACACCTGTTGATTCTAATTTCACCGGGTAAATTTCACCTTTATTAAAAGGTCATTTAACCTTTATTTTCACCCTTAGAACAGAATTTCCAGAATAAGGGAAGAGAGAGCTAAGCCACCTCCATAACCCAAAGCTTCAAGGCCAAGATCCCAAGTTCATTCATCGGTCTTCCGATTCTAGGTAACACCGACAACTTTATCTTCTTAAGTTCTTGCTTAAGTATTTTCGTGCAAAAGGCTGGTGCTTGGTGTTAGGGTTGGATTTTTGCATTTTTAAGGTCACTAATGGCTCTAGAACATGGTTTTGTGTAGGGTTTAGTCATAGTTTTTAGTTTCCGAACTTGAAATCACCAAAAAGTCTTGAAACTAAGTCTTTAAGCAATTTTGGAAATTTCTGGCAGTGGTGCTTCAACTCGGTTTTTAAGTAAATACCGACCGACTATTGAAGGCGGTTTTAAGTACACCGCCTCTAAAATATATTTAAAGGCGGTTCGAACGGCGGAAATACTAATCGCCGCAATATTATCATAAATTAGAGGCAGTTTTGTTAATTCGCCTCCAAATTAGTAATATAAAGGCGGTTGGTGAGGCGGTTTAATAAACCGCCTCAAATATTAACATAAATTAGAGGTGATTTATCCGCCTCCAAATTAATAATATAGCGGCGGTTTTTGAGGCGTTTTCATAAACCGCCTCCAATGTATATTTAGAGGCGGTTCTGGCGGCGGTCTTGGATAATTTTTATTTTTTAATATTTAATATTCATGTTTAAATTGTAATTATATATCCATTTCATATTTTTACCATGTTTTTCTCTTTTCAAATTTAAATAATTGATAATTGTTATAGCCCAATTATTTTGTGTTATTAAATCATAATTTTAGTTCCTTTGATGATAGAGTTATTATTATTTAATTTATAAAATCAATTTAGAGAAGTTATGTTCATTACAATTTAAATCAATGGTCAATTGTTGCAGGACAAAGTTGGTTAGCAATCAGCTTGATGGCCGCTTTTTCTAAGGAGGTATTTCTAATGGGGCGTGAATTCGAGACTTAAAAATATTTAACAGTGTTTTATATTGCTAAATGAATTATATGTTAATATTTTTTTAATATTTATAGTTATATTAGATAATTAATGCTCTCTCATATATATCTCAAACATAGAATAAATTTTATAATGTAAATTGTAATATAAACTTTATCCTATATTTAAGATATAAGATAATATATATTTGATAGAACATAAAAAGTAAAACTTAATTTAGAATCATTCAGATAACTAAAATAAAAAGAAACACTTATGATCAAGTCCCTTAGAAAATTACCTTATTGAATAAAAGAATAAAGAAAATTAATTAAAACCTTTTAATGCCGTTTCTTAAACTTTTTTTTTTTTTTAAAAAAAAAAAAAGCCAACCCAAACAAAAACCCTCAGGGGCGGGGGTTATTCATATTTTACAGCTTTAGCAGATATTGAGGAGTCATCCCTTGCTTTGAAATCTCATTATTCTCGTTGAATTATAATCTATTCACGATGTAGGGATTTTTATATCAGGAAACTTGGATGAGATAACGGAATTCGATTTTCGACGCTAAAGACTATTACTAGTGAGATGAGATAATGCAAAGCAAGGCGCCATAAAACTTGAATTAAAATCTCCCTCGTCAAATTCTATATCTGTCATTTTTTAATATTAAATTAGACTAATGCAAATTTTATAGGAATATATTACCTCATATCCTAAATTTAGGATTTAGTTTATACTACAATTTCAATGATAAAGATTTCAAATCTAGAATAAGTAAGACGAGTAATATATAAACTTAGCAGGTGAGGTGCTTTTTTTTTTTTTTTTTTTACAACACGAATTTCATTCGAGGCGTATCATTTAAGATTTACGATCAATATAAAAGTGGCATCCTTTTTTTCCCCAAAAACATTCCAACGTTTATTTTTCAACACTTTTGATGGCCCCCTAAATTTGATGCTTAATTTATGTGCTTTTTTTTTTTTTTTTATCTCTAGTGACAAAAACTTGACGTTGTAGTTTTTTGTAATTCATTCAGTTATTTCAAAGCATAGTATATAAAGTAAATTACTTTGATGTCTATAAAATTTCATACGTTATTCATAAGATATAAACAATGTTACTTTTTTCCTACAATTTATTTTTCCCGTGAACATATGACACATTAAGTTTTATGAATTAATCTCTTTATTATATCATCATTGTTTTTATTTTATTTGTTCTCTTTATTTTTTATTATTTGAATTTAAATTTTGAATTTTCCATATAAAATTTTGATATGGAAACTTTAAACGCATTTTCTCTGAAAATATTTTTAGGGAACTACCTATGCATACTTTTAGGAAATTTATAAAAATTGTAGCATATTATCTTTCAAAATTGATATTATCTTGTTATTTTTTTATTTGTAACTTGTAAATCTGTCAATAAATTTTTCCTACAATTTATTTTTCCGTGAACATATGAGACATTAAGTTTTATGAATTAATCTCTTTATTATATCATCATTGTTTTTATTTTACCTTTTCTCTTTATTTTTTATTTTTTGAATTTAAATTTTGAATTTTCCATAAAAAATTCTGATCTGGGAACTTTAAACACATTTTTCTCTGAAAATATTTTTAGGGAACCACCTATGCATAATTTTAGGAAATTTATAAAAATTGTAACATATTATCTTTCAAAATTGATATTATCTTGTTATTTTTTTATTTGTAACTTGTAAATCTGTCAATAAATTTTTTCCTACAATTTATTTTTCCCGTGAACATATGACACATTAAATTTTATGAATTAATCTCTTTATTATATCATCATTGTTTTTATTTTATTTTTTCTCTTTATTTTTTATTATTTGAATTTAAATTTTGAATTTTCCATATAAAATTCTGATCTGGAAACTTTAAACGCATTTTTCTCTGAAAATATTTTTAGGGAACCACCTATGCATACTTTTAGGAAATTTATAAAAATTGTAGCATATTATCTTTCAAAATTGATATTATACTGTTATTTTTTTATTTGTAACTTGTAAATCTGTCAATAAATTTTTTCCTACAATTTATTTTTCCCGTGAACATATGAGACATTAAGTTTTATGAATTAATCTCTTTATTATATCATCATTGTTTTTATTTTATTTTTTCTCTTTATTTTTTATTTTTTGAATTTAAATTTTGAATTTTCCATATAAAATTTCGATATGGAAACTTTAAACACATTTTTCTCTGAAAATATTTTTAGGGAACCACCTATGCATACTTATAGGAAATTTATAAAAATTGTAGCATATTATCTTTCAAAATTGATATTATACTTGTTATTTTTTTATTTGTAACTTGTAAAACTGTCAATAAATTTGTAATATAAATGAACTTTTTTACCCTTTATTTTATTTTATTTTTTATTTTTTTGTTTTTGTTTCCCCCTCACCAGCCTACTCCTTCCCAGCCCTAGGAACCGCGATCCGACTCCAAATTCCAATCGCAGCGCAGAGTGCTTAGAAGTGAGTTTTTGTCTTTCAACCCCCAAACTCAAACCCTAACACACCGGCCTGAGCACCGTCGCACGCTAGCACGTTAGCCGCCACGCGAAACGTCCGTCGCCTGACCCGCCACGTCTTCCTCTCCCTCTCCCTCTCCCTCTCACCGTCGACGTCTACCTTTTGTAAGTACTGAGTCTTGAATCTTGCTAAATTTCAAATGCCATCTCGATGCCTATTTTTTCTTGAATCTTGCTTCCTCTCACTATATCTGTATGTTCTTGTCTGTACGTTCCTCTCCCTCTCCCTCTCCCTCTCACCATCGACTTCTCACTCTCCCTCTCACTGTATTGAACTGTCTGTTATGGGAAAGCCTGTAGGCTGTATATATAGAAATTGATTGTGAGATTCTCCTTCACATCCCACTCTCGGCCCCACTACACTTGTATGTCCCCGTCTCGGGTCGCATCGTAACTCGTATAAATAATTGTGTGTGTGAATCAAAGTGCATTTTCGGCCCCACCATCTCTCAACCTCGTGTCCCGCAATTTTTTTATTCCTCCGCTTTGAATAGTGGACTAATTTAATTACTTAAAGTATATTAATTTAAAGTGAATCAAAGTGAATCAAAGTGCATTCTGTTTCTTGTATTTGTCTCTTGCAATGCAAAATCACTTAAAGTATGCTAATTTAATTACTCACGAGTTAATTAGGATAAGCTTTCTTGACAGGGTATATTTATTTTACTCTCTAACTTAATATATTATTTGAGAAATATTGAATTTCTTAGCACTCAGTTTAACCATCTTGATAAATATGTAAGCACGGCCAAGTTAACACGAACATTTATGCTTTTTTAATTTTTTGCTTTTCATTCTCCATATCGCTTTTGGATTCCACCGATCTTAGTTGATTTAGTTTTGTTTAGTTCTAGATTAAATGTGGCTTTACTATCAAAAATTTCAGTTTTGTACCTCCGAGGCATGAATAATATTGTTTAGAGCGTAATATCAATGAAGAAGTAGTATTTTGTTTACATAAATACATTTTTCTTTGGTCATGCAAAGAGAAAGGAGTTTTATGCGATTGTAATGTCATCATTGCTTGTTCTTATGAATTCATCCCTCCTGACTGGATCTTTTGTTTACGTTATATCTTTTATCAATTCTCCATGACTTTAGCTCTGTTTTCTGCTCCATTTTTTTTTTACTATCAAAGTGCTGCCCAAGTGAACGAGTTTCTCTCCAGTTGATAAGGTTAGTTCTTTCCTTCCATGTTTAAATAAAATAATTAGAAAAATTGTTATAAATTAAACTTACATGTATGAAGGATGAGAATACTTCACACTTAACATAAAGGTACTTCAAGCATTTGTATTTGCTCTATCGAGTTCGATATTTGAATTTGAAACCCGCTCCCGATATTTGCTCTAATTTGAAACCGCATTTTTTTACGCATTATGGATTATTTGCATATATCTTTATTTCATATGATTACTTTGGAGTGGTGACCGCTTCGTTGATGATAAAGTAGTGTTGATTTCTTTATCCTATTAAGCCTTGGTTGTATAAATGCATGAACACCTCTGTTTTGGATTGAAAGTAAATTAGACAAGATGGTATATTTATGAATAGCCTTGTGTATATGTAAGAAATTCGATCTTGTTGATGTGATATTTTATTTAGACATTGAAATTATTGTTTCTTGGTTGGTTGTATTTTTATAATTATTGACTTAGAATTCCCGGAGCTTGTATGCAAAGTCTGTTGGAAATCAAATTTAATTAAATCTAATTAGTTAGCTGATTAGGTGCTTATCTGAATTTAAGTTGTTAGAGATTTTAGGGATTAAGTTAGATTTTATCCTTTTGAATTTAAATCTGATTGTAATCCCGAAATAGTAGGAGTTATCTAGGTTACTGTTTTGTCGCAGATTGTTGCTGTTTAGTCGCTGAGTCTCAGCTGTATATAATTCTCATTAGTGAATGAATAAAGATATTGCATTTTGGACTCTTTCAAAACTCAACGTCGGCCTTCATAGGTTTATCTTCTGATTTAATCTCTAGCTTGAAATGTTTTTTAGAATTTTCTTCCTTGGTCATTACTAATGAAAGTACCATCAATGTTTTTATGCGAGATAAGTACTTTTACTTTCTTTTTTTTTTTGGTGCAGCCTTTATTTTGTTGGAGTAGATTTACATGGATTCCCTCTCCACTCTTTCAAAATTATGTAGAGTTTTTTCTAGAGAAAAATTCCCAGTCCCCCCCTAATGAATGTCAATTGTGATAAGGCTTGGTGGCACCTAGTTCTAAGGTTTTGGGGTTTATGACTTAGGGCAATTAGAAATAATTTGTTTGCTCACATCATAATTTGGTGATATGTAAATTTGTTTAAATGACATATTGCATTTAGAAGGCCGTGATCAATGAAAGAGTTTTGTCACAATTTTCTTTGTACTTGATATTTAGATCTTAATGATATCTTTCATTTTTCATTAAAAGAAATGACATATTGCAAATCTTTCATATAAAAGAAAATTGTAAATTCTTAATGATAGCTTGCATCGGCCTTCAATTCAGCTGTTCACACTACCAGATGATGGTGGTGAGCTTGGGTTGTAACTGGCTTGTGGTTACTATAACAATATAATCATATAGGGTCCTTCAAATCTTTTATTTCGTTGAACAAAAATATACAAAGGCTATAAAAATATAATCATATAGGGTTCTCCAAATCTCCAGGTCTGTATTTGTATGTTTCTATTTCAAAGAAAGCTAGAAAGCTAAGTACCCTGTTTGCATATTGTGATTGATTGCAAATTTGTTTTGTTTTAAAAATTTGCACTTGGTCACATCATTAAAAATCAAGTTTTAAAGAGTTCAACTCCGCTCAAATTTTATTTGCTAAATGCTAGGCTTGCTTTCTTTGTACTATGCTTGATATATGGTAAATTGATAGTCATGTTGATGCCATGATGCAATGAAAAAAAGGTGAACAAGACATTGTAGCATTTGATGTTTGTTTACAATTTTGTTTCAATGTATCAGGATGCAAATTTGGGGTCTCCAGGGCTTAAAAGATCTTCTCATGCTAGTCATGACCCGCATTGTGACGGACGGATTCATCACCTCATATTCCACCTCCATCACCACAACCACAACCTTAAATATTTTATTTAGATATTGATTTTGGATAGTATTGTTGCCATTATCCAATGTTTAGCGGATTCGAGACTTTGTTTATGGTTGTTAAACATATTTTGTTCTATGATTTTGGATAATGTATGCAAAAATACACTTTAATCTTGTGGTGAATTTATATATCTTATGCTTTTAATTAAGGGTTTTTAACATTGTATGGATATGTATCTTTGAAATGCAATAATTTTTTTCTTGGTACATCAAATGCAACAAGTTATTATTTCATTATTAGAAAAAAAAATTATTAAATTAAAACTGTAAAAAATCACCTATTAACTACCTTTCGTTATTAAAATTTAAAAAATATAAAAAAATTATTTTTATATATATTGGCTGTTAAATAATCATCTGCAAACCGTCTAAGAATGACATTCTGAGGCTATTTATATACCCCTTTTCAAGATCTTTAACCCCATGCACAACCGCCTCAGAATGACATGTTGAGGCACATAAAGAACAGCCTCGGAATGATATTTTGAGGTGGGCACAATAACCGCCTCAAAAACCGCCTCTATATCGCATTCAGAGGCGGTTGATACAAAACCGCCTCAAAATATCATTCAAAGGCGGTTAATACAAAACCGCCTCAAAATATCATTCAGAGGCGGTTGATACAATACCGCCTCTATATCTCATTCAGAGGCGGTTGATACAAAACCGCCTCAAAATCTCCTTCAGAGGCGGTTAATACACCCGCCTCAAAATATCATTCAGAGGCGGTTAAGGGAACCGCCTCTATATCACATTCAGAGGCGGTTAAAACAACCGCCTCAAAATATCATTCAGAGGCGGTTACGGGAACCGCCTCTATATGACATTCAGAGGCGGTTCCTCCAGTGGCTCATTTAAACCGCCTCACTTTGGCTCTCGACGGTGGTAACTTCGACGATTTTTCAACCGCCTGCCTAGGAAAATAGAGGCGGTTTGAACCGCCTCTAAATGCAAGTTTTCTTGTAGCGATTACACTTCCTAAGGTTCACCAAGATGTATAATTTTGTAATTTTTGGATTTTCCTACTGGGAGATAAAAATTGTCAAAGTTGCTCTGTGTGCATTAGGGCGAAATCTGACCAAGGTGTAGAAAATGTGTAACACGCCAAAATACAAGTACTCCGGCACTTTTATGTGTTTGATGTATGTGTTGCTTGCCATATATGTGTTTTGTATTGTTTGCCAAATATGCATACAGATCATGCTTGTGATTGTGTCCCTAGTGTTGAGGGTGCCTTCCAGGTTCTGCCTGTGTGGCGGCTCAACGGAGTCGGGCTTGTGATTTCTGTAATTCCGGGGCCTGTCTTGGTAAGGCGGCTCGACGGTGCGAAGACGTGTTGTGGTATATGTGCCTGTTTGCATATGCAGTATATTTGGAATATTTTTTTTGTTTACATACTCACATGGTTGCATGCATACGCATTACACATAGTGCATAAGTATTGACGGTTACTCTGGGGGCCGTTTTCGGACTCCAGACGCTTTTGTAGACACAGGGGGACGTGCTTGAGATAGAAGGACCTTTTTGGAAAGGTAAGGCCCAGTGGTGCAGTGAAGAATAGGGAATGCCCTATCACTTTGTATTTTACTTTTAGGATGACTGTATTTATTATTTCGGTATTAATGTTGGATAACTGTATCCTTAACCCTTCGGGGACTTATATTTTTTGTTTATTTTACTTTTACCAGTACAGTAGTTGCCCAACCGGTCAAATGCTCTGTTGTGATAACTCTGATATGTATTAAATAGACTTAATAATGAAGGAAAGGTAACAAGTAAAAGGAATCCCTCTAACCCGCCACCCAAAAGGGCGAGGCCGGTAGGGGTGTAACAACTCCCATCTTCTCGGCTATCAATTGTTCACGCAAGAACTGGAAAACCAGCAGTGCCATGCTTCTCCAGACCCCCACCATGCATCTTGAACCCAGCGCCATATACCTTTGTGTATTCCCTTCTCGGACCGGACCCTTAGTGTATCATATATTCCCTGCTCCTTGACTTCTCTTCATCCATATTACTTCAACCAAAGCTGAAAATCGAGAACGAGAAAGAGAGAGAGAAACATGATCATCTTTTACTCTCTTTTAGATTCAGAAAAATAGAGGCGAGAGTGTTGGTGAGAAGCATAGAGTTCAAACGTGCAAGATAGAAGCCAACCGAAGGTAAGTCATCAAGCTTATCTTCCTTATGCTATTATATTTTAGATATTTTGATTTGATTAGATTAAATTAGATTTTAGGGTTAGCTTTAGGTTTGCTTATATTAAGGCTCATATATATTCTTATTTATTCAAGGATTAATAATATAATTTAAGAAGTTCTCATTTTCTCTATCTTCAACAATATGACACACACACATATAACTTTCTTTGGTCAAGGAGTTCCTATAATATTTTTTTTTAAAAAAAAACAATAAATAGACAACCTACATTGCATTTGCGTATTGACTTGGTTTAGTTTATGTAATTTGCAAATTTCCCTATCTGATCACCTTATAAGAAATGAGTATGTTAGAACAAAGAAGCAAACAAACAATTTGACTAAGCAAAACAAATCTCTGTGGTGAGATTACGGATGATCAATTCAGAGAAACACCATCATGTGCCTCTAGAAACAATTCGATCTACCTAGCAGAAGGAGGTAAGTATGATCCAGACTGAGAATAAATTGTTTCCAATGTAGTGTTTGAGATTACACTGCTGCTCTCTCCACTCTCAAGCGGTATTTCCATAGCCAAACATTGCTTTAGATCTACTGCAACTGAACTTATATCAGGTCTTTGGATCGCTGTTGGTGTAATGCAAGACATGGCTATCTCTAGAAATTTCCATGCTGAAGCACTACTGAATTTTCCTTCTAATCTTGGATCCGCAATGGCTTGTATATCCCCAATCTCAAGCTTTGGATTGACCCAATCAGATATGTGACGTTTTTCATCTGATGTTATGGTTATTGCTCGCTGTCCAGTCATTAGCTCAAGCAGAATTACCCCAAAACTATAAACATCACTTTTTTTGTTCAAGTTTCCAGATCTATGGAACCTGCAAATTTTTCAACATTAATTAGTCTTTTAAGAATTTGATTAAGCTAAGCATGTGGTTTATTTTTAACCATCAATGCTGAATTTCAAGGCTGTGGATATTACTTTAAGTTGCAATTCTGATTGCCAGCTAGACAGGTCTGAATAATATGAACAAGATGGCTATAATCTATTATAGTCTGGGAAGGGACAAATGCCCACAGTTTTAGCCTTGCAAGTAGAGATACTATTTCTAGAATTATAAAAAATTTATGATATAACAACATACTCAGGATCAAGGTAGCCAAATGTGCCTGCAGGGCGAGTTGTAATATGACTGTCAGTATTATTGGCAAAAGCTTTAGAGAGTCCAAAATCTGCAATCTTGGCAAGCATGTTCTCACTCAGCAAGATGTTAGAAGATTTCAGGTCTCTATGAATTATTGGTGGCTTACAACCATTATGTAAATAATCCAATCCTACATTTCCAATTGACCAAGTAAAGTGAACGCTTAGCTATAATAAAGGTAAAGAAATAAATTAAATGACAAAGGGAAATGAACTGCCAATGCAATGATGGGAAGGAGATTAATTAAAAGTCTACAAACCACTTGCTGTATCCAATGCAATTTGAAGTCTTTCGTTCCACTTCAAAATATCTGGGTTCTTATCTGCAAAACACTTTATTTAATTTTAGCACCTAATCTTAATATATCTATAGAGAGAGAGGGAGAATTGTAGAATTGACATTAAATTATTAGGAGAAAATGGAAAAAGTCCCCCATTAAAAATTTAATTGATGAGAAGGATCTAAAAGAATTAATAAACTTAAAAATTAAGCATTAACAAACCTGACAATAAGTTCCGAGATTTCCCTTTGCCATGTATTCATAAATCAGCGCTCTCATGTCACCATCATCACAAAAGCCAACAAGAGAAACTAGATTTTTATGATAAATAAAGGACAACAGTTTTACCTGCATTAAATTTGAACCTAATCTTCATAAATAGTTTAGTGGTACTATAATATAATATAAACGAATTGGATGAAAATCAAAGATAATTAATCAATAATGATTTTCATTTCTAACCTCTGATTGAAACTCGTTAAACCCTTGCTGTGATGACTTAGAAAGTAACTTAACCGCAACTTGTGATCCATCTTCTGATCCATCTTCTAGTCTTCCAAGGTACACCTTTCCAAATCCCCCTTCTCCAATTTCAGTTTCAAAGTCATTGGTAATTCTATGAACTTCAGCTTGAGAAAATCCTTGATTCTTTGATTTAATCTGATCATCTTTCTTGGATGACAATAATACTGCAGCAGCGTACAATAAAATTTCAAAAATATCTGTGTAATTGAACTTCTGTTTTGTTAGATAAAATACAAGAAATGTACTTGGCAATATTTTACAGCAAAATTTTCCATTTCCCATAAAAAAGAATTCCAAACAATGACCATCTATTCAAAATACTAATCAAGAGGACGAATTTGCAAAACTTTTAAAAGATTCGTACAAGAAAAATAACTATAAAGAATATAATTAAAGAAAAGGGGCACCTTATCACCTTTCTTAATTCTTTTATGTTTGCAGAGCATCAAAGAAATGTAGACTATTATTGCAAGAACTGCCACAGAAGCTACGGCCGCAACAAGTGGTTTTATGAACTTTTTTCTAATGGTTTTGCAAGAGCCTGTCCGACAGAGACCAGGATTTGCATCCAAACTAAGAAAAAATAACACCAATAATATGAGTAGTGAATCGATGATTTGCATGTACGAAATAATGAGGGCTACATAAACGTACATCAAAATTAAACCAGTAGTTGACTTCTCCCTCAGAGCCTTGGGAATTGAGCCTGTGAGATTATTCCCTCTCAAATTACTGAAAATGCATCACGAGAGATAAATTGCAAAACTTTGTCAACAAGAAAAGGGTATTGCTATGCTAAAGTACGGTTGCAACTCACAGCAGTTTCAAATTGTGTAGTTCTGCTAAGGATTCTGGTATTTCTCCTGTTAATTGGTTGTTCGACAAATCCCTTCAATGTGACACTCATAATTATTACCATCACACATAATTATTAAATGAGAGCCATGCCTTTTAGATAGACAAAGTGAATCTGTTTGCTTGCTAAGCGCTTTATTTAGTAAGGAGAGTTAAGCTTATCTGGACTGTCCAGATCTAATTTTAGAAAAAAAGTAATTTTTTAAATAAAAAATCACTTTTGCAAAAAAAAAAAAAAAAAAAAAAAAAATAGTCAAGAGATTATTATTTTTATTTTATACCCATTAAAATAAGTTTATTAAAAAAATTATAGATTTTTAAAAAAGATCGAATCTGGATCATCCATGGATGCTTTGCTCTCCCTGCTAAGCAAAGCGCTTACTTAGCAGGGAAACCGATTCTGATTGCAATGTGCATTTTCCATATAGCATGGGGAATAGAAGTTGTCCTTGCATACTGACTTACAAGGCCTCCAACGTCATGAGTCTGGAGAATGAATTTACAATCTGTCCTGTCATTTTGCTTGAGCTCATGTTCCTGTTTACAAATTGTTAGTAATCAAAATGTTGCCACGAAAAACACAAGCAAAAATAAAAGAGATTGAAGTCAAAGTAAAGACAAACACTTTCGCACTACTTAAATAATAGTAGTACTACCTTCATTCCTTAATTCAAGAACTAGTTGAGGTTTGAATTTTGTTCCAGATATAAAACCACAATCTACTTTGTCCTCTATATTTATCATTTTTTCTGAACTATCCCCATTGAATACATGTTATCAAGAGAGAGTTTTGATCTATCTGAGGTAGTTTCAATGCAAATCATTCAATAATTATTTTAGGCAAATCAAAACAATTTTTTTAAAAAAAAAATAATAACTAATTTAACTATTTTCCGTCATCTATATAATTTAGTTAAATAGATATATTAAGGACCAGAGGTAGTGTATTATATGACACAAACATACATGTACTTGGAATATCAAAGACAAATACTCACAACGAAGTGACCCTTGGAATGCTCTCAGAGTAATTACAAGCCACACCCTCCCATATATAATCTCTTGGCATGCAAGGATCACCTTGCCAACTGATTCTCATGATGTTATTATAAGCATGTTTGATCTCCCGCATTGCATCAACTGTTAAATGTATGGAAGTAACCTTGTGATCTATTAAATATAAGAAAATATGAAATACGATAGTAATTAAAAAAAAAAAAAAAAAAAAAAGGTGTTCAAAAGCAACAGCTTCTGGCTTTGATTGATGAAAGAAAGATAAGATAATAAAATAAATCAATTAGTATATACTTACCATCTCCTTCATGAGTTGGGCTATTAGGTTGGGGTAGTGCTCTATAAATCTCATATGCATTGATCATGGGGGGTAAACCAGAACCTGGGGCTGATGTGATTGAAATACGAGTTATGTTTACCCCTTTCGGAATTCTCTTAACCAAGGTATAGACATCCTGGTATTTAAGAGTTACAATCTCTTGGATCGTATCGGTGAAAGTAATTTCCATGCTTCTTACTTGACCCTTAGAATGCTCCTCGAAATCGAAAAAATGAAGGTAAGCATAGTGTTCGCTATCTGCTGTAAAATTAATCACTTTCAAGTTGATATATAAGGAAGACGAAACATTCAGTGCTTTGACTGCAGTTCTTAACACTTCATTTGGTAGTCTGTACTCTTTCACATCACTGTTAATTGCTTCTGATGTGAAGAATCTCACGGAGTTGTCCATGTTTCCATTGAACCAGGACCTGCCATAGATATCATCTGCATATCTGCACTATTGCGTCTTTAGAAGATATAAATGAACTCTACTAATAAGTATGACTCATTAGACTAAAAGTCACATTGTTTAGACCTCACATCAGGTTATCAAGATGACTTTTTAGACCTTAGACCTAATATGCATCAAGGTTTAAATGTTTGTCTTTCTAGACCTAACATTGAGAACCGGTCTAGAAAATGAAAACACTTTTCAATAATGGTTCTCCCTAGCTAAAAAGCACTTCCAAAATATAAGAGCTAAATTATGTAATTTAAAAAATTAGTTAAAATTGGTTAAAGATTATAAATATGTAAAAAATATAACTTACTTTCCTAGAAAAAATTATGTGGAAAAAAATTGAGAGACAATGAGTGGGAAAAATTAGTTAATTAATTGTAAAATTGAAAAAAAAAAAACATTAAAAAGATTACAAAAAAAACTCATTTTTTAACAAACCACACCACTCACAAGTTTGTCTTATATTTTGAATAAGTCCATCTTTTGTTTCGTATAAAAACTCATTTTTTAACTGGTCTAAATGTCCATCTTGTACAAGTGTTATTAAGAGCAATTAAACAACACATGTCAGGAGACGCATATATACCTGATAAATCTAAGGTCTTCAGACATACCCAAGTTAACACAGGTCATGAGGCCTAATGGCAGCAAACTAGATGTAGCTCTATATATAGAATTTGACAAAGGCCATAGTTCTAACAACGAAATAAAAGGTATCCCTTCACCGACGTTGATAAGACAGACATCGATGTAGTTTGTCGGGGACACTTGAATGACTCTTATTCGTTGAATAGTCCTGACATTCTCGAACTTAATTTCTGCCCAGAAATTGACGCCAAGATGTAAATGAAAGTATGGGATAGAGTTTTTGTCGTCGTAGTCTCCATATGACATGTAAGCTCTAATGAGATAGTTGTTGTGTTTTCCTTGTTTGGGTTTGAGTGTGTAGCAATTCCTTTTCCCTTGTGGAAAACTTCTCAGTGTTCTCATTTGTTCCCCAACTTGTTCTTGTCTATTATCAAATGAGTGATAAGAAGATATATTGTATATTTTTCCAGATTCTACAAACTCTGCATTATCTGCCTCATGATGAAATCCATATGAATCCTGACTTTCGTGAGTTAATCCACAATCAATGCTTATCTCCCCTAATTAAATTGGGAAACAAAAATAAAGGAGGTTAATGTCAGAAATAAAATTCATTTATACATTGATGTTCAAATTTCATGCAACGAGCAGGAAATGAAAACACGTCTATTTATGGTGAAATATATGGTTATAGACAGCATAATAAACATTAAGACAAAAAGATGTTCTTTCTTCTCAATACAAAGCATATAGTGGTGTTGTTTCAGCAACGAATTTTCACTGTTCAGATCAAGTTTGGATAGTACAGACATTTTCTATGAGTTTTGGTTAAAGTTTCAGAAGAAACAAAAATTGAAATATCCCTCCATCACCTAATATATATGAAATCGGTTTTTTTTTGGCGCCGGGGGGGGGGGGGGGGATCACATTTCCTATTTTGCCCCAATAAATAGATGTACTATTACCCCCAATAAATAGATATACTATGTAGTAGTTGGATAACAAATGAATAATAAATGAATTTCTTTTTAAAAAAAAAAAAAATCAAATTAAGTATTCATTGATTGGCAAAAAAAAAGAATAAGTGTTCATTGAAATTAAGGATTTAATAAGAAATGTATTTTTATATTTTGTTAATTATATATAATAGAGGAGTAAAATTTATATTTTAACGGTAAATATTAAAATTTATAATATTGATAATATACAAATTAAATTTGAAATATGAATGTTGAACTATGAACCGACTAAGACAATTGGGAATCAAATTTTTTTTTTTAGAAACCTTCATAATAAATCATACAACTGATAAGTACATGCAATTCATCATAGAAAACTTAGATCCTTAACTAACACTCCTATATGACAAAATGATTGATAAATAAATTCACGTTACGATCTAATAGGATTCATATATATGACACCTCATACAAGGCAAAAACGACATATATACTAATATAAACTTATGTGGAAGTGATGTCAACGTTTTTGAAGACTTACTTAAAATTTAGTCAAAATCGAAATAAGTTTTTCCATGTTATAAGTCTAACTTAAGTTATTAGTTTTAAAATCATAGCTACGATAACTCGCCCAAGCTTTTTGAAATGAAGAAAAACAAACAATCAGAAATTTCCGACCGGAATTAAAATTTATGGGGACAAACAATAAAAAAAAAAAAAAATTCAAACGAGTTTGGGACATCAGGTATCCAAATTCCAGTTCAAATTCACACACACCCACACACACAATGAATAAATCTAAGTGCTTACTGTCTGTATCAGTATCACCATCAGATGCAGCAACTTGGGATGACTTCCGAAGATTGATGATAGAAGAAACAGACACAAGCAAAGCAACAATCCAAAGTGGTGAGATCTTCATGGTTTTTTCAAAGTTTTCAGCAAAGAGAACAAGACAAGAGAGAGGGAGGGAGGGAAAGAGAATGAACTGAGGATCAAGAGTTGAGACCATTATCAGTTGGGACAAATTAAGCACTGAGTTATGGGCTAGCATGCAATAAAAGGAAATTAATAATTAATAAATGTTAGTACTATGAAAAGAAGTGTCTTTGGAAAAGGGAAAAGTGGTTTGAGCAAAAAGAAGGAAAAATAAATTATCACAGGTTAGTGATTGGATTAATTTACACCTCGCTTCAGAAAACGACAACGTCACATTATTACATTTTACTCCAAAGATAAAAGTTGACTCAATGATTTTTTTTTTTTTTTTTTTTTTAATCCCACCTAATTCATTAGAACTTTTAGTTCGACTAATTTGGATTCGGATCTTAGTGACAAGGACTCAATGAAATTTTTTGTTCAAACAATATTCCTAGCAACCTTTTTTTTTTTTTTTTTTTGTCTTGGGGTCATTCCTAACTCTTTTCTTCCCCATTCATTCTGTTCAACTTTTTTCGTTAGTTTTTTTTTAAAAAAAAAAATCAGCTTTTTCGTTAGTTTTATGGAGTTTGGTAAATAATTTTTTCATTAATTATATGGTTATTTATAAAAAAAATTAAATATGAAATATAATTTTTTATTTAAATATTTATGTCTTAATTTTAGGCGTTGAAATTATGATTATTCCGAATGAGTTTAAAAATATAAACCATTTTTACATATAAAACTTTTTCTTCTTCAATAAATAATTAATATCTATCTTTTTTTTATTTCAAATTATTTGATATGAAATTAACTTAATTAATCTTTATAAATAACGAAGTTCAAAGTTTTCCTTGACACAAGTAGATTTATTTTCTTATAAAAGACAAAAAGGTTGTCTAAAACAAATATGAGCACACACAAATTAAAGTTTTCTTATGGGTTTTGAAGTTTTTTGTTTCTGTTTTTTTTTTTTTTTTTTTTTTTTTTTTTTTTGGGTGTGCCATTTTGTGTCAATTTTATTTATGCCTTAATGGTCTTTATTTTGCGTAGTTTGTTAGTTTTTTATCCGACAAAATGATATTTTTGGAAGAGTAATAGGTTTTTTTTTTTTAAAAAAAAAAAAAGAAGCTGAATTTCTTATATAAGCTGTAAGTCACAAAAATGTGATAATTGAGCTGATGTGGAATATATATAAAAGAAATGATACTTTATGGGAAGGATATATAGAAAATAAAGATTAATTAAATGAAAGGAATCAAGCGGAGTGGTGGGTAGGTGAAATAAAGCAAAAGCAAAGAAAATAAAAAGATGGTTGTGGACATATAAAATAAATTAATGATACTTTCATCCAGTGCGCGCACATGATTAATACGGATTAATTATTTTTTGTTATTTCAGTTATCTCAGGCAATATTATTCTATCTAAACCTTCTAGAGGCGTACCCAAGCCATGTAACCAAAAAAAAAAAAAAGACTAATTGATGCTAAATTGTAATACTGTCAGACGCTAATCATCAAATTAGAACCTTAAAATGCAAACCGTTAGATTAAAACAGTTGTTAGATCAATAAAGCCTAACTGTTAGGTTTGTTTCCAACTTTTATATAAACCAATATAATGCCCTGCTAGGGGGCATGTATTTTTAAGTGAGATTTAGAGAGAAAATCTAGGGAGGGTCTCTTTATAAGCTCATTTCTTTTTCTTACTAGTTTTCTTCTTTCAATAATTTTTTTTACTACATATCTCCAGTTTTAAATGTAGGATTGGAGGAATATTAACTATCTTTACATTCTTGCATTTTTATTTCTATCTTTATTAATCACATTTATTTTCCTCCACTTTAATTTGTATATTTTGTTTTTTGATAATATCGTTATTTTGACACTCTTTTAATTTTTGTTTTTAATATTCTTACATGGTTATCGTCTGATTTGTTGGACTATATTTACATTGTTTTAATTTATTATTTTTATCTTCTTGTACTAATATTTTATAGAATTTATTATTTATCTGCCGCATATATTAATCAACTAGTAGTCCTTTTGTTTACTACCATGGTCTGTAACTGGGTTTTTAGAAGATCCTTATCATTTGGTATCAAAACCAAACTACTTAGAAGACAAGATGCCACACAAAAATCCATGACAAGATCCACATCTAGTAATTTGGTATCAAACCATATTCATAGAGGATCCATATCATTTGTTATTAGAGTAATTTTAACCTTTAGTCACTTCGGATTAAATAAAAATAAAGAACGAATAGTAATGCAATATAATGTACACAATCCAAATCATTTTCTTACGGGGAGCCTCTTTATTTAAAATTATAGAATAAAATATGTGACATAATCATTAATTTGGGTTTAGAAAATGGATAAAAATATGTGACATGAGCATTAATTTGGGTTTGAAAATGGTTTTTACATTTGTGAGATGCAATGGAATTTAAATTCTAAACGACTCTTTTTGTTGTTTTCAAAAAAAAAAAAAAAATAGTGAGTGAATGAATGAAAATTGGATTTATGGAAATTTAGTGATGAGATAATCCTTGGAAAAGAAACAACGGCTTTTGAAAAAGCTTGTTTAATGATAGGAGTGAATTAATGTACCGAGTCTAATTAAAAAACCCAAACACCGTTTGGGTCAAGTGAGTTTAACATATGATTGTCCTAAAAGCTAGATAAATAGCCACTTTCCAATGCACTTTTGAAAATCACTTGCTTTACAATCCAAATTGAGTTGATAAAAAACTTGTTTTTCTAATTTTGAATGCTGGCCGAAAGGCTCAATAGCAACACATGTCAATCAATATAATATCCAACAACTACGCAAGACAGAACAATATCAATGAGTGCAAATATAATTAAATATATAATCAAAGCTCAAATCATACAACTCAATCCAAATCACACATAATCTCAGTCTCAATTCCAACGAATTACATCCTAACAGAAAAACCATTACAGCTCGAGAAAAATAATTAAAAATTAAACACTCCCCTAATTGAAGCTTTCAAGCTCAAGCTCTAGCATCTGTCTCCAAGAAGCACAAGGAATTCAGCCACTCATATGTCCAAATTCAGCTCGAACAAACTCAAGCCGGTAAACACACGATGGAGCTAACCTTGGACAACCAGGATTATTAGAAATATAGCAAAGAAACGATTACTTGACTAAACAAAAAAAAGTCTCTCTAGTTGGATTGGACGATTGGTTCGGAGAGACTGCTTGGCTCTGCAAATATATAATGTAACACCCCAATTTTCAACAACAAAATACTTAACGAAAATATTTTAAACATTGCCAATAAAGATGTTCAAGTTTCAAATCATAAAAATAAAACTTTAATTCAACTAAATCCCACTTCATAACATTAAATTAAATCCCTAAAATTTTTCAAAAATAAAAATGAAAAGAGAAGTCTATGGTCACAACAAATAAAACAGCATAACTGAGCCTTCAAGGCTCATTCCATAGGTTCCTCCCGGCCTTGCTCCCCACTAGAATAATCACCCGTAAATTGTTAATATGGGGTGTGAAAAACTATTGAAAGTTTCTACCGCACACAAGCAAATCACATATGACAAAGAAGAAGCTAATATATATATATATATATATATATATATGTTTTTGTATATACCAAATCCTCATACAACAGCACTTCAAATTTAATCATCATTATAAATATGTACTTTCATCATATAATGTAGTGTACAAGTATATATAAATATGCAATATGCAATTTCCTTTATAACAACGTCCATCTTTATGCCCGTTGAGATTGGAGTCGTAGACTAACACATAGTCCAACAGAAGACCAATCCATTTGGTTGGATTGTCTCAAACTCACCAGTTCTTAAGATAAACTCGGGCAAAGGTGTAGAGCTTAAGTCTGGCCAACGGCTCCCCTCTTTAAAGAACACAATTAAAGAGGTGTCACCTTATCCCACAGATCCAATGCAATCCCAGTCAAAGGAATACATGGAAGAAGGGGCCATGACAACGATCATCCACTGTGCACCAAGTGATGGCATACTACATGATAAGAGCTCATACAAATCCCTCCTTATCCAACTCATTACAAAGATAGCCCCCATGACAAACATATTCAATAATGATAAATCATGCTTTTACTTATATCAACCATAATCATTTTAAACATGCCAAGAAGGAATAATATAATAATTACTTAACCAGCTATTATATATATATATATATATATAATGGGTTTATCGTTTATCATGTCACTTGACATAAGATTATGTCAAGTCACTCCAAAACTACGTCGTTTTGGAAGTTAAGGGAATTAATAAGAGGTGTTTTTGTATTTATTATATGAATTTTACCAAAAGATCTTTCATTAATTCCTCTAACTCCAAAACCATGTTGTTTTGAGAGTTGATTAATTCTTCTAACCCCAAAACGACATAGTTTTGGGGTGACTTAACATAACCTTATGTCAAGTGACATGATAAATGAAAACCCCATATATTATATCATACTATTAAATTGGAACAATTTACCATACATACACATATACATTTAAATCAGTCCATTTATTTTATAAAACATGTTCATGCACAATCATACATAATTTACAAGTATATGGGAGAATATTCAAAATTACATGTTACTCTCTAGTGTACAAATAATCACACAAGAGCTACTTTAAACCTCTTAATGAGAGTTTGAAAAGTCACAAACATAAATATCTATTACTATCTTTCTCAAAACTATTCTAAAGTTATTCTAATGCTATTTTACAACATAAATCTACCCATTTAAAAATTTATATAGTATAAATATATTTTTATTAATTACAACATATTTACTTTTAGATTTAAATTCATTATATATAGAAAAGACAACGTGGGAGGGAGTGAATAAAATTTTTGGTACGGACAGTATAAATCAATCGAGAGAAAAATTGTGGTTCTTGGAAAATTGGGAAGATCTGCACACAAGTACATTGAATGTGGAATCTTGTAAAAATGGACAAACATGAATATATAAAAGCACACATACACACGCAGCCCCTTGTGGAGTTACAAAAAGCTATATAGGTATATCTGGCGCAGTAACTTCTTCATGGAAGAAAGAAAAAGGAACAAGTAGTTTGAAAAGACCAGGAGAGAGAACGAATCACTCTCAAACATACACGTGAAAGGTTAAGAAAGTGGGCTTGAAAAAAAAAAAAAAATATATATATATATAAAAGAGAGCACACACATCAATTGCTGCACTGTAATGGAATAGGAAGAGAGAGAGTCTGAAAAATTCTTTTAGCGGGTTAAGGTATTGACAAGACAAGACATAGTAGAAATCGAACCAAAAGACTGATATTAAGCAAAACCAACGCACCATGCAGTTTGGGTGGATTCGGCGCGGCAGGAATGAGAAAGAAATAAACACGCACCTAAACCTAATAGCTGATGGAGTCGGGTCCCGGCGTGGAGAATGTGTGGAGTGCCAAGGAGAACAGTGTCTATTTGGAGGTTGCCAAAACTTAAATTTTGGAGATAAGACTTAGATTTGTCAAACTGTTAAACTTTTTTTAAGGAAGTTATTCTGCATCAAATTTAGGTTTTGTAAAAGTTTGCCAAACATCTATAATCTAAAAGCTATTATCTTTGACCCCAAAAAAAAAAAAAAGAAGCTATTATCCAAAAGTTATTTTCTAAAAATCATTTTTACCTCGTAAATCCTAAAAGCTATTGTCCAAAAGCCATTTTTACCTCATAAATCGGAAATCATTTTTTTCAGTACCGGTGAATACCCGAAATATTTCATGATTTTAAAAATTATTTTAGGATATTAAGAAAATATTTCAAAGTAACAACTGATCTTGAAAAAAAATATTTTAGAACCGATGGGTACTAAAAAGATACTTAATACCGATCGCATCTTGAAAAGATACTTCTCATGGTCTTAAAAATTTATTTTAGGATTTTGAAAAAATATTTCGGGGTAACAACTGATCTTGAAAAAATATGTTATGGTACTAATGAGATACTAAAGAGATATTTAATACCGATCGATGAAAAGATATTCTCATGGTCTTAAAACTTTATTTTAGGATATTGAAAAAAATATTTCGTGGTCTTTGACAATATTAACTTTTGGAAAAGAGTGTGTGGTAAACTTGTGACAAAATCTAGGTTTAACAGTATTTATGTAAAAGGATTTAGGGGTAGGGTTTGGCTCTCTCATTAAAATATGATTATTTTATAAGATATAATAATATATATTTATATTCTCTCTAATCCCTTTCTTTCTTTCTTTTTTTAATTTTATTTAGATATAGATCACGTTATTTCATAAAGATATTTTCCCTATATATTTTCTTTTCATTCTTACTTTTGTCCATATCATTTATCGTTATTAATTAATCAAAATATTTATTTATTTATTATTATTTTGTTTTATTACCTATTAAACCACAACTGACTCTCTAAATCCTAAAATCCAGGATGTTACATATAACCCTACCTAGCACATGGAACTGAGTTTGATTCTGGAAAATAAAAGATAGTCAATGAAGAACTAGAACTTCCACTACTGTTATCACTTTCTGCACTTTGAAGGGATATTTCCAAACCCAAACATTCCTTCAAATCAGCTACCACATGACCTATATCAGGCCTCTGAATTGCAACTGATGGAATGCAAGACATGGCTATCTCCAAGAACTTCTATGCTGAAGCAGTACTGAATTTTCCCTCCAATCTCGGATCCATTATGGATTGGATGTCCCCACTCTCCAGCTTGGGACCCACCCAATCAGATATGTGATTTGTGTTTCCAGGTGGTCCTGTTACTGCAGGCCGACCACTCATAAGCTCAAATAAAATTATCCCAAAACTATAAACATCGCTTTTCTTAGTCAGGTTTCCAGAGCTATGGAATCTGTAATATTTCCAAACTATCCATCAAGAAATTTCCATTTTCAAGATATTATACTCAATTTTGCTAAAAGTTGAGCTATATATAGATGTTCAGTATTGGAGAAATTTCAATGATTTTTTTTTTTTTTTTCAACATTATGGAATCCATAAATCTGGCATGAATAATTAGACCTCGAAAAAATTAAGCTAAGCAAATGTAATATTTTGGGCACAATCACTGCTACATCTTCAGTTGTTGATTATTTTGAGTTGCACTTATTTATATATGTGTGTGTGTGTGTTTGAAATTATGTTATTCTACTTTTCTAGGTAAATAGAACACATTTCTTTCTTTTAAATGAATTACCTAAAAGTTAATTAGAGAGTTTTGCCATCAGGAAGTGGGAAGAAAAGTTTAGAATTTTTTTTTTTTTTTTTTTGGGGGGGGGGGGAAGGTACTCAGGATCAAGCTAAGGTAACCTATTGTGCCAGCTGGACGAGTTCAGAACTGAGTGTTAGTATCATCCAAAAAAGCTCTGGACAATCCAAAGTCAGCAAGCTTGGCTTGCATCTTTTTGCTTAGCAATATGTTGGAAGTTTTTACATTTCCATGGATTATTTCTGGCTTACAACCATTATGTAGATAGTCCAATCCTGCATTTTCATTGAGCAACAAGATCATTTCCAAAGCTAAAATACAGGGAAAAAGATCATTGAAAACAATGAAAATTAAAAGAATAAAAGAAAAGGAACATGGATTGAAAATTTCAAAGAGGGGAAAAGAGTATTTTACACACCACATGCTGCATTCAATGCTATCTGAAGTCTCTCATCCCATTTCAGAGGACATGGGTTCTTATCTGCAAAATATTAAGGTCATGTGCATAGAAAAATGCCAAGTCATGTACCCCTCAAAACAAGTAAATGACCTATGACTTAGTGACCATCCTTTCTTTTGCCTTTTTAATTTTTCAGAAATTATCATCTCAATGTAATTTGAGAGAGATGCCGAAGTCCAGTGAAGAATTTCCATCAAAAAATTCAAAAATTCAGTTATATGGAGAGAGTTCTAGCCATTATGGGATGGACAAAGTACTAAATATTTGTATACGAATGAGCATAATTAATTACAATTTTCAATTCATTGCCTTGATGCTTCTTGGAGCAATATTGTCACGACACATCATAAAGCAATATTTAGAGAGATTTGTAAGTAGCTAGAGGAACAAAAACGCCTTTGTGTGAGCGAGATTGCACTTCTCAGTTGATCCTATTTATGAGTCATTTCCATCATATCTCACCGGAACAAACAAAAACCTTTATTAATTATACTTTAAAATTTAACAACTTTCTAATTTTACCCCTATTTAATACTACCTCCAATCTTAAATATTCCATATGGTTTTTATAAGAGATCAACAACCGAATTTCATGGTTAAAAAAGGTGGTGACGGACCACTGAGGTGGTGTGATGGTGTGTCCGTGAAAAGGAGGGAGGTGATGGTGAAGAAACATGGTGATCTCCAATCTTTGTTCTCAAGCTCCTCTTATTCGTGGCGTCTCCTTCTTGGCTGCCACCTCTGCTCTAGTCTTTGATATCTCTTTGGAGGAACAAGGTGGTGAATGATGCATGAGAGAGGGAAGGTCGAAGCTTAGTTGCGGCCTTAGTGGTTGTTAGGAAATATTCTGTATTTATTAGGTATTAATTATGTATTGATTAGGTATTGTGTTAGGAAATATTCTGTATTTATTAGGTATTAATTATGTATTGATTAGGTATTGATTAGGTATTATTCGTAATTATGTTTAGGGATTCACACGTCTAATTTCGTCATTATAATTACGCGTCTGATTACGCGTCTTGTCTCTCTTGTATAAATACACCTCTCTTATACATGAAAGAATATACTTTCCAGACTATATTTCTCTCTTTCTCTCGGTTTAACATGGTATCGAGCACGTGCTCGTTTTTTAGCGTCAATTTCCGGGTTTCGTCGGCCTACACGGTGAGCTCCGACGGTATGTGACAGAGAGAGAGGAGAGCAAAATCGAGTTCATTTTCCGACGCGGTTTCGGGTTTGGTCCTTGTGTGGCCTCGTTATGATTTGGCGGTGTAGTCGCTTTGTTTTTTGTTGGGTTTGCAGATTTGTTACCGCTATTGCCGTTTTTATTGGCTTCTTTGTAATATTCATCATTTGTGTGGATCTCGATTCCTTGCTATGATCGACTCTAAACCAAGTACCGCAACCGAGCTTGTCCCTCGTTTCAAATAAAATTACCGAACATAAATTGAACTTGACAAATTATTCTGGATTTGGATCAAAACCATCCGTATGTATTTGCCGAGTATTGAGAAAGAGGGTCATTTGACGAAGCCTTTCCGACGGATGACTCCAAAATGGCATGGACTCGCGCCGATGCCCATCTGTTCTTACAGATTCAGAATTCCATCGATGGAGACATTCTTCCTCAGGTTAGTCATTGCAATACGGTTAAGGAGCTTATTGACTACCTGGAGTTCTTGTATTCCGGAAAGGGGAACATTACTAGGATGCATGAAGTTTGTAAAGGGTTCTACCGAGCTGACTAACACGGCCGTCCCTTGAAGAGTTTCTACACAGAGTTCAAAAAGATGTATGAGGAAATGCTAAGGTTAATGCCACCAACCACCGATCTTCAAGCGCAAATTGATAATATGGAAAAACTAGCCATGATGAGTTTCCTTACTGTTTGGACCCTTCTTATGAGACTATTCGTTCTCAGATCTTGTCCAGCTCTGAACTTCCATCTCTTCGGGATGTGTATTCACGTGTGTTGCGTGCGGCCGACAAAGATGGTCCACCCAACCTCTCAATCTAATACCAAAGTGTTTTAATGGTTAGGCCCGACAAATGCTAGAAATCCGGGTATTCACGGTCAGGTCCTTCTTACGAAGTTGGTAATTCTGCACCCAAAAACCCTAGTGGTGGGATTATTTGCTACTATTGTAAGGAACCTGGTCATACAAAAAGATATTGTCGTAAGTTGCAACAGTAAAACTGACGTAGTGGATCTCGCTCATATGGCCCGATATCCGACAATACTTTTGAGGATCCGACCGCACTTGCTACAGTAACTCGACTCGTGCCTTGCTACTTCTTCCTCGAAGTGGATCATCGATTCGGTGCCACTCGATCATATGACAGTAACCATCATTTGTTCTCTTCATATGTACCGTATGCCAACCCGTCGTCCATCACAATTGCAAATAGCTCTTACTCCCGTGTTCTAGGGTTGGGCATCGTTCACCCTACCCCGTCTCTGTTTCCTTATCATCCGTCCTTAATGTTCCCGATCTTGCTTTCAACCTTTTATCCCCTAGCAAGCTTACTCGTCACTTAAATTGTTTCATCTCACTTTTCCCCGACCATTGTTTAATTCAAGATCTTACGACGAAGCGGATTATTGGTAAGGGGTACTAATCAAGGCGGTCATTACTTCCTTGAGGATCGGTGCCGCGTTTCGTTGCTTGCTCGTGGTTCTTCTCCTTTTGCCATTCATTGTTGGTTGGGACATGTTCCTTTGTCGTCTTTAAAGAGGTTGTATCCTCAATTTCATCATATGTCTTCCTTAGAGTGTGAGTCGTGTCGCTTGCAAAACATCACCGTGTTCATCCGCACCTCGCGTCAATAAAAGGGTCTGCGTCCCGTTTGATTTAGTTCATTCCGATATTTGGGGTCCTTGTCATGTTGAGTCCAAATCTGGTTTTCGGTACTTTGTTACCTTTGTTGATGATTTCTCTCGCACCACCTGGTTGTATGTGACGAAAAATCGTTTAGAGTTGTTTTCTCACTTTAGCAATTTTTGTGCTGAAATCAAAACTCAATTTGGTGTCACTATAAAAACATTACGAAGTGACAATGCTAAATAATATTGTTCTACCCAATTTCAAAACTATATGCTCCGAATGGCATGATTCATCGCCCTCGTGTCCAGATACACCGGCTCAAAATGGTGTTGCTGAAAGAAAAAACCGACACTTATTAGAAGTAGCTCGTGCTCTCATGTTTCAAATGAAAGCTCCAAAACCTTTATGGGCTGATGTCGTGTCTCATCGCTCGCTTTCTTATTAACCGTATGTCTTCTCCAGCTTCTTCGTGGAGATACTCCATACACCACCTTGTTCCCTTCCAAGTCCGTGTTTCCCATGGATCCAAAAATCTTTGGGTGTGTTTGCTTTGTTCGTGATGTTCGTCCCATCGTTACCAAACTTGATCCCAAGTCTCTTAAATGTGTCTTTCTTCGATATTCTCGTGTTCGAAAGGTTATCGGTGCTATTCTCCTACTCTTCGTCGGTACCTTGTGTCTACCGATGTCACATTCCATGAGTCGACCCCGTTCTTTCCAGTATCTTCTCCACCTCCATCCACTAACACCACAGATGGTATTGATGATACCTTAGTTTATGAGGTTCACTTACCACCAGTGCAGGCATCTGAGTTGGCCCCTGCTAAACCACCTGTTCATCATGATTATCGGAAGCGCCCTAAGGTGAGTAATGACAATCCCAAGAACCCCAAGCACCCGCTTTGGCCCGGGATCCGCATTCTCGTTGTCCCCATCCCCGTCTCGTGAACAAGAAAAAGTGCTCGATTCACCTGTTCCTTCTGATGACTTACCAGTGGCCCTCCGCAAAGGTAAACGTATTTGCGCCCACCCTATTTCCTCTTTTGTTTCCTATAACCATCTTTCCCCTCCATCATGTTCTTTCATAGCCTCCTTAGATTCTATAACGGTTCCTACTAAACTCCAAAGACGCCTGGCCCATTTTGGTTGGTGTGTCGCTATGAAAGAAGAAATGATGGCCCTTGATAAAGCAGTACACTGAATCTTGTTGATTTGCCTCCCGGTAAGAAGGCTATTGGGTGCAAGTGGGTGTTCACGGTGAAAACCAAAGCCGATGGAACCTTGGAACGTTTGAAGGCTCGACCGGGTTGCCAAAGGGTATGCTCGGACCTATGGTATTGACTATGAGGAAACTTTCTCTCCCGTGGCGAAATTGTCTTTTGTTCGACTCTTTATTTCTCGGCGGCTACTTATGGTTGGGATCTTCATCGCTTGGATGTTAAGAATGCCTTCTTAAATGGTGATCTCCTTGAGGAAGTTTACATGGAGCAACCACCTGGTTTTGTTGCTCGTGGGGAACGTGGGAAGGTGTGTCATCTTCGTAAGTCATTATATGGGTTAAAGCAAGAGTCCTCGTACTTGGTTTGGGGTTTAGCTCTCGTAGTTAAGAAGTTTGGTCTCAATCGTGAGCAAGTGTGATCATTCAGTATTTTATCAGCGGACGGATGCTGGCATGATCCTCCTTGTGGTATATGTTGATGACATTGTTATTACAGGGAGCAATATCTCAGGAATCTCATCACTAAAGACCTTCCTTAACTCTCGCCCAAATAAAGGATTTGGGTTCGTTAAAATACTTTCTTGGGTTGAAGTTATGAGAAGCAAGAAAGGGATTTTCTTGACACAGAGGAAATATGTTCTTGATCTTCTAAAAGAAATTGGCAAGCTTGGAGCAACACCGAGTAGTCTTCCTATGATTCCTAATCCTTTCTTGAACATGGATGAGAGCATACCATTTGATGCACTACCTGAGGAAGTGAAGAAAAAGGTTGACCCGGAAAAGATCAAGCCGTTTGCCTATCCTGATAGATACCGCAGATTGATTGAAAAATTGAATTATCTTACAGTGACCCGTCCTGATGTGACCTTCCCAGTTAGTGTGCTCAGCCAATTCATGTCAAGACCAACAATTGCTCAATGGGAAGCACTCGGAACATGTCTTACACTACTTGAAGAGTTCACCTGGTCGTGGCATGCTCTATGAAAATCACTAGCCATACCGAGATAGAGTGTTTTTGTGATGCCGATTATGTGGTCGAAGGCTACCAGGAGATCCATTACAGGATACCGTGTGTTTGTGGGTGGAAATTTAGTGTCCTGGAGGAGTAAGAAACAAAATGTGGCTTCACTATCCAAATAAGCAGGTTTAATATAGGGCTATGTCTCAATCAACAAAGGAAATTGTCCGGGTTCATCACCGATGAAGGAGATTGGTATTACCACATCTCTCGCCGCGAAATTGTGGTGTGACAACAAAGCCGCTTTTACACATAGCCTCAAATTCAGTGTTCCATGAACAGACAAAACACATTGAGATCGATTGTCACTTTGTGCGTGATAAAATCAAGGAAAACTTCATTTCTACAGGACATGTGAGGTCTAGCGATCAATTGGCCGATTTACTAACTAAAGCCCTAAATGGAACTCGAGTTGATTATCAGGTAACAAGTTGGGCATGATCAATATCTATGCTCCAACTTGAGAGGGAGTGTTAGGAAATATTCTCGTATTTATTAGGTATTAATTATGTATTGATTAGGTATTGTGTTAGGAAATATTCTGTATTTATTAGGTATTAATTATGTATTGATTAGGTATTGATTAGGTATTATTCTCGTAATTATGTTTAGGGATTCACACGTCTAATTGTCTGTCATTATAATTACGCGTCTGACACGCGTGCCTTGTCTCTCTTGTATAAATACACCTCTCTTATACATGAAAGAATATACTTTCCAGACTATATTTCTCTCTCTTTCTCTCTGGTTTAACAGGTGAATGATGTCACCGGTAAGAGGAAAAGAAGAAGACGAAGAAGTAGGCAAAGGTGAGTATTCAAGAGAGGGAAGGTCGATGATGGTGCCACCTCACTTCTAGTTTTGAATTTTGGTCGAACGAAACTCTAAAACTTTAACCAAATACCGGTCAAAAATGTTGACCAGAACCCACGATTTTGCTCATTCTATGTTTCGCCAACCTCCGCAGAAGGAGGGGAGGCTCCCAATCTCCCATAGGGGTGAAGCCCCTAGTATTGACTTCTTAAAAACAAAAAGACTCCTCGTTTTCCGTTCCATTTCGTGGGGTCGTAGAAAATCGCGAACCTACTTTTTTTTTTTTAGCCGATATTCAAGCGGCTGGAAACGAATATAAAAGTTCATAGAGGGACTAAATTGAATTTTTTTTAGTTAGGGGCATTTCAGTACTTTCATAAAAATATGTGGGTCTCACTATAATAATTAACGGTGTTAAGTTTTATTTAATGGTGTGACATTTTTGCTACCATTTTGATTGTTCATGGGTATTTTTGAAATTCCGAAAAAGTATATGGTGCTAGGCATACTTTTGATAAAAGCTCATAGGTATTTTTGCATTTAACCCTAAATAAAAAGAGTTTCAATTTTTTTAAAGATTTTTTGTTTTAGTTTTAATAAATCAGATGCAAACATATATCATCATTGGGAAATGTTTATTTTTATTTTCTATTTATTATTTTAGCTTGTGATGAAGTAATTATTTGGATTAACATTTTGATCTTAAAATAAAGTATAAAAATAATTTTATTTGAATTTGACTTTGATATTTAACTTGATTGTGTTAATTTTTTATTTGAATTTATTTTTCATGGTGTTACTTGAAAAATGGGTAAAGGTTAAATAAGGGCATTAGTGTCATTGTAAATAGCATGCATTTTCTTTCCTCCGCCTTCTCTCCCCTCGATCTATCCAAATACAAGTAGGAATAATATTATCTCTTCACTTTTCTCACCCCTCTATTTTCTCCCCCTTTGTTTTCTCCTTTCTCTAATTTTCTCTCCATTCAAACATAGTGTTTATGTTAAATTAGCAATTGTATTGTTTCTTTCTTTTTTATTTGGTATAAGCAATTGTATTGTTTCATTTTTATTTCTTTTAGAATATGTGAGAGCGTAGATTTTCTTTTTTTTTTTTTTTTAATGGCGTTGAAGCCCGTAGGCCAACCCTAAACCAACAATCTCAAAGGTTGGGCTTTACAAATAGGGCTGTTTTAAGAAAGTTAGGCATTTCAGGCCCGTGAAAGCTGACCCAGCCGGTTTTTACGATGATATACTCGTCTCTCTAGTAAAGTTTTTCACCTATTCTCTCTCTCACCCACCCCCTCCATAAATAAGGGTTTTAAGAAAATAAGTTACATTTTTATTATCTTTAATCAATTTTAACTTTTTGGTGTGCGTGTATAAAAAGGACAAGGAGTATAAAACAGTGAAATGCTGTTTTAATTCATCCAAGTAAATCGAGGAACCAAAACCAGTACTTATATATACGCCACAAAAATAACCCATATATGGCGTATTCTTATCAAATAATGTCGTGCATGGTAAATCATGAACAAGAAACAAACAATTCTCTCGTACGTGTTGGATTTAGGTTAGGTTTTTCTCATTATTTCTTTTTCATCATCCCTCATAATCTCTAAATCATATCCATCCAATTAATTTAAAATGTCACAAACTATTTTAATTTTTCTCTCATCTTCTCAATCAACGACTCAGATCATAAGAAAAGCAGATAATGAGAGAATCCTCTTTTATTGGCTTTCCAAACAATAATTCTACATACCCAGCATATGGAGCAGAGAGATCCGATTAAAGTAAAAGGTAACAAATATCGAATGAAGTGTTTAAGATTCTCTAAACATAGTGACCCAAGAAATGGACATGTGTGCAAAATATCATTTTGGAATCTTTATCACCAATCTCTCTCTCCCCCACTCACACACAAGAGTGAGGTTGGGGGGTTTTGGACTTTCTGGTACGTGTGAGAGGCAAAGTGAAATTTTCAGATTTATAGGTTTTAGAGAAATATATTTGACCATTGTATTTATCCATTGTCGAATATTGCGAAAGCATGCTAATCATGAGGTGACTGAAGGAGTGGGATTGTAACTTTTTGAAAGTCGACAATGAATTGTTGTTTGATACTATATTAGCAGCGAACTATATGGACATCAAAAGCTTTTGTTAGATTTATCTCGTCAAGCTGTGGCTTCTATGATAAAGGACAAAACCACAGATCAGATTCGACAAACTTTTAACATAAAAAATGACTTTAGAGGAGATTCGCAAAGAAAATTCATGGGCATTTAAGAATTGAGGTCAAATTTTTCTTCTTCTTCTTCTTCTTCTTGTTCTTTTGTTTTTGTTTTTCCTTTTGATTTTTTATGGTATGAATTTTTTAGTGGTTCATATTTTTTACTGATTGCTTATATGCATTTATTTTTTTCCCTTTTGAATTTTGTTTTTGGGAATGTGTTTTGTCTTTTTTACAATTTCTTATAGTTAAACTCTTTCACGAATCGTATTTGGTATCACACAAAAAATCAAAAGAATTTATTTGAGACTTTCATAAAAGTTTTTAAAAGAGCATGAATGCTAACAAATTGACGAAATCTTATTACTGTCTACCGCTTTAATTTAGTTCTTATTATAACTTTCTTTTCATAATATTTTTAAGATAAAGCCATTTCATGTATATTAATACATACATTTCATTTATAAGTGGAGAGGAAGTTGAGAGGGAGGTTAGTATCATACACACACACACACATGAATATAAACTTTTTACAAGATGTTCCTCTGGTAAGATGGGTGATTTGTTTTTCTCCTATACTCCTATTTATAAGACACACTATTAAACTTTTTGTATGAAAGTAAATTTTTACTCTTCATTAATTATTATATTGACTTGATATTATTGGGTCAGGTATATATTAAATAGGAATAAAGTTTAAAATTTATTTTTGAAGGTTGGATTAACTCTTTCAGAGTCTAATAAATCGGAGCTAGTAATGTTATTTAAAAAATATTTGACTAAAAGAAAACTGAACTATTCTTCTGTATCATCAGAATTCTCAATTCACACGGTTGCATAAGTTTGAACTTGTTACTTTCTGGAGAGAGAAGTCTTGCCACCTTCATGACCAATGGTTCATTGGAAGAAAATAATTATTTATCTAAAGAAGTAATGCTTTTATTTAATTTGATTTGGATTTACTGTATGGAGACTGATCCACCATGCATTACAATAAACACGTATGATTTAAAACAACCAAATATCACATAATACAATGTAAAATATTCATATGTATGTAATATGAATATCATTGGCATAGACTGCGATGGGTGGATATATGATTATGATGAGTGTAATTAATTGATTAATTAAGGAATTAAGATTGAGTAGGAGGAGGAGCTGGGGAGACACAACATTTGCAGCAAGTTGAGCCAGGAGGAGGAGGAGCACAACACACACACGCAGGACAAAGGGGCCCACCCGAGTTAGTGCCTGCACCACAAATTTAAAATGATACCTCAATAATAATTCATGTATATATAATTTAATCGCTAAATTACTTTTTCATTATCTTAGTATATCTTTATTTTTAATTTAGTGTATATGATTATCATTTTTGGGAAAAAAAAAATGCTGAAAAAACTTTCATTGCATGACTAAAGATACTGTAATTTTTTTTTAAACCGCCCAGTATATTTTCTATTGTGTCCAAAATATAAGACATTTGAATAAAGTTGAAAATATTCCATACACAGTTAAAAAAGAGTTGCACCCACTTACAGTAGATGGAAGGCTCACCGGCCCCCAAACTAATTATCTAAATGAAATTGGATGTCACCGACCAATGGGCCTCTCACAACATGGCAAACCAAGGTTTGAGTCCCCACTAGAAGATGTGCCTACATTTAGTGCCTAACAGTGCTTACCTCTAATAAATGGATACTTGTGCTTAGCAAAATAATAATAATAAAAATGGATGACACCATAAAAGATGATAAAAGTCTTTGTTTATATTAAACTAGATGAAACAAGCCTATGTTTTATTATTTGCAGAACTGTGTAACTTATACTCGCACATACGTATATATATGGATATCACAACCAATACACCAAAGATAAAAAATTTAAATTCAATTTACAATAACTTAACATGCCATATATGAATCGATTTCACTTTCTATTGCAATTATTCCTTTTGTTGGAGTGAATCAGGCATACCGAAAGGTCAATCGATCATGAACATGATCGATTGAATTGATGTTTAAATAATTAATAGAGAAATATTATATATAATATTACACTAATTAATTAAGGAGGTGACCGAATTTAGATTGGTTTATTACCTGGTGGAACTGGAGTTTGAGCTTCGCAGGGCAAAGTTGGAGCTAACACCAATACCATAGCAAATATGAAAACAGTCACTGAAGAACAGCTCCAAGAATTGCTTCCCATTGCTTATAGATTACAATAAACAGATAAATTGTTTTCTTTTTGCCTATTCTCTTTCAAGGATGATGATAAGAATATATGGGTATGAGGAAGCTTATTTATACAGGTTGTTTTTAGGTAAGCATGGTTGGCTTGAGCCGAGATATTTGAATTCAAATGCTGACATTTTTTACAATGGTTCATTCATTTCAAAGTAATAATAGTTTTGTTTTCATAGTTAACAACTGCCTCGGCTGTAACCTTGGCAAAACTTGTGGGACCAAAAAAAAAAAAAAAAAAAAAAAAAATATATATATATATATATATATAGTTGAAATTTGAGTCTACATCTAAACTTTATCTAGACTTTCAATAAAATCAATGATATCTTGTGTGAGAGATGAACTATTTTAATCATTTTCATAGATAAAATGTGGGGTTTGAGATTGACCACTATACATCTTTATGAACGTAACTGTAATTTTCTAGTTTCATAATATTATTACTCAATTAATTACGTCAACAATCTGGCGTGGCTGGCCAAAAAAAAAAAAAATCTTTTTTTTTTAATAAATAAAAGTTTAGGTGGGGGTAGACACCGGAGTAGTATAATTTTCCCATAATATTATTACACCTCTAGGCGTCAACAATCTTGCGTGGCTGGCCAATATATTATAAATCGCCTACCAATAAAGTCCTTATATCAACATCATGAGGCATGAGCCATGGCACCGTGAATGTATATCGAGTTGGGCATCGATTTTGAGTGAAGCCCAACCCAACCATGCATGCATACAGCCCTAGTTTATACCTCATGCATGGCTACGCTTCTGTTGGACATTTATAGTACGAATAAAATCCACAATAATAATTTGATGAACTTTTAAGAATAAAATGGATGAAAAATCAGCAGAACACCAAAAAATAAAATAAAATAAAATAAAATGAATGAAAAATCAGCAGAACACAAAAAAAAAAAAAAAAAAAAAAAAAAAAAAAAAAAAAAAACCTATAGAGGGAAAACATGATACTAATGGGTTCTAAATATAAAACCTAGTTGAATTTTTTTGAGATATCAATGAAGTTAAATAAATTATTTAATTATATCATATGTTGTGTCAAATTAAATTGTATTTGATTTTATAAGTTATAAAAATTAGTTAGGGAAAATGATAAATATAATTACTTTAAAGTAATTTAATTATCTTTCAAAATCCCTCCAAAAAGTTAACTGAGTTTTGTATTTAATATCGGAGGTAGTATAAATGTTTCTGAAACTATGATTTTGTCGTTTCTCAAACATGCAGCCTCGTTAATGAGGTGGTAATGGGGATAGGCTTTTTTTACCAATTTGCCCCTTATTAAATAACTATTTAACAAAATGCCCCTGTCTGGAAACTATTTAAGCATATGCCCCTATTTAGTCGACTACCCCCTCATGTAGTCGATTAAAATGCGGGGTCATATTTTTTTTTAATATCCCCGTGATTTAGTTGACTAAGCCACAACACTTAGTCGACTAAATCGCGACAGGGGGTTTTTTAAAAACCCCAATCGCGGCATTTGGAACCCTAAGCGACTACAAAACCTCCCCAAACCTCCCCCCTCTGTTTTTTTTTTCACCAAATCCTTGTCGAATCCGTTGGTGGGTAGTGAAGGAAACTTCATTCTAGCATCATTTGCGTCGATTTCGCATGTTCTCATCCCCATTTCGAATTTCGCGCGTTGTTCTTTTGTTTATGCGAACCCCCATTTCTCTAGAAGGTAGACAAATTAATTAAATGTAAAAATGAGTTTTATATTTAAAATCAAAGTTCACCCAAGATCGTGAGGATCGAGGACATGACTAAGAATCCTAACAGAAAAATCTCCAATATAAAATCTTAATAAAAAAATTAATTTTATGGTTTCTTAATCCCGAATATGAAGAAATATTTTTCAAAATTTATAATTTATATTGATTACATTCAAAATATCAAATTGATTAGTTAAGATACCGATTTAAAATAGATATAAAAATCCCTAATGATGTCTTCATTAAGCATTCATACGTTACTTATATTAAGAACGGGAGGGAGTAATAACAATGGTTAATAATTTAGGAGGCCACTTGTAATAAATTTAACCTATCACTTGTGATATTTGAACAAAATTATATTTTCATAAAAATAGAAAATGATTTATGCTAGTGCGTTCGAATATCTATTTATAGTTATATATATATATATATATATATTTGACTTTAAAACTTGAAAAAAATTAGAAGCACGTGAGGGGTTTAGGGTTTAGGGTCATTTTTTATGTCCTTAAGTGTATCTTAGTCAAACAAATTTTCGTGCAATCATATAAGTTTTAAACCTGAAAATGTCTTCTTTGTTAACCTATGATAGATTAAGGAAGGTAAACATATTATTTACCTTCTTCGGTTTTTTCATATAAGACCTATTTAGGAAATTAATTTTAATCTTAAATATAAGACATAATTTTCATGTTTGTCAATCTTTTCATAATTTACCTCTATTAATATTCTCCGAATTAAATTGAATTAAATAAATATGTCTTATATTAAAAAAGTATATTATAAAATATGCCATATGATTCCGCTTCAGGAAGGGAAGCCCCTCAAAATACGATCTTTCTACTTAGCTATAATATTATATTAGTATATGAGATTATAGAGGATAAAAAAATTTACTATATCAAAATATAGGAAAATGATATCCTCATTACCCCGCATAAACGAAAGAACAACGACGGAAATTCGAAATGGAGATGAGAACATACCAAAATCGACGCAAATGACGCTAGGATGAAGTTTCCTTCGCTACCCACCAACGGATTCAGCAAGGATTTGGGGGAAAAAAACAGAGGGGAGAGGTTTGGGGAGGTTTTATAGTCGATTAGGGTTCCAAATGCTTTGTGATTGGGGTTTTTAAAAAACTCCCTATCACGATTTAGTCGACTAAGCACTGTGGCTTAGTCGACTAAATCACGGGGATATTAAAAAAATATATGACCCCGCGTTTTAGTCGACTACATGAGGGGTAGTCGACTAAACAGGGACATATGCTTAAATAGTTTCCAGACAAGGACATTTTGTTAAATAGTTATTTAATAAGGGGCAAATTAATAAAAAAAAGCCAATGGGGATGTGGTTGATTGATTGGAAAACTGCATCACACGGACATAAGCAACTTAAAAGATTTGACCATATATATTTTTATTAACATTTAATCAATCGTATTGCATTTGATATTTTATTGATAATTTTATTTAGTATTTTTTACTTAAAAAATAGAATAATCTAGATTTAATTCGAATAATTCAAATCATGCGTGAATTCCAAAATCATGGCAAGAAATTTGGGTTTGTTGATTTTTTTTTTAAAAATATATATCCATCATCATCACAAGCAAACATTTTGTTCCTTAGCATGTAAATTTCCACTTTTCTCCCACATAGCAGTGTAACACCCCAATTTTCTAAAGCATTTTCAAATGTTTTAATCGAGTTTGAAATAGTTTAATCGAGTAGAGCATCGGATTAGTTTAAAACAAACGAGTCACCGATAAACATTCATAACTCGGTGTGTTTAGTTGCTATTACAGTCATCCGAATAGTCATAGGTATGTTTATACACAAAAATCAAAAAGGACATTCTCCATCTCGACCTCATCATGCAGCTTACCCTTGTCCACGGTCCCCGCCTCCTCCCGAACCCGAGGCTATGGTAAGAGCCGAGGTTCAATTCCCATTGAACCGCAGTAACGGTTAACCTCATGCTTATGTGAGTTATGTATGACAGATATTCATGACAAAACAGCAATGTTCACATATGAAAAATAATAACAAAGCACAATGACATCGCATATGAATGTTATTATAGTCCGCACTATTCACGGTGCCACGGTGTACATCCGTGTCCTCGCGCTAGGAAAATTCTACGGCGTTATCAAGACCATAACCCGTGTACATCTGTATGTGTATGAGACTTTAAAACAATGTCGGAGTCCATGAATACATCTATCACATATATGTTCACCATAAGCATCGAGTTAGTATTACGATGACGCGTCCGTACCTTTGTCGTGATGTTGGTACGTTGACTTTGGACTGTGATCGCGTTTGACCTATAATAGTAATGTCATATTTATTAATTCACAATGACTTTCTAGGAGATATCCTAGTCACTAATGACCTTTTTACCCTTGGTAGGATTATCTCTCAACTTATCACTTTTAATTCTTTAAAAACGCTGGTCCAGAACTCTGGACAGATTTTTATCTAACTTTGAAAAATCATAATTAATTCTAGAGAAATCGAAACAAGGATCCGTAAAATTCCTTTGAATCCTTAGGATGTCTATTTTTGAGAAAAAATATTGGTTTTCACCCAGAATTCTTGATTCATTCCCAGTTTAATGATCTTCCACCACTGCACAGAATTTTTCCAGAAAAACGTAGCTTAAATTTGAGAATTTTTATCTCACTGTACAGAAATCATTTTAACATGTTCTTGACATATTTAAAAAGCCCTATATGTCTATTTTATCCATGAATTTTTCCAGAATTTCGTGACTGTATTTTCAATATGAAGCTTTGGCATGTTCATCACTGATTCCATAATTTTCAAAACCGATGAAATTTCACGAACTTCGTTACTATAATGATTCTCTTCCAAAAAATTTTGCTATATAACCCCTCTCATCATTTTTTCAAAATAAGCCAATTTTGACCATAAAAACATGTAAATAAAATTATTCTAGAATATTTAAGATCTAAACTACTATCTAAGAATTTTAAAAACTAAAAACTAGAAACTAAAAGCTAAAGACTAGAAACTAAAAACTAAAGACAAGCTTACCTCTTGAAGCTCTTGAACTCATTCCTCCTTCTTAGAAATCACCACTTGGTGGTTGATTTGGTGTGAAGAATGAGGAGAGGCAAGGCCTCTATTTATAGCAAAAGCTTATGAATTTTATTCCTTGGATCAACTTTTCTTATCAAGGGCTCATGCTAATTTGTGCTTTCATGAAGACTTAATTTGGGAAGAAAACACTCTTATTGGTTGATTCTAATAACATAGGATTTAGCTAATTATCTTAATTTCCAAAATTAAATTCAACATGTGTTCTAATAAAAATCATATTTTAATCACTCTCTCTCTTCCTCTCTCTTCTCTCTCTCTCTCTCTCTCTCTCTCTCTCTTCTTTTTCTCTCTCCCTCTTTCTCTCTTTTCCTTTTTCTCTTTTTCTCTCTTTTTCCTCTCTTTTCTCTCCCCCCCCAAATCCGTGCTCCCTCCCCCTCTCTCTTGCCTTCTTGCATTTTCTTTGCTTGTGGTCCCATGTGCAAGTGCTTTTATCCTATTTTTAGTATTATTCTAATTTCTCCTATTTATCCTCTTCCACTTTTACATTTATGAGCCCATGTGCTATATAAATTATGCCTTTATTTAATTTTGTTAAATAATATATTATCCTCTCATCTTGAACCCTATCCATTAGATTGGATTTTGTGGTGATTTCATTAAATCTTGGCCCTACACCATTAAGCATGAGCTCTTGTGATGTCATCCTTGTGATGTCACTTTGATGACATCATAAAGGCTTAAGTGTCATTAGCAAAGCTTAATTAACTCCTAATTGGTATTTATTAGCTAACCATGGACACTTAGTGTTTAATTCACACAAGCTTTATGCACCATAATTCATCATGAAAGTTTACACTATTATTAAGTGAGGACTTAATTGCTTATCAATCCTTAAAAATTTCCTAAGTATTTACATCACATTATTTTGCTCTTTCTTTTTTTATTCAAGAACCATAATTTAATATAATAATTATTTGTATTTTAGGATCCTTTATTGTAGCCTAAATATTTGCCTTCGGTTGTTATAAATTCCCAAGAGAAATTTGCCTAAAATATAGCTAACAAATTTACACAATTTAGAGACAACATACTCTCCTTTGTTAAACATGTGGTATATATTTGTCAAAATATGGCTTTCTTTATAAGTAGATATTTTAGGGTTTTACAAGCAAGTATATACTATATACTCCCTCCTCCTCTGATTTAAAATATAAGCTTCAAATTTTTGAAAGGGTATATGAGCTTCAAATATTAAAAAGGGTATGTTTTTTTTGTAAGCTTCAGTTTGGAATTGCTAATTGCTTGACCATTTAGTGCTTTTTTTAAAATTTTTTTGAACCCTAATTAATTATATTTCCTTTTTGTATATTCTCTCTCTTACTCACCCTCTCCATAAATAATAGTTTTTTAGGAAAATAAGTTGCACTTTTCTTACTCACGCTCTCCATAAATAATAGTGTTTTAGGAAAACAAGTTGCATCTTTTATTTTTTTTACATACTTATTGTCTTGATTCCATAATTATATTTTTTGAAAGAATTGGAGGGAGTAAAATCTTCCTATATGAGATGGACTTTGGTATCAGCAGTTTGATTTTTTCCCCTCCATCATTAAATTATGTCTAGTAATGAAAATATGGAAGGAAGTCGGTGAAAAAGTTTGTGATTGAAAATTTTATTGGTTAGAGAGATTTCATAATCATAAAGTATGGGTATTTTATTTATTTGCAAATTACTACATTTTATATACAAAATGCCTGGGCATTTACCTGGTGGTACTTTTTCTTACAAACTTTAGAGATACAGTATTATATTCAGTATAACCCAGATCCCAGACTACATGATCCCTCTTGTCCTTAATTAATACAGGAATCACATAAATTAGTTATTTATTAAAAAAATGTGTTTTGATTTTCTTAAAATATATACCCTCTCAATAATCATTAAGATTGAAACTATATCTTGATATTCCCTTACTATATTCAATAATTTGAGGTGAAAATCATAAATTTGAGAGAAAAAGTGGATTTGGTTCTTAAAATTATAAGCAAAACAAATCTTATTGGAGACAGTGGCAAGATTAGAACAAACAAACCATATAGCAGTGTGAGTCAGACTCCCACAGTCCCACTCCATCGCCCCTTTTATTTAATACCAGTGTGATAATTAAGCAAAGCTGATTATTATCATTATATATAAAGACATCTATGAAATAAATTCAATCCATGGGAAATAGGCAAAACCACATTAGTCAAAAACAAATATGAAATCCTGCCAAGATTTGTACGTACGTACGTGCTTTATAACCTTGACACCATATACACATTTTTTTTTTTTCTTATTATTTAATGGGAATCCTTATTCTTACAGATTGAACCCATCTAATTATATATCTATGTATATTTATAACATTAGATAAAACATTATAATCATCTATATATTGAAAATATTTAATAGGGGGGAGGGTGAGCAGGAGGAGGGCGAGGGCACCCGCAAGGGCAGCATTTTCCTGGAGCTGGAGGAGGAGCACAACACACACATCTTGGACATCTGGGAATGGGAATTCCTGCAACCGCACCAAATAATTAACGAAGCTAAAACATATATATTTTAATTAATGAGATGTTATTAAAATAAGGGAAAATGAATCTCCTAGTCCTTAGCTCCCATCGCAACCACTGTAAATGAGATTGTTGAACGATATCCTTCGGATCTGTGGAAGATTGATGAACAAAGAGACCTTCTCTTCCACTGTCAGGCTTGATAAAGCCAAAGGCTTTAAAATTGCTGAACCCCACTAGTTGATCTTTCCTTCGCCATTAAAGTCGAACCCCAACAATGAAGAGAGAGAATTTAGATTGGAGAATGGGTGGGAACAACAGTGAGTATGTCACATCCCAATTTTCGAAAGCGTTTTCACGATATCTTGATCAGAGTTGAGCACCGGAAGTAAATAGTATTGAAAAGTAACTGATAAATATCCACCGTAATGTATGTGCTTATAACAGCGTCACATTTTTTTCAAATGTCGATATCGTAAAGTACATGTCAATAGGACTTTCTCCGGTCGGTTCCTACATCTCGCGCTTACCCTTGTCTTCGATCCCGTTTACTCGGATCCGAAGCTATGGTAAGAGCCGAGGTTCAATACCCATTGAACCTCGGGTAACGGTTAACCTCATGTTCATGTACAGTTATGTATGACGGTTATCTCATGACATCACAGCTATATTCACATATCAAAAGTAATAACAACACAGCCACCGCATATGAATGTTATTATTACCGCACTATTCACCAGTGCCACGGTGTACATCCGTGTCCTCAGCGCTAGGAAAACCCAACGGCGTTATCATGACTATAACCCGTATAAAGCTGTATGTGTATGAACAATTCTTTTAAAAACAGAGTCACAGTCTATGAACATATCTATCACATATAGGTATACAGTAAACATCAGAGTTAGTGTTACGATGACGCCTCCGTACCTTCGTCGGTGTTGTCGGTACGTTGACGGTCGGGCGGTGATCACGCGTATCCTATAATGGTAATATCGTATTTATTAATTTAAAAATAATATCCTACGAGATATCCTGGCCACTAATGACTATTTTTCCCTTGCAACATTTATTTTCCACTTTGTTTCCTTAAAATTCGTAGAACAACGCTGGTACAAATCTGGACAGCATTTTGTCTAACTTTGAAAAATCATAATTAATTCTACAAAAATCAAAACGAGGATCCGTAAAATTCCTTGGAATCCTTAGGATGTCTAGTTTCAACTAAAAATAATCACTATTGCTCAAATTACACGAATCACTCCCAGGTTTAAAGTTTTGAGCCTCTGCCCAGAAATTTTTCAGAAATTCGTAGCCCAACTTTGAGAAATTTTATCTCCTTATACAGAACTCATTTTGACATGTTCTTGACATATTTAAAAATCCCTATATGTCTATTTTAACCATGAATTTTCTCAGAATATTCTGACCATAGTTTCAATATGAAATTCTGGCGTTTTTATCACTGCCTCCAGAAATTCCGAAACCGATGAAATTTGAGAACTTCGTTACTTTGATGATTTTCTTCCAGAAATTTTGCTATATGAACTCCCCCATCGTTTTTTCGAAATAAAGCCAATTTTGACCATAAAAACATGTAAATAAAATTATCCTAGCATATTTAGGATCTAAGCTACTTCTATCTAAGAATTTAAGAACTAAAACTCAAAGAACTTAAAGCTAGAGCTAGAGACTTACCAAGAACTTTGCTCCTTCTTTCCCCAAGCCACTCACTCTCACTTTGCTCTCTAGGATCAGATGCCTCTTGGTTTTTGGTGTGAAAAATATGAAGAGGTTGGGGGTCTATTTATAGGAAAAATTTAGGGACATCATTGGTATTAAAATATGACTAACATGCATCCTAACCATTGGATTAAAAGGACATTTTTTGAGACTTCATCTTCCCCTTCCACCTAGCTGTCGACATACTCCTCCTCTAATAGCCATTAAATGTGTTTTTCAATTAATCAAATAGTCCATGGTTCTATTCTCTAATTGGTTGTTGCAACTTTTGACTTTTCAACTCTCAACTTTATGCTTTATTCATTCCTTCATTTCCCATTCCTATGCTGAACGTATTTGCTGATTCTTGGGGCTAAGTTATGATGCCATTTAATAACATAACTAAGGGTTTAAAATGCCCATTAATGCCACATGTCATTATGCAATTTGTTTGGTAACTAATCAAGGTCATTTGTGCCTTATTAATCAAGCTTAATCTTGATCAATTACCAATACTTTTAAATTCTGAGTATGTTTTTTGATTAGTAGTTAGATATCCAGATTTATGGTCTAATGAGATTCCCCTGGTTGTACTAAGCTTATTCTTCAAGCGTTTACAAAAATAGCCTTTACTAGGCTTACTTTCGAGGTTAAATTATGTGGGTTCAAGATAAGTCCTTATATTTTCTCCAGGGTTCCTACTTCTTCACAACTTTTTAAATTTGTATAAATTCTCACTTTATTTGTTGTTTTGAATTTTTACTTGTGTACATCAGATATTCTTGGATTTCAAACCATTATCAAATTTGCTTTAATTAATTTTTTCTCTCTCTCTCATTGGTTAAGCTTAGGTCACAAGGATTAAGCTTTATCATAACTAATTAGAGCCTTTAGATAAGCTTTATGAGGTTAAATCTTGGCCTTAGATCATAGTTGAAATTGTTGACTTTTCAAAGCTTGATTAACATTTGATTAAAATCTTAATCATAAGCTTAATTATCTCTTGATTGTTGCATCATTGGTTCTTAGAGTGATTTATGATTGTTGATAACCCTTTTAGTGCTAATCCTAATCCCTTATTGGTCCTTGACTTTTAATTAGCCTAACACACCTCTAATCAATGACTATTAATATTAATTGTAGAGAATTACCTAAATATTCCATTAGTGTAATTTTTAATTGCTCATTAATTGTTAGTAATTGCCCCTTAATTGTTTCAAGTGTTTTGATAATTCTTTATGGCCTTTTATGAATTAAATATGAACTATATATTAATTATAGGGTATTAGAAAATTTAGTCTCTTAACAAGTTATGAAAATTGGTGTTTATGGTCCTTTAATTATGAAGACTTGCACAATTTATTTAATTTAGTGAATGTTTAGTTGGTAATTAATTGCCATCGATTTCTCTAAATTTATTTAGGTATTTTCATAACACTCTCTTGTTCTTTTTGATCTTACATAAACCTTAGTTTAATAGGGTATTTATTGTAATTTATGGTATTTTATGATGCCCAACAAAATTAAATCATTGGCTACCTTAATCCTAAAGAAAAATTATCTAGAAAATAGGATAAACTCATCAGAAAATTTGAGACCATATATTCACCTATTTTAAATAGGCTTTATCTATCAAAATATAGTGGTTATGCTAAATGTGATTTTTAGGGTATTACATTTCTCCCAGTTAAATAAAATTTCGTCCTCGAAATTTGCTCTATACTAACTGGATTTTGAACCATAAATCATGGAAATGTACATTAACGAAATGTTTTTATGTCTAAGCCGCTTCTTTCGGTGATCAAGAATTTGCTCCGGCTTAATTACGAAGGTATGGTCATGTCGTACCTTGACATAAACAAAATGTTTTCGTGGCGCCTACACACGTTGGCCACTTAAGACACCTCATACTCTATGTCACGATTGCGATCCGATTGGTATAATTGAGAAACACGAGAAAATGTTATGGAGATTAATCGGGTTCGGGGTAAGGTTATCGGTAAGTGGCGGTTCACGTTTAACTAAAATTTTTGAATGGTCTTACGTAACGTGGACTAAATTTTCGCCTACGAAGCCTTCTCCCTTTTGTCGTCGTAGCTCTTCTGTCCGCTTTGTGCTGCTAGAAGTTGTCTTTTGAATAAAATGATTTGTTCGGAGGTCTAGTCAACCAGATCTAGCCCAAGCAATTTCTGCTCGAGATAAGGGTGACCGATACATACGCCCTTGTCATCTGATCGTATAAACTCGGAAAACTCTAGACATCTAGTCTATTCCCGTACTATGCTTACTTAGCACGCACTCTAATATTCAAATTGGATTGCTTGTTAATGACCATTTTAACCTTAGGATTTTTGCCTATAAATAGCAATGCTCTCCTCCTCATTTCTTCACACCACCATCACAAACTCAGCTGATCCTAGTTGAGAGAGTGAGACTTCTTGAAGAAGGGAGAAGGAGTTCAAGATTCAAAGTTAAGTTCTTGAGTTTAAGCTTTTAGTTCTTGATAAAATAGTAGTTTAATCTAGGAAATTGTTAGGAAAAGTCCCTTTTATGTTTGGAAGTCTCCATTGCTTTTAAAATGCAAAATAGAGTGGAAAACATGTTAGGGAATAATTTTTAGAATTAATAGATCATCATGATAAAAGTTTGGAAAAAGCTGCAGGTGTAAATCCTGTGCTTTGGCAGCGAATATTAAGGCTATTATTTTATGTAGCAAATGAGATCATTAAATGATGAAATTTTGCATGAATAAAGTAGACATTTTGGGCTTTCTAAATATATAAAATATGAAGCATTTTGAGTTCTACACAAGGAGTAATATATTTTTAAAGTTAAGCCATTTTTCTGGGATTTAAATTTGAACAACGTTGAGAGAATATTAAACTGGGAATGATTCTTGATGTTCTAGGTTCTTGGAATATTTTTCCTTGAAAATAGACATGTCAAGGGTTATGAGTCTTTGCAAAATTTGCCCGAGAAAATCCAGCATTTCGTTTTTTCGAGAAAATGTAAGGGTAAAAGTGGAATAACAAATCCACCGGGGTAAAAGGGTCAAAGATGACAAAATAACTCCTAGGATATTATTCTAAGTGATATGGTAATATGTTAGGATATCGAAGAGTCCAGGGTCAGATTCAAAAGGTTGAGCGTTTTGGTAACTACGCGGTGAAATTTCGGGTATTTCATCAAAGACTTTTTATGCATCATTAGGTTTTCCAAATTGTAGCCAACAATATAGGTAGGTGGGCTTGAAAATGCACAGAAATGCCAGAAATAATTTATTTCCTTGCCCATATTTGAAGGAATATATTGATCAAATATAATAAGCGTGTTGACACTAAGCTTGAGTGAGTGATCGGGGTTTCAGTCAAAGCAATTAAATATGGCAGCCTGACTAAGAATTTTCAATAGAAAAAAAGGGGGGGGGGGGATTAGATGGACAAGCACTGATGGTTTGATGTATAAAGTAGTAATTGTTTAAATCTACGTTGTGACTGGAAAAATTAATTGCATTTGCCTAGAATTGGGATCCGATCCCTTGTCCAACTCAATTTTTTGCTTGGTGGATGTTTTTCTTCAAATAATTTTTTTGATCCATTGATTTTTCAAAAAAACTAAAAATTACACTTAAAAATTAAAATAATTATATTTTAATACAGCAGTCTATCATAAAATATTCATCGACCAATTTTTTAAGATGGGCTAGTGGTTCAATTCTGCCAAATTGACAGACATAGAGTAGAGTATATAGATTGACCAAAATCCTCTGAAATTCCGTCTGAACTTTCTCAGTAAAAATCACTTAACAAATAATAATTTGACTCTTGATTTTCCTACAAAATTAAAAAATTTAAGGCAATAGTATATATTTGGTTCAATTCGCTTTTGGTTGCTCCAAGCCTTCTTCAAAGCCGAAGCTTCTGTAGTTTGTTTGCTTTGTATTTTCTGTTTGTGTTTTTGCTTTGTTGTCGTATGTTTGTTTCTGGTTTGTTCGCTTGGGCTACCCGGCCTGATGTCGTCAATCTGTAGTGTGGTCCATGTTTTATGTAATCGTTTTATCTTTAATGAAATTTGGCTTTTCATTAGGGGAGGAAAAGATGGTTGCAGGGGAGGAGAAGAAGAAGGGGGATGAAGGGACGTGGGGTCCAGCCGGCTGGGTGGGCCGTGGGTGCTTAAGATGGAGATGAAGACGGGCACTAGAGGGTACCAACAGAAGTACACTTATCCCACACTAGAGGGCACTAAAACCATTGCTGCCCTGCCATGACATGACGTACCTGTATTGGTATTTTTTGTAAATTTTATATATATTTATGTCTTTCTTGATAATGAGCCTATTAGGGTTCGCGCCAGGCTAATTTTTTTTTTTTTTTTTTTTTTTTTTTTTGGGGGGGGGGGGAGGGGGCGCTCAGTGTGAACAAGGGCAAAACCAAGATTTGAAATTTTCCCTTGGGGGGGGGGGGGGGGAATTACATAATAGAACACAATGGAGTCGAGTATTTGAAATTGGGGATAAAAATTACTGAGAATGGACTCAAAATTTTAGGAAATTATATTTAAGCCTTATAAAAATTTCAATATTTTCATTTTAGTTCTTCCATGAGACTTTTAATAAGGACTAAATTGAAAATATTGAAATTTTTATAGGCTTAAACATAATTTGCTAAAATTTTGGTCCAATTCTATAATTTTAGGGGCCCACCCACGGACCTCGATTCCACCCCTAAGTGTGAAAAAAGCTCAGTGAAAATGACTTTTGAGTAGGCATTTGTTGAGATGAGCTTCAACCAAAAAGCAGTGTCTAGGAAGAAGCTCCTCACAGGAGCTTTTTCTTCATTGGTGGGTCAAGCGCGTTTGGCTTGCCATGAACAAGTGAACAGAAGCCCAAAAAAAAAGGAGCAGGATTCAACAAACAAACTGATTTAAGATTATGAGCAAAAAATTCATAGCCCCAAATCATCATAGAAGATCAATACTAAGATGAAATCTGATTTTTTTTTAAAAAAAAATATTTATAAAAAAAATCAGTGGAATAAAACTTGATATTCATGGATTCAGCAAAATCACCGATTGATCAGACTGAAGATAACGAAAGCAAATTAGAAGAAGCGAAAGAAAGGGAATTACTCTTGCTAGAGAGAGAGGCTTGGGTGGTGTAGTGGAAGATTGAAATGAGAAAGAGAGCAATGGGAGAAAAGAATGAAAAGGGAGAGAGATTAAAGAGGACGATAATCTTAACAGACTTATAGAAACGAGTATGTCTAAGGGATGTAGAAGAGGGGGAGATCCAGGACGCCTTGTTTAGTATGGGGCTCTGAAGGCACCAGGTAGGATGGCTTCCATGCTTTATTTTTCCAACACCAATGGGAAACTGTCAGAGAGTCCGTGGTTCACTTTGTGAAGCAAATATTTCTTCATCCAGAGAGGATATGTGAAGTAAATAAGACATTATTGGTCTTAATCCCGAAGACGGATCACCCCGAGACGTTTAAGGATCTTAGACCAATAAGCCTATGTAACGTGATTTACAAGCTGGTTACAAAGATCGTGGCAAACCGAATGAGGGGGTTTATGTCCCAAGTTATATCCCCGAATCAATGTAGTTTTGTCCCAGGTCGGCATAGCTCGGATAACATTATTGTGGCCCAAGAGGTTATTCACTCCATGAGAACAATGGGTGGAAAAAAGGGATTTATGGCTATTAAGATCGATCTGGAGAAGGCGTATGACAGGGTGAACTGGAAGTTCTGCTTAGTTGCTTGCATGAGCTCAACCTTCCTACCAACCTCATTAGGGTGGTGGAGCAATGTATTGCACTTTGCTAATCTTCAACTTTTGTGGAATGGTAGTAAGGCGGACTTCTTCAACACTTCTGTGGGGTTAGACGGGGTGATCGCTCTCGCCCTACCTATTTGTAATATGCATTGAGAAGTTGGCACACATGATACAAGAACGTATGGCGCGAAGAAGTGGAAACCTATATGCCTTACTAAGACCAGGGCCACCAATATCACATTTGTTCTTTGCTGATGATATTATCCTGTTTACGGAAGCCTCGCTCCAACAAGCAGGAATGGTAAAAGAGTGTCTGGATCATTTTTGTGAATGCTCAGGGCTTAAAGTCAATGATTCAAAGACTCGGGTGTTCTTTTCCAAGAACATAAATCATATCAGAAGTGCGGAAATCAGTGATGCACTTGGTTTCACTCTAACGGCGGATCTTGGGAAGTATCTTGTGGTGCAACTGCATCATAAGAGAGTGGGATTGGACTCGTTTCAAGTGGTCATTGATAAGGTCAAGGACCGGCTGGCGTGGTGGACCTCTAAGACTTTCTCCTTAGCTGGAAGAGCTACACTTGTTTCCTCGGTGTCTTCCGCTATCCCAGCATACACAATGCAAACATCCCACCTACCTAGTACGGTTTGTGAGGCCCTGGACAAGCGGGAATAGATCCTTTTTATGGGGTAGCACAGCGAGAGTCGTAAAGTGCCTTTGGTTGCTTGGGATGAGGTGTGCATGGAGAAGCGAAAGGGCGGGTTGGGGTTGAGGCATGCAAAGTACCAAAACCAAGCCTTCCTTATGAAGTTGGGATGAAGACTAGTCACGCATAGGGAGGACCTATGGGTTAAGGTTGTACGGGACAAGTATAAATGTGGGGATGACTTAATTCCTCGCATTGAGGCTACACGACCTGGTTCAAATGTGTGGACTGGAATTAAGCGAACTTGGGATAAATTTCAAGGGGGGATCGAGAGTACAACTAATCCACCCGGCGTGCGATGGAAGTGGGAGAGGCATGGTGAATTCATAGTGAAATCGGCATATAGCGTGGTTTCTAACAAGGGAAGGGAACATGGATACAACTGGGAGCGCATTTGAAAGGTTCGAGCGCCACACAGGTGTAAGATGCTCCTTTGGCTGCTAGCTCGTAAGTGCACTGCTCCACGAATGCAAATCGAATGAGACGGAGAATGACGAATGACCAGAGTTGTGCCCTATGTGGTGCATGGTGCAAAGATATTATTCATGTATATAGGGATTGTACGCACTCACGTTCCTTATGGAGAAAAGTGGTACCCCCAGACAAGTGGCGCACGTTCTGTAACAAGCCTTTATTAGAGTGGATATGGTGGAACATCAGTGGTAGAAGCAATGCAAATAAGGAATGGGCGTCCCGATTCACTATACTATGCTGGTGGATCTGGAAGCGGAGAAACTTATTTGTGTTTGAGAAGAAATTCACCCCTAATAGCAACATCATTGCTAGCACGAATGCGATGTTGGAGAGTAGGAATAGTATGAATAAGCGTCTAGCAGGTATGCCACTTAACGGCATTACTCTTACTACTAGTGGTGGGTTTTGGCATCCGCGGCCGGTTGGGTAAAGGTGAATGTGGATGGTGCCTATTCTAGAACTACAAATAAGGGAGCCTGTGGAGCGATCATTCGAAGTTCTTCTGGCTCCTTTCTTAGGGGATTCTTTCACTCTATTGAAAGGGGTGATGAGTTGATCTTTGAAGCGTGGGCTTGCCTATTGGGCCTCAAAAGCGCTTGGGCGATGGGCTTTCGGAAGGTTTGGTTGGAATTTGATTCTATGGAGTGTATTACATTACTTTCGCATGCACGGGGAGGTTCTCACCGTGACTCGACATTCGGATGAGGTGAAGCAACTACTGCGAGATGGAGTGGGAAACTAAGGTCTTGCATGTGCCTCGGTCCGGGGGAACAAAGCAGCTGACTTTCTAGCATTAAAGGGACTAGAATCGGGATGGGAGTTCCATGAAGTGTATCGGCCTTCGGAGAGGCTCTTAAGGTTATCCTCGTCGGGATTGTAACGGGTGTAATACCCTAGTAGGAGGTAGTTGAGGTATCCTAATCTTATCAAAAAAAAAAAGAGGACGATAATCTTTTTAATTTACAAAATGACCCTACAGAGACACAGACAATAATTTACAACTAGGACATGAATAACGATAAAGATTTTTATAAGAAAAGAAAAATAAATTAAAACCTTGATTGATATGGTAGGGTAATAAATTTAATTAGATTGTTTAATCTCTTAAAAAATGACAATTTTTTTTTTTTATATTTAGGATCGAAGAGAATAGTTAATAAGATTTATACCTTTTTCAGTCATTTTCTATCTCAACTAACTTTACAAATAATAATCCAAACACTCATTAGTTTAAAAAAAAGTCATTTTTACAAAAGTCAAATGAGCAACCCAAACACAAATCACATTTACAAGTTGACTTTTTTCCTATCGAGCTTCGCAAAAGTCGGATAGAAAATAAGTCACCGCTCCCATATTGAGGGGTTTTTTTATTCAAAATTTATCTAAAATCATTTCTCACTTTAAATTATAAAAATACAAAAACAACAATTTTATTGAACTTTAGAGATTGAATGGGGGATTAGGAAGCGTCCCAGCTCCCAAGAGCAGGTGAACATGTTGGCCTCCGTCCATCGCCATCCTGGCTGCTGGGTAAACTTTAAAAAGTATACTCCTCTGGTCTTTATTATAAGGTATTAACTAAAAGTTATATTTGGTTTTTTTTTTTTTTTTTTTATAAGATATTTGCTTGTTTCAAAGCGCTTTAATTTTTTTTTCCATATATGCCCATAATTGATAAAGGAATAAAGGTAGTAGATGAGAGTAATATTAATATAATATTAGAGTTTTGTGCAATTAGTAGGGGTAATATTGGAAGTTATTTAAATTGTAGGACAACTTTATTAACTTTAATTGTTTTTATTAATTTGTGAGAATTATTAGTTGGTGCCTTATAATAAAAACCAGAAGGAGTATAATCTTTTTGGTCCTTTAACTCAAACACACTGTTGGTATTAAATTATGACTTTTTGAAATACTCATCATTGATTTGAAAGTTAAACTTAATATATTAGCACTGGACAATGTTTTGTCAGCATAAAAAGTTCAATGTGAATAATTTTAATTAATTAATAGCCGTTCTGGATAAATTAGTGAAAAGACATTTTTTAAAGAGAAGGGGTTAACCTGACATTATATAAAGTTAAAACCCAAAAGACTATATATTGAAACCTTGTATAAAGTTAACGGTGTGTGTGTATATATATATATTGGCTTAAATTTAAGGGACTACACTGCAACCATAAAAAAGTATCATAGCCATAAAGTCAACAAGCATTAACAATTTAACAAACAATCTCCACGTGCATTGCACTACGTTTTTGCTCCCAATGCCCATGTTTGCAATTGCATGACATAATAGTTGCGTCCCCTCAATGTTGAAGCTACACCTCTCTTAGCCGCCTCATCCCCCATCTTTTTCTTTGGTTTCTCTGTTGTTGTTGGTTTTTCCTTGCAGCGAACAAACTACGAATTAGGGGCACTATTGTTATAAATTAATACAACTAAATCTTTTAATAATATTCATCGACAATGAAGAAACCAAAGAAGAAGAGGGTTGTGCAGCCATTGCATCTTATAGAATACTTGCAGTGGCAGACAAGGCCACTTGGGGGAAAAACTTATGTGCAAGATTGTGGGGACTATTTGTTAAACTTTTAATGCTAGTTGACTAAACAGTTGTGATATTTTTACATAATTTTTGAAACTTCGTTGGTACCTTTTCTCCGTCTTCTAGACTAACATGTTTCTAAATGATCAACGTTAGTTGATGGCTGTGACATTTTTGCACCATTTAAAAACTTCATGTATATTTTCACATCCAACTAAGGATTATAGTGCTAGGTGGACATTTATGAAAATTTCATGAGTAGATGTGGACCTTAACCTTATTATGGATGAGTTAATTATACTTGCTTATTTGGTTCACAATATAACACACAATACCACGCATAATTTGTCTTGGCAAAATGTCTAAAAGCACTTAAACATGAGTTGAGATAAAACTTTAATCACATACTTACCTCCAACGCTATAAAATCACTTTAAAAAAAAGCTAACTGGAGTTTTGGACTTTGCTAGTTTATTTATCTTTCCATGATAGGCTAATCAAATCCGTATAATTAAATTAATTAATTGATATTTTGATCAACTTAAATAATTAAAATGTAACATTCAAAATGTAAATTTGAGATTATGTGGGAAGTTAATATAGGAAATTCCACAAAACTGTAAATCATATATATATATATATATATATATATATAAAAGCTTATAACAACATTATGTTTTAGTTTTAAATTTGTAGGCATCTGCGTCTATAAAATGTCCCAACGATTGCACAAAGCACAATATAAAATAACTTTAGAGACAACGATGTTTATTCAATATATAAAACATGCTATATGTTACAGTAAACTTCAGTTGCAAAACTGCAAGAAATTACGTACAAACATACATTCAACAGATGAAAAGTAAGCAAACCTGAAACCACATTATATCATAAGCAAACACTGTATTTATAAACTTGGCATTTATTCATGTTCTTTTACGATGATTTAATGGCCGTACTTATTCTTCTAAAGTGAACGTAACATATCTAATTATATATATAACGACATTACATAAAACATAATCAAGGGCTCAGCACAAGCAAGAACAGCATTTGCCTGGAGCTGGAGGAGGAGCACAACACACACATTGAGGGCATATGGGATTATTGTGAATTCCTGCAACCATACCAAATAATTAAGAAAACTCAAGCACATATATTTAAATATTCACACAAATCTAAGGGATCGGCTATCCTCCTTTGCTCTTACACAGTTCTATCCCCTCCTCTTCTCATCTCAACCTTTTGATTGAAATTGGATTAGTTCAGATTTAATGTTTAATAAAATTATTAACACAAAATCAAATTATTGAAAAATAAATTAAAAAATTAAAAAACTGTTAAATTTTTGTTATGATAATTTAAACTACAATAAAGAATATTTTTATAAAACATTAAATCTGAACTACTCAAAATTCAATCTAAATGTTGAGAGGAGAAGAGGAGGATAGCCAAGTCCCAAATAAAGGTATGATGCCACTAGACTCAAGGACCTTCCATCTTTAGCAAACACATTGGAATAATTTTATAAAAGTAAGAGTTAAAGAAATGTTATTAAAATTATATATATTGGGGGGGGGGGGGATATAAATGGAAATATAATGGATCTAGAAGAAATTTAAAATCAGATTTACTCGAATGTCGTGGAATAGTAATTTTCGAAGTCATTGTGTCTGACTTGAAGGACTCTGCTCATTAAAATTAAAACATCACGTCCTTCGATTTTTATTAAAGAAGGGTTGGTTAGAAGTCATTAAAAATGCCTTATTTATTTACTTTTTGCCATCAAAATTGGCTTATATTTTTTTATCATGAAAAGAGTAGAAAAATGTCTTATAACTTTGAATGGAAGGGGTATTTGTTTACTGTCTAATGGTGTGTACTCGTTTCGGTCAGTAGTTAACATTTACTCTAAACTATTTTACGTTAATTAAGAAAATAAATTTCAATTACTTTAAATTTCTAAAATTGATAGGAAATCAAATCGTCTTCTTTAGTATAAAATGCTCTTTAAATTCAAAATATAGATGAAGAGAGAATGTTTAATTATCTTCAAAATATAGATGTATAAACATAAGTAAAGTTATCACTACTTTCTATCTTGAAATAATCTTTAAATAAATCAATCTATCTTGACTATTTTAAATTTATTTCTTATATCACCTATAATGTTAAAAGAAAATAAATTTCAATTACTTTAAATTTCTAAAATTGATGGAAATCAAATCTTGACTATTTTAAATTTATTTCTATCACCTATTCGAAAAGCGGGAAATCAAATCGTATAAAATGCTCTTTAAATTCAAAATATAGATGAAGAGAGAATGTTTAATTATCTAGGATAGAATATAGATGAAGAGAGAATGTTTAATTATCTTCACGGCATCTGATCCTTAAATTCAACATTGGATAATTAAACTACTACACTAGCTAATACAAATATGAAAATAAGTTTTGTTGTGGTTTTAACCGCTATGAAATGTAGGCCATTGCACATTTATAGCGGTTTAGGATCATGAATCGCTACAAACCTCTAGCAAGATTTTATTCAGTTTGAATTTCAAATTTGTAGCGGTTAATGTCTAAATAACCGCTATAAAATTTTGACCGTTTAAAAAAGTGGCGGTTTTAATGTTTAGAATTTCAAATGTCATATTTTAGTGGTGGTTTATATATGGAAACCACTACAAAAGTTAACAATATACATTTTATTTAACTCTCTAAATTTATTCCATTATTATGTGTATGATAAATAGTATATATTTTTCACTATGATAAATTTATTTCACTAAATATATTTTTATTCACTAAATATTTATTCCATTATTTATTTAAAAATATCTATTTTATTTAACTATGATAAATTTATTTCACAAAATATATTTTTAATAACAATTGTTATATATTATAAGTAACATTAATAAACTAATATAGATTAATATAAGTATTAAAATAGTACTCCATTATCAAAAACCAAATAAAATAAAAGATAACAAATATTTTAAAGAAATAAAATTGTCCAAAAACCAAATAAAATAAAAGATAACAACCATTTTATGTTAAAAAATGTGTCTATAAATTTAAATAAAAACTAACTATTAGGAGCCCGATGATCGGGTCTTGTCTTAGGGGGGCTATCTCGTCGGGTTTAGGATCAGCCTGCGCACGAGCAAAGGTAACAACTTCCTCGTCATTAATAGTAGCAGGAGGCGGAGGAGGAGGATCGACACTGAACATAGGAGGAGGCGGGGGAGGTGGAAACCGCCTGTCAGGAAAGATCTATGTGAAGGCACCAGCAACAGCATCCCAACTCTCCCTCTGATGAGCATACCAACTGTTGGCCTGGTCCTGCGCCATCTGCCTAGCAAACTCCTGAGTCTTGGTGTCAACCTGCATGGCAATCATCGCTTGAACCCCCTTAGAGGCGACAATCTTGTCGTAGACCATGCTAGGCCAGGCACCTAGCTCCACACCCCTAATATAATGCGCTAGGATGCTCGATTGGGCTCATGACAAATTTCAATGGGGCAGTAGGATCCAAAGACCCCTCTGACTCTAGGGTCTATGATGCTCACAGCGATGCCTTGGTCTGCTTAATTTGCCCCTAGTGCACACATTTCATAAAACATTAATCAAACAATTTAATTCAATTTCAATAAATTAATTTAAATATATAAATCATTTGTTTGTAACTTACTATCATCTCCTCTACCACTTGAGAGGTCGCTGTCGCATCACGGTGTCTATGGGTGTATGTGAACAGCTCCCCATAGTCTGTTTGACGGTTCTCCTACTGAGCCTTTATTTGCTTAAAGAATTAAAACAACATAAACTTTGTTATTTCAAAATAAAACAATCAATAAACCTAAAATTAATTTCACTTTGTACATACCAGCTCACTGTAGGTCATAGCAAACGTCTTGGATCCTGTCATGTAATGGATCCTTTGCCGTTGCCGGCTTCTGGTATTCCTCTGGGATAAAGCCTAGAAGGAGGAGCAAACAAACATAAATTAATTTTAGATGTATTATTAATTTCATGATAAAAATTATAAGTACTTAATTATAGAAAAAGCGTAGGCGTTGTGAAAAAGTATGAAAGAAAAAATATATAGCATGAAAAAAAAAGATGAAGAGAGATAATAGAATAATTAGAGGCAAAAATGATAAAAATACAAAGAAATTGAAAAGGATGCTCAAATATATTATGATTTTTGTTAAATTTATAATTTGTTCAATATATTAAATGATTTTATATATAATTTTTTTAAAAAATTATGTTGAATATGCTAAACTATAAATTTTGATATATTTAATTTCAATATGATTTAGGTTTAAACTATATTTAAACTAAATAGTATCATTCTTGTATTTTCATATTTAATTGCAATCAACATTAAAATTATGTTACAATAATTATTTAAAAGCATACCTGTCCCTGTGGGCTCCTTCCGACTTGGACAAAACTCTCCTATTTTGCTTGGGTTAACGCCATCTGAGATCCTCTCGATTAGCTGCTGTAGAGAAATCGTCCCATCTCTATTCCTTTTGGTGTAGAGACGACCCCTCCAGTTCTTCTAGTTGTCCCATATCTTCAGCAGTGCGCACCTCTTTGTGTTACCTCGGACTTTAAACTTATGTTGTATCATAATTTAATTATTAGTTAATTAATTATTTCATAAATAAATAAATAAACTAACCGTACATTATAACTATTTACATGTAAAATATAAGTAAACAACATAACTTACCTTCACATCTTCCTCAAACACTGTGTCCTTGTTCCCCTTTGGAACATGCTTCCAAATCTGGAAGTGGAGGGTGAACCGCGCCCAATTCGCCCAGCTGCGTGCGTCAGGTAGCGGTTGAACAGGTGACTACCGTTGCTGATTGGTTGGTTCGTGTGCTCATTCCAGTCTACTACGACGTAGGACCCCTGCAATAGATTCACACCAAGAACATCTAGCGTCCTCCGGATGATGTTTCCTTGCAGATCTGCACAAGTATAAAAACATTTTTGTATTACATTGAAATATAATTTAATTAACCGTAAGGAATTTAAATTTAGATTTTGTCACAAAAATAATTACATTCACCTTCGACATCCACCTCAAATCGATCCGGTGGAACACGAAGATAACGATTGGGGGTTCCCTTGGTCCTACTCCTCTTCCCAATAAATAAATTGCTCCGCCTCGCCAATGGGAAAGTCCATCTGTATCTCAACATTTTCATCATCATCAAGGTTGCTGATGGATAGATGTATGTCCTGTTCTCCCCTACGATCTCCGGCGATGGGATTGGCTCATCGATGAAGAGCTGATCTATCTCGATCCCACTGAGTTGGCAGAGGGATATTCCTTTACTATTACTGCCCCTTAGAGGCGCTCTACTGTGTACAACCTCTTTCCCTTTTTGATCTATCTCGATCCCCACCTGAGCTGGCAGAGGGATATTCCTTTACTATTACTACCCCTTAGAGGCGCTCTCCTGTGTACAACCTCTTTCCCTTTCCCTCCATCTCCCCTAGAAACCATAACTCTTAAATTTTATAGCTAAACGTAAGAGAATAAAAGTTAAAAGGTGATATATCAAACCTTACGTGCTTTGATTTGAGGGGAGGCGATGTTTAAAAAGGCATCATTTTGTAGCAGTTCTCTTAGAAAACCGCTACAAAAGTTGAGATTTTGTAGTGGTTTAACATAAACCACTAATAAACTCAAAACCCTACCTTGTTCAGTGTGACATTTTGTAGTGGTTATATAACCGCCACAAAATGCTTGACCTTTGACATCTTATAGCAGTTGTTGAGACAAAACCACTACAAACTTTCTTAGTTACTGAAGGTAGTACAACATGCCACGTGAAGATCCAATTTAATATAGATGCCAATCTCCCATGAAAAACTCACAGACTCATTTTGATCAGAGATATTTTCATGAGAGAAAGACAGTTATATTGCAACCCAATCTTCTGTTGCATGTTGTACTATCTTGAGAAAAACATTTGAGGGATAGGGGTATATATAGGATGAATATTTATAGCGGTTTTGTTAATAACCGATACAAATAAATATTATTTGTTACGATTTGTGCGTCTCTTTTTTCCTAACCATGAATAATATTGTGTCCCTTTGCATTTTGTAGTGGTTATTTTTGGTTAACCGCTACAAAATTAACTACCACAACATTTGCACCATAACGCAGCAAGCTGGCGCCAACTTTGTAGCGGTTTATTTCATGTAACCGTGGCAAAGTCCCCACCATAAACCTTCGCGCCATTACGCTCCAAGATGGCGCCAACTTTGTAGCTATTGTATTTCTTGCATCCACTACAAAGTTCATTGCAAACAAGCCCGCGCTTTGGCGCGATTGTTGCCGGCGCGCTATGCATTTGTTGTAGTTTATGCTTAAACCACTATCAAAATCGACTATTTGTAGCGGTTATTTTCAACCTCCACATATTAACCGCTACAAAAGGTGATTTTTTTGGGGGTAGTGATGGGTAATCTCTTTCCATCTAACTAATGCATCTTCACTTTTTTAATTAATTAGTAAGGGTATTTTTATGGAGAAAACATTAATGGACTAGATAATTTGAAATGGGTCTTATTAAAGGATTAAGGCAATTATCTTTCAAAAATACTCCTAACAAAATGATCGGAGGCAATACTGGAATATTGGATTATTGTCGAGGCATTTTGCATGTCCCTCTGTATCTACGTCTCTAGCAATATCAAGCCTTAAGTTTCCATAAGAGATTATCATTATTATAACCAATATTATGGCTCACAATTCACAAACAAATTCAGATCCTTAAGTTTGGCACTTTTTACTCATAGTTAGCAATATGTGGCTCTTGTGTGTGTATATATATATAGGGGAAAACATTTCTGCTTCTACAGCAGATAACTCATTTAGCAACGAGGTGAAACAATGTTGTTTTATCCAAAAAACTGAAGTGGACAGTGCCGTAAATGTCTCCCTGCTTTCGCCCCTCCCCCAACCAATGATGGTGCTCCGCCTCCGCCGCCACTCTCCACCAATCCCAACCTCACCACCTATCTCTACCACACTGATGCCGGTGTTGTTTCATGCACCTGGTCATGCTCCATTCTAGGTCACTCCCTCCATCTTCACCTCCACCAAGCCCCTTATGATTCCCCTCTTCTTCCCCCTACCTCTCTCACTTTCACTTCCTTTCACCTCCACATCAAGCCCTTCGTCTTCTAGAAAAAGCAAGGAACTAATAAGCTTTCCCCCAATGCCCTCATCTTCTAGAATCTCTCCAAGGCTAAATTTGGCTCCGGACCTGTGCCCCACTCTGGTTTCTACGTTGCCCTGTGTAATACCCGGATAATTATCTATCTGGAATACTATATTTTAGCAAATAATACCTATTTGGAAATAGGTGAATATGTGGTTTTAAAACCTTGTAGGATACTTATTCTATTGTTTAGGGAAATTTCTAATGAAATTAGAGGGATTAAAGTGTCAAAATCCCTAAATGCAATTATGGGCCATGAAATGCCCGAAAATATTATGATAAATCCCAAGAGGCAATAAAATATTTATTGAAAATTAGAAAGTATGTTGTCTCTAATTTTAGGAATTTTTGGGATTATTTCTCTTGAAAAATAATGAGGCAAAATTAAATATAATTTTGGGGAGCATAACATGGAGCATAAAATACCAATATCAGTAAAATAGTTGTGAGATAATGATTAATCCTAATTAAGAAAATTATTAACAATTAGAAAGTGATTAGTTAAGTAATTAATGGCTAATTGTTTAAGCCCTGAACAAGAGAATATTTAAGGTAGATTATGGAAAATCCTTTAATTAAGTGTTTATGGCTAATATTAGCATAAAGTGTGCTTGCTAATCAATTAGAAAAGATTAAGAAAAAATTGGTGAGATTAAGAACATGAAAACCCTAAATCCTAAAAGATTGCTAATCATGGGATTAAGGCTCTAATTAAGCTTCTAGCTAATTTAGATAAATTAAAGAAATAATAATAATAATAAAGGGAAGAGAAAACCAAAATTTGAGTGTGAAAAGGGTTGTGGGTTTTTCAAAAATAATATCATGATATTTTGTTAATTAAATAATAATATAATTAAGATATTTATGGAAGAACCAGTTAGATAAATGAGAACCGATAAATTAAATCATATCTAGAAAACCATGAACTAAGTTTCTTAGGTCGACAAATTACAAACAAGTGAATTTTTGTCCAGTCGGTGTTAGCGGAAGTCATTTCGTAGCGGCGGGCGAATAAGGGATCGATGAAAAGATATTTTGTAAACAAAGGGAGATAAGAAAAGTGAGAACCAATGGAAAATAAATCATAACTTGAAATCCTTGAACTAAGTAGAAAACAACTGGACATATTATGAATCGGTGAATTTTGTCCCGAAGTTGATGTTACCCGAAGTAATTTCAGAATCGAAGCGGTCATTCGAAAATGTTCAATGACAACGGAATACCCTTAATGGGATCAAAAATTTAGTTAACTCAAATATTTCAAGAGGAAGAATAGAGCTTCGTGGCTGTGTTCCGGATTTTTGAGATTTTTAATTACACCGAACAGGGAACTTTATCGGTAGAAGTTCATAAAGCACATGGGTGACATCACCTTGATGACATCATGATGAGGTAAGGAGATGTGTTGTATGGTGGAGATGATGCCTTGTGTCCAAGCTAGATCCAACGGTTGAGATTCGGTATGATAAAGCATGAATAGTGCACCAAAATCTTCTATAAATAGGTCTTCCCATTTCACTTCATTCCTCACCAATTCACAATTTCCTAGAGAGAGGTTAGAGAGAAGTGAGAGCAAGGAGGAGCTCGGAAAAGGAGTAGCGAAGTCGGGGTAAGTTCTTCTGGTCCCTAGTCTTAAGCTTTGGTAGTTCCTTCGGTAGTTATAGTAGAAATGCTAGATTAATCTTTAATCTTCCAAGTTAGCTTAGATATCATGTTTTCGGGATAAATATGATATTTATTATTGGAGATAGAGATATGTCAAAATTTTGGAAGATTAGAGTTAAAGTAACGAAGTTCTGGCGAAATTGGCAAAATGGTAATTTGTACCTAAAATGCCTATTATGATGTTGGGCCTTGATAATATGATATTATCCTTATAGGATATCTGTAATCATGTACCTTTGTTGTACGCCGTCGTACAGCATTGTCAAAAAGTACCGTTTTCCATCAACGAAGGTACGTTCGCGTACTGTAACACTAACTCTAATGCTTATTGTATGCTTATATGTGATAGACTATTTCATAGAGTCATGGACAGGACTTTGTCTTGGGTCATGCACCGTGTCTAAGACTCTGTCTTAGTTCACTGTTTATACATTCAGCTTTGTTTATACGGGTTACGTCTTGGTAATGCCGTTGAGTTTTCCTAGCCCGAGGACACGATGGGCCGTCGTGGCACTTGGTTAGTGCAAACGTGGGTAACTTTACATGTGTGTGCTATGTCGTTGATATGTTAATCTTGCATATGCCGTGTGCTTATGTATTGATTAATCTTTGTAATGTCATGAATATCTGTCATCCATATACGTATTACTTGAGCATGAGGTTAATTACCCGAGGTTCAATGGGCATTGAACCTCGCTCTTAACATAGCGTCGGGTCGGGAGGACCGAGGATCGAGGAGAAAGGCAAGCGGCATGCATAGGGACTCACTGAAGACTTTCTTCTTTTGTTATTTACTTTTGAAAACACTCGGTATAACGTACCACTACTGTAATCAACCAGACTTACGGCATTTTGAATATAAATATCAGTTACTCAATCGCTCCGATGCTCTACTCTGATGAAAAAAAAATACATATACTGCCTTTGAAAATGGGATGTTACACCCTGGTTGTGGACAAAAAGATGATTCTTCTAGTCGGCGATCTCAATAAGGATCCGTACGCCAAAACTAAAGCTCGCGAGCCCAAGAATTCCCAGCTTTTGGTTCTCAAAAGGGAGCATGTGGTGGCTAACAAAATCTATACTATGAGAGCCAAGTTTGGGGGCAAAATGAGAGAGATACAATTAGATTGCAGATACAGGGACGACTCCAGGCTCTGCTTCAGCGTGGATGGGAAAGTTGTGCTTTAGATCAAGCGGTTGAAATGGAAATTTAGAGGGAATGAGAGAGTAGAAGTGGACGGGGTACCAATTCAGATCTCGGTGTCTGTGTCATCATCAACGGGATCTTTTTGTCACGCCTCAAAAATTTAGGGGTGACCGACACAAAATTTGAGTGGACTCACATTCCTTAAGGCTTACAACATATAGAATTTCTAATGCTTATATATAGACATATTTACAATATATGTAAAATAAATACCATAAACATATTTCATGTACAGGACTAGTTAACTTTTGTAGAAAATTTGATAGGATCACCCTACAAGCGGGAGCTCCCAAAATTCTACAATAGTTTGGTATTGTCAAGAGGAGCTCGCTCCTTATCATCAAATACAAAACATGCAAATCAGGTGAGGACCCTATCTATAGCACACGTGGAGCACCTAAATTACAACAATAAATACATAGGTATGAGTTTTACATTAACCGAGAATTTTCAACATGACGCTTCAACTTCGAACATCAATATGGACCTTCAGTGATCACCAAGAGGATCCAAGTCGCTTGCACCGTCTCGAGACCAAAATAATCTTCGGTGAATAACGTCCCATTTATGTAATTTAGTGAAATACATGAGAAAATAATTTAAACATATTTATCTTTTAATAATAATATAGAAATAAATCACAATTTCTACATCATATGATCATGGATAAACAATAAAACTCTATATAGGATCATCAATCAAATAATTCGAGATATGTAATAAATCATTTTGTTTAACAAAATCAGTTTAAAACAGTAAATCTCAAATCTCATCTTTTAGTAGGACTTCAACAGAACGGAATAACAAGCATGGACACACAGTCCATGAGGGTAACTAACCAAGCGCGGCTGGAGGCCCCGAAACAAGCGTGGACACATGGTCCACGAGGGTAAGTAACCAAGCGCGGCTAAGCCACGAAAACAAGCGCAGGTAAAAACCCACGAATAACAAGCGTGAGAACAAATCCCACGAATATCAAGCGAGCTCGAGGTTAACCATGGTGCACCAAGGACTAACAAGATCATTGTTAGTAACTAGCGTTCGTGTTCGTCCTCTCAAAAACGTTTTCGAACATGCTTGGGGCTAATTTGTCAAAAGCAATAAAAAGTCCCTTTGTGTCGAGGTAATGATAGCTTGTATCAAATACTTCATAATAAGATACCCCAAAGATGAAATTTCAATAACAATATCTCAAGCTTTCCTTCAAATTCAATATGACAACAAAATCCTTTTCAAATAATAAATTCTAGCGAATGAACTTTCCAAACTGCAAGATAATTTCAATATGGAATTTATGAAAATTATCTCAAAAGTCTCCTTATCATTTTAAGTGCAAAATCATGAATTGTTGGAAGGAGATAAATAATAATGAATAAAGCCCTCAATATTCATTCGTTTGATATAATAAGAAAATGAAACAAATATGATAGCTTTCCTTCACAAAGTCATAAATATAGTAATTCACATCAAAATATGACAACTAGTAAAGTTATCAGTTATAAAAATTAAAATGGGACGCTATTCACTCACCCGTTATACTCCGAAATATGCCATTTTTCCCCCTATTTATCAGCTCCGACTTAATCACCCCTCTCTCCTAATAATCCATAACATAAAACAGTATTACTTCAACTATAACTTACATATACTTCCTACACACAATATCTCATTCAATAAGATTCTTCATTCCATTATCATCTACTTCATCAACATTTCAATTTAGTTTCAAATAAAACCATAATCCATTTACATAATTTATAAACCATCCATCCACCTACTTTGTGTTCTTTAAGTCATTCAGCAATAATCTCCAACCTTTCGTAAGAACAAACAAATACCATCTAGGTATCCCTCTAACATGAGAAAAATCAAGGCTGGCTCTTAAACTATAAATCGGTTTCTTTTAGAATGATTTATTTGTTTTATTGCCAACTTCAATATAGATACTCTAAACAATGATAATTGCTTTTCATAGTATAGTTAACATGTAACCTCAACGTAATCCGATCAAACCTTTAAGAAAACCTCACACTCTTTCATACATGGTCCAAGTTCTCATTGTTAACTCAAGAATGGCCATCAACCATCACACAAGTATATGCAAACAACATCTTCTCATCTTTAAGCTACAATCAAGAATTTAAATAATCTTAATCCAACCAAATTCATCTTTTACCACACTTTTAATTAAGCACCTATATCATCCATATAAGTTATAATTAATAGAACAAGCTTTCTTTCCACAACACAAATAAATTCTCATTCACACGTTTCATCAAACAATTTATGGGCATTCAAAATTAACTCATAAAAATCCACCCAAATTCATAATTACCAACAAATAATACATTCCTTAAAAGTCAGCTTTCACTTTAAATGTCCATCAAGAGAGGTAAAAGACTCAATTTCTAACTCCATATAGCCTATACATCACGACATCACCAAGACAGACAAGGAAATCAGATTTGAGGAGATCAAATTATATTCTTCAAGCTTTTATCAATACACAATCAGGAGAAAATAAATTGCTATAAAAAATACCTCTCAGTAGAAAATCTTTTCCATCTCAAACATTCAGCAAAGAAAAAACACCCAAAATCCTCCCCTATTTGGAATTTCCAGCCTCGGTGAAGAGAAGAAAGCACAGAAAACTGGTTGCCACCAACAACAACCATCGGCAAAGGAAAGGAGAGAAGAGGAGTCGCTCACACAGAGAAGAGTGACGATGGAACTAAACGCAGAAAAAAAACTGCAGCTTGGTGAGATAGAAGAAAACCACCGATGGCGTTGTGAACGTTGCTGGCCACGATAATGGTGGAGGCGGAAGCCACCAGTGACGATGGTGATGTGTGGTTGGCCGGACGATGATCATCGGCGAAGGCACCAACAAGAATGAACGAGGTTGGGGATTTGGGGTTTCAAACCTCAAGCTTCAACGCTGCTCTCTCTTCTCTAAGTCTATTTGAACGATGCATTTCTTTTTTTTTTTTTTTTTTTTTTTTTTTTTGGTTTAAGAAAAACATATAAGGGTATTATATTAAGTTGTGGAAAAATAAAATTCTACCTTGCTTTAATAAGGATTTGAACCCAAATTTCAAGGGACCTTGACCATCCCAAATATCTTCAAGCTACAAGCTTCACATTGATATCAACTATAATAAGTAGTAAATATATAATTAATTTAATTTATTATTATTTTTAATTAACAAATAACTGGGTTATTACACTTTTGGCGGAAGCTCATCAGTTATGGAATGGTCCAATGCGGAGGAGAATGAGTTGGTTGTGCCCATCTGGAGAATCCTTCAAGCGGTTATAAATATTTCCATGAATTAACTCCAACATCAGAAGGAGAAAATGGAGAAGAAGATAAAAAGGGAAGGGAGGAAAAGCGTTAGGTATTGATTGGCAATGAGTTGGGGAGGGAAGACATGGAGATGGCGAGCTTCAACGGCCATGAAGTCGCGGTTGAGAGGGAGAAGCAGAGAGAGCAAGCGAAGAAGATAAGAGGAGGCAAAAAAAAAAAAAAAAAAAAAAGAAACGACACCGATTCTATTTTCTGCAGAAAAACTTTTCTGCAGTAACTGCAGAAATGTTAATCCCATATATATATATATATAACATTTTTAATTTGCATGCATATTGACTTGGAAATTTGCAAATTTCTCTATCTCTTAAAACAAGCATGATCACTCTCTATATAAGAAATGTTACACTCCTACCGGCCTCGCCTTTTCAAATGGGGAGTAGAGTGTCTTTTACTTTCAAATAAAAATAAGCATTGCAGCAGAGCAAGGAAAATATTTTGGATAATATACTACTGATAAAGTAAATAACTAAATAAAAAGTCCCTCCAAGGGTTATTATGCAGTCATCCAGATAAAATGTCCCCTCCAGATAAAATGTCCCAAAATAAAAATTAATATACAGTTATCCAAAACTAAAGATGCAATAACAAAAAGCTGCCTCCACGCCCCACAAATATACAGTTATCCAAAACTAAAGATGCAATAACAAAAAGCTGCCTCCACGCCCCACAAATCCTCAATAAAGCTCTCATATCTTATCTCTAGACTCCTGCTCTGTTCTTGATGCACTTCCTGTATTCTTATAATAGACTGGGATTTATAAATGAATCCCAGAGTAACTGTTAATTTCATATACAATGCATGTATACAAAGTATGTAAAAAAAACCATAAAACATACAGTATTCACAGGTCGCACACAGAAAGGCATACAGCTTAAGCTAAAACAAGCAGTCACATATAACATGTACCGCTCAAATAAGGCACATAACCATGCCGGGGTCGCACACAGCGGTTCCGGTATCCAAAGCGCTTGGAAAACATCACATCGAATGCATAATCAATCATGGTAAAACATACATACAAAGTCACACAAAGTGCATGAAATTAAGATTACTTACCTGTAGATAGTTGATCAGTAAAATGGATAACACCCAACTACTCGATAAGAGTGATAGACCTAAAATAAAATAATATCACAGTGTCACTACTAATATAACTTCTCCCTTATAATTATACACTTGCAAAAAGGGTCTTTCTACTTTTGAAACTCATTAATTTCCTTTATTAATGAGTATTTCTTTCTTGGTGAATTTTCTCTTATTTTTACACATAGTGCAGAAAATTTTTGAAATTTGACCCAAATTCAAAAATTCATAACTAATTGTAGAAAAATTTGATTGGGGCGTTTCAAAAATCTACATAGTCCTTGATATGTCTATTTTTTTCTAAAAATACTTTCTTAGTCCAGAAACATATGGAAAATTCCCAGTTTCCAAAAATACCCTTATTGGTTTTTCTACCTCCTTATTTACATATTTCATGCTTTATGTTTTTCAAAATTATCCTTCATACCCTTCCTCATACAAAATTCCATTTTAATCACTTTTAAACCATCAAAATAAAATCAAACCATCAAGTTCTAGCTATTGATCATAATTTCCTTAAACTTTTACAAAATTCTAAGAAGTTAGAGAAGGAAAATTACTTGCTTGAAGTCTCAACTTCCTTGGCTTCTTCACTTTAACCTCTTTGTAGTTATAGCTAGAACTCCAACAATATCATTCAAGATCATTAATTGGAAGCTTAAACAAATTTGAAGGTAGTAGAATAAATTCTATAACTTTCTTACCTTGATTCAATTTTCTCTTATACTCTTCTTATTGCTTGGCTTTCACTCTCAATTCACTACTCTCTTTCCTTTTCCTTATGTGTTGTGCCTCTTTGGTGTCAAAATGAAGAAGAATATGGTCCTATTTATAGTGGTCCTCGGTCTTAGAATATCTTCTTGTGATTTTACCTTTTTTCCCTTGCTAGTTGCCCTTTGAATTCTCTAGATCTCTCTTCCATTTTCTAGCAAAAATCTGATTTTTCTTCCTCCTCTCCCATGAACACGCCACTTGGCCCTCTTTGGTCAAGAATATCTTCTTCCATCACATGCCTAATTTTGTGGTTGAGATACTTTGCTTAATGAAGAAGAAGATTAGGTGTCCCTTGCCATTAATTAGATATGCACAAGTGTCCCTTGTAATTAATTCAAGATGCATATGTGTCCTTAATTTATTTTTTCTTCAAATATTATTTGGACACTTGGTAGCTTAGATGTCCCCCATATTTAATTCATCAAGCATATGTGTCCCTCATAATTAATTCACCAACCATAGGTGTCCCTTATAATTATTAAGGTGCCATATGAACTTATCTAGACATTTCTTCTTTGACTCATGTGATAAACTATATTTTGTCCTTTCCTCTTACTCCCATGCGTGGTATTCCAAGAGGCATGGGGATTTTAATATCCACCTCTTAGTACTCAAGGTTATGCCATGTGTCTTTGGGATAATAGCATCATAAATAATGCTGTTATTATTATTTTTAAAGCCAGATATTTCACCACTATTAATTTTAATCTTGCCATGTATCCATATTCTTGAACCATCTCTTATCTTCGTGTGCCTTCTTACAATAATTATCTCTTATTAGCCAATTAGATGGAAACAAATATTATTTGCTTTAAATTTAATGAAAATCCCATAATAAAATATTAATTAGCATTTATTAGCTTCATACAATAATTTACATAAAAGTGGGGTTATTACAAGAAATGATTTTGTTAGAATAAAGCAAATGAAAATAACAATTTGACAAAACAAAACAAATATCTCTGGTGGGATTATGGACGATCACTTCATAGAAAGAACACTCATACCTCTAACACATTAACAATATCCTATCTAGCAGATGGAGGTGAGTACGATGATCCAGACTGAGAATAATTTGTTTCCAATGTAGTTCTTGAGATTAAACTGCTGTTTTCTGCACTTTCAACAAGTGATGTTTCCAAAGACAAACAATGCTTTGGATCAATTACAACAGAACTTATATCAGGCCTTTTGATTGCTTCTGGTGTAATGCAAGAAATGGCAATCTATAGAAACATCCATGCTGAAGCAGTATTGAATTTTCCTTCTAATCTTGGATCTACAATAGATTGTATATCCCCAATCTCAAGCTTTGGATTGACCCAATCAGATATGTGACGTGTCCCTTCGTCAGATATTTCAGTTATTGCTCGCTGTCCAGTCATTAGCTCAAGCAGAACTATCCCAAAACCATAAACATCACTTTTGTTCAAGTTTCCAGATTTATGGAACCTGCAAATTTTGCAAGATTTATTATTCTGTGAAGAAATTGGTTAAGCTAAGCAGGTAGTTTATGTTTAACCATCAATGCCAAATTTCAAGGCTATAGATATTACTTTAAGTTGCAATTGCATGTATTGCAGGATGGGTTTGAATAATGAACAGTATGCTAACATTTATAAGCTATTGTATTATAGTTTGCTAAAGTTGAGGAAATTAGAACAAATTTATATTTTGGGCATCAACAAGGAGTGGAAAGTAAAAACCATAAAAAAAAAAAGTATGATATATATAACAACATACTCAGGATTGAGGTAGCCCAATGTGCCAGCAGGAAGAGTTGAAATATGAGTGTTAGTGTCATTGGCAAAAGTTTTAGAAAGTCCAAAATCAGCAATCTTGGCGTGCATGTTCTCAGTTAGCAAGATGTCAGAAGATTTTAGGCCTCTATGAATTATTGGTGGTTTACAACCATTATGTAGATAGTCCAATCCTGCATTTCCATTGACCAATTAAAGTGAATACTTAAGTTATATAAGAAAGGTAAAGAATATAAATTGAACAATAAAAAGGAATATGCACTACCAAACTAATATGGGAAAGAAACAAAAGTCTACAAACCACATGCCGCATCCAATGCAATTTTAAGTCTCTCATTCCACGTCAAAATATCTGGGTTCTTCTTTGCAAAACATTAAATTTTAACACCTAATCTTAATATTTATATATATGTGTATAGATGGTAAGGGATCCAGGACTAGGCCTAAATGGTCATGGGTTCGATCCTCTCGCCGTTCTTTGGGACTCCTTTGGTAGGCGAGAGTAAGTGCTTATAGAGCCGGAGCCGTGCCCGGCCTTGGTGCTTGGGGAGAGATGTCGAAGACTTTTTTATAGCAATATATATATATATATATGTATAGAGAGAGAGAGAGAGAGAGAAGGACCTGAAAGAATTAAACGTAAAAATTAAGACTTAACAAACTTGACAACAAGTTCCGAGAGATTTTCCTTTACCATGTATTCATAAATCGGTGTTCTCATGTCGCCATCATCACAATAACCAATAAGAGAAACTAGATTTTTATGATAAATAAAGGACAACAGTTTTGCCCGCATTAATTTGGAACCGTGTTTATATATCATGATTGAATAAAATTATCGAGTGGTACTATAATATAATATAAAAGAAATATATGAAAATTCAAGATACTTAATTAATGATAATTTTCACTTATAACCTCTGATTGAAACTCTTTAAACCATTGCAGTGATGAATTGGAAAGTAACTTGACTGCAACTTGTGTACCGTCTTTTAGTCTTCCAAGGTACACCTTTCCAAATCCCCTGCTCCAATTTCAGTTGCAAAGCCCTTGGTAATACCATGAACTTCAGCTTGAGAAAATCCTTGATTATTTGATTTAATCTGACCATCTTTCTTGGACGACAATACTGCAGCAATATATATACCATAAAATTTCAATATATATCTGTGTATATGGATTTTTCTTGAATTTAGAAATATAATACAATGGAATATTTGGCAATATTTCACAGCAAAATTTTCCATTTCATATAAAAGAAAACTAAGGGCCATCTATACAAAATATTAATCAAAAGGACAAATTTGCATAACGTTTCAAAGATTCATACAAAAAATAAAAAAATACAAATAATATGAAAGAAAATTGGGGCACTTTATCACCTTTCTTAATTCTTTTATGTTTGGAGAGCACCAAAGTAAGGCAGAAAATTATTTCAAGAACTGCTACAGAAGCTAAGGATGCAACAAGTGGTTTTATCAACTTTTTGTAATGGTTTTGCACGAATCTACCTGACAGAGATCTAGATTTCCATTCGAACTAAGAAAACATAACATCAATATGCAAGTGACAGTTTTAATGTATGAGTTATGAATTGATGCATCACTGAAAACATGGAAAGTGAAAGAAAAATGAGCTATTGTGGTAATAAATTTTTGGGGGAATTACTATGAGCTCCCAAGGAAGAGACTTAATTATCAAAAAGTCCTAATGATAAGTAAGATATTATCATTTTTAACACTAAAATTTGTCATTGCAGATTTCTTGGTTGTCATTGGGACTTCATGGTAATGAAGTTCTTGGGACTTCATAGTAATTCCCCTAAATTTTAAGGGTTTGTGTTGAATATAAACATACATCAAAGTTAAATATGACTTCTTCCTCAGAGCCTTCGGAATTGTGCCTGCGAAATTATTCCCTGTCAAATTACTGAAAATGCATCACGTAAGATAAATTGGAAAACTTTGCAAACAGGAAAAGAGTATTGCTATGCTTAAGTGTTGCAACTCACAGCAGATTCAAATTGGGTAGTTCTGCTAAAGAGTCTGGTATTTCTCCTGTTAATTGGTTGTTCGACAAATCCCTTCGATGTGAAACTCATTATTAGTACCATCACACATAATTATTAAACCAGAGGCATGCCTTTTAGACAGACAATGTGAATAGAAGTTGACTTTAATTGCATATATAGATGATACTTACAAGGCTTCCAACGTCATGAGATAGGAGACTGAAGGTACAATCTGTCCTGTCAATTTGCTTGAGCTTATGTTCCTGTTTACCAATTGTTAACAATAAAAATGTTGCCAAAAAAAATACAAGCAGAGAACCAGAGAGACTGAAGTCAAAGTAAAGACAAACAATTTTTATGCTACTTAAACAATATTACACAGACACATATATGATAAAACAGAGCAGCAGGGGATATATATACTCTTGAGCGAGATTGTTTGGCTACTTGGTAAAGTTCCCTTTCCATGAAAATCATCAAGCATTACAACTCTGAAAATTATAAAAGGTCAAAAGATCATTATTACTCACAAAGAAGCGACACTTGGAATGTTCTCAGAGTAATTGCAAGTCACACCTTCCCGTCTATACTCTTTTGGCATGCAGGGATCACCTTGCCAACTGATTCTCATGATGTTATAAGCATGCTTAATGTCCTGCATAGCATCAATTGTTAAATGAAAGTAACCTAGTGATCTTTCAAAATATAACAAAATATGAAATATGATAGAGAATTGTGTTGAGGAACAAAATTTTTTTGGCTTCTATAGATGAAAAACAACTAATAAGATATGATATGCCAACTTGACAGAGTAGCCCAAAACGAACAGTCACTATTCTCAAGTAAACAGGAAAAGATGATAAGATAGAAGTTAGTTAAGTTAGTTAATATGACAGGCATTTTCTAAAATATCCTAGTTAATTTCCTCAATTCCCTTATCCCCTCCCCTCCTTGATTATTGGTGAGGGATTATCAATAACTGTAAATTAAGAAAAGATTGACAAATATGAAAGATATGTCTTATATTTAAGACCAACATGAACTCTCAAAATATATGTTATATCAAGGAGAGGAGATAGTGATGAAATCAATCAATCAGTCCATATACTTGCCATCTTGTTCATGAGTTGGGGTATTTGGCTAAGGTAGTGCTTCATAAACCTCATAAGCATTGATCATGGGAGGTAAACCAGAACCTGGGGTCGATGTGATTGAAATCCCCTTTAAGGCTACCCCTTTTGGAATTCTCTTAACCAAGGTATAAACATCCTGGTATTTAAGTGTTACAGGCTCTCCGAACGTATCAATGAAAGTAATTTCCATGCTTCTTACTTGACCCTTAGAATGCTCCTCGAAATCAAAAAAATTAAGGTAAACATAGTATTCGCTATCTGCTGTAACATTAATGGAGGTCAAGTTGATATATAAGGAAGACGAAACATTATTCAGTGGCTGCACTGCAGTTGTTAACACTCCAGTTGGTAATCTGTACTCTTTCACATCACTTTCAATTGCTTCTGATGTGGAGAATCGCTCTGAGTTGTCGATCTTTCCATTGTACCAGGACCTAAAGTGTCATTAGAAGATACATTATATATTTTGCCAGATTCTACAAACTGTGCGTCATCTGCCTCATGAAAGAATCCATTTGCATCTCAAATTTCTTTAGTTACCCCACAATCAATGCTTATCACCCCTGATTAAATTGGAAAACAACAACAACAAAAAGATTAAATTTTACGTATGTTTAGTAGGGTGTAGCTAGACAAATACATATGAATCATCAATTATCAATGTCAGAAATAAAATCAATTAATGCTGACTCATTCTTCAAATTCCACGCAGCTGCAAATTATTGTGTAATTAATATCGCTACCATTCTATTCGTAAGGAATTTTTGACCACTTCATCAAGATTTAGATAAGTTTGTTAAAATTGGTTAAAAGTTATTGAATCTTCAATTATTATTATTTTTTTCCTGAGATTTCAATGCTACTCCTATTTTGTTTTATGAATGATCATGTGCGTGCCACTTAATTATATTAATCCACATATATGTCCAGAACGAAGGGTATTTTCGGGAAAAGATTGATTAATTGTTGAGAAAAATTGTGCAAAGTCACACACACGCGTATGTATATATAAAATACCTTTCTCTGCATTTGGGCTAATATTATACACACAAACAAAAAGACCCATACATACATACATACATACATACATATAGTGGCGGAGCTAGGAATTGTAATTTGGAGGGCCAAAATTACAGAATAGAACCTAAGTGTTCATGAAACTACATTTCAGCCTCATAAAAATTTTAATATTTTCATTTTAGTCCCTCCATGAAACTTTTGGTGAGGATTAAAGTGAAAATATTTAAATTTTTATGAGACTGAAATATAATTTCCTGAACTCCTAGGTTCTCCTGCTCCCTCTAGTTCCGCCGCTGCATACATGTATACATACATACATAAATAATGATTACCGATCACAACAAAGTTTAAGAAAAAATGTTTTCCTTTATGAAGCGCAATAGTTAACAGTGGTGCTAGCTATTTCAACCCTTTCAATGTCAAATTTTGGATTTGGATCATTCTAGTTGAGTTTTAAATGAGGATATTAACCATATAGATTACAATGTAATGGAATGTTGAAGGGTGGAATGTTGAATGGTGGAAGTAGTTGCCCTGTCAAGGACTTAGTCAAAAGACCTTCATCCTGGGAGCCATGCCCCGTTGCATGCATGGTGTCCGGTTTTTGCAAGGCAGGATTTTCCTCTCGGGGTAACTTAGTAAGTTACTTGTTTCTACAAGGAAACTAAATCAATAGTCACCGTCTACAGGAAAACCTAAGCGATCGACTTTTCTGTAATGATTGCCTTGAAACACTGGGCGGAGATTTAACTCAGACTCCAATTTCTATATCAGAAGTCTTAGAGCTTAGCAACAGAACCCATATTCTATGTTATCTACTATATCTCTGAGTCTCATCCGGCGTGGCCCAGTTCCATATATAAGCTCTGGGTTAGAATGTAATTAATGCCCAGTACAAACTGGAGATTATCGGAATTATCAGAATTATCCGAATTATCAGAATTATCGGAGCCTAATATCGATGTAGGTACAGGCGATGGATACACCATCCTTGGTTTAGATTGGTGCACCGACAGAGGGTGGTACACTGGTTCAGGATGGTACACCGGTTCTAACTGGTATACCGAAGTAAGGTGGTACTCTGACCTAGGCTTATATCAGTACTCATTTTTCAAAACATGCTCTTTTAAAAAGGCGTAGAGCCTAACTCCGTTACTCAAACCAAATAGCCAGGTAGGTGTCTATCATGGGAGCCTCACCGTGCTAGGGTGACTGATTGGCTGATCCACATAGACTAGCCCCGCCTTCGGCACCAAAAGGTTTGGAATAACTTAGTCGATCTATGCCGGGACAACCGTTTCCGATACCAAAATTGTAACATCCCATTTTCAAAAGCTGTATAAATTTTTTTTTTCATCGAGTAGAGCATCGGAGCGATTGAGTAATCGATATTTATATTCAAAATGCCGTAAGTCCGGGCTGATTATGTAGCGGTACGTTATACCGAGTGTTCTCAAAAGTGATTAACAAAAGAAGAAAGTCTTCACCTGAGTCCCTATGCGTGCCGCTTGCCTTTCTCCTCGATCCTCGGTCCTCGACCCGACGCTATGTTAAGAGCGAGGTTCAATGCCCATGAACCTCGTGTAACGGTTAACCTCATGCTTATGTGTGACAAATTATGTATACAGATATTCATAACATTGGATTAACCAATGAAGAGATGTAAGGTTACAACAATACATTACAGCAGATGTAATGTCAATACATAAGCACATAGCAGCAGATGTAAGGTTACAACAATACATATCAACAGATGTAATGTCAATCACAACAACAGTACATAGCACACAAGACATGTAAAGTTAACCATGTTTGCACTAACCGGTGCCACGACGGCCCATCGTGTCCTCGCCGCTAGGAAAACTCAACGGCATTACCAAGACCGTAACCCGTATAAACAAAGCTGAATGTATAAACAAGTGAACTAAGATAGAGTCTTAGACACGGTGCATGACCCAAGACCAAGTCCTGTCCATGACTCTATGAAATAGTCTATCACATATAAGCATACAATAAGCATCAGATTTAGTGTTACAGCACGCGAACGTACCTTCGTTGATGAATACGGTACGTTTGTCGGTCGAAAATGCGTTCACAGATATCCTATGAGGGTAATATCGCATTTATTAATTCCCAAACAATATCCTAATAGATATCTTAGTCACAAATCACTATTTTGCCCTTGCAACATTTATTTTTCACTTTACTCCTTCAAAATTCGTAGAACAACGCTGGTACAAATCTGGGCAGCATTTCGTCTAACTTTGAAAAATCATAATAAATTCTAGAAAAATCGAAACGAGGATCCGTAAAATTCCTTGGAATCCTTAGGATGTCTATTTTCAAGTAAAAATAATAAAATTTGCCCAGATTACACGATTCACTCCCAGGTTTTAAGTTTTGTACCTCTGCCCAGAATTTTTCCAGAAATTCGTAGCTAAATTTTGAGAATTTCCATCTCACTGTACAAAACTCATTTCAACATGTTCCTGGCATATTTGAAAAGCCCTATATGTCTAATTTCACCATGAATTTTCCCAGAATTTTTCAACATCATTTTGAACAAGAAATATTAGCATTTCTATCGCTGATTTCAGAAATTGCTTACCGACAAAATTTCGCGAACTTCGTTACTTCGGTGTTTTTCTTCCAGAAATTTTTCCCTAACCCTTCTTCCATCAATTTTTCGAAATAAAGCTATTTTTAACCATAAAAACGTGAAAATAAAACTACTCTAGAATTTTTAAGATTAAAACACAACTATCTATGAATTTAAAACTCAAAACTCAAGAACTTGCTTACCTATGCTTGAACTCCTTCAAGCTACTTCCCACTCAACCTCACTTCTCTCTAATTTCAGATTGCTCTTGCTTGTTTGGTGTGAAGAATGAAGAGAGGTTTGCTCTCTATTTATAGGAAAATTCCTACCTCTTCACCAAGCCCATCTTCCCTCTTGTACACACACACACCACACACAAGGACAAACATGTGGCCTCTCCTCCTCCTTATGTGTGAGCTGAAACTTATGGCTAGAAGGGAGGATGAATCATCACATTTTACTCCCTTTGACCCATTGTTGGCTCTTTTTAACTTCTCATATTTTTCCTACCACATGATGTGGCACCCTATGGTTCATGGATTGTCTTTAATCCTATTATATGAGACAAGCTTCTAATTTTGGTGGAATTTTCCCATGCGTGACTTCCTATCTTAATCATATGCAAGCCCATTTGTCATTTATCATTTGCTATTTGCTTTAATATAATTAAGTAGTTTTATACCCTTTGGTTATAAATTAATTACTAATTTATGTGTTCTTTGTCTTGGATTAATGTTTATATTCAACCTAGGATTAAAATCCCTCAATTGTCTTTGATAGTAAATGATTGATTAAACAATTGATTTATGAATTTATGATGAGAATTAGTGTTTATTTAGGCAAATATTACTTTATCCTAATTAGCTTGAGATATTACCTATGGAACACTTGACTCTCATTGTGCCAACAAGGCTTTTTGACTTTAACTACACCATGTGGCTAATTAAAAAAATAACATCCAGATTTTTTGTTTAATTCTTCTTTGCTTTCCCTTAGTGTAACCGTGGCCCCTCTCCCCAACATACACTCTTGACTTGTGTTCTCATTGTCTCTAATAACCCATGCCTTTAATTGGTTCATGAATTACTACTTGGACTTAGGCTTTAATTCATGTAATTACTTTAGACCTTTATTAGCTATTGGTTCTTAATTAAGGAAGCACATCCTTAATTATGTCTTTAACATATGCCACTAAGTTAATTATGAATTCTTATGAAATTAATTCAATTCATGTAGATTGAATTATCCACTAATTGTTGGCAATTTTCTCTAATTGGTTTAATTATTTTCTCACAACTTTTTGGCTTTTCATGGTCATTTATGCACCATGCATTAATTTAAAAATCATAGGGCAATTCATGGTTCCTAATATAATATTGGATTTTTGCCTCTTTAATTTTCAAGGAAACTAATCAAATAAATTACTAAAATTAGAGACAATATATTTTCCTTTATTTACCATGTGTTATTTATCTTGAATACTTGGTTCACACTCCTCCACACATGCTAAACGAAAACAAAGACTTTTGGGGAAGCTTTTATGAAGCAATTAATGTCATATTCTAATCCCCATGTGTCCTTTGCAACTAGGTGACAACTTGTAGTTGTTTAGTTAGCTAACCAAGTTACATTTGAATGTTATTTAACAAGTCTTATGTGTCTTCCTTGCCCTGATATTTCGAAAATCTACAGCCATTAGGAGAAGGTTTTATTCCCTTTAATCAACTCAAAATAAACGCACAAGTTTAGTACCAATCAAGTAGGTCTTAATCCCTTAACTTGACAAGTATAATTGTGACATAAATTGTCTTAATTCTTAGAGAAAATTCCTTAAATTAACATAAATATGTTACTCAATTTTGAGACCACATATTCACCTATTTTTATTAGGCACTATTTATCAAAATATAATATTTATGATAAATAGATAATTTTAGGGTATTACATTTCTCCCCGTTAAATAAAATTTCGCCCTCGAAATTTGAACATATAAACTCGAAAAGGTTATCTAGACCTCCAATCTATTCCTTCCCTATGGCATGCTTACCTAGCACGCATCCTACTATTCAAAAGTCTCATTTATCTTGTACCCAGGCATAGTACTCAATTACAGGACTCACTGGTCCATTCTCACAGTGCTTGGTTACGCAGGCCTCATTGCCTGACTCATTTAGTCTCTTGGCTTAACACACATTGGCCTTCCGGCTCAATCTATTACCACAGCACTGGAGATTTTAGCCTTACTGCCTAGGAATTCATCCTCAGGCCTTAGGCATCTTGACTACTACCTGGTACAACGAATGTTTTGCTAGTCTTAAGATGTATTTTAGACATAGTTATTATGACAATTAGCATTTAATACAGCGCTAAGTCTCACCGGTCCTTTATTCTAAGGGCACCGCCCCATGCACACTTGCACACTAGGTCTTATTGCCTTGGGCCTCTGCCCGTCTATTTCATCTGAGCCTCTCCCATTCAAGCTTTTAGACTACTTTCACATGCTTAGCACCACAGCTGACAACTACTATCTGGCTTAACTGGTTCAGTATTCCAGACCTTTCTGATAGTTCCTGTTTCTATGTCGAAATTTCCAACTACACTGCTTTTCAACACAATGGCATTGACAACTATGTCACCATTACTCAAAATCATTTTGTTGTCTTATTTTCAAATCTTCACACACTGAAAATTTCTTGTGGTCTCAGTACATTTCACAATCCACACTATACAAAAGTAATAGTGCTATCATATTTTCAAATTCAAACGCTACCAACGCTATTTGTAAAAACACTTTCACTACCGAATTAGTTTCAAAAAGTTTTACTACTGGCACATATCTTTGAGGGAGATAATTTCATTCTAAAAATTTTACAATTGAGAGTACACACCACCATTTTAACCATTTAGTACAGTGAGCGCCCTATCCCAATCCCCAAATCCGGCCTCTGCATTAGCAGTACCGTCAAACAATGTGGGAGAACCCCCGTCCCTCCCATAAGAGACCCAGTGTTCGCACTGGCACATAAAGTAGTGACCCTATCTACCGGAACTAGGTCCAGCCATAGACAATCAGGTTCTACTAGACAAAACATACGCCCTAGGCGAAATGTTATGGATTGGGTGCGTTCATTGTTGGTGCGATTTTCATTCTCTCAAACAAAATCCCTCAAAAACTCTTTGTTCAAAAAGATCTTTTATCAAAGGTCAGTGATTTCAACCATTTTAAAAATATCTGGCAAGACCCAGCAAACTGTGTACATCTACAACAGCTTCTGTCCTTCCAGTTCTGTACTGCTTTTACCACAACAAAGTTGAAAACTTAGTTTCAAACTCTGGGTTCTAACAAAACCCTTTTTATAAGACAACATCATTTCAAAATAACCATCACTATGGTCTCAAATTCTATTGAAAACATTTCATTTGAAAACTCAATTTCAAAATTCACAAGTTCGAAAATCCACTCCGAAAATTTCAAATATATCAGGTGTATTGGCAAGTTTAAAAATTCAATTTGTAAACCTTACTCAGGAACCAAACAACTAACCTTAGAAGGTCATTACTAACTAATAGTATTCGGACCTCTGTCCTTGGCTATTCAAGCCATTCGTAGAACGCTTAGTTTGTTTCTTTAATCTTCGGCTATTTCGGACATTGCCCGCTATCCTCGGGTTTCACAAACTTTTCAGACACTTCTCGTATTTGTCGTTTAACAACCGTGGGCTTCGCCAGCCTATAGACACAATATATGCTATACAACTCGGAGCAACTCATGACGATATATCTTGGATTACGTAAACTTTTCTCTCTAGGGAACCGATTAGATATGGGACTCGCTACAATGTACTTACCTTGAGAATCGATACACTGGTAGCTCTACTCTATGGTTTGTTGTGATGGCAACTTTACTCTATGGTTTGACGTCACGGTGGCTTCACTCTACGGTACTTCACTCGGCGCTTCACTCAATCCCTCCGATTGGTCAACACCTCCGGTCAGAACCCTCCGTAGGTAGCCCTTTCCGAACAGATCTCCCCGTAAGTAGCCACCTCCGATCACAACTTCCCATAAGTAGTACTTTCTTCAGTTGACCGTCTCTGGATTATAACGAGAACTCAGATCTCTATCAGGTTACTAACCCTTTAGTGGTTTTGTAATTCTGCTGTCTCTAGGTCTACCACCCTATCCAGGGTCATTTTATTCATGGACTTTCTAGCTCCAGTCAACAGCCTTATCTCAATTTCCCTATCGGGTAACCACCCACTTCCTTAGGGATCTATTAGCCACTAACATCTCTAAGGTTATCGGTTCCACCTTGAAACCATAACCTGTGGTCACTGAGGTTTTAGCTATCGTAGGGTTCCGTTAAGGAACTAACTCTCAGGTATTCAAACCTAAGGCAACCTCACTCACATTTTCTTAGGGTTCCTACTCTCAGGTACTGGAACCTAGGCAATGCTTAGTCATACCTTGACCTAAGCACTGTCTCTGACTCAAGCCTATTATCACTCTATCTTTTCTCATAGTATCCCAAAGGATTACTATGTTTCATACTTCAAAGTATTCAGGCCTTTGCTTAAAGGATATCAAATCCTTATGCTATATCCCAGGGGTTAAGAATCCTGAGATTTCTCTCGCTTAAGCACGCTTAATTTCACAACGTCTATCGTATCTGGGTACTAATATCAGTACACATACCACTGCATACCGACCATTCTCATAGGTACTAGTATGGCATAACTGCCTCCCCAGAAATACTGGGTACTTTCCCCTTTTTATCTAACGGTCACCACCGTCAAGGACTTAGTCAAAAGACCTTCATCCCAGGAGCCATGCCCCGTTGCACGCATGGTGTCTGGTTTTTGCAAGGCAAGGATTTTCCTCTCGGGGTAACTTAGTAAGTTTCTTGTTTCTACAAGGAAACTAAATCAATAGTCACTTGTCTACAGGAAAACCTAAGCGGACCGACTTTTTCGTAATGATTGCCTTGAAACATCGGGCGGGAGATTTAACTCGACTCCAATTTCTATATCGAAGTCCTAGAGCTTAGCAACAAGAACCCATATTCTATGTTATCTACTATATCTCTGAGTCTCATCCGGCGTGGCCCAACTCCATATATAAGCTCTGGGTTAGAATGGAATTAATGCCTAGTACAAACTGGAGATTATCGGAATTATCAGAATTATCAGAATTATCGGAATTATTAGAATTATCGGAATTATCAAAATTATCAGAATTATCGGAGCCTAATATCGATGTAGGTACAGGTGATGGATACACCATCCTTGGTTTAGAGTGGTGCACCGACAGAGGGTGGTACACTGGTTCAGGATGGTACACTGGTTCAGACCGGTATACCGAAGTAAGGTGGTACTCGACCTAGGCTTATATCAGTACTCATTTTCAAAACATGCTCTTTAAAAAGGCGTAGAGCCTAACTCCGTTACTCAAACCAAATGGCCAGGTAGGTGTCTATCATGGGAGCCTCACCGTGCTAGGGTGACTGATTGGCTGATCCACATAGACTAGCCCTGCCTTCGGCACCAAAAGGTTTGGAATAACTTAGTCGGATCTATGCCGGGACAACCGCTGCTCGATACCAAAATTGTAACATCCCATTTTCAAAAAGCGGTATATATTTTTTTTTCATCGAGTAGAGCATTGGAGCGATTGAGTAAGCGATATTTATATTCAAAATGCCGTAAGTCCGGCTGATTACGTAGCGGTACGTTATACCGAGTGTTTTCAAAAGTGAATAACAAAAGAAGAAAGTCTTGGTGAGTCCCTATGCGTGCCGCTTGCCTTTCTCCTCGATCCTCGGTCCTCTTGACCCCGACGCTATGTTAAGAGCGAGGTTCAATGCCCATTGAACCTCGGGTAACGGTTAACCTCATGCTTATGTGTCAAATTATGTATAATATTCATAACATTACAAAGCATTAACCAATACATAGCATATATGGATGGTTACAATATTCATGACATTACAGCGATGTAATCAATACATAAGCACACATGTAAGGTTACAACAATACATGCAAGATTAACATATCAACAAGTACATAGCACACAAAGCACATGTAAAGTTACCCATGTTTGCACTAACCGGTGCCACGACGGCCCATCGTGTCCTCGGCGCTAGGAAAACTCAACGGCATTACCAAGGCGTAACCCGTATAAACAAAGCTGAATGTATAAACAGTGAACTAAGATAGAGTCTTAGACACGGTGCATGACCCAAGACAAAGTCCTGTCCATGACTCTATGAAATAGTCTATCACATATAAGCATACAATAAGCATCAGAGTTAGTGTTACAAAGACGCGAACGTACCTTCGTTGATGAATATGTACGTTTGTCGGTCGAAAATGCGTTCACGAGATATCCTATGAGGGTAATATCGCATTTATTAATTCCCAAACAATATCCTAATAGATATCTTAGTCACAAATCACTATTTTGCCCTTGCAACATTTATTTTTCACTTTACTCCTTCAAAATTCGTAGAACAACGCTGGTACAAATCTGGGCAGCATTTCGTCTAACTTTGAAAAATCATAATAAATTCTAGAAAAATCGAAACGAGGATCCGTAAAATTCCTTGGAATCCTTAGGATGTCTATTTTCAAGTAAAAATAATAACCTTTTGCCCAGATTACACGATTCACTCCCAGGTTTTAAGTTTTGAACCTCTGCCCAGAATTTTTCCAGAAATTCGTAGCTAAATTTTGAGAATTTCCATCTCACTGTACAAAACTCATTTCAACATGTTCCTGACATATTTGAAAATCCCTATATGTCTAATTTCACCATGAATTTTCCCAGAATTTTTAAACATCATTTTGAACAAGAAATATTAGCATTTCTATCGCTGATTTCAGAAATTGCTTACCGACAAAATTTCGCGAACTTCGTTACTTGGTGTTTTTCTTCCAGAAATTTTTCCCTAACCCTTCTTCCATCAATTTTTCGAAATAAAGCTATTTTTAACCATAAAAACGTGAAAATAAAACTACTCTAGAATTTTTAAGATTAAAACACAACTATCTATGAATTTAAAACTCAAAACTCAAGAACTTGCTTACCTATGCTTGAACTCCTTCAAGCTACTTCCCACTCAACCTCACTTCTCTCTAATTTCAGATTGCTCTTGCTTGTTTGGTGTGAAGAATGAAGAGAGGTTTGCTCTCTATTTATAGGAAAATTCCTACCTCTTCACCAAGCCCATCTTCCCTCTTGTACACACACACACCACACACAAGGACAAACATGTGGCCTCTCCTCCTCCTTATGTGTGAGCTGAAATTTATGGCTAGAAGGGAGGATGAATCATCACATTTTACTCCCTTTGACCTTGCATTGTTGGCTCTTTTTAACTTCTCATATTTTTCCTACCACATGATGTGGCACCCTATGGTTCATGGATTGTCTTTAATCCTATTATATGAGACAAGCTTCTAATTTTGGTGGAATTTTCCCATGCGAGACTTCCTATCTTAATCATATGCAAGCCCATTTGTCATTTATCATTTGCTATTTGCTTTAATATAATTAAGTAGTTTTATACCCTTTGGTTATAAATTAATTACTAATTTATGTGTTCTTTGTCTTGGATTAATGTTTATATTCAACCTAGGATTAAAATCCATCAATTGTCTTTGATAGTAAATGATTGATTAAACAATTGATTTATGAATTTATGATGAGAATTAGTGTTTATTTAGGCAAATATTACTTTATCCTAATTAGCTTGAGATATTACCTATGGAACACTTGACTCTCATTGTGCCAACAAGGCTTTTTGACTTTAACTACACCATGTGGCTAATTAAAAAAATAACATCCAGATTTTTTGTTTAATTCTTCTTTGCTTTCCCTTAGTGTAACCGTGGCCCCTCTCCCCAACATACACTCTTGACTTGTGTTCTCATTGTCTCTAATAACCCATGCCTTTAATTGGTTCATGAATTACTACTTGGACTTAGGCTTTAATTCATGTAATTACTTTAGACCTTTATTAGCTATTGGTTCTTAATTAAGGAAGCACATCCTTAATTATGTCTTTAACATATGCCACTAAGTTAATTATGAATTCTTATGAAATTAATTCAATTCATGTAGATTGAATTATCCACTAATTGTTGGCAATTTTCTCTAATTGGTTTAATTATTTTCTCACAACTTTTTGGCTTTTCATGGTCATTTATGCACCATGCATTAATTTAAAAATCATAGGGCAATTCATGGTTCCTAATATAATATTGGATTTTTGCCTCTTTAATTTTCAAGGAAACTAATCAAATAAATTACTAAAATTAGAGAAAATATATTTTCCTTTATTTACCATGTGTTATTTATCTTGAATACTTGGTTCACACTCCTCCACACATGCTAAACGAAAACAAAGACTTTTGGGGAAGCTTTTATGAAGCAATTAATGTCATATTCTAATCCCCATGTGTCCTTTGCAACTAGGTGACAACTTGTAGTTGTTTAGTTAGCTAACCAAGTTACATTTGAATGTTATTTAACAAGTCTTATGTGTCTTCCTTGCCCCGATATTTCGAAAATCTACAGCCATTAGGAGAAGGTTTTATTCCCTTTAATCAACTCAAAATAAACGCACAAGTTTAGTACCAATCAAGTAGGTCTTAATCCCTTAACTTGACAAGTATAATTGTGACATAAATTGTCTTAATTCTTAGAGAAAATTCCTTAAATTAACATAAATATGTTACTCAATTTTGAGACCACATATTCACCTATTTTTATTAGGCACTATTTATCAAAATATAATATTTATGATAAATACGAATTTTAGGGTATTACATTATGTGAGAGGCAAATAGCATAGCTGATACAATGCTATAGCATTGGGTCAACCATAGCAAGCCGTAATACAATACAATCCTGATGCTATAGTAGTGTAAGTGAAGCAATGCTATGCGCCATATGTTCTGATCTGTCTTCTAGGTTGTTTCAGGAAAAAAGTGCAGGTTGACAAACAGACGTTAGTTAACAGTTAGATTGCTAACATATTGGAATAGAAGATACAGAGGATCAAAGCTGAGATTTGGAGAATCCTGCAGGATCAACATAATTAATCTACCGAAATTGGAAAGCTAAATCAGTTGGACTTGACAGATTTGGAAAGGCCCAGCTCGCTAAACGTATACCGCAAGTAAACCTGACTATAAAAAGAAACGATGGCCAACCCTAAATATTATCGAGTTGTTCAAGAGTCAAAAGAATTCCTATTCGGCTAGGCTTGAAAGAGAGAGAGAGAGAGAAGTTACGCAACACAAGAGCTCCTGAAGAACCCAGCAACCCTAATAAACTCTTATGTTGTTACACCCCTACCGGCCTTGCCCTCTCAAGTGGCGGGTAGTGTGATACTCTCAAATTATTATCCTTATTATCACATCATGTTACTTAACATCATGTATCAGAGTAATTCACATAGCAGAGCATGTAACGGTTTGGACGGTAAATATTAGTAAAAGTAAATAGTTCTCTTAAAGGATAAATTCCCATAGGGTTATCATGCAATCATCCCAAAATAAATACTAGATCAACAAAGATAATATACAATCCTCCAAAATGTAAAACATAATAATAACAGGTCTTCATTGGCAACTTCCTTAGATTTCCCATCTATAATCCATGTCATTACCTTTAGCCCCTTGATCAGCTCCATAAGAACTACATTATCCTTATAATGACCTGGGATTCATAGTTGGATCCCGGAGTAACCATTAATTTCATATTCAAAGTATGTAAGAAAACCATAAGCACTAATCGTAAAACATTCAGTAAATCGCACACAACAAGGCACAAAGCTAATCCGGAACAAGCAATCTCTATGCATACAACACAGACTGCAGGGCACGAGAACACGTACAAGGCCTTAGTCGAACACGGTAGGTTTCGGTACCAAAGCACTTGGAAAATAACAACACTGATTGCATATACAATCATGGTAAAACATACATATAGAGTCATACAAGGCATATGGGATTAGGGTTACTTACCTGAAAATAGCTAATCAGTTAGATAACCAATTCTCGACAACTCAGTAGGAATTATAGACATAAAGTAATACAATATAAATGGTGTCATTGCCAATATAAACTTTCCCTTTTAAAATATGTAACTACACAACTTGTATGAAGGGTTCTTTCACCATTTGGAACCCATTAATTTTCTTTATTTATGAGTCTTCATTGGTCACTTATCTTCAATTTTCGCACAAGCCCAAAAAATTTCCAGAAACTTTAACCAACTTCAAAAATTCATAACTAATTGTAGAAAAATCTAATTGAGGTGTTCCAAAAATCTATTTGACCCTTAACATGTCTACTTTTGACTAAAAATACTTGCCAAGACTAGATATATGCAGATCATTCCAATTTACCAAAATACCCTCACTGGTTTTTTAGTTACACAATTTGTATTACTTTCTATCTTGACTTTAATACTTCCAAAATTATGCTCTATATTCTTCCTTATACAAAATTTCATTTTAAACAATTTAAAACCATCAAAATCAAATCATATCATCATGTTCTAACTATTGGCTGAAATCCCCTTAAACTTACTACCTCCAGTCCTAATTATAGGAGCACTTTTGTAGTGCAAATTACACTACAAAAGTATTCTTATAACTAGGACTGGAAGGAGTACAAAATTACAAGAAGTTAGGGAAAAGGGCTTACTTGTTCTAGATGCTAACTTTCTTTGCCACTTCTTCTTGAACTCTTTTGTAATTGTGGCCAAAACTTTAATAATATCATACACGGTTACTGAATAAGACTTCAAACATGTCTACAAGAATTTGAAGGAAGTAGAAGAAATTTCATAACTTACTTACCTTAACTCAACTTCCTTGCTCTTCTTCTTGCTTGTGACTCTCAAAACTCTCTTCGTTCTTCTTCTTTCTTGTGTGTGGCACCTCTTACCATGCCAAATGAGAGGTGAAGCCCTTTATATAGAGGTCATGTCATAAAAATATCTCCTTGGGATTTTACCAATTTACCCTTCTTTTATTTATCCTTTAGTAATTCTAGGTTTTTCTACCCTTTTCTAGAGAAGTCTTGACTTCTCTTGTCTCTTCCGTCTCTTGACCAAAATATGTCTTCATAATTGGACACAAGATAGGCTTGATTATGTGTCTCTTAGGTTTAGATCAAGGCTCCTCTCTAGGCTGTCTTTGGTTGGCTCATAAGTCTTAGCTTTTTAACTTCTTTCTTATTATGCCTTAATTCTTTGTCTTTATTCTTTTTATTTGTGCCTCATTTCTGCACGTGTTTAGGGCTGATTGGAGAGAAAGATTTTGTCAATAAAAGTCATAGGATAAGGTCTTAAAATATCCCCAATTAAATCAACTTTAATTCCCATGAAAACGAGTGGCAAGTTCTAGGTTTTTTTCCTTGACTTATATCACAACATATTCATTTGTTTGTTTCTTCCGTTTTTCTCATTTGGCCAAAATTCTTGGCCTTTTTCGAAGATAATTATGTCTTCCAACTTGTATTAATTATAGGTAGATAAGTGTCTTTTTCCATGAAGCTAAATAACCTCATATGATGACACTTGTCTTTCTAGGGTTTTCCACATGATTCTTATCTCAACTTTATGTAAATTGCTTTGTCTTCATCTTTTCCTCCTAGCCATGCGCCATTCTTCATGAGCCAAGGGATATTTTATGCCTCTTTGATCACATTTGAACTTATGTTCACTTGTCAATTTATGGTGACATCATATGACATAAGCATGTTCAAAGTCAAGAGATATTAAATTTTGGAAATATTATATGAGATTATTATGATTTTTGAAATAATAAAGAAGAAAATGGAAAATAATGAATTTATTAAATAATAAGTCAAGAAGCTTACATAGGAAGAAAATCAAGAAGCTTGTTTGAAAAGTTAGCTTGTGAAGGAAGTGATGAAGAAGAAAGTCAAAAGGCTTATGGAAGATGTAATACCCAAAATTCTCATTTATCTTAAATACAATATTTTTGATAATTAAAGCCTATTTAAAATAGGTGAATATATGGTCTCAAATTTTGAGATATGTTTATTTTATTTTCTAGTTAATTCTTCCTTAGGATTAGGGTAGCCAATGATTTACTAAATTTTGTTAGACATCATAAAATACCATAAAATATAATAAATACCATATTATGCTATGGTTCATGTAGGATTTAAAGGAGCAAGAAAGTGTTGTGAAAATACCTAAATAAATTTAGAGAAATAAATGATAATTAATGATTAACTAAGTCCTCATTAAAATAAATAAATTGCACAAGGCTTTATAATTAATTAAAAGACCTTAAACACCAATTGTTATGATTTATTAAGGAGACTAAATTTACTAATACCCTATAATTAGTATTTATTTCATATTTAATCCATAAAGGGCCATAAAGAATTATCAAGACACTTGGGACAATTAAGGGGCAATTACTAATAATTAATGAGCAATTAAAATTACACTAATGGAATATCTAGGTAATTCTTCATAATTAATGTTAATAGTCACCAATTAAAGTTGTATTAGCATAACTAAAAGTCAAGAACCAATAAAGGATTAGGATTAGCACTAAATATATTTGTAACAATCATCAACTACTCTAAGAACCACTAATGCAATAATCAAGAGGCAATTAAGCTCTAGATTAAGATGTTAATTAAACTCTAATAAAGATTTGAAAAGTCAACAATTTCAACTATGATCTAAAGGCCAAGAATTTATCTCATAAAGCTAATCTAATGATCCTAATTCATTCTAATAAAGCTTAATCCATGTGCATAAGAGAACAACCAATGACATAGCTCCCACATGTGGATGTTAAAAGCAACAAAACTCAAAGATGAAGCAAGGGGGGGCACGGTTATGGTGGCTTGAGAGAGAGAAAAAAAGAGCTAAAAATCAAAGTGCCCACTTGCATGGTGAGTCATAAAGATGGAGACTTTGAAGGAAAAATGGAAGAGGATAGTGTACTAAATGGAAGAGGATAAAGTGTTGGGAGAAAAATCAAGAGAGAGAGAGTCAAGGTGTCATCCAATGAGAAAATTACACATAAATTAATTAGATTAATCAAGAGGATTAATTCAAGACTTAAGCTAATGACAACCTATACAAACTAAATTGTATCTTGAAATCCATTAACCATGAATCAAATATAGGTAGAGATTATGAACAAGCATAATTCAAGCTTGAGATTGACTATAACCAAAGTCATTTCCTCAACTTTTGAGGATTGTGTCCAATTGAGAAAAAGAGAGATTATGGTATCTAATTAAAGCTAAAAATTTCAAGAGTTCAAAAGCAGAAAGAAAATTTGGATCAAACTTCATTAAGATCATCAAATGAATTTTTATCTAGTAGAGTGCACCACAAAAACATAGAAGAAGCAACTTGGCTTGTCCACTAAGTTAGAACACATGGGATAATTTGCAAAAAAGTAAAGTTGGAAGAGGATATTGTACTTTGGATAGAAAATGGAAGATGATAAGGAGAGAGAGGGGGATCAGATTTGGGAGCATTATAGGGCTAGAATTTGTGCTCTAAAATAACCTGGATCCAAGGGGTAACAATGCATAAGAGTTGTTAGAAAGTTAACCCCAAAATTTGCTATAAATAGGGAGGTGATGCCTTCATATTTTCTCACCAATTCACAAAGCAACAACATCTGAAATATAGAGAGAAAGTGAGAGTGAGAGTCTTGGAGAAGAAGGAGTAAAGTTTTTGGTAAGTTCTCTAGCTTTAGCTTTGAATTCTTTAAGTTCTAGTTCTTAAATTCTTAGATAGAAGTAGTGTAGATCTTAAATATGCTAGGATAATTTTATTTACATGTTTTTATGGTCAAAATTGGATTTATTTCGAAAAAGCGATGGGGGAGGTCATATAGCAAAATTTCTGGAAGAAAATAATCAAAGCAACGAAGTTCGGCGAAATTTCATCGGTTTCGGAATTTCTGGAGGCAAGTGATGAAAACGCCAGAATTTCATATTAAAACTATGGTCAAAAAATTCTGAGAAAATTCATGGTTAAAATAGACATATAGGGATTTTTAAATATGTCAATAAAATGTTAAAATGAGTTCTGTACAAGGAGATAACATTTCTCAAAGTTGGGCTACGAATTTCTGGAAAAATTTTGGGCGAGGCTCAAAAATTTAAAATTGGGAGTGATTTGTGTAATATGGGAAAGATTTATTATTTTTAATTAAAAATAGACATCCTAAGGATTCCAAGGAATTTTACGGATCCTCGTTTCTATTTTGTAGAATTAATTATGATTTTTCAAAGTTAGACGAAAAACGCCAAATTTGTACCAGCGTTGCTCTACGAATTTTGAAGGACTAAAGTGAAAAATAAATGTACCAAGGGTTAAAAGGGTCATTAGTGACTAGGATATCTCCTAGAATATTATTTGTAAATTAATAAATATGATATTACCATTATAGGAAAAGCGTGATCACGCACGACCACCCGAACGTACCAAAACTCCAACGAAGGTACGAACGCGCACCGTAACACTAACTCGATATTTACCGTATATTTATATGTGATGATTGTATTCATAGACGAGATTCTGTTTTTAAAAATTTATTGAGCATACATATACAACAGTACGGGTTATGGTATTGATAACGCCGTTGAGTTTTCCTAGCGCTGAGGACACGACCGTACATCGTGGCACTGGTGAATAGTGCAGACTATAATAACGTTCATATGCAAGTACGTGTTGTTATTATCTTTTACATGTGGATATTGCTGTGATATCATGAATAAACTGTCATACATACTTGTTACATGAACATGAGGTTAACCGTTACCTGAGGTTCAATGGACATTGAACCTCAGCTCTTACCATAGCTTCAGGATCTGGAGTAAACAAGATTGAAGACAAGGGTAAGCAGCAGATGTAGGAACCGGCTAGAGAAGGTCCTATTGACATGTACTTTACGATATTGACATTTGGAAAAAAAATTGTAACGCTGTTAAAAGCACATACATTACAGTGGATATTTATCAGTTACTTTTTAATATTATTTACTTCCGATGCTCAACTCTAATCAAGATACCATGAAAACGCTTTTGAAAATTGAGATGTTACATTTTGGTATCAGAGCAGACATCCTGGCACGAATTTAACTATGCTACTCCAAACAGTCTGGTGTTTAGAAAGGGTTTTGTGGTCTTCAAGCAGTCGCTGTTAACCTTGGCGAGGCTTCCACAAATACACCGGTCCTGGCGATTGTTTGAGTAACGGAGTTAGGTTCGAGTTTTTCAACTAAGAGCATTGTACCAAAGAAGAACCTGGCTCGGTTATAGTAGACCATTGGTGCCGAAGGCAGGGCTAGTCTATGTGGGTCAGTCATTCAGTCGCCGTAAAGTCGGTGAGACCCCCATGATAGACGCCTACCTGGCCAATCAGTTGATTAACTAAATGGGGCTCTAAGCCATTATCTTAGAGCATCTTTTGAAAACAAGTACCGATAAAACCCGGTGTTGTTGTAGTGATAAAATGACGAGTTTCCCTACGTAGATTATTATGGGGGAAGGAGACGTGTAGCACGTCGGTCAATAGTCTCTGGAAACGTAAAAGTAAGTCTGAACCCGGAACCAACAAATCCAGCCCCTTGCCTATGCTCGAACCAGAACCATATTTCCCCGCTCCAAAATACCATTTAGACCACGAGTATATGCCAACTACCCTGATGACGAACCAGAGCCAGAATACCACCCTGAACAGCATGCTACCCTAATAAATGAGCCCGAACCCGTAGCTAATCCGAACCCGAGTACCATTTCAAACCGTAGTATTTTGACAAATCCTACAACCCTAGACAGTGTATCACCTTGAGCCGTAAATCACCCAAGCCCCGAAAAACCCCTTGTACCCATTCATAACCATAAACCCTCATAAATATACCATCCTAAGCTAGTGTACAATCCCGAACCCGTACTTCAACCCGATCGCCTATACCCCACTTTAGAACTTAACCTTGAGCTAATACATCTTTCTACTCCTGAATATGATATTGCTCTGATAATTGATCCCGAACCTGAATACCTCGATCTGGAATATCCTTACGAAACCATATATGATCAAGGACCTTTTCATTCAGTATCCCAATGTAGTGGACCCAGAACCAATGGCTAGTATACCCTCTGAGTAGACCCTCTGAGCCAGAAAAGACCTATAGGATCAGATCATTCATCCGTCGAAGATAACCATGCGTATTTCCAGCTATTAAGCTACCAAGATGATTCCAAAAGTGAATCTTTTTATAAAACCAAATACCCTGCGATGTATCTTGAGTACACACAAAGAGCTGATAAGCGCTCTACGAATGAACTTTCTAAAGGCAGAACATTTTAGGCAACATGTCAACGAGTATCCATTAGTACGAAAATACGGAAATGTTAAATATAACTGCAGGTCTTAAAGCCAGTTAGCTGTTATAGTAGGTATATTACCTTATGTGGAGTATATGTTTGTTTAGAAAATTAAATTATTCCTTAAAGTGTGTCATTAATGTGTGTCATTCTTAATAGAAAGATAAGATGACAAGTTTGCAAGGAACTAGAGTTCCTATAGGCCGAGGTAGAGATAGAGTTAGACAGCTACGAGTGATACTAGTACACGGACCTAAACAACATAAACCACGAAACTCAGGCTAGGTGATAGCACTGAACAAAGGAGAGGCCGGAAGGGGAGGTCCAAGGGACTATCTCTCAATAGGAATTTACTCTAGGCATTATATGATCCGGGTGCTAATCACTCGTTTATTTCATATTTATGTATAAGACGTTTAGGGGCGCATACCTATAAATACTAGCTACACCACTAGGTATGGAATCTTTTGCTTTTAAAACATGTCTGAATCGAATCACGTATAGACGTGAATATATTATAGACCTTATCTGATTATCCTTTCATGACATTGATGTCATTCTTAATTTTGATTAACTAACGGCAAGCCATGATCAATGGTAATGAGAAGATACCATTCTCATATTTACAAAGCAGGGATAGAAATAGGTGTAGAGGTAGAAATAGATAACCACAAATAAAACCAATTCTAGTACCTAGAGCAATACTTTTTCATTGGGGTCCTGATTATCGTTATAAACCCGGGCATAATCATAATCAAGGCATCATTGAGGGCCGTATAGGTGGTCCATCTTGCTCTACCCCTCTAGGCCGGTTTGACTCCGTAGACGATGACGAGATATCTTAAACAAGAAGGAACAAAGGTTATTTGGTATTGAAAGACTCTTTATGGAGTATGTACTCAAGGAAGAAAAAGTATTAGTGGACTAATGCCTAAGTATACACTAGGAGACAAGTCTAGAAAGCGTTAGTTACGTTAACTTTGTTGGCATCCATACCGGTGTTCAAATGAAAACTTGAAAGTACATAAGAGGGGAAGTGAGGATTATGTGGTATATAATATTAAGTTTGGTTTCCTTATATGCACGATTGTTTTTGTTTTAAATGTTTTAGATGTATCTTGGCAAAACTCAAAAATCCCTTTTCTTTATGTTGTTGTGAAGAAATATGTCTTATTGAATAGAATTTAAGCATAATCATGAAGTTTATGATAAATCAATCAATGTTAGTTCTACATGTGTTTTGATGATGTTTTAACAATTGTAAACAAAATGAGAAGTTTTCTCTTGCAAATCTGAAAAACTTTTCTTTGTCAAGGGAAAACTCCAGTTTTGAAGCAAAACTGCCAGTTTTCGTTAAAACCTCCAGTTTTCAGTTTTCACAGGTTTTCACTAAGTTTTCGATGAACATGTGAAAACTCGAGTTTTGGAAGAAAAACTCAAGTTTTGGTCAGGCAGAGAGCATCCAAGTTTTCACAAGTGCAAGACCGCCAGTTTTGGTTGGAAACTGCGAGTTTTGATATGTTCACGAGTTTTGAGTTTTCATGCTTTAAGTGAAAACTCGAGTTTTGGGTTCAAAACTCGAGTTTTGGGCAACCCAAGAGCATCGGTATTTTCTTGATTTGAAAACCTCCGGTTTTGGATGAAAACCTCCGAGTTTTTGATGTTTTGGACTAAAACTACATTTTCATATCAATAGTCCAAAACTCGAGTTTTGGGCAAAACTCGAGTTTTGAGTTTTTCATCGAAAACTGGTTTGAAGCATAAATCACGATGTTGCTCTACGGAAGAAGCAAACTCGAGTTTGGATTTTGAAACTCGAGTTTGGTCTTGTTCTGATTGAAAATTCAAGTTTTGAAGAACAAAACTCGAGTTTTGATCGATTTTGAAATTTGATTTACACGATTTTTCAAATCATTCTTGTTTAATCTTAATACTTTCCAGGATTATTCTCTACTATTCTTAGCTATGTTTAATGACTTTATTAGTGAGTTTCAGATGGTTTAGAGAATGATTTTGAAGTGATAAAGCAAAAAGCAAAAAGTGGTTGAGAACATTAAATGCATTGATCGAAAGTTGCACAACTTTGGCTAATCCACTCGCACACGTTTGCAAAGCATTTAAGAATGTTTTCTACAACAAGCAACTGCATCTCCAACGGATTAATTCACGGAAGGTCAACACAGTTACTTGGCCGGTGGTTTAAGAGAATATTGGAGAGAGAAAGTGCCTAAGCTACCTCCTAATTGGGAGAACTTCTCCAACGGATCTATTTGGAAAGCAACGGTCATTTAATGATCTCTAAGTATAAATAGAGTTGCATTCAAGCCTTTCCTACAGACACACTGCGCTGAAGACAAAAATCATTCAAGTCTCATATTTATTTCTTGAGTTTTATCTGTGTATATCTTGTGATACATTGAGCTTCGGTGCTTATCATATCTACTCTTAGAGAGAGTTTATTTCTGTGTATATCATTCATTGTAATAATCTCAAGTCAGGTGAATTGGAGATTGGAAAAATCAGAGTACAACTTGTAAGGGGGAGTGTATCCTAGGTTGAGGAGCATCCTTCGTTTACAGAGTGGGTATCTGATTGTAAATAGAGTACAGCTTGTAAGGGGAGTGTGTCCTAGGTTGAGGAGCATCCTTCGTTTACGAGTGTGTATCGTTTGTAAGCAATTACGACTTGTAAGGGGAGTGAGTCCTAGGGGAGAGGATCATCCCGAGTACAAAGTGTGTAATTGTAATTGAGTGATAGTGGAAAATCCCGAGTGTTTCGGGATTTGGACGTAGGTCAAAGAGTTGGACCGAACCAATATAAATCCTTGTGTCCAGCTTCTTCTTCCCTCACTCTGTTTACCTATGTTTTTATAGCTTCAAAACAGAGCATTTACTGAAAAATTTTAAAATACCCAATTCACCCCCCCTCTTGGGTATATAGCTCCACTTACAATCAATGCCTTGTATGAACTCTCTCTTATCATTTGGACTATTTGCATGATTAGAATCTAGTGTTCTCTAGATTGACATTGAAAACCTTTTGATCATATGCTTACTGCTAAACATGTTTTGTACGATATGAGATTGCATTGGATACTTGCGCTTTAAGGTTAATACATTAAGTATGTTATACATATGTTTAAACGCTTACTTTATTTCTGAAAATTTTCAACCAAATATAACTCATAGACAGCATGTTGACCAATTGTTTGTTCACTTAGAAATCTAACCTGAGCATTTCACTTAAATTTTCCAAATTAAGCCAGTTTGAAACTGTTTTTGAGAGTGATTCTTCTTTAAATTTGTTAAATCTTGTTAAGTGCACATTGTTACGGTATTTCATTAAAGTTTATGCATGTAATTATTATTGTCCAACCAGCTAGCTGTAAGAACTCTAAATGGTGACGCTTGCACAGTCATATGTTGGGAGTAACACTTAAATAGTTAGTTAAAAATCTAAGTGTTTTGTGTTAACCTATTGTAAAAAGAGTCTCCATGTCTAATGATGCTATGATTTGTACATTCTTGTGATATTACTTGCTTCATTTAATTATATTGACAAATCTGAGTTCGGAAAATTTAACAGATTTAATTTATGAATGTGGCTTAGAGTATACCATTTTAAGTATGTGCATTACCACTCTACCAATTTGTGTTATCACACTTTACTGCGAATTTGGACCAATATATATTATAGGTATCATTTTCCTCAAATTTCCTGATCATTGATAATTGAATATTTCATACACTACTTTTTGTCTCTTAATTTATAATTTAGGACTCTTTAGCTAATAAATAATGGCTTTTATACTTATTTGGGCTTTGGGCCTTTTATTATATTTTAGCCATTATTTAATAATAAATTCTAGTTTTACATTGCTTCACTGTTTTTACCATAACTCTTGAACCAGACATCGGATTTGCCTCATTTTTGTCTCATATTTCAGATGATTCAGAGAGCTACAATTGTTATGAAGACATGAAGAGCAAATTCGGACAAGAGGGCGGTCAAATTTGGAGCCGAAGCATATGTATTTTTGGATTTTATTTTGGGCTCGAACTTTATAACTAAAGCCCAATTTTATTTTAATTTCGTTTTTGGGCTGACCCATTTCCATTTTAGGTTTAGGTTTAAGTTAGTGGCAGCCACAAACATCTGATTCATTCACGTTTTTAGAATTGAGAGGATCAAAATAGTAGTTTTCAAATTCTCTCGCAATGTTCTTCGTGTTCTTCGCGTTCTTCATCGTTTTTCGTCTTTCTTAATTATGTTCGGCTAAATTTCGAGATTGATCCACGATGAGGGTCCCATCCACTATCCAGAGGATTCACGCCTAATTGGTAACCGTCTAACTCGTTTCGTATCCCTTAATCGATTTGATTTTTGGTTCGGATTGGGTTTTTGATTAAAAACCCAAATCGATATTTCCCAAGGAGGAAGTTGGACCGGGTTAAAGTATTTCGTGCGATCGTATGCAGGTGCGCTTGATTTGAACAAATTCGAATGATTGTTCAGTTGAGGGAATTTCTAGACAAATGCGAGAGATTTCGGTTTGTCTAGAGTCGATTACGAGTTGAGTTATAAATGCATTTCGTTCGAGGAAGGGTAGTAGGTGAATCCGAAATCGTGGGTTAATCCTTTAATCCTTTATTTTGTTTAATCTGTGTTATTTTGTTTTGTTTTCGCATATTTCCGTTTTCAATCTCTTCTAAATCAAAAACCCCGATTTTCTTGTTTGTTTTTATTCTTGTTCAAATTAAACCGATTGCGAATTCATTCGGAAACGACCCAGGTTACATTATACTACAAATCCTTTTCTAATCTGGTTATTTTGGGAGATTACGGCAAATCTCTGTCAATCATTCATTGTTCTTGATCTCTCTTGTTGTAAGCTTGATTATTAGTCATTGATATGTTAAAACAAGATTAGCTTGAATGATGCATGTTAGCGTTAAAGGAAACACGATAGATAAACTCGATTTTGACTATTAAAACAACACTTGATTGAATGTTGTGGCATGCATTACATTAAAACTCTGTCTTGAAATACACTGTATGTTTGATCCATTGAAATTAAGATTTCGTATCACTTTGAGATAACCTTGCATTATAAATCCTTGTTTTACTTTGAAATTTTGATGAACACCCTCAAGTTAACATAAACTATTTAACTAGGCAATTTTGAGTATGCACTTTAGCAAATCTTGATCATTCATCTAAATTGAGAGTTAGTATGTTTGGTGTTGGTACTCCAAAAACCCTACTTTAGTACACCACTGTACTAATATGTTTGTATTAAACTCCTGTCCAAACCATTAGGTTTCAGATATATAAAACATAAATTGGAATGTGTAGGTTATCGTAGTAACTGAAGTTGAATTTTTGTCTTCTTGTTATTTGCATCTATTGATAAGTATTGGACATGAAATTTGTAGTAGCATGTGGAATTCATGGAACCTAAATGGAACTTGAAAAGTTGTTCAGGATTTCGTTGAAACTATTCTTCGGTTACTTTGTATGTTGGCTTCTCCTCACTCCTGATAAAAATATGGAATATTAAGCCCTCATATTATGTTAGGAATTTGGCATAATAATTACCTTAGCAAAGAAAAGATTTGTCGTTGTAATCAATAATTCTTGTATAGAAACTAGTATCAAGCTTCTAATATAGTCTAAGAGTTAGACTTGGGAGAGGTTTAGATAAAATAGACGAGCAGATGCTCGAAATCTAGGTGTACGAATGTACACGGGGTAGTGTCCCTAGGCCTTAATACTGTAGTACTTATCACAGTATGAAATGCGAATTTTTATGGTGACCTTGAATGTCTACGAGTACGCCTTGAGTCTGGCAAAACATTTACTGTACCAGGTGGTAGTTGAAATATCTAAAGCCTGAAATAATCTCCTAGGTACTAAGGCTGAGATACCTAGTGCTGTGGTAATGGATTGAGCCAGAAGGCTAATATGTGTTAAGCCGAGAGGCTAAATGGGTCAGGCGGTAAGGCCTGCGTAACCAAGCACGATGAGGATGGACGAGAAGGTCGTGAGTTTGAATACTATACCTGGGTACAAAAATGAATAAAATGATTATTCGAATATTAGAGTGTGTGCTAAGTAAGCATAGTATGGGAATAGACTAGATGTCTAGAGTTTTCCGAGTTTATACAATCAGATGACAAGGGCGTACATGTCAGTCACCCTTATTTGAGCAGAAATTGCTTGGGTCAGGTCTGGTTGACTAGACCTCCGAACAAATCATTTTATTCAAAAGACAACTTCTAGCAGCACAAAGCGGAAATAAGAGCTACGACAACAAAAGGGAGAAGGCTTCAGAGGTGAAAATTTAGTCCACGTTACGTAAGACCATTCGAAAATGTTAGTTAAACGTGAACCAGTCACTTACCAGATAACCTTACCCCCGAACCCGATTAATCTCCATAACATTTCCTGTGTTTCTCAATTATACCAATCATATCGCAATCGTGACATAGAGTATGAGGTGTCTTAAGTGGCCATTATGTGTAGGCGCCACGGAAACATTTTTGTTATGTCAAGGTACGACATGACCATACCTTCATAATCTGGGAAAGATTGATTATTTTTAATTGAAAATAGACATCCTAAGGATTCCAGAGAATTTTACGGATCCTCGTTTCTATTTTTGTAGAATTAATTATGATTTTTCAAAGTTAGATTTAAAAAGCGCCAAATTTGTACTGCGTTGCTCTACGAATTTTGAAGGACTAAAGTGAAAAATAAATGTACCAAGGGTTAAAAGGGTCATTAGTGACTAGGATATCTCCTAGAATATTATTTGTAAATTAATAAATACGATATTACCATTATAGGATAAGCGTGATCACGCACAGACCCAAACGAACGTACCAAAACCGTCAACGAAGGTACGGACGCGTCTTGTAACACTAACTCGATGTTTCGTATACTTATATGTGATGGTTGTATTCATAGACGAGATTCTGTTTTTAAAAATTTATTGAGCATACATATACAGCTGTACACGGGTTATGGTATTGATAACGCCGTTGAGTTTTCCTAGCGGCGAGGACACGGCCAGGTACATCGTGGCGCGGTGAATAGTGCAGACTATAATAACGTTCATATGCAGTTTGTGTTCGGTTATTATCTTTTACATGTGGATATTCTTTGTGATATCATGAATAAACTGTCATACATACTTGTTACATGAATATGAGGTTAACTTAGTTACCTAAGGTTCAATGGGCATTGAACCTCGGCTCTTACCATAGCTTCGGGATCCGGAGTAAACGGGATTGAAGACAAGGGTAAGCAGCAGATGTAGGAACCATTTGGAGAAGGTCCTATTGACATGTACTTTACGATATCGACATTTGAAAAAAAAATTGTAACGCTATTAAAAGCACATACATTACAGTGGATATTTATCAGTTACTTTTCAATACTATTTACTTCCAATGCTCAACTCTAATCAAGATACCGTGAAAACGCTTTCAAAAATTGGGATGTTACGAGAAGAAGCTATGTAAGAGGAAATAAATGTAAGGGAAATTTAGTCAATTGCTATGAGATACACATAAGCATGTATTTATGTCATAAAGATGAGTCATAGGCTTAATAAGCCTCCAAATTTGTCAAAATTAAAGAGCAAGAGAGAAAGTCAACAAAACTTGCAAAATAAGCCAAGTTAGGAGGATATTTTGTAAAGGCACTTTGGTCATTTGATTTGGGGAATTTTTAAGTACCTTATTGACATGTTTTAAGACATTTTGCACTCCCTTTTTAAATAAGTATTTTGACCAAGAGCTCAAGGGCTGTAGAAGTTAAAGTGACAGTGTAGAAGGGCACAAAAATACTTATACAGTGTTAATCGATTGGTAAAAATGCTATTTAGCTTTGCCCTAAGGTATGGGACAATTAGCTCCTTGTAAGTTGCTAAGCTAGCTCCTTGTAACTTGGTAATTTGGATTTTTGGGTGATTTTTGTCCAAGGCTGTAAAAATGAAGATATGTTGTGATTTTGATGTTTTTGATAGTTCTAATGAGTTCAGTATGAAATTTTGTGTGGGTACAAGTAGGAAACACGATTTTGGAACCCGAAAACCCTAAGACACAAGAAAACAAAGAATCTGCCAAAGTTGGAAATCCTGGGTAGTCATGTTTGTAAATTGGTTTTCAAATAGTAAATGATGTCTAATGGCCATGAAATTTTACAAGCATATATTAGACATCTTGGGCTTCATTTTGATATATAAGTTTGTAATTTTTCAGATTTCCTACTAGGAGAAAATAATCTTTGAAAAACAGCTCAGAAACAAGAACTTTACCCCTAACTAGTGAGCAACGTTTTTGTATAGAAAAGAAATAGGAGTTCTTATGGCCTCTGAACATATTTTTACTGGAAACTATACATCTTAAGGGTTCCATGGCCGCTGGAATCACATTAATTGAATGTTTCTTGATTTAGTTATGAATTTTTGAAGTTAAGGCATATTTTCTGGAATTTCTAAAATAAGGGTGAATTTTCTAAAAAATGAAGGGAAAGTTTATATAAGAGATGAAAATAAAGTATATTTTCTTTGTTTAGGGCAAGATCACATCCGGGATAATTTTATTGATTTCTGAACAACCGTCATGTAGTAACTGTTTACTCGCATACTCTTGCTATGTTACTGTTGTATGTTTGTGATGCCATAATTGAGGAATATGTTTCGTGAGGGGGACATGCATAGGGTTGTAGGGTCTAATGGACTATGCGTCCTTGAGTCACTACTATAGGACCTAGCTAGTAGATTGTGTGTCCTTAGGTCGCCACTGAGCCTAAGATGCATTCAGAGTGGTTAGGGATTGAGGCCTTGGCTACTGTGTTTCCTAGCACTGAGGATCTGAGGGCTTGTCTTGTTAGGCGATCTTGCGGTTATGAGATGAGGATTGGGTCCTTTTGCAGTGAACATGTGCATATGTGGTATGTTGTTTATATGTTACTGCGTGTGATTGTAATACTGAATGCATGTGGTAGGTTTATCATTGTCGTTGTGATTTTCCTAGTTGTGGATTGCATACATGCATTATATACATATAGTGTATGAGTTTAATAGTTACTCTAGGGTTCAACTTTGAATTCCAAACCATTCAAAAGAAACAGGTGATTTACATTGAGCTGTTCAGGAGTTGAAGTTAAGGGCATGAAGTTGAAGATTTAAGACATGGGGAATGCCCTATTTCATTTTGTATATTTATTTTTGGATAATTGTATAAGTTTACTTACTGTTCAGTATTTACTTTTGGATAACTGTACCATTAACTCTACGGAGACTATTTACTTTTTGGTTATCACATTTTTACCAGTATATTATAATCGTTCAAACTGTTAATATGCTTTCTGCTGCGTACACTCTGACCTATGTTAAAAAGGATTAATTAACAAAGGAAAGGTAATAAATAAGAAGGAATCCCTCTAACTCACCACCCGAAAGGGCAAACTGCTAGGGATGTAACAGAGATTTCTAAAGAGGATACGTGTTGACTCAACCAAATTTCCCGAGACAATACTCCAAAGCCCTAACAACCTTTTTTGGGAGCCATTCCTATTTCCTAACAACCATTTTTACCTTTATTTCTAATTCATTTTACTTTATCCGATAAAATGATAAGATCCACTTCTGCTTACTATTTAAATTATTTAATTAATACGTAAAATAATTGAGTTGCTTTTTTGGCCAGACTGATATAATTGAGCTAATGTGGGACCAGTATAAAAGAAATAAATACCTTATGGAAAAGATAAGAAATGTGGTGTTCGAATGAGTCTCTCACATGCGGACAGTGCTAAAGATGAAATGAAAGTAATCAGTGGGTTGGAGAAAAAGATGATCGTGAAAGGCATGAAATGTTAAATAATAGAGTATTAATTGCCTGACTAATGTTATTGAGAAAAAGATAGTCATGCACTTTAGAAGATAAAATTAATGATACTTAAAGTATAAGATCAAATATTAATACTTTTTATATTATTATGGATTGTTTATGCAGCAGGATTTTCCCAAGGCGCGATTGCACGCGGACACACACATATAACACGAATTGTTGTATGCTTAACGGTTATCTGTTCAAAATATTTAAAGGGCAAAAGAGGCCAAATGCATCTCCCACAAAAGGGAAGGGGAGTGAGTTGTCCAATAAAAAGCAAAACAAAAGAAAAAGATCATAGTAGGAGTCATGATTAGTATGCAATTTACCCTTTTTTTTCAGAATAAATATGCTTGCACAAAACAAACTTGTAGATGAGGGCCTCATATATACTGCTAGAAATATATAATTTTTTATTATATATGTAGTTTATATGTTTCAAAAGTACATAATAATCATGACTTATAAATAATGCATCTTATATCAAGTTGACAGTGACATATATGAAGGTTGTCGTTACTCGTTATTGTCGGTGAGAGACAAAATAAAAAAAGAATAAAACAGCAGATAGTGATAGAAGCATGTAATATGTTAAAGTTGTTATTTTTAGAAAGTATCCTTCATTCTATTGTTTTGTAATTTTCCCATGTATATACCTTTCAACCCTTATCATTGCAAATACTTTGATCTGATTTGGCACAGAAAATATATAAAGTAAAATAAATACAGATAAGGGGGGAACATGATAGTACTCCTACTTCATAGGAATGAACCAATTTAGTTAACCAATATTTCTACAACTGGTTATTACTTATTAGAGAGCTCAAACTCTGAAGTTTGTTAGCAATATGTAGCTCCTTTCTTTTTACTCAAAGCAAAAACAATTAGCAATATGTAGCTCCTATATATAACTGACTGATTTAGTTTTGGGTTAAATTTTAATGCATTTTTTTCAAGTAGCTCCTTTTTCTAAAAAGGGGGATTTTCCCTAAAAAAAGCTCCTTACTAAATTGAGTATATGTAATTGGACTTGCTTTTAGTTTATGCAATTTGCAAATTTTTGTATCTCTTGAACCAAACAAGCTCGGTTTATAAGAAATGAGTTTGTTAGAACAGAGCAAACAAACAAACAGATTGACTAAGCGAAGCAAATCTCTGTGGCTCTATAAACAATCCTACCTAGCAGAAGGAGATGAGTATGATCCAGACTGAGAATAACTTGTTTCCAATGTAGTGTTTGATATTAAACTGCTGCTCTCTCCACTTTCAAGTGGTATTTCCATAGCCAAACATTGCTTTAGATCAACTACAACTGAACTAATATCAGGCCTTTGGATTGCTGTTGGTGTAATGCATGACATGGCTATCTCTAGAAACTTCCATGCCGAAGCAGTACTGAATTTTCCTTCTAATCTTGGATCCACAATGGCTTGGATATCCCCATTCTCAAGCTTTGGATTTACCCAATCAGATATGTGACGTGTACCTCCAGATGTTACAGTTATTGCTCGCTGGCCAGTCAATAGCTCAAGCAGAATTATTCCAAAACTATAAACATCGCTTTTCTTGTTCAAGTTTCCAGATCTATGGAATCTGCAAAATATACAAGATTAATTAGTCTTTTGAAAATTTGATTAACAAAGCTTTTTGAAGATAATACCTCCACTCCTAAATATAAGTCTCAATTTATTTATTTATTTATTTTTTTGGAAAGATTAAAGAGGTTATTTAAATTACTTTAAAATATTTATATTTATATTTTTCTGTAAACTATTTGACTTATAAACTGATATATAATCTAATGATACACAATATACAACATACGATATGATTAAGTAACTTATTTAGCTTCTTTAATCTCTACACACACACACACACAAATCAACTAGCTAGGTCTTATATTTAGGAACGGAGGGAGTTGTTTATTTTTACATACTCTGGGTCGAGGTAACCAAATGTGCCTGCAGGTCGAGTTGAAATATGAGTGTCAGTATCATTGGCGAAAGCTTTAGACAGTCCCAAATCAGCAATCTTGGCTTGCATGCTTTCACTTAGCAAGATGTTAGAAGATTTTATGTCTCTATGAATTATTGGTGGCTTACAACCATTATGTAAATAGTCCAATCCTACATTTCAATTGACCAAAGTAAGGTGAATACTTAAGCTTAAAAAATATAGGATTAAGTAGCATCTAGCACCAAAAGTGTTTTATTCAATATCCTAAGGTAATTCTTTTAAGCAACTTTGCCATTAAAGTATTATCTCATAAGGAATGAGTACCTTAAACTTAGATATTAAGTGCTACAGGAAAAATAATTTGGGGTGTTGAATGCTCTAAAGGTTACTTTAAGAAAATGAGTGCTAGTGAAAAAGTACATCAAGGTGCTTAATGCTACTTAATCAAAGAATATAAATTGAACAGCAGAGGAAAATGAAGTGCCAAATAAAGGTCTACAAACCACACGCTACATCCAAAGCAACTTCAAGTCTTTCATTCCACTTCAAAATATTTGGGTTATTATCTGCAAAAAAATTCATGTGCAAAACAACTGTCATGCATCCCTCCAAACTAACTAATTTTGTGAGAGACATCGATCTTAGAACCTTTGAAAATTAAACTGTCAGGGCAAATCATAAAACAACTGGTCACCTAAAAAAAAACATAAAATAATTACTTTTATATATGTGTGTGTGTATATACATATATTCATAATTATAGAGGGAAATTTCTTGAATTGACATAAAATTATTCTTTCATTCTAATTATATGCTTGAAAATTAAGACGTAACAAACCTGACAGTAGGTTCCTGAGATTTCCCTTTGCCATGTATTCATAAATCAATGCTCTCATGTCCCCATCATCACAATAGCCAACAAGAGAAACTAGATTTCTATGATAAATAAGGGATAATAGTTTTGCCTGCATTTTGAGCCTTATTGTCATGATTAAATAACGAAATTCAGCAAAATAATACTACCTACGATTCCAAATATAAAACACAAATACCAACCACATACATATTAAGAAAATTGGTTACTGTTAGTTTTCGTGTTTCCAAGATAATTTTTTCCTAGTTTGTCCTTGGTAATCAAATGATCTCTCTTTCCTTATTAATTTTTGAAACAAGCATTTAATAATACAGATTAACTTATATTTTGAACCACAAGGCTTTAAAAAGAAATGACCTACACTTGGAAATGAGGTAATATAATGTAAAAGAAATGTTAGAAAACCAAAGACATATAATTAATGGTTTTCACCTCTGACTGAAACTCATTCAACCCTTGGTGTGATGACTGAGAAAGCAACTTGACTGCAACTTGTGTACCCTCTTTTAGTCTTCCAAGGTACACTTTCCCAAATCCTCCAACCCCAATTTCAGTTGCAAAGTCATTGGTAATACCATGAACTTCAGCTTGAGAAAATCCATGATTCTTTGATTTAATACGACCATCTTTCTTTGACGACAATACTGCATCAATGTACAATAAAATTTAAAAAATATCTGTGTACTTGAATTTTACTTGTACTAGAAATTTTTTTTTTTTTTTTTTTTTTTTTTTTTGGTGTGCCAAACTTGTATTAGAAATCTTGGCAATATTTCACAGAAAATTAAATTTTCATTTCCCATAAAAGTATCTAAGCAAGGACCATCTATACACATATACAAGAAAAAGGACTATCTATACAAAATACTAATCAAAAGGACGAATTTGCATAAGAAAAATAAATATAAAGGGTGTAATTAAAGAAAAGTGGGGCTCTTTATCACCTTTCTCAATTGGTTTATGTTTGTGGAGCATCAAAGAAATGTAGACTATCATTGCAAGAACCGCCAGAGAAACTGCTGATACAACAAGTGGTTTTATGAACTTTTTTGTAATGGTTTTGCAAGAGCCTGTCTGACAGAGATGTGGATTTCCATCCAAACTAGGGGGGAATCATCAATATGCAAGTATCAGTTTTAAAGTATGAGAAAACAATTGATGAGCTGAAGTGTGAAATAAAAAACATTCTCTGTAGAAAATAAAACTACTGAGTAATAAGATCAAATTGAGTTTGAATTATATTAAATATAAACATACATCAAGGTTAAGCCAGTAGTTGACTTCTTCCTCAGAGCCTTGGGAATTGAACCTGTGAGATTATTTCCTGCCAAATTACTGTAAATGCATCAGTGAGGTAAATTGCAACACTTTTTGTACGAGAAATTACTGTTGCTATGCTCAAGATTGCAGCTTACAGTAGTTTCAAACTTGGCAATTTTGCTAAAGATTCTGGTATATCTCCTGTTAATTGGTTGTGTGACAAATCCCTACAATATTGTAAGACTGATTACTAGGGCCATCACGTATAAATTATACTACTCTCGGTTCAAAATATAAGCATCAAATAACTAAATTGTATAATTCAAAACATTAGTTAAAGACAAAAAATATGTAAAAAAATATAACTTACCTTGCTAAAAAAACCCTATTTATTGAGAGGGTGAGTGAGAGAGAGGGTGAGTGGAAAAGAAATGGGAGATAATGAGTGAAAAAGATAGATGAGAGAGGCGTTATATCCCACTTTAGTTGGGAAGGAGAATGAAAGACCCTTATAAGAGTTTGGATACCTCCCCTCTTGATGCATTTTAAAGTCGTGAGGGGATGACGGGGACCTCAAGGCGGACAATATCAAAAGCAAGACATTAGGATGTTATAAATGGTATCAGAGTTAGGCTTAGGTCATTATGCCAATGAGAATGTTGGGGCATATAATTAATATTAAATTAGGGATAAAGGCCAGTGAGGATGCTGGGGCATATAATTAATTAAGGGTAAAATTGATAAAAACAAAAAAACAAAAAACAAAAGTATAAATAATGAGAGAAAAACAAAGTGTATCTTATATGAAAAATCACACCCCTCACAAGTTTGGTTCTTATATTTTGAACAAGAGGGAACAATTAGTAAAAGTTGACGACTTTGAATACATGATATTTACAAGGTCTCCAACATCATTAAATCTGAGAATGAAGTTACCATCTCTCCTGTCAATTTGCTTGAGCGCATGTTCCTGTTTACACGTTGATAAGAATGAAAAGGTCGTAGCCAAGATATAAAAAACACAAGCAAAGAATAATAGAGACAAAAGTCAAAGCAAAGACAAACTCTTTTTCTGCTACATCAAATAAAAATTTGATATGCCATCAAACAGCATGAACAGAAGTTAAATACTCTAGAACGAGATTGTTTACCAAATTATTAAAGTTTATTGTCCATGAAGATTATAATCATGCATGCATTAGAACTCTGAGAATTTAAAAAGATCAAAAGACCAATACTCACAAAGAAGTGACCCTTGGAATGCTGTCAGAGTAATTGCAAGTAACACCTTCCCAACTATACTCTTGTGGCATGCAGGGATCACCTTGCCAACTGATTCTCATGATGCTATAAGCATGTTTGATGTTCCGCAAGGTAGCAACTGTTAAATGGAAGTGAGCCTGTAACCTTTTAAATTATTATTTAAAAAAAAATGAAGTATGGTACAAAACTGGGGAAGAACAACTGGTTTTGACTCTAATTGATTAAAAATAACTTGGAATATTTGTAACAAGCACAAGTCATCTGGAAAAGGACACCCCAAAATAGGGTTGACATGTAAATTTTTCTTGGAAGTTTTCACTGAGGAGTAGTCCCTCTAAAGTTTTTTTAGGTTGAATATCACCTTGAAAGTTTCAAAATGTTGCAATTTTTGCCCATACAGTAAAAAAACTAATGTTGATTGTAAAAAATTGACGTTGACTATTAACTTTTTAATGGTAAGGGACAATATTGTTTCATTTTAACATTTCCAGGGCAACATTTCTCCTTAATGAAAAAATTTTACCTTAAACCCCCCCCCCCCCCAAAAAAAAAAAACCCCACAAAAAAAAAAAAAAAAGACAATAATAATGTAACAAGTACAATTCCTTGAAAAACTATACCCCAAAAGCTGACTATTGAAGTTGGGAACTCAAGATCTTATAAGACCTTTCATTCAAGATAACCCTCCCAATGTGGGACTCATGATAATAGTATGATAGACCAACTTGAGAGAGTAGCCTAAAATGATCAATATATAGGGCTAAAAAGCATAAATAGAGAAAGATCAAATAAGATAGTAAAATAAATCAATCAATATTTATACTTGCCATCTTGTTCATGAGTTGGTGAGTTTGGTTGGGGTAGTGCTCTATAAATCTCATAAGCATTGATCAGGGTTGATGTGATTGAAATACGATCAACAAGAACCCCTTTTGGAATTCTCTCAACCAAGGTATAGACATCCTTCGATTTAAGGACTACAGACTCTCGGATATCATCAGTGAAAGTGATTTCCATGCTTCTTACTTGACCCTGAGAATGCTCCTCAAAATCAAAAAAATGAAGGTAAACATAGTGTTCACTATCTGATGTAAAATTAATCAACTTATAGTTGATATATAAGGAAGACGAATTATTCTTTGCTCGGACTGCAGATCTTAACACTTCACTTGGTAGTTTGTATTCTTTCACATCACTGTCAATTGCTTCTGATGTGTTGAATCGCTCCGAGTTCTCCAATTGTACATTCCACCAAGACCTCCCGTAGATATCATCTGCATACCTGCATTATTATATTGTGAGAGCAAAAGACGTTAATGAATTAGTCTGGCATAAGCATATACTACCTCTGGTCTGTAATATAAGATCTTGTTGGGAGTGTAAATACCAAAAGGGTCTTATATTATGGACAGGAGGCAGTATATTATAATAAAAACCATTTTGCAAGTTTCAATACTTTTCCTCAATTTTTTTATCTATTACCTGCCTGTACGTTTTTCTCTCTTGATTAAACACTTTAATTCTGATATGTTAGCACCGTTTCGCTCCTGTATATAGGCAAATGGTACTTACAAAGCAAAGTTACAGGGGCTAATAGTGCTAACATAGCAAAATTAAAGGATTTAATTAAGAAAAGAAAAGCAAACAAGTACTAAATTAAAAATTGAGGGAAAGTATACCTACTCTAGTAAGTAGATTCCAATTTGGGGCAAAAAAAAAAAAAAAAAAAAAAAAAAAAAAAGTAAGTATATTCCAATTATAAATAACGCTCACATATATTGAAACATGTACCTGATATATTGAAGGTCTTCAGGCATACCCAAGTTAACGCATGTCATGAGGCCTAAAGGCAGTAAACTAGAAGAGGCTCGATGTATAGAATTCGACAGGGGCCACAATTCCAACAACGAAATAAAGGGTATGCCTTGACCAATGTTTATAAGACAGACATCAATGTAGTCCGACGTGGAAATTTGGGCGACTGTTTTTCGTCGAATAACACTGACATTCTCGAACTTAATTTCTATCCAAAAATTGACGCCAAGATGTAAATGGAAGGATGGAATAGAGTTTTTGTTGTCATAATTTCCATATAACATGTAAACCGTAATTAGATAGTTGTTGTTTTTGGCTTGCTTGGGTTTGAGTGTGTAGCAGTTTCTTTTCCCATGTGGAAAACTTCTCACAGTTTTCATCTGCTGCCAGACCTGCTCTTGACTATCAGTGTTATAATAAAGAGAGGATATGTTATATGTTTCGCCAGATTCTACAAACTCTCCGTCATCTGCCTCATGAAAGAATCCATTTGTATCCCAATTATCTTGAGTAACCCCACAATCAATGCTTATCGCACCTAATTAGATTGGAAGACAAACAAATAAACCAATGTCAGTACTCCCTATGTTACTATATATAAGGTCCTTTTTAACCGAATAGTGAAAGAGAATGTATAAGGAAATTAATAAAGGGTAAAATAGGTAACAAAAACAATTTATTACTCAGACAAAGTCAAAACAACCTTATAAAAACAGACCAACCATTTAAAAAAAAAAAAAAAAGGAACTCATAAATAGTACACGGAGGAATATGTAGTGGGGAGTGGATAGACAAATGCATGAGTCAGAAATAAAATACGTTGACTCATTGTTCAAATTCCATGCAATGCCGAGGAGAACAGGACAAATTATTGTGTAATACTCCCTCCCATTCTTTTCCTAAGGACAATTTACCCATTTCATCAAGATTAAAAAGGTTTATTAAATTGGTTTAGGTTATTAAATGTGTAATCAAATTTCAAGACAAAGTGTATTTTTGGAGGGAAAAAAGTTGATGAATGCTTAAGTTTATGCGAAAATCACACATCTAGGATCAGGAAAACTTTCTAAAACAGATCTTATAAAAAGAAGTGAGGAGTATCTGGTTGTAGAGCATTACAAATATTATATTAAAGAAAATATATATATATATATTTTTAAAAAGTTAGTTAAAATTGGCTAAAGACAATAAATATGTCAAAAATACAACTTATTTTTCCAAAACACCCTTTTGTTATGGAGAGAGTGAGTGTAAGAGATAATGAGTGAAAAAAGATATGAGAGATTTCTAAAACAAAGAGTTGGTTAGCAATGTAAGGCCCCACTAGATTTTTCTGGGTCTCGATTCAAGTCCCAAATAAAACATTTTGGTTGAAAGGAGCAGTCACGAACCTCAAACCTAAGAATCGATGATAATATTAAAAAAAATGGATGAGAGAGAATGAGGGAAAAAAAGATATGAGACTTAAGAGAGACATATAAATAATTGAGTAAAATACATTAACTATCCCTCTATTTTATCTAAATTATACAGATATCTCCTCTATTTTGAAAACATATATAGAACTCCCTCAAAATTAAAATGCATGGTACGAAAGCTCCCTTACATATTTGAGATTCTATTTCCATCCATCAAACCATTAGTTGACATTAACTTTGACTATTAAAAATTTTCTTTGTCCAAAATACCCCTCTTTTAACAAATAATAAACATTTATATTTGCGCAAAAATAACTTTTTTGCAAACAAAAAATAATTCTAATACATATATGTTCACAATTTCCAATACATTATGAAATTCATTAGTTGTTATTACATTTTCCAATACATTATAAAATTCATCATTTTTTATTATATTATAAAATGTAAAATTTTTAAAATTTTTATCATATTTATTGAAGTTTATTTATTTAGTATCTTTTAAATGACTAAAAATATATTCCTTTCTTTATACTTTTTGCAATGACACCATGACTAAAAACATATTTGAAAGGCATATTTTTAATCAACATATGTTATTAATAATGTAAATTTGATATATTATATAACCTATATTTATTTAAAATTTTAATTTTTTATATACATTTTTTTGTACAAACATTTATAAAGACGTTTATTTAAGTATGCATCAATTAAAAGAATTAATCATATTTTAATTAAGTTTTCTATTTTTTCATTAATTAAATTAATTTTTCTTAATCTCAATATGAAAAAAAAATTAACAGATAATTATTTACAAAACCAAAAATAAATTAAGAAAAAGGAAAAAAATCTTAATTAATTTTCTTGAACAATTTTAGCCAAAATTAGAGAATTGGTTATGATGGAGGGTAAATTAGTAAATAAAATTTATTTTAATTTTGATTCTAATTAAAAAATAAAAATTCTTAATAGAGTTAACGGTTTAGATTGTGTATATATTTTCAAAATAAAGGGGAGATCTGTGTAATTAAGGAAAAATGCAAAGAAAATTAGAGTATTTTACTCTAAATAATTAGAGGTAAAAAATGCATTAAATGTTTAGAATCACCAAAGTGTAGGTTATAAAAAGAACCAATCATTCTATCAAAAAAAAAAAAAAAAAAAAAAAATCAATCACATTTAAAAAATTGAGCTTATAACGAGGACTAAAGGAGTAGTTTACGGTGGTGTTGTTTCAAAATATTGTTGGACTTGGATCTCTCAAATGAGTTTTAACTTCACCATTAATTATTATCTAATGATGTTGAGGTGAATATCCTTGTGTATTTTTTTAAGGTGTTAAGCATCCCAAAATATTTTTTAAGTAGTAAAGTATCCTAAAATTTGGTAAAAATATAAATATATTTTCTATATATTAAATTACAAACCTTAAGCTAGTTTTAAAATTATGGTCTATGATAAACTTTCATCACAAGTGTTTTGACATACGAAAAAAATATATATAAAAACCAAAAAAAAAAAAAATTTCCAACTGGTTTTGAAAATTATGTAAACATAAGAAAAACAGAATAATGAAACGATTTCTGAGACTACATGAATCTAAAGTCCAAGTCAAAGAAGAAATCGAAGTTCTTACGGCCTGTATCAGTATCACCACCATCTGATCGAACAACTTGTGCTGAACTTCGAAGGTCGATGATAGAAGAAACAGAAACAAGCAAAGCCACAATCCATACTGTTATTATCTTCATGGTTTCCTCAAAGTTTTCAGCAAGGGGGGAGAGAGAGAGAGGAGGGAGGGGAGATAGATAGAGAGAGAGAGTGAGTGAACTGAAGAGCATGGGTTGATGAGACTAGCATGCAATAATTGAGAATTACTAATTAATAGTATTATGAAATTAAAAAGGTGTCATAAGAGGGACAGGGGCTTAGAAAATTAATTAGAAGAGTGGAAGTTAGATTCCAAAAGATCAGATTAATAATAGTTAATTTTCAGATAAATTTTTTTTAAAAATAAAGTGCAAATATCAATTTAGACATTTCTTAATATAGGATTACTCTCAATTACTATTAAATTTTAAATATAAGTACAACTCTTAATTTATAATTAAATTTTTTGTTTGTAATCGTCTAAATTAATATTTACAATTCTTTTTTTTAAAAAAAAATTGAAACTTGACTGTTAATGCCCGTGAATGTTTATAGGTTCCCGATATATATATTTATTCATCCACGTACACTCTCTCCTTCCTTCCATTCTTTTTGTTCATTTTTCTTCCACGTCTTGTCCTTCTCTTTCCTCTACTTCCTTTCTTGTCTTTTTCATTCTTTTTCTTTTGCCTAGACGCTGCCATATGTCCCCAGAAAAGTCTCATTAATCTACTAAATGGTTAAATTATTTAATTATATATGAATACATGAAATAATTGAATGACTTTCTTTGGCTAAACTGATATAATTGAGATGATGTGGAACAAGTATAATTAAAGTCTCAATAAATAAATATTTTATGGAAAAGATAAGAAATGTACGTGGTGTTCGAATGAGTCTCTGTCACATGCACACGGTGCTAAAGATGAAATGAAAGTAATCTGTGGGTGGCAGAAATAAAGCAAAAGAAAAGAAAAAGGTGATCGTGATACATAGGAAATATTAAATAATATTAATTGACTGACTAATGCTATTAGAAAATGTTAGTTATGGTTTTAAAATATAAATTAATGATACTTAAAAGGCATAAGAACAAATTCTAATTAATGATACTCAAAGAATAAGATAATATTCTTTGTATTATTGTGGATTGTTAGCTCTCTTTTTTATTTGATCAAAAGTTTCCCCCTCTCAAAGTTTAGAGGGCAGAGAGTTCTCACTCTCCTAACAAGATGCACTTCCCGAATTCAAACTTATGTTCTCTTCTTTATGGGATGAGACCCCTCTGAGAGCTCGTTGTCCCCAGACACATATAATACATATTGTTAGTTGTTGTATGATTAACGATGATCTGTTCATTAAGAGCCAAAGTGTATCTCCCACAACATATTTTAATTTATGTACAAGGTAAAAAGGAAAGGTTGTGAGTTGTTCAAAAATAGCAAAACAAAAGAAAAAGTTCATAGTGAGGAACATGAAATGTTGTGGTGACTTAAAAAGTAATTTACTTTGTTTTTTTAGCCCAAAAAAAAAAAAAAAAAAAAAGCTTTTGTACAAAACAAACTTTTAGATGAGGGGCTTAATATAACATATATAATACTACTAGAAATATATATTTTCTTATATATGTATTGTGCATGTTTAAAAAATGAACCATAATAGCTGTCATGACTTATGACTAATGCAGCTTATGTTTATCAGTAAGCTTATACCATGTAGATATAGTTATGATTACATTAGACTTTTTCCCCATTATTGAAGAATGACGTGGTTGGCATAAATTGTAGATAAAGCGAGTTTACGAGGCCTGCCATTCATTAGTAATCCTTCTAAATGTATGTGACAAATAACAAATTTATAAATATTAAAAAAGTTAATTTAGTTAGTTATTTTTTAGCAAATGTTTATTGGTTTCTTTCAAATTCTCTATTTAATCATTATCCTTTTATTGATGATAGGGTTAAGGTGTTAAAATAATCATTAACTTATACCAAAGATGTGAAAGTAACTATAAATTTTTTTTTTTTTGATAATAAAAAGTTTAGATGGGTTCGGCACCGGTCCCCCACTAAGGCCATGGCACGGCCCCAGGGCTCTTTGAGCACTTACAGGGGTTCTTATATGATTGCCTACAGGAGGAGCCCTTACAACGGCAGCGGGAATCGAACCCTCGTCCTTTTGGGACTTGGGCACGTTCTTTACCATCTGTGCCAACTCTCATCGGCAACTATAAACTTTTTTTAAGGTGCATAAGTAACTATAAAACATTATAAAAGATGGCAAAATTGACCATGACGTGAATAATCCCAAACGTCCATTACTGTGGGCTTTTTAATGAAAGGTTAATGTGCTAAAAATAGCCATTAATATACTTTTTGGGTGCAAATGTAACATCCCAAATTTTAGGATTTAAAAATTAGAAATAATATATGGGAATTAAATTGTGAAAATTGGCCAAATGATTAAAATTAATTATTTAGAAAATTAGAAATGGTTTTCCTTATAATATTTTACAAATAAAATCAAGAAAATAATTGCAAGAGATAAATTTTGGAATAAAACCCAAGTAATACAAAGCCCATATACCATTCTCATTCACTTCTCTTCAAGCCCAGCACGTGACTTACATATATATCAGCAAGATATATACCCTTCAATAGTCACTGGCCTCAATACTCAATCTCAGCCCAACGTACAGCCTTCTTTCTTTATTCAATAATTCTCATTCGGCCACATATGTTTCAGTCAGTTAGTAGCAAGACCAAGCCCAATTTTTTATACCTTGAATCTTAAATATTCAAAACTCAGTCCATCCAACCTACTCCCTTATTATGCATTCTTCATCGGCCCAACCACAACACTCACCTTAACCCATTATCTTCTATCTTATGCAAATCAGTTATTATCTCTGCAGGCATGACTGAGCAGCGCTGTCAAACCGAAAAAAAAAAAAAAAAAAAAAAAAAAAAAAAAAAAAACAGATTTACCCATACTCCCTCATCATCGTATCTTCTTGGCTATCAACTGTTCACGCAACAACTGGAAAATCAGCAGCGCCATGCTTCTCCAGACCCCCACCATGCATCTTGAACTCAGCGCCATATACCTCTGTGTATTCCCTTCTCAGACCAGACCCTTAGTGTATCATATATTCCCTACTCCTTGACTTCTCTTCATCCATATCACTATTCAGCCAAATCTGAAAACCGAGAATGAGAGAGAGAGAGACGTGATCATCTTTTACTTTGTTTTAGATTCAGAAAAAAAGAGGCGAGAGTGTCGGTGAGAAGCATAGAGTTCAAACGTGCAAGAAAGAAGCCAAAGGTAAGTCATCAAGCTTCTCTTCCTTATGGTTTCCAAGAATTACCAACGTAAGTTTGAGTATGAAGCCTTGGTTGCTGTTATGTGTACATACATACATATATATATATATATATATATATATCTGTGTGTTGAAGGCATACGCACGTGGTAAATGATATTTAATGAACCCAAAAACCTTGCTGTCATGCATATATATATATATATATATATATATATGAACATTGCATGTATAAAAAACAGAAGGGAAAACTTGGTTGTGTGTTGAGTGTATGTATATTAACACTGCATATATCTCGTATAGGTATATATATAGAGTGCTGCACATTAACCCAAAGCAAAAGACTGTTTACATGGTTCAACCTTGTCATTGCTGTGTTGCATGCACACACACACATATGTATGTATGTATGTATGTATGTATGTATGTATGTATGTATGTACATACAAATACACACACACATATATATATACATATGCGTGTGTGTGTACAGTTAAGCATATATATGTGGTGTGAGTATTTATGAAATCAAAATTGCTATTTCTCTCTCTATATATATATATATATATATATATATGAAGAAACATATTTTACATGGTGTTATTATATATTAAACTTCTAATTTAAAATGTTGATAATATACTTAAGATTGGAATAGCCTCTGGGAGTTTAAACCAAGAATAGAGTAATAACAGTAGTAACAACAACAACAACAATAATAATAATAAATAATATTATTATTATTAAAAAAGGGAATAAATAAGAAATACAAAAAGGCAATTATTAATAAATAATAGATAGGAAAGGGAATTAATAGTTATAACGGTCTTACTTTAAGACATTGAAGAAGTTTGAGTTTATAACACTTGGGATTGTATTTATTTGCGAAGTTGAGGTTCGTAACTTAATCTCCTATTCCTTGTGTCTTTATATATACCTTGTATGTTCATATATTGTGGATTCTTGGCCGAGTTTGTATGCCTGAGTCTATGCGTTTTATTCAACTAGCTATGGGTTATTGTTTTTTTTTTCGGTTGCCCATCGGGTATCCAGAGCTTCACCCTGACTAATCCGAATCCGATCCGGGTCACGCACCTAGCTATGGTGGGTGAGTCTCCCAACGGGGCTTTTATGCATTCACAAGGCTCGAACTCGAGACCTTGCTTAAGCGACACAAGCCGCTTACCACTTGAGCCAACCCCCGTTGGTTGGGTTATTGTTTTTAAATAATAATGTTGCATGCTTGTTTTTCTAACGCTGAGGATTCATGTCTAGGACATGTAGTACTTGTGTATGCTTTCGCCATTAACGATACATGTGTTGTGTGTTATGTAGTCACATAGCGGTGTATTTGCTGAATACTTTCTTTTATTCTGCAATATATGAAATATCTGTCATGTATGATTTACACTTTGAATGTGAGATTAACAGTTACCCTGAGATTCATCTGATCACTGAATCTCAGTCACACCTAAAGATCTAGGGAGATGTTCTGGATCGGGGAGTAAGGCGATACAGCTGGAGAAGACGAAGAAGACCCCGAAGTAGGGGATTTATTTTGTATAACGAATATTCTCCAATGGAGTTAATCCTGATTATTTCCGAATTTTATATTGTATCACGCGAATATACCTCAGGGAATTTAAATTAACCAACATATGTCTAGGCATATGTTATCAGTCACTCATCGTCCAAATCTTATGCATGCTCTCTGTTGTGACTCACTCTGATCTATTAACGCATTTTTACACTGATAATTACACGTTGGTTAGATTAATAAGAGATTTAGGAATATAATTAGACATTATAATGGACATAGAATTAGGGGCGTTACAACAAAATAACTAAAAGTTAATGTTTATGGTTACTTTTGCAACAACAACAAAAATTAATGGTAACTTTTGCACTTTGGATAAAAGTTAATGGCTATTTTAGCACCTTAACCTTGGATGAAAATCCGTTTGACATATGAAATTTATATGGGGATGGTTTGGGAAATTTATAAAATTGGGATGCAAAGAGAAAATACACACACGTTAAAATTGTTTTTGTTAGAAAGTATCTTTGATTGTACCTCTTTGGATGTGATCGAACCATATTTTTATATGATTTTTCATAATAAATTGATATTTTTAATACATTTTCTAGGACATTTTTGCATTATTCAGCACTAATTTGAGATAGAGACATTTGTATAATAAAGTGTAATTAAGGGTAAAATGATCATAATTTTTGCATTATAGGTGTTTAAGAAGAAAATTTGAGATTTTAGAGGGTCAGAATTAATATTTTGAGAACTGGAGAAAACTACAGAAAAGTCCTAGGATTCTTGGAAAATTGCAAATCAATGAAGAAAAGGGATCAGATAAAATTACATAACATTACCCAAATAGTTTATAAATTACATGTTGGCCCACAAGCATTTGAAAAATGTTTACTTAAGTCCCTTCCCCGAATTTTTTTATCTTTTAGTTGAGTCCCTAGGGTGTCTTTACAGACGCGAGATAAGACAGCAGAGTTTCCGCGCCGCGAGCTTGAGTCCTTGGGAGAACTAGAGATTGGACGAGAGGGAGCTTGGAGGAGAGGGAAAGAAATGGAGTACAACCACCACTGTCAAGGACTTCCTTCCTTCACATTCTCTCTCTCACCACATTCACCACGTCCTGCTCCGTCACCACTGTAACATCCCATTTTTCGAAAGCGTTTTCAAAATAGTTTGATCAGAGTAGAGCATTGGAAGTATTTAAATTGAAGAGTAACTGATAAACATCCACTGTATTGTATATGTTTGCTTCCATAGTGATACAAAAATTTCGAATGACTACAACATTAAGTACATATCAAAAGAACTTTTTCCAGTTAGTCCTTATGCCTACTGCTTGCCCTTGTCTTCGATTCTGTTCACACCGGATCCTGAAGCTAAAGTAAGAGCTGAGGTTTAATACCCATTGAACCTCAGGTAACAGTTAACCTCATGCTTATGTATGATAAAATATGTATAACGAGATATTCATAACATTACAAAGATTAACCAATACATAACACACACGAGATGTAAGGTTATAACAATACATAAGCACACAGCAGATGTAATGTCAATCACAACAATAGTACATAGCACACAGCACATGCACAGTCAACCATGTTTGCACTAACCAGTGCCACAACAGCTCCTCGTGTCCTCAGTGTTAGGAAAACTCAACGGCATTACCAAGACTGTAACCCGTATAAATAAAGCTGAATGTATAAACAGTGAACTAAGACAGAGTCTTAGACACGGTGCATGACCCAAGACAAAGTCCTGTCCATGACTCTATGAAATATTCTATCACATATAAGCATACAATAAGCATCAGAGTTAGTGTTACAGTACGCGAACGTACCTTTCACCGTGTAATGGCCACATGCCTGACCTTTGAACCCAGCCCCGGACATCCCGGATATCCTAACATATCACCATAGTACTTAGAATAATATCCTAAGGGATATTTTCACCTCTATTTACCTCTCTACCCTTGGTGGATTTGTTATTTACAATTTTGCCCTTACATTTATTTAAAAACTCAGTGCAGTATTTTCTGGGCATATTTTTCGGTAACTTTGAAAAATCATCATTAAATTTACAAAAATCAAAAGGAAGATCTGTAAAATTCCTTGGACTCCTTAGGATGTCTATTTTTAATTAAAAATACTCAATTTTTCCCAGATTACATGAGTCACTCCCAGTTTTAAAGTTTTGAGCCTCTACCCAGAATTTTTCCAGAAATTCGTAGCCCAACTTTGAGAATTTTTATCTCACTGTACGAAAATCATTTTAACATGTTATTGGCATGCTTGAAAAACCCTATATGTCTAATTTAACCATGAATTTTCCCAGAATGTTTTGACTTTATTTTCAACATGAAATATTGGCATTTTTATCACTGATTCCAGAAATTCCTACCCGATGAATTTTCGCCAGAGCTTCGCTACTTTGCTCATAGTTTTCCAGACATTTTGCTATACCAAGTGGCTCATCTAATTTTCAAAATATCACTATTTTTGACTATAAAAACATGATATTAAAACTACTCTAGCATATTTAAAATCAAAGCTACTTCTAACTATGAATTTAAGATCTAGAACTTAAAGAACTTAAAGCTAGAGCTAGATAACTTACCAAGAACCTTGCTACTCCTTCAAGAAACTCTTCACCCTCTTCCTTACTCTCTCAAATATGGTTAATACCTTTGTGAATTGGTGAAGAATAATGAAGACCAAAGCCCCCTATTTATAGCAAAAGGCTCTGGCACCTTGGTAAATATTTCAAACTTAACTCTTCTTGTGTATGAACCCTTGGATCTAAACTTAGTAAAAAAGTTTTAATCTCATCCATCCATGTGATTAGAAAACCCTAACTTAATCTCTAAGTTTGCTTTTTGAGAATTAATTTACTTTAATGAAATCTATTTTTGGTTGCTTGATCAATTACCAATACTTTTAAATTCTGAGTATGATTTTTGATTAGTAGTTGGATATCCAGATTTATGGTCTAATGAGATTTCCCTGGTTGTACTAAGCTTATTCTTCAACGTTTGCAAAAATAACCTTTACTAGGCTTACTTTCAAGGTTAAATTATGTGGGTTCAAGATAAGTCCTTATATTTTCTCCAAGGTTCCTACTTCTTCACAACTATTTAAATTTGTATAAATTCTCACTTTATTTGTTGTTTTGAGTTTTTCTTGTGTACATCAGATATTTACTGGATTTCAAACCATTATCCAATTTACTCTAGGATTTCAAACTTCATCAAATTTGCTTTAATTTTCTTTTTCTCTTTCCAATTTATCCTCTTCCATAATTTATGACTTGCATGTGCTTGCTTTATCTCATTGATTTAATCATTCTACAAAGCCACCCATGTGCCTATGCGTTACTTTTCTCTTGACTTTGAGGGCTGATTCAATTTAGCTTGATTAGCCTTCATAATGTAGTGTTTTATAGGCCTTTAAACATAATTGTCATAGTATGATTGGTTCCTTAGTTAATTATGGTCATTAGTGACTCATTCTATGCTAATCTTGTCTTTTAATTGATCCTTGATTTTTAATTAAGACATTCCCTAATTGTTGCTTCTTAATTTGCCTCTTGATTAATTTTGAAGAATTACATAATCACTTTAATTAATGTAAGCTTAATTGCCCATTAATTGTTGTTAATTCCTTTAATTAATTTAAGTGTTTCCATAACATTTTCTTACTTATTTTTAAGTCATAAACAATTATCATTTTATGTGATTCCTTATCTCTTTTGGTTAAATTAAAACCATGATTAAATATGATATTTATATCATATTTTAAAATCCTTAAATATGATCTTAAGTTTAGCCTATGGTTATTTAAAATAGCTATTATTTCATGTGATTTAATATCACATTTAATAGGCCCTAATATGTAGTCTCATAATTAACCTTTGGCTAATTGATTCCAAAATGGAATTTAGATGAAAATATAATCAATAGATAAATTCACCTTTGTATTTTAGTAATTATTCTCCAAAATACAATGTTTATAAGAGTTATGAAAATTAGGGTATTACAACCACCACTGTCGACCCCAGCGCTGTCGGATCGAAGAGTGAGATTGGAGGGCCGCGATACAGATAAAGCTTGGAATCTGACTGTGACTGGAGAGTTGTGGTCACAACTTCCTCCTCTGACAAGCACTATTTCACTCTAGCGCTGATTGACCGAAAAAATCATAGCCAACCACCGGAGATACAAAGTCGGGCAGAGACATAGCGCGGTAAGAGAACTTGAACAACCTTCATATTCCTTTACCTTCACTCTCATCGTACTTGTATCTACCAATAGCTCCACCCTTCACTCAACACGATCGTCACCTTTGGCTATAGTCGTCACCGTCCACCTTCAACTTCCCTTCTTCTCTCTCCTCTACTCTTTGTCTCACCGTCACGTTGAGCAACCATTGCTGGCGACTTAGTCATTCACCACCACGGCTAAGACATCACCGTCGGCCTTCCTCTGTACTAAACTCCACCATTGCCGACCATCTTAATCCTTCTAACATTCCATCTCAAGCACCCACTTCTTCCTCTATTCTTTCCATTTAAACCCACTTTTCCTTGATCCATTCATCTCGGCAGAAGCTTCACAATGGGCACCAATATTATTAATTTAATGCAACTGATTTGTGTTCGTTTCATGGTAATGAATGGCTGATTCCATTGCTTCTTGGTGATGAGGATTTAAGTTTGAACTCAATGGACTTCACAAGAGAGTTTTTCTATCATTCCATTAGTCTAGAGTTATATATTTAGATTGCCTAGTTTTAGGAATTATTGTATATGATTCTAAAACTAAGATTGATGTTAATTGTCTCTGTTGGTTTGGTATGTGTAGGTGAGATTGGATTTTGCAATGTAAAGATTACACATGTTTGAATTTCTTTGTGGTTACAATGAGATTATATTAATTAGTGTATTATTGTTTAGTTACTATGGTTGATTTGTGCTCTTGAGGGACTGTGTAGTACTGATTTTTAAGAAAACTTATATTGCATTATTTCAATTTTAAGTGCACATTAAGTGATTTTAAATAATATCTCAAGAGGTAGTGGTTAGCTATGTTTTTAGGAGCTACTATTAATTGAGAATATTAGAGTCAAGTGCTGTCTTGAGGTTTTTATTAATACTTGATGAATTTTAACTCTCATACCTTTCAAGCATGGATAGTCATTTCTTCATTACCAAGAGCATTCATCATTCATATCTTCACTTTCAATTTAAACATTTCTTCATAATCTTCCAAAAATACCACAAAAAAAAAAGAAGTAGAAATAGCTTTATTTTCATGAATTTTAGTTTAAAGAAAACCAATTTTAAATGCCCCTCTCTAATCATACTTTTAGCCCTTAGTTCAACTTAAGGAATTCAAAATAAAAGGCTCATTAATAAGAGAACGATCCGAGTTGTTTGCACCATATTGCATTTTAATTTGTGGTATCACCTAGAAGAAAGGGAGATTTCGCCCTACCTTTGGATTGTGGGTGAACCCAACCTCTTTTCTAAAATTTATGTATCAAAAAAAAAAAAGTAAGTAGAAGATGAAATGGGCTATGATTATGTAGGCCCAAAACTGAAAAGTGTTATTGGGCTTTGCATTGGTCCGACTTCACTTCTGAATTTGTAGTGGCAAAATTTCTATTTTACCCCGACACTTGGTTATCAAATAAATTTCCAAAATATATCCTTAAATCCAAATAAAGATCTTTCTCAATTGATTTATTTAGGCCATGAAATATTATTTCCAAAAACATTTAGGCCTAAAATTATTCCCAACTATTTGTCTTTAATTTATGGGAAAATATACCTTAAATTCCAATAATTAATTTTAAAATAAAAGGCCAATTTTCCACAATTCATCCCATATTATATTTTAAATTTCCTAAATCCAAAATTTAGGGACTCACGTGTAGGTCCTTTTTAACAATTTCATCGAAATTAACCAATATTTCCACAAGTGGTTATCAAAGTATACCCTAATATTATGACTCACAAAGGGCACAAATCATTATGTTTGGCGTTTCTTACTCATAGTTCTCCTATATATAACTTCTTTTTGGGTGAAGTAGCTCCTATAAAACAAAAAGCAACAAATACAGAATATTGCGCATATGCATATATTGAGTATTGAATTGGTTTATTTATGTAATTTGCAAGTTTCTCTATCTCTTGAACCAAACATAGTCACCTTGATGATTTTTATTCTGATGTTTATGATACGAAGTTTGGTCAAATAATTGCAAATGTCCCTATGACTAAGCATCTCATGTTTCCTCTTGATATTTCCTCTATTGACAAAAAGAGCTTTATTTGTTAAAGAAGTCGGTAATTCTGATTTGTGGCATTTACAGTATGATCTTTTGTATCTTAATGGATTGCAATTGCAAAGTCAAGAGAATATGGTTCAAGTGCTGCCTTTTATGGATTATTTATTATATCATAACATTAGATATGGATATTCTATATATTATGTTATTATATTTTAGATATTTTGATTGATTAGATTAAATTAGATTCTGGAGTCAGCTTTAGTCGGCTTTAGGTTTGTTTATATTAAGGCTCATCTGTATTCTTATTTATTCAAGGATCAATAATAGAATTTAAGTTCTTATTTTCTCTATCTTCAACAATATTACACACACACACATATAACTTTATTTGGTCAAGGAGTTCCTATAATATTTTTTTAAAAAAAATCAACAACAACAACAACAAATAGAGAACCTACATTGCATTTGCGTATTGACTTGGTTTAGTTTATGTAATTTGCAAATTTCCCTATCTGATCACTTTATAAGAAATGAGTATGTTAGAACAAAGAAGCAAACAAACAATTTGACTAAGCAAAACAAATCTCTGTGGTGAGATTACGGATGATCAATTCAAAGAAATACCATCATGTGCCTCTACAAACAATTCGATCTACCTAGCAGAAGGAGGTGAGTATGATCCAGACTGAGAATAAATTGTTTCCAATGTAGTGTTTGAGATTAAACTGCTGCTCTCTCCACTTTCAAGCGGTATTTCCATAGCCAAACATTGCTTTAGATCAATTACAACTGAACTTATATCAGGTCTTTGGATCGCTGTTGGTGTAATGCAAGACATGGCTATCTCTAGAAACTTCCATGCTGAAGCACTACTGAATTTTCCTTCTAATCTTGGATCCACAATGGCCTGTATATCGCCAATCTCAAGCTTTGGATTGACCCAATCAGATATGTGACTTTTGCTGTCTGATGTTATGGTTATTGCTCGCTGTCCAGTCATTAGCTCAAGCAGAATTATCCCAAAACTATAAACATCACTTTTTTTGTTCAAGTTTCCAGATCTATGGAATCTGCAAATTTTTCAAGATTAATTAGTCTTTGAATAATTTGATTAAGCTAAGCATGTGGTTTATTTTTAACCATCAATGCTGAATTTCAAGGCTGTGGATATTACTTGAAGTTGCAATTCTATGGATTTCCAGCTAGATAGGTTTGAATAATATGAACAAGATGCTAATAAACTATGATCTATTATATATATTTTGCTAAAGTTGAGGAAAATAGAACAAATTAATATTTTAGGCATCAACAAGGTTTAGAAAAAAGGGCAGCCCAATACACGAGGCTCCCAACTAGGTAGGGTCTGGAAAGGAACAAATGCCCACAGTCTAAACCTTGCAAGCTGAGATACTATTTCTAGAATTATAATTTTTTTTTTTAAAAAAAAAAAATTATGATATAACAACATACTGAGGATCAATGTAGCCAAATGTGCCTGCTGGGCGAGTAGTAATATGAGTGTCTGTATTATTGGCAAAAGCTTTAGAGAGTCCGAAATCAGCAATCTTGGCATGCATGTTCTCACTTAGCAAGATGTTAGAAGATTTCAGGTCTCTGTGAATTATTGGTGGCTTACAACCATTATGTAAATAATCCAATCCTACATTTCCAATTGACCAAGTAAAGTGAACGCTTAGCTATAATAAAGGTAAAGAAATAAATTAAATGACAAAGGAAAATGAACTGCCAATGCAATGATGGGAAGGAGATTAATTAAAACTCTACAAACCACTTGCTACATCCAATGCAATTTGAAGTCTTTCGTTCCACTTCAAAATATTTGGGTTCTTATCTGCAAAACATTACATTTAATTTTAACACCTAATCTTAATATATCTATAGAGAGAGGGGGAGAATTCTAGAACTGACATTAAATTATTAGGAAAAAATGGAAAAAGTCCACCATTAAAATTTTAATCGATGAGAACGATCTTAAAGAATTAATAAACTTAAAAATTAAGACTTAACAAACCTGACAGTAGGTTCCGGAGATTTCCCTTTGCCATGTATTCATAAATGAGTGCTCTCATGTCACCATCATCACAAAAGCCAACAAGAGAAAGTAGATTTTTATGATAAATAAAGGACAATAGTTTTACCTGCATTAAATTTGAACCTAATCTTCATAAATAGTTTAGTGGTACTATAATATAATATAAACAAATTGGATGAAAATCGGAGATAATTAATCAATAATGATTTTCATTTCTAACCTCTGATTGGAACTCGTTAAATCCTTGCTGTGATGACTTAGAAAGTAACTTGACCGCAACTTGTGATCCATCTTCTAGTCTTCCAAGGTACACCTTTCCAAATCCCCCTTCTCCAATTTCAGTTTCAAAGTCATTGGTAATTCTATGAACTTCAGCTTGAGAAAATCCTTGATTCTTTGATTTAATCTGATCATCTTTCTTGGATGACAATAATTCTGCAGCAACGTACAATAAAATTTCATAAATATCTGTGTACTCGAACTTCTGTAAGATATAATACAAGGAAATGTACTTGGCAATATTTTACAGCAAACTTTTCCATTTCCCATAAAAAAATTCCAAACAATGACAATCTATTCAAAATACTAATCAAGAGGACGAATTTGCAAAACTTTTAAAAGATTCGTACAAGAAAAATAAATATAAAGCATATAATTAAAGAAAAGTGGGGCAGTCTATAAAATATAATTAAAGAAAAGTGGGGCAGTCTATCACCTTTCTTAATTCTTTTATGTTTGCAGAGCATCAAAGAAATGTAGACTACTATTGCAAGAACTGCCACAGAAGCTAAGGCCGCAACAAGTGGTTTTATGAACTTTTTCGTAATGGTTTTACAAGAGCCTGTCCGACAGAGACCAGGATTTCCATCCAAACTAATTAAGAAAAAATAGCGTCAATAATATGATTTGTGAATCGATGATTTACATGTACGAAACAATGAGGGCTACATAAACATACATCAAAATTAAACCAGTAGTTGACTTCTTCCTTAGAGCCTTGGGAATTGAGCCTGTGAGATTATTTCCTCTCAAATTACTGAAAATGCATCACGAGAGATAAATTGTAAAACTTTGTCAACAAGAAAAGGGTATTGCGATGCTAAAATACAGTTGCAACTCACAGCAGTTTCAAATTGTGTAGTTCTGCTAAGGAATCTGGTATTTCTCCTGTTAATTGGTTGTTCGACAAATCCCTTCAATGTGACACTCATTATTATTACCATCACACATAATTATTAAATGAGAGCCATGCATTTTAGATGGATAATGTGAACCTGTTTGCTTGCTAAGCACTTTGTTTAGCTGAGCCTATTTGGACTGTCCATATTTAATTTTTTTTTTTTTAAAAAAAATAGTGATTTTCTAAATAAAAATAACTTGTTGAGGAAAAATGATAAGAGCCAAGAAATTATCTTTATTTTATATTTTATACCCATTAAAATAATTTTATTTAAAAAATTATAGACTCCTAAAAAAGATCAAATCTGGACGGTCCATGCATGTTTAGCTCCCCGTGCTAAGCAAAGCGCTAGAAAGGAAACTGATTCCGACAATGTGAATTTTCTATATAGCATGGAGAATAGAAGTCGACCTTGCATATTGATGATACTTACAAGGCCTCCAACGTCATGAGTTTGGAGAATGAAGTCACAATCTGTCCTGTCATTTTGCTTGAGCTCAAGTTCCTGTTTACAAATTGTTAGCAATCAAATGTTGCCACGAAAAACACAATCAGAGAATAAAAGAGATTGAAGTCAAAGCAAAGACAAACACTTACCGCACTACTTGAGGTTTGAATTTGGTCCTAGATATAAAACCACAATCCCCTTTGTCCTCTATATTTATCATCTTTTTTAAACTATCCCCATTGATGACACATTGTCAAGAAAGAGTTTCTACTAGAGGTAGTTTCAATGCAAATGATTAAATAGTTATTTTAGAGAAACCAAAACACATTTTTTTGAAAAATAACTAATTTAATTATTTTCTTTAATCTATCTAATTTAGTTAAATAGATATATTAAGGACCGGAGGTAGTGTATTATATTACACACACATACATGTACATAGAATATCAAAGACAAATACTCACAAAGAAGTGACACTTGGAATGCTCTCAGAGTAATTACAAGCTACACCCTCCCATCTATAATCTTTTGGCATGCAAGGATCACCTTGCCAACTGATTCTCATGATGTTATTATAAGCATGTTTGATCTCCCGCATTGCATCAACTGTTAAATGTATGGAAGTAACCTTGTGATCTATTAAATATAAGAAAATATGAAATATGATTAAAAAAAGTGTTGAAAAACAACAGCTTTTGGCTTTGATTGATGAAAGATAAGATAAGATAATAAAATAAATCAATTAGTATATACTTACCATCTCCTTCATGAGTTGGGGAATTAGTTTGGGGTAGTGCTCTATAAATCTCATAAGCATTGATCATGGGGGGTAAACCAGAACCTGGGGCTGATGTAATTGAAATACGAGTTATGTTAACCCCTTTTGGAATTCTCTTAACCAAGGTATAGACATCCTGGTATTTAAGAGTTACAATCTCTTGGATCATATCGGTGATATTAATTTCCATGCTTCTTACTCGACCGTTAGAATGCTCCTCGAAATCGAAAAAATGAAGGTAAACATAGTGTTCGCTATCTGCTGAAAAATTAATCAATTTCAAGTTGATATACAAGGAAGACGAAACATTCAGTGCTTTGACTGCAGTTCTTAACACTTCATTTGGTAGTCTGTACTCTTTCAAATCACTGTTAATTGCTTCTGATGTGAAGAATCTCACGGAGTTGTCCATGTTTCCATTGAACCAGGACCTACCATAGATATCATCTGCATATCTGCACTATTGTGTCTTTAGAAGATATAAATGAACTCTACTAATAAGTATGACTTTTAGACTAAAAGTCACATTTTTTAGACCTCACATCAGGTTAAAATGTAGACCTGATGACTTTTTAGACCTGACATGTAGACCTGATATGCATCAAGGTTTAAATGTGTGTCTTTCTAGACCTAACATAGAGAACCGGTCTAGAAAATGAAAACACTTTTCAAGAATGGTTCTCCCCCGGCTAAAAAGTACTTTCAAAATATAAGAGCAAAATAACTAAATTATGTAATTAGAAAAATTAGTTAAAATTGGTTAAAGATAATAAATATGTAAAAAAAATAACTTACTTTTCTCGAAAACCCTATTTATGGAGGGGTGTGGGAGAGAGAATGAATGGAAAAAAATATGAGAGACAATGAGTGGGAAAAATAGATGAGAGAGACATATAATTAATTAGGGGTAAAATTGGAAAAAACATTAAATGAAGAGACAATAACAAAGTCGATCTTATATAAAAAACCACACCTCTTCACAAGTTTGACTCTTATATTTTGAATAAAAAGGAGTAGCTAGCTTTCTAAACTGCCTTTATCAAGGCCAGTTAGGTATAAAAAAGTCATTTTTTAACGGGTCTAAATGTCCATTTTGTACAAGTGTTATTAAGAGCAATTAAATGAACATATGTCATGAGACACATATATACCTGATAAATCTAAGGTCTTCAGACATACCCAAGTTAACACAGGTCATGAGGCCTAATGGCAGCAAACTAGATGTAGCTCTATATATAGAATTTGACAAAGGCCACAGTTCTAACAACGAAATAAAAGGTATCCCTTTACCGACGTTGATAAGACAGACATCGATGTAGTTTGTCGGGGACACTTGAATGACTCTTTTTCGTTGAATAGTCCTGACATTCTCGAACTTAATTTCTGCCCAGAAATTGACGCCAAGATGTAAATGGAAGTATGGGACAGAGTTTTTGTCGTCGTAGTCTCCATATGACATGTAAGCTCTAATGAGATAGTTGTTGTGTTTTCCTCGTTTGGGTTTGAGTGTGTAGCAATTCCTTTTCCCTTGTGGAAAACTTCTCAGTGTTCTCATTTGTTCCCCAACTTGTTCTTGGCTATTATCAAATGTGTGATAAGAAGATATATTATATGTTTTTCCAGATTCTACAAACTCTGCATTATCTGCCTCATGATGAAATCCATATGAATCCTGACTTTCGTGAGTTAATCCACAATCAATGCTTATCTCCCCTAATTAAATTGGGAAACAAAAATAAAGGAGGTTAATGTCAGAAATAAAATTCATTAATACATTGATGTTCAAATTTCATGCAACGAGCAGGAAATGAAAACACGTCTATTTGTGGTGAAATATATGGTTATAGACAGCATAATAAACATTAAGAGAAAAATATGTTTTTTTCTTCTCAATACAAAGCATATAGTAGTGTTGTTTCAACAACGAATTTTCACTGTTCAGGTCAAGTTTGGATAGTCCAGACATTTTCGATGAGTTTTGGTTAAAGTTTCAGAAGAAACTAATTGTATATGAAATACTCCCTCCATCACCTAATATATATGAAATCGACGAGGCCATAGTACACAATTACGAAATGGTTGTATTTTTATTTATTTATTTATTTTTTTGGAGGGGGGATCACATTTCCTAATTTGCCCCAATAAATAGATGTACTATGTAGTAGTTGGATAATAAATGAATAATATGAGGGTGTTTAAAAAAAAAAAAAATCAAATTAAAGTGTTTTTTTAAAAAAATAATCAAATTAAGTATTCATTGATTGGCAAAAAAAAAAAGAAAAGAATAAGTATTCATTGAAATTAAGTATTTAATAAGAAAGGTATTTTATATTTTGTTAATTACATATAATAGAGGAGTAAAATTGATAATATTGATAATATACAAATTAAATTTAAAATATGAATGTTGAACTATGAACTGATGACTAAGACAATTTGGGAATCAAATTTTTTTTAGAAACCTTCATAATAAATCATACAACTGAGAAGTCACGCAATTCATCATAGAAAACTTAGATCCTTAACTAATACCCCTATATGACAAAATGATTGATAAATAAATTCACGTTACAAATACGATCTAATAGGAGTCATATGACACCTCATACAAGGCAAAAACCACATATATACTAATATAAACTTATATGGAGTGATGTCAACGTTTGTGAAATGAAGAGTAATATATATATATATATATATATATATATATATATTAAAATTTAGTCAAAATCGAAATAAGTTTTTCCATGTTATCAAATTACACCAACTTAAGTTATTAGTTTTAAAATCATAGTCTACGATAACTCGCGCCAAGCTTTTTGGAATGAAGAAAAACAATCAGAAATTTCCGACCGGAATTAAAATTTATGGGGACAAACAAAAAAATAAAATAAAAAATCGAACGAGTTCTGGGACATCAGGTATCCAAATTCCAGTTCAAATTCACACACCCACACACGCAATGAATAAATCTTAGTGCTTACTGTCTGTATCAGTATCACCATCAGATGCAACGACTTGGGATGACTTCCGAAGATTGATGATAGAAGAAACAGACACAAGCAAAGCAACAATCCAAAGTGGTGAGATCTTCATAGTTTTTTCAAAGTTTAAAGCAAAGAGGACAAGAGAGAGAGGGAGGGAGGGAGGGAAAGAGAATGAACTGAGGATCAGGAGTTGAGAGTTGAGACCATTATCAGTTGGGACAAATTAAGCACTGAGCTATTAGGAAATTAATAATTACTAGATGTTAGTACCATGAAAAGAAGTGTCTTTGGAGAAGGAAAAAGTGGTTTGAGCAAAAAGAAGGAAAAATAAAAGTTGACAACTTGGTTAGTGATTGCATCAATTTACACCTCGCTTCAGAAAACGACAACTTCACATTATTACATTTCCTCCAAAGATAAAAGTTGACTCAATGAAATTTCTTTGTTCAGACAATATTCCCAACAACCTTTTTTTTTTTTTTTTTTTTTTGGGTCTTGGGGTCATTCCTAACTCTTTTTTTTCCCCATTCATTCTGTTCAACTTTTTTCGTTAGTTTTATTTTATTTATTTTTTTCAGATTTTTCGTTAGTTTTATGGAGTTTAGTAAATAATTTTTTCATTAATTATATGGTTATTTATAAAAAATTAAATATGAAATATAATTTTATATTTAAATATTTATGTCTTAATTTTAGGCTTTAAAATTATGACTATTCCGAATAAGTTTAAAAATATAAACCATTTTTACATATAAAGCTTTTTCTTCTTAAATAAATAATTAATATCTATCTTTTTTTATTTTTTATTTAATTTCAAATTAATTGATTTGAAATTAACTTAATTAATCTTTATAAATAATGAAGTTCCAAGTTTTCGTTGACACACTTAGGGTAGATTTATTTTCTTATAAAAGACAAAAAGGTTGTCTAAAACAAACATGAGCACACAAATTAAAGTTTTCTTATGGGTTTTGGATTTTTTTTTCCTGTTTGTTTTTTGGGGTGTGCCATTTTGTGTCAATCTTATTTCTGCCGTAATGGTCTTTATTTTGTGTAGTTTGTTAGTTTTTTATCTGACAAAATGATATTTTTGGAAGAGTAATATATATATATATATATATATATATATATATATATATATTTTTTTTTAAAAAAAGCTGAATTTCTTATATAAGCTGTAAGTCACAAAAATGTGATAATTGAGCTGATGTGGAATATTATAAAAGAAATGATACTTTATGGGAAGGATATATAGGAATCAAGCGGAGTGGTGGATATAGGTGAAATAAAGCAAAAGAAAAGAAAAGAAAAAGATGGTTGTGGACATATAAAATAAATTAATGATACTTTCTTTTTTGCCTATAAAATTGGTGATACTTAAAGGATAAGATCATACATTATTTTATTTTTGGCTATTAAATATGGACTGATCATCCAGTGTGCGCATATGATTAATACGAATTAAATATTTTTTGTTATTTCAGTTATCTCAGGCAAGATTATTCTATCTAATTTTTTTTTTTTTTTTTTTGGAATTCCAATTAAGTTGTAGGGAGATAAATATCTTCCTTTTGATGATGCTGGTGGATGACCCCTCATTTTGCAACAATTTTAAGGTGGATCTAGTGTCATTAAAACTGAAACGGAACGGTCGATTCGGCCGAAAACCGGTGAACCGATTTGGTAGACATTAACCCCATTTAATTTTTAAACAAAATAAGTTTTTTTTCCTTTATAATTTCATATTAATAACCTTAAAATCTTCACTTTCTCATCAATTTTGCCCCAGGTTAGCTTCGATTTGACTCAAACTGACCTCGGCCCTTGACCAAGTACCCGGACAAATTCAAGGTCTGATTTTACTAACTTTAGGTCAATCACTATCTTCTAATTTGTTAAGAGTTGAAATCAGAAGGTGAATCCTCATATCTATATGCTTTATTTAAGTCAAAAAATATCGGTTGGCCGCTTCTTAGTGATATGGTTCACAATTTCACATTGCTTATATAACTCATAAATTAGTGGACCATGATGCTTGAATTTTAAACACAAATAGAAATAGCCCATCAGATTAATTAAATTAAATTAGTAAAGCTGCAACAAATTTCACTACTAGAAAATGTCATATTTGTGACGGAATTTACAAGGGAAACAAATTCCGTCGCAAATTTTGGCAAATTTACGAGGGAACTAAGTTTCCCTTGCAAAAAGGTGATTTTTGCAAGGGAAACTTAGTTAGTTTCCTCGCAAAAAAATCACCATTTTGCGAAAATATGACCATTTCGCAAATTTGCTAGAAATTTTGGGGGGGGAATTTTCCCCATTTTGTGAGGGAACTATATTTCCCTCTCAAAATGGTCATATTTTGCAAGGGAACTATTGTTCCCTCGCAAAAGTCACTATTTTGCGAGGGAAGCATATTTTCCTCGCAAAATTTCCCCCAATTTCCCCTAATTTTGCGAGCGAACTAGGTTTCCCTTGCAAAATAGTGACTTTTGTGAGGGAAACTTAGTTCACTCGCAAAAAAATATGTAAATATGTTTTTTTAAAAAAATATCTCTCGCAAAGTAAAGCCCATTTCAAAAAGCGAACTTTTTTTTTTTCAAAAACGAACTTTTTTTTCATGCATGCCCTTATTTAAAAAAAAAAAAGAAATTAAGAGAAAAAAATAGAGTAGTACCCAAAAAAAAAAAAAAAAAAAAATCAGAGCTTGAATGTTGTATGCCAAAAAGATAAAATTGGTTTCAAAAAAATTAATTAAAAATTCACATACTGTTTAATGCCCCATCATGTACCTCTTATAAGGGCATTATAACCAAATTACATTGTTTATGAAATCAGTTAAAATTAGTTTAAAATAATACATATGTAAAAAATGAACCTTTTTTTCTTTCATGCATGCCCTTATCTATAAAGAAAAAAGTAAGAGAAAGAAATAGAATTGTAATAAATAAAAGTATGAAAGAGCTCGGATGTAATATGTGAAAAAAATGAGGAGATGAAATAGAATTAATTAAATAAAAAATGGTAAAAACACATTAACTACTCAATGACAACTCTAAATGCGATATTATAAAAAAAATCAAAAGAACTCAACTTTCATGTTTTTATGAAAAGGGCAAGAAGGTATATTGATTTTAATTTTAATTTGGATTTTATAAAACGTCATGGAAACAGATGATTCCTGTATGATGATAATAATTAGTCTCTTTAATTCAAAATATAAGTCAAACCTTAAGAAATTTTTTTCACACGCATGTATATATACCAAGAAATAAAAAGTTAAAAAGTTAAATAAAAATAAATTTGTCAAAATATATATATATAAATATATATATATATATATATATCACTGCTCTTATCAAGTTGAGATGCATTACTACATTGAATTCATAATTAATTAAAACCAAGGGTAAATAAAAATTCATCTTGGAAAATTTTCTTTAAATTTAAATATAGCACAAATATAGCTCATGTTAGTCATCTTGGAAAATTTTCTTTAAAAAAATGTGAGTCATCCTGGTGTCTTTTCCTTTCTCACATATTAATGAGGTCCCAAAACTGAAATCTGGATGCATTGAGTTCTTAGGTGCTATATTCTCATTTGGAATTTGTCCAATGTGACGTAAGGAAAATTGTTCATTTCCTTAGCTTTCCTTTTTTTTTTTAATATTTTCTTAAATCTTTTATGATGTGATGCAGATTTTCCATCTCACTCTTGGATATAAATGCCAAATGCTTGAAAAATAAGGGGATAGACGAGAGACTGTGGAAAGATCGTAATTTTGTTCTATATATTTTAGGATGAAATGAAGTAAGGTTTTAATTTTTTATTAAAAAGTTAAAGGTCACATTTGAATCTTGAGCTGTCAACTTGGAGTCTTGAACAAAGGTGGTGAAGCACATGATAAAAATTGGCACGCATTTCAATAATAGATTTAAAATTCACTTCTTGCACAAATTCAAATTTCTCAGTTTTTCATGATTGAAACTTTCACTTAAATAGTCATTTTCATTTAGTATGCATTGATTTTTTACACTACTTAATGAAATATTTAGTTTTGAAGTTACTACACATTATTCATACCACCATTTCTTATACATTTTACTTATTGACATTATGGTTTTTTATTTTTGCTTTCGGAAATTGTGATTTTTTATTCTTGCTTTTGTTTCAGTATATGAACAATCTTGAAATCCATGGAATAATTTTGTACCATTCTATTGTATTGAAGGATATTGATCAGTTGTGGGTGTCATTGGACCCGAACAAAATGCGGATGAAGAAATTGCTTGGCATGAGATCCAAAAAACTCATTCACAAAGAGTAGATGACAAGAAATGTTGTGTCCAAAGAGATATTTAGGAATGTTAATCGATTAGAAGACATTGTTGTGAAATATTGTTTAGATTTCATTTATAATATGTATTTTGAATTGATTGAAGGATAATGTTACTTTCCATTATTGAAGTTTTATTTCTAATATGTAATTATTCATTGGTAGTGATGTTTTAATGTTCTGTAAAGATAATAAAGTTGCAACAAGTAGGAAGCAAAATATGTTTAAGTAACCTGTGAAGTACTATGACCCATTTTTGCTTTTCAATAGTTAAAGGAATTTTGCGAGGGAATTAGGATTCCCTTACAAATTTAGTTAAATTTGCGAGGGAAATATTGTTTCTCTCACAAATTTAACTAAATTTGCGAGGGAAATATCTTTTCCCTCGCAAAATTTAGTTCAATTTGCCTAAACTCCCTCACTCGCGTCCAGGTTTTCAGCCCTAGGTTTTGGATTTTGAAGTTCGCTGCTCTCTCCCTTCTCCGCCTCAGATCCGCCGGTTCTTCCCCGTCAAGCCACCGCGAGTCCGTTCGTAAGCAATCACCAGTCGTTTCCCTCCTCCTTGCCCCGTCACGAGTCCGCTCTTCCTTCAGATTTGTCCCCTACTCCGGCGTCGCGACCACCGGTTGTTTGCGACCACCGGTTGTTTCCTCCTTGCCCCACGGTTTCACACTACCGGTCCTCCCCTCCTCCTTGCCCCATGGTTTCGCAGCTCCGGCGGCCTTCCCCTCATCTTCTCTCAACATCCCCGGCGGCAAGGTTAGTGCACACACATATGTATTTTTTTTTTTTTTTACTCTAAGCTGGTGTTGGAACAATGAAGCTTTTGTTTTTTTGTTTTTTTTCTTGTCTTTGGAAAAGGAAAAAATAAGTAAAAAAAGAAAACAAATGCAATATCAAAGCGGAGGAAAAGAAAACCAGTGCATTACTCAATAATTTTGTTATGACTGTATGAAATTATCTTCGCTGTCATATTGTCTTGAATACCATATGGGTTTAATATCTTTTGGTCTCGTTATTCACTAGCGCTGACTGAATTTCCACCTTGATAATTTCAATTTTTCTTTGCTTCATTTATTGTTTTATAATGACAGATGAAGTGAATGAATCGTACAGAGTAGTAACTCGAACAAATCAGGAATTCATTTGAAGCTTCTTACTGCTTGATTAATGTTGGTTACCTTCACATAAAATGAGGCCTAATGATGCTTACTCATGAAAGACAATTACGTTTCTGCAGTCATCAGCCTACCGGCATTTTCAACCTGTGCTTGTAAATATTGCAGGTGCAGTAGCATTATATATTAATTTTATTTGGAAGTATAGAATATGTATATTGTTGAGGATGATGGAATAATATTAGGCGGATGCCTCTGACTACACATCCCATACATAATTTCTTTTGAATCTCATGTAGGATCTGGAGTATAGTTCCTTTTGTACACTGAACGACTGTGGAGCCGAATCTTGCACTGTATGGCTTCACAATATTATTATTTCATCTTGTATATATGATTCAGTTGAGCAAAATCCCATTTTGAGCTGTTCCGTAGGAACAAGTTCCACTTGCTTAAGCTCTTAGGCATCCATGACCTACTTATTTCTGTCATAACTGATTGTTTTAAGAGTGTTGGTGCTATTATTCATGTGATTGAATTGTGTGACTGCTCATATTGGACTTTTGCCTCTTGAGTCTTGTTATTGAGTACTGAAAATTCTGGTTTTTCTCTGATGCTTCAGTGTGCAATTGAGTATCATAAGTGTAAGAATGATTTGAGTCACTTGAGTAAAAGAATGTATTACCACTAAGTTGGCTCACTGAATTTAGCATTACCGCACTGTTTTTTTTTCCCCGAACATTGCCACACTGTTGGATGTTGTGATTTTGCACTCTTAAACTTTCACAGGGAATTTATGAAGCCCCTCATGAATTTGGACTAGCTGAATAATTCACTCCACTGTTCCTATTGCATGTCAGAAGTTTTTTTGAAAATTTGAAGCTTATCTGTTGGATTGCATTGTTCCTAATATGTCCCTACCACAAACAAAAGATATCCGGGGCCAAAATTTTAGATACTGAATAATAATGGGACTAAATGAATAAATTTATCTGTTTGTAAGGGATAAATTTTGGTTTTTGGAGAGGCTGATTACTAATTATTGATTGATTTGTTAGTGATTTTGCTTGATATGTTTTAATTCTTTGCCTTTTGTTTTGGGGAAATATTTGTAGTTTGAGTATATGAATAGTGAATAATAATGGGACATCATCATAGTACTACAACTCATTCTGGTTGCCTACTTGCCACTGTAGCTTGTGTCTTTTTGAAGAGATCCGTTTAATATTTGTAATTTAAAAAATAAAATTTATTTGAGGGGTTATGGTTTATGATTAGTTAGTGGGTAGTGAAGATTTGAAAGTGTAATACCCAACATTTCTTTTTATCTTAAATACAATATTTTGATAGAAAAAGCCTATTTAAAATAGGTGAATATGTGGTCTCAAATTTTGAGATGTGTTTATTCTATTTTCTAGGGATTAGAATAACCAATGATTTAATAAATTTTGTTAGGCATCATAAAATACCATAAAATATAATAAATACCATAATAAGCTATGGTTTATGTAAGATCAAAAAGAGCAAGTGAGTGCTATGAAAATCCTTAAATAAATTTGGAGACAACAATAACAATTAATGACCAATAAGAATCTTCTAAAAATTAAATGAATTGTCCAAACCTTCATAATTAATTAAAGGACCTTAAACACCAATTATTATAATTTATTAAGAGACTAAATTTTCTAATACCCTATATTTAATACCTAACTCATATTTAAATCATAAAAGGCCATGAAGAATTATCAAAACACTTGAAACAATTAAGGGGCAATTACCAAGCAATTAAAGAGGAATTAAAATTACACTAATGGAATATTTAGGTAATTCTTTACAAATAATGTTAAAAGTCACCAATTAAAGATGTATTAGGATAATTAAAGGTCAAGGACCAATAAGGGGTTAGGATTAGCATAAAGATGATTACTAATGATCATGATTAAATTAGTAACCAAGCAAATAAATTTAATAACACCTAAAACACCATTTTAGGATTAATGACCAAAGATTAAGCTAATTAAAGACTAAACCCTAAGAGTATTTTGCTTAATTGCTAACCAATCACCAAAGTCATCTAGTTACAAGTATACTTAGAGTAACTAGGAAATTATAACACCAAGTTGGGAAATGCATGAAGATGGAGATGCCACCAATGCATGCTTAGAGAATGCTTGATGGAGGAAGAGCCACCAAAGCACTCTTGGGACCAAAAGCTTTACACATGGGGACAATTTTGACACCAAGGCAAGAGGCTTTGGTGAAAAATCAAAGGAGGAAGAATGGGGGGAGGTAGGCCACATTTTTGGCTTAGCTGGAGGGAGAATTCAGACTTAAACCCATGACCAAAAATGAGAGATGTGTAAGTTAGAGAATTACAAGATTGCCATAGCCTTTTGCTATAAATAGGGGGCTTGAGTCTTCATATTCTCCACATCAAAACAAGCAAAGAAATCTGAAATAGAGAGTTGAGAGTAAGAGTGAGGAGCTTCTTGAAGGAGTAGCAAAGTTCTTGGTAAGTTCTCTAACTCTAGCTTTAAGTTCTCTAAGTTTTAGTTTTAAATTCTTAGAATAGAAGTAGCTTAGATCTTAAATATGCTAGGATAATTTTGTTTACATGTTTTTATAGTCAAAATTAGCTTTGTCTCGAAAAAAATGATGAGGGAGATTATATAGAAAAATTTCTGAAAGAAAATCATCAAAGTAACGAAGTTTGGTGAAATTTCATCGGTTTCGGAATTTCTGGAGGCAGTGATGAAAACGCCAGAATTTCATATTGAAAATATGGTCAAAACATTATGATAAAATTCATGGTTAAAATATACATATAGGGATTTTTAAATATGTCAAGAACATGTCAAAATGATTTCTGTACAGAGAGATAAAAATCCTCAAAGTTAGGCTACGAATTTCTAGAAAAATTCTGGGCAGAGGCTCAAAACTTAAAATCTGGGAGTGATTCGTGTAATCTGGGCATAATTTATTATTTTTACTTGAAAATAGACATCCTAAGGATTCCAAAGAATTTTACAGATCCTTGTTTCAATTTTTCTAGAATTAATTATGATTTTTCAAAGTTAGACGAAATGCTGCCCAGATTTGTACCAGTGTTGTTCTACGAATTTTGAAGGAATAAAGTGAAAAATAAATGTTGCAAGGGCAAAATAGTCATTTGTGACTAAGATATTTATTAGGATATTGTTTGGTAATTAATAAATGCGATATTACCCTCATAGGATATCTATGAACGCATTTTCGACCGACAAACGTACTTAGTATTCATCAATGAAGGTACGTTCGCGCATCGTAACACTAGCTCGATGCTTATTGTATGATTATATATGATTGTTGTGTTCATCGACTAAGACTTACATACGTGGTTATGTCACATACGAGGTTATGTTCTAACTATTGCTGTAGCATACATGGTTATGTTACATACGTTGTTATTATCTTACATACGTGGTTATGTATTTCTAATCATACATCCGTTATGGGCTTTTGTATTGATTATTGTTGTAATGTCATGAATATCTGTCATACATAACTATTACATAAGCATGAGGTTAACCGTTACCGAGGTTCAATGGGCATTGAACCTCGGCTCTTAACATAGCGTCGTGGTCGGGAGGACCGAGGATTGAGGAGAAAGGCAAGCGGCACGCATAGGGACTCAGCTGAAGACTTTCTTCTTTTGTTATTTACTTTTGAAAACACTCGGTATAACGTACCGCTACTGTAATCAACCAGACTTACGGCATTTTGAATATAAATATCAGTTACTCAATCGCTCCGATGCTCTACTCTGATGAAAAAAAAATTATTATATACTGCTTTTGAAAATGGGATGTTACGAAAGTTTAGGGGTTTCATTACTAAGTTTCAAAGATTAAGTGAATTATTAGGGAAAATCTTTAGTCAAGAACATTTATTCTTTTCTCGGAAGCATTCTTCCTATTATTGGAAATTTATATCCAAGAGCACAAGGTACAAGCAACACTTTAATTTGTGTGATTAATGGAAAGAGATAAAGTATAAAGTTTTAAGAATTTCACGAGAAGACTCGGAGTTTTTTGTATTAATAATGTGTCTCATATGAATCATTGCATATTAATTAAATACGAACAATTCAATTTTCTTGCTTGTCTCCAAGACTTTTTCAAGGAACATATGTAAAAAATGCTACTGTATCCCAATGAGTTATATTCAAGCTAGCTCTAGACAACTCATTATTGAATCTTTGCTTCTAATTCACTTTTTTTTCTTATTTGATTTTCTTTCTTTTTTGGCCTTGAACTACATTCTCAACGCCATTTATATGATTCTTCTCACCAAAAGAATTTAACGCACAAAGTTCAATAATTTCTCTGATTTATTTATTTTGGAAGGACCAAAAGTGTTTTCTTTGGGTAAAAGGTCCAAAAATGTTTTAGATGTCTAACTTGACAGCAAATAGTCTAGTCTCTTTCCCCTTATATTTATTTATGACTAGCATTTTTTTTTTTTTTTTTTTTTTTTTTTTTTGCTTGTTCTTTGCTCCATTTGGTATTATTAGATAGTAATTATGTGGATTAGTTGTCAATGCTTTATCCATGCCTAGAATTATTTTTTCTTTTTGCCTTTAAGGTGTTAGCTTTTCATTTACATTCTTACCCTCTTGGTTACTGTTTTGCAACTCTAAATCATTTTACTCTCATTGAACTGCTAGGTTTAAATACATTATAGTTTGCAAAGATTTTTGACTTACAATTTCTTAATGACAGCCAGTTGAATGGTCTTAATCTGTCTGGAGTTATACCAAGTGAATTTGGTGATCTTACTCAATTGCAAGAACTGTAAGTGATGCTTTCTTTCTTTTTAATTTTCACTTTTATTATCTGTTTATTTATATCTATAACCTTAGTGTAACATGATGATCTTTCATAAAAATTTAGAAAATTGGTTTAATATTATATTTTGTGTAGAGTATGCATAGCTTTCAACTATCTGAATGGGACAATCCCAAGGAGCTTTGCTAAACTCCCTCTCATTAAACTCTAAGTGATTGATCAAAACTTATGAATATATATGCAAGCTTGCATATTTAAAAAAAGAAGAAGCATGTGAAATAGTAAACAAAAATTATCAATATTGAAACACAATATCTTTCTTGAATCACTGAATGATATTGTATATACATCTCATCTGTTATTATTTGGTATTCTTCATCTTTGAGACTTCATGCCTCGTCCACATGCATGTCCCCATCCTCTAGTGTATTATCCTCATTCTCTGGTTGCTTGCTGGGATCTGTTCTTTAATCACTACATGTGTTTGTTTGCCACTTTCTTGATTAATTGGCAATTGGTTGGTATAAGCGGCCAGTTGTATTTGCCACTTAGGTTAGTAGTTGAATTAGTTAGTATTACTGTGTTTGTTCCAAAAGTCTTTGTGTAGGGTTAGGTTGGGGAAGTATGGAAGGCGATCATGATACGAGTTGGATGTACAATCGTCTAACTCAGAAAAAAACAACTTACTCGAGTATTCTTAGAGGGTTTGGAAGAGTTCATCCACTTTGCTTTGGCGCACGCAACTAATTCAAGTACCTTGATCAGTTGTCCGTGTGTGAAATGTAGGTGTTTGCAATTTCAAGATCCGACCACGGTCAAAATCCATTTGTGTAAAAAAGGATTCATGACGAATTATGAATGTTGGGAATTTCATGGGGAAGTCCGACAGACACCAAGTGGTTATTACGGAGACAATACTCATCGATACAACCTTAATCAATATGAACAGTTGGTTATGGATGCGGGACCGTCGATTGGCCATACTTTGATCCCGTTACTCATGCTGAACTGTCATACTTGGGAGAGGAGATCGATGCACATACTCAACCATCATACATGGGAGAGGATCCTAATCCGAAAGCCGAGAGGTTCTATAAAATGCTTCAAGATGCGCAACGTCCTTTATGGGAAGGTTACGAATACATTGAAAATAATAAATATTCATCGCTATCGGCTACCTTAGCAACACTAAGCTTGAAGACTGATGATCACCAAATGAGTGAGAAGAATTACAATGAAATGATGCAGATCATGAGTAAGATTGTTCCCAATGACAATAATTTGCTGAAAGATTTTTACCAAGCAAAGAAAAAGGTGAAAGAGTTTGGGCTTGGATGTGAAAAAATCCATTACTACCCTAGAGGATGTATGCTCTATTACAAGGATGATGCTGAGCGAACTACATGTAAATTCTGTGAACATGAGAGGTACAAAGTTGTGAGGAATGGAAGAAAAACGACCTTTAAAGCATTAAGCAAGATGTGGTACTTTCCTCTCATGCCCAGACTTTAGAGATTGTATTCAACATAAAAAACAGCTACTTACATGAGATGGCACCGGGAGCATTACAAGGATGAAAAATTTGTGACGCATCCATCCGATACCGAAGTTTGGCTGAAATTTGAGGAAGCGAATCCTTCGTTTGCAGGCGATCCCCGTAATGTCCGTCTTGGTTTATGTTCGGATGGGTTTGCTCCTTTCAACCTGACGGGTAGGAATTATTCTTGTTGGCCTGTGATTGTGACTCCGTACAACCTCCCACCTTCCATGTGCATGAGAAGAGAGTTTTTGTTCCTCAACGCGTTAATCCCTGGGCCATCCAACCCAAAAAAGAAAATAGATGTATACCTCAGGCCTTTGATAGACGAGTTGAAGATGTTGTGGAGTGAAGGGGTTCTTACCTATGATGTATCATTGAGTCAGAATTTCACCATGCAGGCTGCCTTAATATGGACGATAAATGATTTCCCTGCATATGGGATGTTGAGTGGCTGGCAAACTTCGAGGAAGCTTGCATGTCCAGTATGTCTCCAACAGAATGCGGGTTATAGCTTGCAATATAGTCACAAGGTCTGTTGGTTTGACAGGCACCAACGATTCTTGCCTATCGATCATCCGCTTAGGAATAACAGAAAACACTTCAAGCGGAAGGTGGTTGAACTTTCAGATAAACCTTGTCGTTTAAGTGGCCAAGAAATATGGGAGAGGGTGAAGCACATTCAAAGTGTTGAAGAGGGAGCTGCTTCTAGTGAACCAGAGGAATATGGTGTTCAACATCATTGGAACAAACGCAGCATCTTTTGGGAGCTACCATATTGGAAAGATCAATTGTTAAGACACAACTTAGATGTCATGCATATTGAGAGGAATGTGTTTTGCAATATTGTGTACACCATAATGGATACCAAGGATAAAACGAAGGATACAGTTAACGCAAGACGTGACATACAACAGATTTGTAAAAGGCCTACTTTGCATTTGGTGGAGAATGCCATGGGCCGAACTTCCAAACCTAGAGCGCCATACACATTAAACAAAAAGCAGAATTTACAATTGTTGAAATGGGTTAAAGGTGTGAGACTACCGAACAGTTATGCATCAAACTTTAAGAGATGTGTCGACATGAACGAGGTGAAGTTAGTCAGGATGAAGAGTTATCATTGTCATGTTTTCTTTCAGAGATTGTTGTCGGGGGCCTTCAAAGCACTACCGAAGCATATATGGAGTATTCTAACAGAATTTTCCTTGTTCTTTAGAACAATTTGTGCTTCTAAGCTTAATGTTGATAAGTTACGACAATTGGAGGAGAGCGTGCCAATAATGCTATGTAAGTTAGAGATGGTGTTTCCTCCTAGCTTCTTTGACTCAATGGAACATTTGCCTATTCACTTGGCATACAAAGTAAGGGTAGGAGGTCTGCAACAATATAGGTGGATGTATCTGTTTGAAAGGTAATATAAATATATATTTTTTGTCTGTGATTAATTGAAACACATTGCGCTATAGGTTATAAATACCCTCTGATTGTCCATTGTAGGTTTTTACGCACACTTAAGAAAAAGATCAAAAATCCAAGGTACATTGAAGGATCTATCACTGAAGCGTTTCTAGTCGAAGAGGCCACTAAATTTGCCTCATACTATTATCCCCCTGAAGTTATATCAAGATGGAGAGGGGTATCTCGCAACGATGATGGCGGTGAACCGAGTGATCATATATCAATATTTAATTATCCTGGCCGAGTCATGCGAAAACATTGTAGGTCAACTCTGGAAGGAAGCGATAAAAAAAAATAGCGGAGTGGTACATTTTAAACAACTGTGACGAGGCCGCCCAATACTTAAAGTAAGATTTCTTTTTTTGTTCTTTGTTACGGTAAATATTAAAGCATTAATTTCATTTTTTTTGTTATAGTCACTTCTCTAATTCAGTTTGATTGACAAATCCTTTGATGTCAGATTCCGATGTTGATCAATTCATGAACGATGAGTTTCCTAATTAGTTACGATCCTTCTTCGTGCACAACCCAGAGGCTCCCCAGGATGTTGTGTGGAGTTTATCTTACAGATCTGCAACAACTGTTACTGATCAAACCATATTTTTATATGAATTTACATGATTAAATTGGGATTTTTAATGGATTTTATCATAGTTATTGAGCCTGAAATGTAATACCCTATATTTAATACCTAACTCATATTTAAATCATAAAGGACCGTGAAGAATTATCAAAACACTTGAAACAATTAAGGGGCAATTACCAACAATTAAGGAGCAATTAAAATTACACTAATGGAATATTTAGGTAATTCTTTACAATTAATGTTAATAGTCACCAATTAAAGATACATTAGGATAATTAAAGGTCAAGGACCAATGAGGGGTTAGGATTAGCATAAAGATGATTATTAATGATCATGATTAGCAACCAATCAAATAAATTTAATAACACCTAAAACACCATTTTAGGATTTATGACCAAAGATTAAAGCTAATTAAAGACTAAACTTAAGTGGTAATTCATGAAGCAAACAAAGGTTGGTGTGTGGATAATTTTAGACCATGGAAAACAAAGCAAGAGAGCATAGGGGAGAGGGGTGCCACGTTTTTTAGTGTGGGTGTTTTTGTGTATGTAGTAAATGAATGAAATAGCCTTGTTGGCTCAATGTGAATGTAGTAAATAAAGGAAATAGCCTTGTTGGCTCAATGTGAATCAAGTATTCCATAAGCAAAAATCTCAAGCCCATTTAAAGTGAAGTAAAATTTGCCTAAATAAACACTAATCCTCATGATAAGTCCATAAGTCAATTAATTCTTCAATTAAGTATTATCAAAGACAATTAAGGGATTTTAATCCTAGATTAAATATAAGCAATAATTCAAGACAAGAACACAAATTTGGCTTAGGATGAATTAATTGTTACCTAACAAATACAATAAATTCGAAAATGATAAAAGGGTAATTAAATGCTTCTAATTAAGCCATAATATTCAAGAATCATAAGACTAATGAGGGAATTTGATTAAACTACAAACTAAATCCTAAGAGCATTTTTGCTTAATTGCTAACCAACCACCAAAGTCATCTAGTTACAACTATACTTAGAGTAACTAGGAAATTAAAGCACCAAGTTGGGAAATGCATGAAGGTGGAGAGGCCACCAATGCATGTTTGAAGAATGCTTGATGGTGGAAAGGCCACCAAAGCACTCTTGGGGCCAAAAGCTTTACACATGGGGACAATTTTGACACCAAGGCAAGAGGCTTTGGTGAAAAATTAAAGGAGGAAGAGTGGGGGGAAGTAGGCCATGTTTTTTGGCCTTGTAGGAAGAGGTATTCAGATTTAAACTCATGGCCACAAATGAAAGATGTGTAGGTTAGAGAATTACAAGTGTGCCATAGCTTTTTCCTATAAATAGAGCACCAACCTCTTCACAAATTTCACACCAAAGCAAGCTTAGTAAATCTGATATAGAGAGTGAAAGTGAGAGTGAGGAGTCTTGAATAAGGAGGAGCAAGGTTCTTGGTAAGTTCCCTAGCTCTAGCTTTGAGTTCTTTAGTTTTTAGTCTTTAAATTCTTAGATAGAAGTATCTTAGATCTCAAAATTGCTAGAGTAATTTTATTTACAAGTTTTTATGGTCAAAATTGGACTTATCTTGAAAATTTGGTGAGGGAGGTTGTATAGCAAAATTTCTGAAAGAAAATCATCAAAGTAACGAAGTTACGCGAAATTTCATCGGTTTCGGAATTTCTGGAGGCAGTGATGAAAACACCAGAATTTCATAACGAAACTATGATCAAAAAATTCTGAGAAAATTCATGGTTAAAGTAGACATATAGGAATTTTTAAATATGTCAAGAACATGTTAAAATGATTTTTGTACAGTGAGATAAAAATCCTCAAAGTCAGGCTACGAATTTCTGGAAAAATTCTGGGCAGAGACTCCAAACTTTAAACCTGGGAATGATACGTAGAATCTGGGCAAAGTTGATTATTTTTACTTGCAAATAGACATCCTGAGGATTCCAGAGAATTTTACGGATCCTCGTTTCAATTTTTCTTGAATTAGTTATGATTTTTCAAAGTTAGACAGAAATCTGCCGAATTGGCACCAACGTTGTTCTACGAATTTTGAGGAAATAAGGTGAAAAATAAATACAGCAAGGGTAAAAAGGTCATTAGGGACTAGGATATCTTCTAGGATATTATTTGTAAATTAATAAATGCGATATTACCATTATAGGATAAACGTGATCACCATCCGACCAACGACGCACCGAAATCGCCGACGAAGATACGGACGCGTCTTCGTAACACTAACTCGATGTTTACCTTGTATACCTATATGTGATAGATATGTTTATAAACTGTGACTCTATTTTTAAAAGAATTGTTCATACACGTACAGCTTTATACGGGTTATAGTCATGATAACGCCGTTGAGTTTTCCTAGCGCTGAGGACACGATAGGCCATCGTGGCACCGGTGAATAGTGCGGATCGTAATAACATTCATATGCGGTGGTGTGTTGTTATTACTTTTTATATGTGAACATAGCTGTGATGTCATGAGATAACTGTCATACATAACTGTACATGAACATGAGGTTAACCGCTACGAGGTTCAATGGGTATTGAACCTCGGCTCTTACCATAGCTTCGAGGATCCGGAGTGAACGGGATCGAAGGGGTAAGCAACGAGATATAGGAACCTTTGGAGGAAGCCCTTTTTGTACTTACTAATGATGTCATTTGGATTTTTTTTTGTAACGCTGTTAACAGCTAACACATACATTACAGTGGCTGCTTATCAGTTACTTTTTCAATACTATTTACTTCCGATGCTCTACTCGATCACGATAGTGGAAAACGCTTTCAAAAATTGGGATGTTACATTTTGGTATCGGAAGCGAGACATCCTGGCACGAATTTAACTATGCTACTCCAAACAGCTCTAGTGTCTAGAAAGGGTTTTGTGGTTGTCAATCAATCTTTGTTAACCTCGGCGAGGCTTCCATAAATACACCTACTGGCCAGATTGTTTGAGTAACGAGTTAGGTTCGGAGCTTTTCAACTAAGAGCATTTTACCTGGCAAGAACCTGGCTCAGTTATAGTAAACCATTGGTGCCGAAGGCAGGGCTAGTCTATGTGGGTCAGTCATTCAGTCGCCGTAAAGTCGGTGAGACCCCCATGATAGACACCTACCTGGCCAATCGGTTGATTAACTAAGTTGGGCTCTAAGCCATTATCTTAGAGCATCTTTTGAAAACAAGTCGATAAAACCCTGGTGTTGTTGTAGTGATAAACAGATGAGTTTCCCTACCTAGATTATTATGGGAGAAGGAGACGTATAGCACGTGGTCGAGTCTCTCGGAAACATAAAAGTAAGATCGAACTCGGAACCAACAAATCCACCCCCTATGCCTATGCTCGAATCGGAACCATATTTCCCCGCTCCAAAATACCATTTAGACCACGAGTATATGTCAACTACCCCGATGATGAACTAGAGCCAGAATACCACCCTGAACAACATGCTGCCCCAATAAATAAGCCCGAACCTGTAGCTGATCCGGAACCCAAGTACCATTTCAAACCGAGTATTTTGATGAATCCTACAACCCTAGACCAGAGTGTATCATTTCGAACTAGTATATTAATCCGAACCAAAGTGTATCACCTTGAGTCGGTAGATCATCCAAACCCCGAAAAACCCCTTGTACCCATTCATAACAATAAACCCTCAGAAGTATACCATCCTAAGCTAGTGTACAATCCTGAACATGTACTTCAACCTGATCAGTTATACCCCACTCTAGAACTTAACCTTGAGCTAATACATCTTTCTGCTCCTGGATATGATATTGCTCCGATAATTGATCCCGAACCGAATACCTCCGATCCGAATGACCTTACGAAACCATATATGACCATGGACCTTTTCAAGAGTATCCCCGAACATAGTGTACCTTTAACCAATGCCTAGTATACCCTCTGAGCCAGAAAAGACCTATAGGATCAGACCATTCATCCGTCGATGATAACCGTGCGTATTTCCAGCTGATAAGCTACCAAGATGATTTCGAAAGTGAATCTTTTTATAAACCCAAATACCCTGCGGCGTGTCTTGAGTACACACAAAGAACTCATAAACGCTCTACGAACGAACTTCTAAAGGCAGAACATTTTAGGCAACATGTAAACGAGTAGCCATTAGTACGACAATACAGAAATGTTAGATATGACTGCAGGTATTAAAGCCAGTTAGCTGTTATGGCAGGTATATTACCTTATGTGGAGTATATGTTTATTTAGAAAATTAAATTATTCCTTAATGTGTGTCATTAATGTTTGTCATTCTTAAAGATAAGATGGCAAATTTGCAAGGAACTGGAGTTCCTAGAGGCCGAGGTGGAGGTAGAGATAGAGTTAGACAACTACGAGTGATAAGGCCACGAAACTTGGGCCAAGTAATAACACTGAACAAGTGAGAGGACGGAAAATCCCAGGAGGTCCAAGGGACTATCTCTATAGGAATTTACTCTAGGCATTATATGATTCGAGTGCTAATCACTCGTTTATTTCATATTTATGTATAAGACGTTTAGGGGCACATACCTATAGATTACCTTATAGTGGCTACACCACTAGGTGTGAAATCTTTTGTCTTTAAAACATGTCTGAATCGAATTACGTATATGAACAGACGTGAATATATTATAGACCTTATCTAATTATCCTTTCATGACATTGATGTCATTCTTGATTTTGATTAACTAACGGCGAGCCATGCAAATAATCAATGGTAGTAATGAGAAGATACTTGTTCTCACAATTACAAGCGAGAGATAGAAATAGGTGTAAAGGTAGAAATAGACAACCGCAAATAAAACCAATACCTAGAGCAATGTTTTTCATTGGGGTCTTGATTATCGTTATGAACCCGGCATAATCATAATCAAGGCATCATTGAGGGCTGTATAGGTGGTCCATTTTGCTCTACCCCTCTAAGTCAGTTTATTTTCATAGATAGTACGAGATATCTTAATGATAATGGATAGGTTAGCCAGTATTGAAAGATTCTTTATGAAGTATGTACTCAAGGAAGAAAAAGAATTAGTGGACTAGTACCTAAGTGTATGTTAGGAGACAAGTCTAGAAAACGGTTAGTTCGTTAACCTGTTGGTATCCATGCGGTGTTTGAATAAAAACTTGAAAGTACGTAAGAGGGGAAGTGAAGTTTATGTGGTATATGATATTGAGTTTGGTTTTCCTTATATGCATGAGTGATTTTGTTCTTAAATGTTTTACATATATCTTGCTAAAACTCAAAAATCCCTTTCTTTATGTTGTTGTGAAAAAAAAAAATATATCTTATTGAATAGAATTTAAGCATCATCATGAAGTTTATGATAAATCAAGTAATGCCTTGTATGAACTCTCTCTTATCATTTGGACCATTTGCATGATTAGAATCTGCTGTTCTCTAGTTTGACATTAAAAAACCATTTGTGATCATATGCTTACTGCTAAACATGTTTTACATGAGATTGCATTGGATAATTGCGCTTTAAGGTTGTTGTTAGGACTTGAAACTTGTAGGAGTTAATATATTAAGTATGTTACACATATGTTTAGACGCTTGCTTTATTTTCTAAAAATTCCCAACCAAGTATAACTCATAGACAGTATGTTCACCAATTGTTCGTTCACTTAGAAATCTAACCTGAGCATTTCACTTAAATTTTCCCAACTAAGCTAGTATGAAACTATGCTTTTGAAAGTGATTCTCCTTGTTAAAATGCGTATTGTTGCGGTGTTTCATTAAATCTTGAGTATGTAATTACTTTAATTCCAACCAGCTAGCTGTAAGAACTCTAAATGGTGACGCTTGCATAGTCATATGTTGGAAGTAACACTTAAATAGTTAGTTAAAAATCTAAGTGTTTTGTGTTAACCTATTCTAAAAAGAGTTTCTGTCTAATGATGCTATGATTTGTACATTCTTGTGATATTACTTGCTTCATTTAATTATATTGACAAATATGAGTTCGAAAATTTTACTTCATTATACCAGAAAATGTTTAACGAATTAAATTAATAAAAGTGGCTTAGAGTATACCGTATTAAGTTCCATCTTAAGTATATGCATTACCACTCTGCCAATTTTTGTGGAATTTGAACCAATAGATATTATAGGTATCATTTTCCTCAAATTATCTGATCATTCATTGTTCTTGATCTCTCTTGTTGTAAGCTTGATTGTTAGTCATTGATGTGTTAGAATAGGATTAGCTTCGAATGATGCATGTTAGAGTTAAAGGAAACCTGATGAATAAACTAGTATTAAAAGGGTACTTGGTGGCATGCATTACATAGGAACCCTGTCTTGAAAGACATTGTACCCTTGACCCATTGAAATTAAGATTTCTTATCACTTTATCATAATGAGATAACCATACATTATATATCCTTGTCTCATTTTGAAATTGTTAAACACGAACTTTTTGACTCAAAAGTTTTGAAGGCTATCTATTGCATTTGGAAACCATAGGGATTAGATCCACGGACGTTAAGAAATAAAACTCTAAAATGAGATTTTGAGTATGAACTTCAAGAAATCTTGAACATCTATTTAAATGAAGAGTGAGTATGTTTGTTGATGATACTCCTACAACCCTACTTTAGTACACCGCCGTGCTAATACGTTTGTATTGAACTCCTGTCCAAACCATTAGATTTCAGGTATATAAAACATAAATTGGAGTGTGTAGGTTACTGTAGTAACTGAATTTGAATTTTTGTCTTCTTATTATTTGCATCTGTTGATAAGTATTGAACATGGAATTTATAGTATCATGTGAAATTCATGGAAACTAAATGGTACTTAAAAGTTGTTTTGGAAGTTCGCTGAAACGATTTTTTTGGTTACTTTGAGCATAGTACATTAACTTTTCTCCTAATAAAAATGTTAAAAATTTAAGTCCTCATCTTATGATTAGGAATTTGGCGTAGTAATTACCTTAGCAAAGAAAAGATTTTTGTTGTAATCAATAATTCTTGTATAGAAACTAGTATCAAGCTTCTAATATAGTCTAAGAGTTAAACTTGGGAGAGGTTTATATAAAATAGACGAGCAGATGCTCGAAATCTAGGTGTACAAATATACACGGGGAGTGTCCCTAGGCCTTAAGACAGTGGTACTTATCACTGTGTGAAATGTGAATTGTTATAGTGACTTTAGACTAGTATGTCTACAAGTACGTCTTGAATCTAGCAAAATATTTACTGTACCAGGTAGTAGGGCTGAGGTCCCTAGTGTTGTGGTAATGAATTGAGCCGGAAGGCCAATATGTGTTAAGCCGAGAGAAATTTGAATGGGTCAGCAAGTAAGGGCGCGTAACCAAGCACGATGAGGAAGGACGAGAAGGTCCTATGTGTGAATACTATACCTAAGTACAAAAATGAATAAGATTATTATTTGAATATTAGAGTGCACGCTAAGTAAGCATGCATAGTAGGGAAATAGACTAGATGTCTAGAGTTTTCTGAATTTATACGATCAAATGTCAAGGGCGAACGTATCAGTCACCGTTATCTGAGCAGAATTGCTTGGACCAGATCTGATTGACCAGACCTCCAAACAAATCACGGTGAGCACGAGACAACCCCTAGTAGCACAAAGCAAACAGAGGAGCTACGCTGACAAGAGAGGAAGACCTCTAAAGTTCGAAGTTGACGATCATATATTAACCCCAGAAACGGTCGGTAGAACACTAGAAAGGCAAAATTAGGACCGGGATACGTAGGACCATTCGGAGTTTTAACTAAACATGAACCGATCGGATATGCGTTACCCTCGAACTTGATTAATCTCTACAACGTATTTCATATTCCTCAGTACACCAACCAAACCATAATCGTGTCATAGAAATATGAAGTATCTTTTGTTGCCACAGTATGTAGACGCCACGGAGACATTTGTGTAGTAGGATGTCAAAATACGACGTGGCAATACCTTTGTAGTCGAGCCGAAGCGAATTCTTGATCACCAAGAGAAACGGCTTAAACATAAAAGTGATCGACAGAGTAAAGATCCAGAGTGTATGGTCCGAAGTCTAATTAGTATAGAGCAAATTTCGAGGGCGAAATTTTATTTAACGGGGGGAGAAATGTAATACCCTATATTTAATACCTAACTCATATTTAAATCATAAAGGACCGTGAAGAATTATCAAAACACTTGAAACAATTAAGGGGCAATTACCAACAATTAAGGAGCAATTAAAATTACACTAATGGAATATTTAGGTAATTCTTTACAATTAATGTTAATAGTCACCAATTAAAGATACATTAGGATAATTAAAGGTCAAGGACCAATGAGGGGTTAGGATTAGCATAAAGATGATTATTAATGATCATGATTAGCAACCAATCAAATAAATTTAATAACACCTAAAACACCATTTTAGGATTTATGACCAAAGATTAAAGCTAATTAAAGACTAAACTTAAGTGGTAATTCATGAAGCAAACAAAGGTTGGTGTGTGGATAATTTTAGACCATGGAAAACAAAGCAAGAGAGCATAGGGGAGAGGGGTGCCACGTTTTTTAGTGTGGGTGTTTTTGTGTATGTAGTAAATGAATGAAATAGCCTTGTTGGCTCAATGTGAATGTAGTAAATAAAGGAAATAGCCTTGTTGGCTCAATGTGAATCAAGTATTCCATAAGCAAAAATCTCAAGCCCATTTAAAGTGAAGTAAAATTTGCCTAAATAAACACTAATCCTCATGATAAGTCCATAAGTCAATTAATTCCTCAATTAAGTATTATCAAAGACAATTAAGGGATTTTAATCCTAGATTAAATATAAGCAATAATTCAAGACAAGAACACAAATTTGGCTTAGGATGAATTAATTGTTACCTAACAAATACAATAAATTCAAAAATGATAAAAGGGTAATTAAATGCTTCTAATTAAGCCATAATATTCAAGAATCATAAGACTAATGAGGGAATTTGATTAAACTACAAACTAAATCCTAAGAGCATTTTTGCTTAATTGCTAACCAACCACCAAAGTCATCTAGTTACAACTATACTTAGAGTAACTAGGAAATTAAAGCACCAAGTTGGGAAATGCATGAAGGTGGAGAGGCCACCAATGCATGTTTGAAGAATGCTTGATGGTGGAAAGGCCACCAAAGCACTCTTGGGGCCAAAAGCTTTACACATGGGGACAATTTTGACACCAAGGCAAGAGGCTTTGGTGAAAAATTAAAGGAGGAAGAGTGGGGGAAGTAGGCCATGTTTTTTGGCCTTGTAGGAAGAGGTATTCAGATTTAAACTCATGGCCACAAATGAAAGATGTGTAGGTTAGAGAATTACAAGTGTGCCATAGCTTTTTCCTATAAATAGAGCACCAACCTCTTCACAAATTTCACACCAAAGCAAGCTTAGTAAATCTGATATAGAGAGTGAAAGTGAGAGTGAGGAGTCTTGAATAAGGAGGAGCAAGGTTCTTGGTAAGTTCCCTAGCTCTAGCTTTGAGTTCTTTAGTTTTTAGTCTTTAAATTCTTAGATAGAAGTATCTTAGATCTTAAAATTGCTAGAGTAATTTTATTTACAAGTTTTTATGGTCAAAATTGGCCTTATCTTGAAAAATTGGTGAGGGAGGTTGTATAGCAAAATTTCTGAAAGAAAATCATCAAAGTAACGAAGTTACGGCGAAATTTCATCGGTTTCGGAATTTCTGGAGGCAGTGATGAAAACACCAGAATTTCATAACGAAACTATGATAAAAAAATTCTGAGAAAATTCATGGTTAAAGTAGACATATAAGAATTTTTAAATATGTCAAGAACATGTTAAAATGATTTTTGTACAGTGAGATAAAAATCCTCAAAGTCAGGCTACGAATTTCTGGAAAAATTCTGGGCAGAGACTCCAAACTTTAAACCTGGGAATGATACGTAGAATCTGGGCAAAGGTGATTATTTTTACTTGCAAATAGACATCCTGAGGATTCCAGAGAATTTTACGGATCCTCGTTTCAATTTTTCTTGAATTAGTTATGATTTTTCAAAGTTAGACAGAAATCTGCCGAATTGGCACCAACGTTGTTCTACGAATTTTGAGGAAATAAGGTGAAAAATAAATACAGCAAGGGTAAAAAGGTCATTAGGGACTAGGATATCTTCTAGGATATTATTTGTAAATTAATAAATGCGATATTACCATTATAGGATAAACGTGATCACCATCCGACCAACGACGTCCGAAATCGCCGACGAAGATACGGACGCGTCGTAACACTAACTCGATGTTTACCTTGTATACCTATATGTGATAGATATGTTTATAAACTGTGACTCTATTTTTAAAAGAATTGTTCATACACGTACAGCTTTATACGGGTTATAGTCATGATAACGCCGTTGAGTTTTCCTAGCGAGGACACGATAGGCCATCGTGGCACCGGTGAATAGTGCGGCTTGTAATAACATTCATATGCGGTGTTTGTGTTGTTATTACTTTTTATATGTGAACATAGTTTGTGATGTCATGAGATAACTGTCATACATAACTGTACATGAACATGAGGTTAACCGTTACACGAGGTTCAATGGTTATTGAACCTCGGCTCTTACCATAGCTTCGGGATCCGGAGTGAACGGGATCGAAGACGGGGGTAAGCGCGAGATATAGGAACCTTTGGAGGAAGCCCTTTTTGTACTTACTAATGATGTCATTTGGATTTTTTTTTGTAAATTGTTAACAGCTAACACATACATTACGGTGGCTACTTATCAGTTACTTTTTCAATACTATTTACTTCCGATGCTCTACTCTGATCATGATACCGTGAAAACGCTTTCAAAAATTGGGATGTTACATGAAATGCCTTTCTTGTGATAAATTAAGATTAAGAGTAAATACATTAAATTAGGGCTAAAAAGGGCAAAATTGTCAAAAAAATGTAATTACTCTTAATTATTGATTTTTATGAGAATATTTGATGTTAGATTAATTAGTTTAAATTGTAGGTACTTGAAGAAATTGGACTAAATTTGAAAATGGAAATTTAAGTTCAAGTTTTAAAAGTTTCAGTTTAGTCCCTCTGCAACAGTTTTTTACATTTTCACTTAAGTCCTTATTGAAGCTATGCGTTTTGCCATTTGGAATTAGGTCAGCTGAAAGCAATTTTAGAGGACCCGACAGATCAGACCCGGTGGAGCTGAAAGAAAGAGAGAAGACCCGACAGATTAATAACCAGCTGAGAGCAGTGCCACGAGAGTTTTTCATCGATTATTCACGCCTTCACAGCTGACGGGGAGAACGGGATTCCATCATCAACCTTCAACCTTCACCAACCCCTTCATCCTCCTCCACCGTGAACGCCACCGTCACCTCCATCACTCTTCTTCACGACGAACACCAACGCCACCTTCATCGTCTCCATCGTCGCCCACCTTCACCGTGAGCAGAGGAAGAGCTGGAACCTTCACGCCTTCACCGACAACTCCACCTTGGACCTTTGGGCATTCATCACCTGTGACTCCCTTCATCTCAGTCCATCACCTTCCATTCATTTTCATCATCTCCAACACCCACTGTGGTTCCTCTGTTCCTAAATTGTCTCAATCACTATACAACACTGTTTGCTTCTGGATTCATTATCTATCTCTTATTTTTGATTTACTTTCAGCCACCAAGCTTTCTAGGTCTAGAGCTAATTTGCGATTTAAATTATTATTTAATGGCTGGTTGTTTGAATCAGAGAGTGATCATGTTTCTTGAAGCTATTTTCATGAGTGGCTAGGCAATTTTGTGCTCTTGGTGATGAATCAGAGATGGCTTGAGCTCACATGTGCTTACATAGGGGAGTTTATCTATCATTCTATTAGTGTAGAATTATGTATTTGAATTTATATAATTTTTATACATGATTCTAGAACTGAGATTAACGGTAATTAACTTTGTTAATTTGATATTTATGGTTGAGATTGGAAATTGTGGTTTGAAGAATATACATGTTTGAATTTCTTTGTGGTTGCAATGAAGCTATGTTGATTAGCGTGGTATTGTCTGATTAATGTGGTTGATTTGTACTCTTGAGGGGCTGGTTAGCACTCAAATTTAAGAAGACTCATATTGCATTATTCCAATTTCAATTGCACATTAAGTGGCTTCTAATGATATCTCAAGAGGTGGTAGTTAGCTACGGTAGTAGGAGTTACTATTAATTGGGAATATTGGACTTAAGTGGTATCTTGAGATTTTTCATTAAGACTTAATGAAGATTCGATTCCCATAGTTTATTTGAGCAAGGATAGTCACTTTCTTCATTACCAAGAGCATTCATCATAATTAATCCCTTTTAATCCAAATCATTCTACATTAATTTTCAAAAAAATACCGAAAGAATAGAAATAGTTTCTTTATATTTTCATTAATTTTAGTTTAAAGAAAACCAATTTCAAAACCCCTTTTCTAACCATTTTTTAGCACTTAGTCAAATCTAGGGAATTCAAAACAAATTTGGCTCCTTGATAAGAGAACGATCCCGAGTTGTTTGCACTATATTGCATTTTAATTCATGGTAAATTGTGATTTGACCCTGAGGCGACTAAGGTTTTCGTCAAATCAATGGCGCCATTGCCAGGGAGTCAATTTTGACTCTTTGGTTTACTAAGTGTCAATTGGTTTAGATTGACCGGGGTTTGCCCTTGTGAGCCTATTAGGGTTTCTTTCATTTTTTTTTATAACTTTCAAAAATTTTGAAAATTTGTTTTCTTGCGTCAAAATTTTTGAGAAAACCAACCAAATACCTTGATTTTCTTTGTTTTTGCATTTGCATTTGCATCTTAGCATTTTTACTTGTCCATACACATCATACATACTCACAAACACTTCTACTCCTTCCACTTTACACATTTTCTTTTTTGAATTTGTGTGTAAGACAATTTTGGTACTCCATTGTTTCATTGCTTGCTTGACAGCTTTATATGTCCGACTTATTTGAGGGGGAATATGACCATTTTTTTAATCTTGATTTTTCATTGACTTAAGTGATTGTGCTTCACAAGGTACAACTATGGAAGGTGAAAATAATGCTCAACCAAGGAGGAGAACTATAAGGGATGTAACAAGATTAGATGTCACTAATGATCCATTCAACTTTGCATGCCCTAACCTTGAGGTTGATTTTGAGCTTAAAGTTCTTTTGCTTAATTCATTACCTCATTTTCATGGACTTGAAAAGGAAGACCCTCACAACCATCTCAATGCCTTGAACGTGGCTTGCTCAAATATGAAGCCTGTTGGCGCTCACATAGAAGATGTGCAATTAAAGGTGTTCTATTTTACTTTGGAGGGGAAGGCTAAAGATTGGTATATGATGCTATCTAGGCATGTTAATGATGCTCTTCATTCATGGGCTAATTTGAAGAAAGCTTTCTTGGAAAAGTACTTACCTGATGCAAGGATATGGGAGCTTAAAAAAGAGATTTACTCTATCAAACAAGACCTTTGGAGTCCTTCTATGAATATTGGAGTCGCTTTCAGGAGCTTTTAGCTAAGTGTCCACACCATCAAATTGTTGATGAACAGTTGATTACATACTTTCATGAAGGTCTTCTGCCTAATGAAAAAGGCATTCTAGATGCTGCAGCTGGATGTTCTTTGGAAGATTGCACGGCAGAAGAGGCATGGGCTCAAATCAGAATAAGAGCTAGAAATACTCAACAATATAATGTGAGAGAGATAAGAGGAGTTTGTGATATCGGTTCCAACCAAAGAATGGTGTCACTTGAGTCTAAGATGGATACAATCACTTCACAACTTTCTCTAATCACATCTGAACTTCATAATTTGAGTATTCAATGAGGACTTCATTCCCCTACTTCACAAGCTCTTATTGCACCTAGTTGTGATGGTTGTGGTTCAATGATGCACATTACAAGTTTATGCCCTAATCACCATGAGGAAGTGAATGCCATGTACCAGGGAAGGCCTAATTAACAACAACAAAGGTGGGATTCTAACACAACCACCTACAATGAAGGTAGAAGACCTAATTCTAATTTCGGTTGGAGAAATCAAGAAGGGTCATCATATCAAGTCCAACCATATGGGTCAAATCGTGGGCAAATGGTATTTATTCAAGAGTCTAAGGGTGATGAGAACAATCAATTGTTGAAGAGTGCGGTTTCTCAACTTACTAGTATGAACAACCGGATGATGGAAGATAAAGTTGTGAATGAGAGTCAATTCTCTTCTATTTCCAATACCCTACAAAAGCTACAAAGTGATGTGGCAAGTGATAGTAATCAAATGGCTTATGTGTGCAAGAAGTTGGAAGAGTTGGAGTTGAAGAATAATAATGTGCAATCCCACTTGACTCAACTCTCTAATTCTGTGAGTGATGTGCATGCTAAGATAAGTGGTTCTATTCCTTCAAACACAATAACACAATCATCAATCCTAAGTCACTCAATGCTATTGAGTTAAGGAGTGGTAAGAAGGTACGTTTCCCTGAAGAGGTTGACAATGATGTGGATGAAGAAGTAGAGGTTGAAAGTCCACCATTGAGCCCAATGAAGCTACCTGAATCTGAAAGCTTCAAAGAGAAGGCTATCTTTGAGAAGAAGAATGGCAAAGCAGTTGAGTAACCTCAAGTGGAACAACAACCACTTCTGCAAGAGGTTGACTCCAAGGAAAAAAGCACTTTTGAGAAAGGTGAGTCAAGCGAGCAAGGCATCTTACTAATACCAATGGTAAGGAGGTAAAAATTTCTCAACTCCCTTTTCCTAAAGCTTACTTTCAAGGCAAGAAAATACAGGAGGAACAAAATGAGAAAGAAATGTATGATTTGTGTGGCAAGCTACATATCAATGTTCCTTTCTTTCAATTGGTTAAGTTTATGCCTAGTTATTGCAAATTCTTGAAAGAGCTTTGTACTAACAAGAGGAAGTTTAGGCCTAATGAGAGAGTGAAAATTAGCTCTAACGCATCTTCCCTTTTCAAACCCCAACTCCCTGTTAAGTGCAAGGATCCGGCTCATTCATTATACCTTGTATTATAGGTAATGTGAATGTAGCTCAAGCCTTGTTAGATTTAGATGCAGCTATTAATGTCATGCCTAGTGCCGTTTTTAAATACCTTGGTGTTAAAGAGCTTAAGATAACTAGTGTGGTTCTCCAACTAGCTGATAGGAGCATTAGGCACCCACTAGGCATCATTGAGGATTTGCTTGTTAAAGTCAAAGACTTGGTTTTCCCTGCTGACTTCTATGTGTTGGACATGTCTCATGAGTTTAGTGAATGCACCCTTATCTTAGGTAGACCCTTTATAAGAACAGCTAGTACCTTTATAGACATGAGAGATGGGTCAATCACTATGGAAGTAGGTAACAATAAGCTGAGTTTTAACATGTATGAAGCCATGAAGCCTCCTTCTGAAGATTACTCTTTATTAGGTGTGAATTCAATTGACTTTGCCATTGATGACTTGGTTGATGAATATGAGCTTAATTTTCACACCGATAATTGTAATCTTGAATGTGGTATTTCATTGGATTCATGTGATGATAAATTTCCCTCTCCTTCTGTTGATAATTTTGATTCACTTGGGATGAGATTTCCAACCTTAACTCATCGATGGTTGATTGTTGGTTATCATCCCTTGATGATTTTTCTCTTACTTCTCTTAGTTCATTTGAGCTTAATTCTTCCAATGATTCATTATTCAGTGATGATGCTTGTGAGGAAGGTGTTTTTCTCAATGTTTCAGGTCACAAACTAGTGGAGGAAGCTGAGTTTGAGGTCGGTAGCCAAGACTTGGATGATTTGTTCTCTAAGGGGATAGCCCTCACACCGACGAAGACATCCTCTCATGTGACTCACTTTGGACCTAAACACAATGTGGTTAAAGGGCCACCTTCTAACTCATTGTTTAATCATAGAACTAAGATCACTCCTCATACCTTGAGATTTTTAAATGAGCTAATCACTCCTTGTGAAGTAGGTATGAAAGAGACTACTTTCCCCAAGCTTGTTGCTGCTGTAAGCCAACCTAGTGTTGGTTTGACACTTGGGAAGACCAATGAACAAGTGGTAAAGTCTATGGAGCTTAGCACAAGCCATGCACTTCCTAAGCTTGCAAAGGGGAGTATTTCTACTACCCTTGATCTTTCGAGACTAATTCTCTCTATTGTCCAACCTCCTGATTTAGAGCTTAAGCCTCTCCCCTCTAATTTGAAATATGCTTTCCTTGCTGCTGATGGAAAATTCCTGTTATTATTTCAAATTCTTTGTCTATGAGTGAGGAGAAGAGATTGCTTGATGTTTTGAGTAGAAATAGAAAAGCTCTTGGTTGGACTTTAGCTGACATCCCTGGGATTAGTCTGGCTATTTGTACCCATAGGATTCTTTTGAATGAGGAATCCCAACCCTTTAGGCAACCCCAAAGGAGACTCAACCCCCTAATTCTAGATGTGGTTAAGAAAGAAGTAACCAAGCTCTTGAGTGCGGGTATCATCTGCCCAATTTCAGATAGTAAGTAGGTTAGTCCATTGCATGTAGTGCCTCAGAAGAGTGGGATAACTGTGGTCAAGAATGAAAATGATGAGTTGATACCTACTAGGGTGCAAAATGCTTGGAGAGTGTGCATAGACTATAGGAAATTGAATGAAGCATCTAGGAAAGATCATTTTCCCTTACCTTTCATAGATCAGATGCTTGAAAGGTTGGCGGGTAAGAGTCACTATTGTTTCCTAGATGGTTATTCAGGTTATTTTCAAATTACACTAGCTCCTAAAGATCAAGAAAAGACCACTTTTACTTGTCCATTTGGTACCTATGCCTATAGGAGAATTCCATTCGGATTGTGCAATGCACCTAGCACTTTCCAATGTTGCATGATGTCACTATTCTTTGATTTTTCTTGAAAATTGCATGGAAGTTTTTATGGATGATTTTACAGTGTATGACAATTCATTTGATGCTTGTTTAGATAGTTTGGACAATGTTCTTGCTAGATGTATTGAGAAAAATTTGGTTTTGAATTATGAGAAGTGCCATTTCATGGTTGATCATGGAATAGTAGTTGGTCACTTGATATCTAGCAAAGGCATTGAGGTTGATAGAGCTAAAATTAAGGTGATTTCCTCCTTGCCCTACCCCACTAATATTAAAACACTTCGTTCTTTCTAAGGGCACGTGGGTTTTTACCGGAGATTCATAAAAGATTTTAGCAAGATAGCTCTACCTTTATCTAAACTATTGCAAAAAGATGTTGATTTTGTATTTGATACTTCTTGCAAACAAGCATTTGATGAATTAAAAGCACACTTGATATCTCCTCCTATTTTGAATGCACCAGATTGGACTTTGCCTTTTGAACTAGCATGCGATGCCTCCGATTCTACTGTAGGGGTCATGCTAGGACAAAAGCATAGCAAGTTATTTCATGTGATTGCTTATGTATCCAAAACTTTGGATAGTGCACAAAAGAATTACACTACCACAGAAAAAGAGCTTTTTACTGTCATATTTGCATTAGATAAGTTTCGGCAATATCTAATCAACTCTAAAGTGGTGGTGTACACAAAGCATGTGGCGGTGAAGTTTCTCTTCACTAAGCCTCAATCCAAACCAAGGCTTATTAGGTGGATGCTTTTGCTACAAGAGTTTGATATAAGCATTAAGGATAAGCCTGGAACTGTGAACCTTGTAGCAGACCACCTGAGTAGACTACCAGATGGTACAAGGGGAGTACTTGACTCTGACTTTATTTGTGATGATTTCCCTGATGCATCCCTTATGTCTATACCTCTCTATGTTCCTTGGTTTGCTAATCTAGTGAATTATATTATGACCGGTCTCATTCCTGAGCATGTCTTCCTTTCAGGCTTAAAAACTTAAATGAGAAGCTGAACACTACATTTGGGATGAGCCATATTAATGGAGACTATGCAATGACCAAGTTATCAGGCGGTGCATTTCAGAGACCGAGTCCAAGGACATACTTTTTGCTTTCCATTCCATGGTTTGTGGTGGACACTTTAGTGCTCACAAGACCTCTAGGAAAGTGTTAGATTCTGGGTTTTACTGGCCTACCCTGTTTAAGGATGCATATTTATATTGTAAGGCATGTGATAAATGCCAAAGGTTCGAGGGGTTTAGGTAAACGGCATGAGATGCCACAACAACCCATGCTCTTTTGTGAGATATTTGATGTTTGGGGTATCAATTTTATGGGTCCTTTTCCACCATCATCTGGCTTTACCTACATTCTGTTAGTCGTAGACTACCTCTCTAGGTGGGTAGAAGCCATTCCCACTAGGAAAGATGATGCCCAAACGGTTTCCAAGTTTCTTAAGTCTAACATCTTCGGCAGATTTGGAGTACCGAGGGCTATAGTGAGTGATAGAGGTTCCCATTTTAACAATAAGGTTATTCATAACTTACTTGTTAAGCTTGGGGTAACCCACAAAATGTCCACCCCTTTCATCCACAGATGAATGGGCAAGCATAGGTATCCAACCGAGATATCAAACACATATTGGAAAAGATAGTCAAGCCTTCAAAAAAGGATTGGTTCAAGGTTGGAGGAAGCACTATGGGCCTATAGAACTGCCTTCAAGACACCAATAGGAATGTCTCCTTACCGGCTTATCTATGGTAAAGCATGTCATATTCCGGTAGAATTGGAGCACAAAACCTATTGGGCTGTGAAAATGTGCAATATGGATGTGGAAGAATCTGGCTTGGAAAGAAAGTTACAAATGCAAGAACTTGAAGAAATGCGACTAGAATCTTATGAGAGATCCCGCATTTACAAAGAAAAGACCAAGCTACTTCATGATAAGAAGATTATCTGAAAGGATTTCAAAGTTGGTGATCGTGTTTTGATATATAAGGCCCGATTCAAGTTGTTGAAGGGGAAGCTTAAAGATAATTGGTATGGGCCTTTCACTGTCACCAAAGGCCATCCATTTGGCATGGTAGAGATTCTTGATGAGGCTACTGGAAAGGAATTTCAAGTTAATGGACACCTCCTCCAGCTCTATCGTGATTCATCATCAAAGCCTCCTTGAGGCCAGGTTGTCTCTTTCCTTCACTTACATTCTCTGATTTGAATTGTTTAATTAATTTGTGATTCTGAATGCTTGAAATAAGTGTGGTGGGGGGGACTATCTCAGTAGAAAAGGTAGAAGTAGTATAGTTTAGTAACTAAAATAAGAACTCCCAATGTATGCTTTGCATCTTAGCCACTACCTTGTTTGATTATCATTGTGCCTCTTCATTCTAATTTTCTCTGTTATTTTGGCTTGTTTCTTTTCTCTTCTCTCTTATTATGATGTGATGTGTTGTGCTTCAATTGCAATTGGACTTCACAACTTTCCACTTCATTAAGGAACAAGTTAGAATGATGGAAGTGCTTTACAAACATTGAGGACAATGTGTTGATTAAGTGTGGGGGAGGGGAATACATTTTGAATCCCAATTAATTGGTTGTTTTTAAATGAGAAAATACCTAAAACTAGAAAAAAAAATCAAGAATGACTTGCTCTATTGCATATTCTAAATGGTAAAGGGTCGCATTTGCCATTTTGGAAGTGTAATTTGTGGGAAATTCTTTGAACTTTCATGAGATCTAGTGTTTTGGCAACTTTATAAAACCATGTCTTATTTTTCAAGTGAATGGGAAGAGAAATGAACCCACAATTTGATTTTTTCTTACTCCTCATTTTAAAAAAAGAGAGAGAGAGAGAGAGAGTTTATATATCATTTGTGCATTTAGGAGTTGAGCATTATTTTGACTGATTGCAACGTTTTGATTGGTTGTGTTTTGTAAGGTTAGCGCTTGGAATAATTGAGTAGATGTTTTGTGGTTAGCTTGCTATGCAATTGATTGTGTTAGAGTGAGCATTGGAGAAAAACTTTGTTGGAAGGATATTTGAGCCTTAAATTCCTTTCATGTGTGCATGTTCACTTGGTTTTTCATCTTCTAGAACTTGTTTCAATCTTTTTCAAAACAACATTTGCATTAGTGTTATGGAAATGAAAGAGGCGTTCAATTTCAATCCCTTCACCCAAACACAAACCTACGTTCATCTACCCTTTGCTTACCCCATTTGAGTCATTCCTAAGTTGTATGCATGTAATTATTTATAGTGTTCATAGTTTTCTAAAAATCAAAAGTGAATTGTCAATGAAAAAGAGTTGAACAATGTATATATTCAAATGCCAAGCTTATATAAAATTAAAAAAAGAAGAAGAAAAGAAAAGTATTAAAAAAAAGAGAGAGAGAGAGAGAGAGAGAGAGAGAGAGAAATGGAAAGTGTTATGTAGATAAGTTGAAAAAAAAAAAAAAAAAAAAGAAGGAAAGAAATAATAATAATAATAATAATAATAATAATAATAATAATAATAATAATAATAATATATCAAGAAGGCATTTGTTCATGATGTTCAAAATAATCGGCAAAAGTTTGTAAAGTTATTTAGATGCTATGAACTTGGTTATTAACTTTGATTTGCATATCAACTATTCATTTTTTAAAATTAATTCATTCCATTTAGCCTTCATCCAAAATTACAAGCCTTTTAAGTCCTCTTGATTCATTTCATTGATTGTTATTAGTAGTGGAGATGTTAGAGTTGTTACAAGCTTTTGGTAAGGTGTTGATTAAGTGATGCTAGAGTGAAATTATTCCAATGAGGTGAGATGAGTGAAGCACTAATAATACCTTGAGAGTCCTCTTATGCTTCATTCTAATATTTTGAGTTGTGTAGTCAGTTAATTTCTTCTCATCGCTTGATTATCACTAGTGTTGGCTTGACGGATTAGATTAATTGATCCCTTGCTCTTAAATTATGAAATTGCTCATTTTTCAAATGCATTAGTGATTTGGACTTGGAATTGTGTACTCAATTGCCTTTGTTCAGGAGTACAAAGGTCTAAGTGTGGGGGAATTGATCAAACCATATTTTTATATGAATTTACATGATTAAATTGGGATTTTAATGGGCTTTATCATAGTTATTGAGCCTGAAATGTCTTTCTTGTGATAAATTAAGATTAAGAGTAAATATATTAATTTAGGGCTAAAAAGGGCAAAATTGTCAAAAAAAATGTAATTACTCTTAATTATTGATTTTTATGAGAATATTTGATGTTAGATTAATTAGTTTAAATTGTAGGTACTTGAAGAAATTGGACTAAATTTGAAAATGGAAATTTAAGTTCAAGTTTTAAAAGTTTCAGTCTAGTCCCTCTGCAACAGTTTTTTAAATTTTCACTTAAGTCCCTATTGAAGCTATGCGTTTTACCATTTGGAATTAGGTCAGCTGAAAGCAATTTTAGAGGACCCGACAGATCAGACTCGGTGGAGCTGAAAAGAAAGAGAGAAGGCCCGACAGATTAACAACCGGTGAGAGCACGTGCAAGAGTTTTTCATCGATTATTCATGCCTTCACGGTGATGGGGAGAACGGGATTCCATCATCGACCTTCAACCTTCACCAACCCCTTCATCCTCCTCCACCGTGAACGCCACCATCACTTCCATCACTCTCCTTTACTATGAACACCAACGCCACCTTCATCCTCTCCACCGTCGCCCACCTTCACCGTGAGCAGAGGAAGAGCTGGAACCTTCACGCCTTCATCGATGACTCCACCTTGGACCTTTGGGAATTCATCACCTGTGACTCCCTGCATCTCAGACCAGCACCTTCCATTCACTTTCATCATCTCCAACACCCACCCGTGGTTCCTCTGTTCCTGAATTGTCTCAATCACTATACAACACTGTTTGCTTCTGGATTCATTATCTATCTCTTATTTTTGATTTACTTTCAGCCACCAAGCTTTCTAGGTCTAGAGCTAATTTGCGATTTAAATTAGTATTTAATGGCTGTTGTTTGAATCGAGAGTGATCATGTTTCTTGAAGCTATTTTCATGAGTGGCTAGGCAATTTTGTGCTCTTGGTGATGAATCAGAGATGGCTTGAGCTCACATGTGCTTATATAGGGGAGTTTATCTATCATTCTATTAGTCTAGAATTATGTATTTGAATTGATTTAATTTTTATACATGATTCTAGAACTGAGATTAATGGTAATTAACTTTGTTAGTTTGATATTTGTAGTTGAGATTGGAAATTGTGGTTTGAAGAATATACATGTTTGAATTTCTTTGTGGTTGCAATGAAGCTATGTTGATTAGCGTGGTATTGTCTGATTAATGTGGTTGATTTGTACTCTTGAGGGGCTGGTTAGCACTCAAATTTAAGAAGACTCATATTGCATTATTCCAATTTCAATTGCACATTAAGTGGCTTCTAACGATATCTCAAGAGGTGGTAGTTAGCTACGGTAGTAGGAGCTACTATTAATTGGGAATATTGGACTCAAGTGGTATCTTGAGATTTTTCATTAAGACTTAATGAAGATTCGATTCCCATAGTTAATTTGAGCAAGGATAGTCACTTTCTTCATTACCAAGAGCATTCATCATAATTAATCCCTTTTAATCCAAATCATTCTACATTAATTTTCAAAAAAATACCAGAAAGAATAGAAATAGTTTCTTTATATTTTCATTAATTTTAGTTTAAAGAAAACCAATTTCAAAACCCCTTTTCTAACCATTTTTTTAGCACTTAATCAAATCTAGGGAATTCAAAATAAATTTGGCTCCTTGATAAGAGAGCGATCCCGAGTTGTTTGCACTATATTGCATTTTAATTCATGGTAAATTGTGATTTGACCCTGAGGCGACTAAGGTTTTCATCAAATTAATGTTACCCAGATCAAAAAATATGTAATCAATGGGTATCGGTTTGCAATTGTTGAAGCGAATAAGAATACAGAATGTTGCAATTATGGTGTAAGTTGTCGAGGTGGCCAAGTTGACGGGGTCGAGGGCAACTACTATGGGAAGTTAATTGACATAATTCAGCTGGAATACAAGTGGGACAAGTCGGTGACTTTATTTAAATGTGAGTGGTTTGATAACACTCCGCGTGGGACAAAAGTGGACAAATATGGAAATGTTGAGATCCACTGGTCAAGGAGATATACAATTAGTTATGACCCATTCATTCTTGCTCAACAGGCGGAACAAGTTTATTATACATCATACCCCACATCCCGCCAAAGGGTGGATGGGAGTTATCAAAACCAAAGCACGAAACATTATACTTAAGTCAAAAAAGTCAGAAACAAATGACGATATGACTAAACCGTTCCAAGCTGATGTGGAACGTGTACTTGCCATAAGTATTGCTGAGGACGATCTACCAAGCAATCTCTTTGATTCCGCTACGGAGCTAGAGTTGATTCCTATCCATATTGACGATGAGGAACCAGATGATGAGGCATAAGAGATATACTCAAATAGTGAATCTGAATACGACGACTATGAAACGCCGGAGGAAGGTGTGCAGGCAGAGGTCGAAGAATAGGAATCCTCCGATTCATTTGAGTTAGTTTTTTTGTTTATATTAGATACTCTGTTACTTCGCCATTGTCATATTCAGTAAATTTCTTATATTTTTTTTTATATATTGATATAATATTTATAAGTGTTCAGAGATGGAGCATCGAGGAAGGCGTTCAGGTACTGGACGTAGTAGTGGTAGCTCTCGGCCCCGTCCTATCAGGGGGGGTAGGGCGACATCATCTACCTCCTCTATAGGCAGAGGGCTTGGCTCTTCCCCAGAGCTGGCACCATTTACTTTTTCATCTTCACCGTCTACTAGCGACTCTATTTTGGGAGGTAGAGGTATGCCCGTCTCTCCGATTGCTCCACAGTAAGGGGCAAAGCAGGTTGAGTTTACGATTTCTGACTGATTTACATATATTTTGTTTTATTTAAGCATCTATGTTCTAAAATTTTCAATACTTCTTCCTTTAGCACACTGCGTCACCTCGGAGCCAGGTCGGGGAAGCTAGTTCCTCTGACACACCAGCTTGGGGAATAGTTGATCCTGCGATAGGGAAGTTGTGGATTTGTCCTGTCGGTGGCACCGAGTAAGCCATGTAAAGTTACTAGTAATGTTACGATTTTTTACCTTTAGTTTGTATGCTAATATTTGTAACATTTTCTTTGTTTTCAGGTTTCAACCTAATAAGATGGTGAAGAAATTCATAAAGGATCAAATGTTCCGTAATTTCAATCAGCCTTGGGCCAGTTGGACAGAGATTCCTCAGGCTGACTGGGACACTTGGTTCAAGGAGTTCTTGGTAAGTTATGTGATTTATGGTTATTAATTTCTTCTCATCAAAATGCAAACCGATTAACTACTTTTATACTTTGGAGCTTTAATTTTTTATTATTGATTTTCAGGGAGAGTTTAGTTGGTTCTTAGGTTGATCCGAGAAAAATTAAAAAAAAGCTTATAACTTCAGGGCTAGCAAGTGGATGTCTGATAAATTTTATAAATTGAGACATGAAATGGGAAAGAAAAATTAGATTCAACCTGAGGTCACAGAACAGTTATTTGAAAGATGGGCCACCGACGATAAATATATAAAGCAAAGTGAACGAAATAAGTCAAATAGGGCCCATATGGATGGATCGTCATATGCTAGCGGCTCCATTCCATTTAGTGAGCATCGACGAAAAATTGTAAGTATATATTATTTTCTATTTTAGCTTTCAATATTTTATACTTTGAAGTAATTAATTGACAGTTATCAATTTGTGTTTGCAGGCAGAGTCTGGGGAAGTTCCTGCAGATTCGATTCCTTGGGCTACCTTTGATCGGACCCATTCCCGAGAGATTGAAGGTGAGAGGCACTGGATTAACGCCAAGTCCCAGCAATGCGCGGTGAGATATTAATTAGATTTGTTATTTGTTTCAAACAGTAACATTTATTTCATTGTACATGTCTTATTTGTGATGTATTTTTGTGTGCTTGTAGGAGACCTATCAGTAGCTGACGCAAGAGAGAGACTCGTAGATTGAGAACGACTCAGCGTCCTCTTATTCTGATAACAAGAGTCTCTTCATTCAGGCTGCAGGCGGATTTGACAAGAGGGGGAGAGTCTTTGGGATGGGTGCCTCTGCCAACGAACTGAAGTGTTCTACAAAGCGTTCATCTAGCAGTGTTGGAGGTGTTCCTGCAGGTAGACATAATACTTTTGCTACCAATCGCAAACCATTATTTCCTCGTCCATTTAAATGAAGTACAAAAAATAAACTGACTTCGTAATGTCGGTTTTGTAGAAGATAAGAGGGTAAAGACGTTAGAAGTGAAGGTGAAGGAGCAAGGAGAGATTATTATTGAGACGCAGGCACTTCTCCAGTCCATATTGAAGGACAAGGGTACGAGTAGGGCTGTACATGAACCAGACCAGACCAGGCTAGACATGAACCCGTGGTCTGGTCTGGAAGGGGGTCAGGTTGGACATGCCAAACCGAAGCCCGGTCCTACTCGATCAGAAACCTCGTCTTTCCTAGGCTGGGCAGACTGGACCAGACTGGACCGAGTTAGTGGTCCAGCTGCCTATTTCATTTTTCCAAAATATTCACAATAATAAATGCTGAGTCCATTGAAATATTCAAGCACTTTGATAGACGAGGTAACTTAATTTCTGGGGCGAAGTAAGCCACGGACATTTGAAGATAATTTTTATTATGAAGAAAGATTGGGGATTAGAGATGATGCACTTAAATAAGGCATGATCATGCTTTGTTTTTTCTATGAGACGGGTGGCATAATATAACGCAGATCATTGAAAGGATTCCACACAATAATACCTAGGAAAGAGAAAGGCTTGATCTACCATCCTTACAATAAATAGTGAAGGAAAATCCAAATGAAAAGAAATTTAGGAAACCAAAGATCCAGTTGATTGAAATGAAATCCAAAACAAAAAATTTCAGAAAAAAAATGATAACGATTAACAGGAAAACAATTCAAAAAATGAAAATGAAGAAATAAAACAGATGAAAGAAAATCACCACGCATGGGTCATCGTCGGTGGTGGGGTGAAGCTTTCCGGCTAGAAGGAGGAAAGAGCGTGAAAATGGAGGACGATGACAACCTAGATCTGGAGTGAAGATCGCCGTTGTCATCGCCATTGATGAAACCCAGATCTAGGGGGAGGAGGAAGTTGTCGATGAGTGAGCATAGGCTGCCGCAACGATAGCCTAGATGTTCTTGCGACGATGAGGCGAAACAGATGCTGCAACTGGTTGAGGAGGAGAGTAGGAGATGATGGTGAGAGGGAGATGCTGAATCGGGAGAGTGAGAGATTTTTGCCACAAGAAGCGTGACTGCATGAGATTGGGGATCAAATGCTTAAATTAGGGCTGGGGGTTGAAGTTATTAATATATATATATATATATAATTATCCGGATAGGACCGGGCTTATTGGTCCTGGACTCAAGCCCGAATCCCGGTCTTACCCGACCTTTGGGTTAGACCCGGTCCTACCCGAATATTTAGGGTTTCTTTATCTCTTTTTGGGACAAGACCGGGTTGGGTCGGGTCAGACCGGGTTGGCCAGGTTTCCGGGTTTTATGTACAGCCCTAGGTAAGAGGTTCCCTCCTAGTGGTGATCATGACCAGACTGCTGTAGTTTAGACTTTTTTTTAGTTCATTTTGGTCGCAACATTATAATTTGTAATATTTTATTTTTCTATGTAAACTCTTATGATTATTACAATTTATTTTATGATATACAAGTATTTTTATTTTCTAATTTTTAATATTTTTAATATAATTATTTTATTATTTTATGATTTTTTATATTTTTTAAAAAAATTAATTGACATTTTCCTCGCAAACTCCTCAACTTTGCGGGGAAACATCTTCCCTCACAAAATTGAGGAGTTCATGAGGGAAAATGTTTCCCTCGCAAATTTCGAATTTGCGAGGGAAGAGGTTTCCCTTGCAAAATCCGAAATTTTGCAAGGGAAAATGTTTCCTCGCAAAATATTGGATTTTGTGAGGGAACATCCTTCCCTTGCAAAATTTGAAAATTTTGCGAGGAAAGGATTTTCCCTCGCAAAATCCACAATTTTGCGAGGGAAGATTGGTCCCCGCAAATTCTGAATTTGCGAGGGAAAAAAGTATTTTTGCGATGGAAATTTGGTTTGCAAAGGCATTTTTTGCGACGGAACTTTTTCCTCAGCAAATCAGTTTTGCGACGGAAAATAGTTTTTTTGCGAGGGAATTTTTCCGCCACAAAAAACAGTTTTTTCTATAGTATTTATATATATATTTTTGAAAATTACCTTTTATCAAATTAAAAATAAAAATTATTTTTCCAGCATATTTTCACCAAGTGGGAAAGGTGAGTTGGAAATTAATCATAAATTTTTCAACATTAAATTTTATAAAGAATTCTGTATTAAAAATCATGAATAGAAATCTCATACCCTCCGACCCACAAGTTGTCACTAATTTTATGAATTTATTTTAGTAGATAGTGAGAACCACATAAGAGAGACCTTTAATGATGGGAATGTTTTGGACCAAATGAAGAAACTGTACCACCTAAAATTGAAATTAAACTGAGACTTATGTATCTCCAAAGCAAAATTTACTTTGCAAATAACAATTTTTCATTAACCTTACATTTATTTTCCAAATTGTTTATATCAGGCATGAATACTGTTTTCTGCTGAGGATTTCATACATTAGGTGGTATTCATGCTTTGAAGCATGTAGAGCTAACTCCAGTGCATTAAGTGATGGTTTAAAAACATTCCTCAATGTCTAATCACCTAAAAAATCAAGTTTCCCAACTAAAAGAATCAGATGCATGCCTAATTATTGGTAAGCGTTCTTATATTATCCATTTAATAAATTAAGGTTTGCTCTCATATTACTATAAAAAGAGGATATACACCTTTATCATCAACCTCTCAGTCTTTGAAACCAGCCTTATAGATTTGGCCCAATAAAATGAGGATGATTGCTTTGAAATAAAGCTTCTAGAGGAGTACCCAAGCCATTTAACAAAAAGATATGACCAATTGATGCTAAATTGTTATACTGTCAGACGATAATCACCAAATTAGAACCGTAAAATGCAAACCGTTAGATTAAAACAGTTGTTAGATTAAGGGTTAAGGTGCATTTTTGCCACGGAAGTTTTGCTAATGGAGCGTCCGGCACCCGGAAGTTTTTAGGGTACCAAATTTGCCCCGGAAGTATGAAAAAGGTAGCAAATTTGTCCCTCCGTTAATTTTGACCGTTACGTGCCACCTCATCACACGTGGTATGCCACCTCATCAATCAAAAGTATCATTTTTGCCCTGGAAGTTTTCATTGAGGAGCAATTTTACCCGGAAGTTTTCATTTTGAGTTTACAAAAGTAGCAATTTTGCCCTTCTTTCTCCCAATATTAAATTTGACTATTAGATCAGTCAAAAACCACACATATCATGCCTTGAAAAGGTCGAACTTGGAGTCGAGAAGGAAATCTTTGACATGTTGAGCTCAAGGCGCCGAAATTGTGAAGCCGAACCGGTCACAGGACTAGAGCGGGAAATCGGGCCGGCCCGTTTAAGCCCGGCCTTGTAGGGCTCGGGCTTGAAAAATAAGCCGAAATTTGAAATTGGCCCCGTAGGGCCTCGGGCTTAATCGGGCCGGCCGACCTGCCGGTTTGTATAGATTGATTATTTGCTTAGATCATAAGTGATGCTTCCGTGACCGGTTCGGCTTCATAAATTCCGGGGTCGCCTTGAGCTCAACATCTCGAGGATCTCCTTCTTTGACTCCAAGTTTGACCTTTTCAAGACATGACGTGTGTGGTGTTTGACTGATTTAGAAGGGCAAAATTGATACATTTTGTAAACTTCCGGGGTAAAATTGCTTCTTAGTAAAAACTTCCGGGGCAAAATTGCTCTCATTGGAAACTTCCGGGGCAAAAATGATACTTAACTCTTATTGGTTGATGAGGTGGCATGCCACGTGTCATGAGGTGGCATGCCACGTGGACAGTTAGTCAAACTTAACGGTCAAAATTAACGGATGGGAAAATTTACTACCTTTTTCATACTTCAGGGGCAAATTTGGTACCTTTTTCATACTTCCGGGGCAAATTTGGTACCCAAAAAACTTCCGGGTGCTGGACGCTCCATTAGCAAAACTTCCGTGGTAAATTTGATATTTAACCCTTAGATCAATAAAGCCTAACTATTGATTTGTTTCCAACTTTTATATAAACCAGTATAAGGCCCTTCTGGGGGCAAGTATTTTTAAGTGAGATTTAGAGAGAGAATCTAGGGAGAGTCTTTTCATAAGCTCATTTCTTTTTCTTACTAGTTTTCTTCTTTCCATAAAATTGTCCACTACCTCCCGATCTTAAATGTAGGATTAGACGAGTATTAACTATCTTTACATTCTTGCACTTTTATTTCCATCTTTATTAACCACATTTAATATGGAATATCGACATTTTGACACTCTTTTAATTTATGTTTTTAATATTCTTACATGTTTATCGTCTGATTTGTTGGACTATTTTTACATGTTTTAATTTATTATTTTTACCTTCTTGTACTAATATTTTATAGAATTGATTATTTATCAGCCGTATATATTAATCAACTAGTTGTCCTTTTTGTTTACTACTGTGGTCTCTAACTAGGTTTTTAGAAGATCCGTATCATTTGGTATCAAAACCAAGCTACTTGGAAGACAAGATGCCACACAAAAATCCATGACAGGATCCACATCTAGTTATTTGGTATCAATATTCATAGAGGATCCATGTCATTTGGTATCAGAATAATTTAAACCTTTAGTAGCCTCAGGTTCAATCAAAATAAAGACCGAATAGTAATGCAATATAATATACACAATCAAAATCATTTCTCTTATGGGGGCCTCTTTATTTAAAATCCTAGAATAAAATATGTGACATAACATTAATTAGGGTTTGAAAATGTTTTTTACATGTAATATACTTGAGGGTGCAATGCGCGCAATTGAAATTCTAAACTACTCTTTTTGTTGAACAAGACCTTAGACCGTGTGTTGCACGGAGTGTGTTGTTTTATTCGGTATTTAAATCGGACAACTAAAGTATTAATGTAATAACAATGTAGTTTTATTAGTAAATAGATTAATTGTAGACGTAACAATAAACTCAAATGAAAGTACGAAAAAGCTGAATTCATATAACCATTACATTGAAAGCACAACAATAACAAATTGGAAGAAATTTTCGCTTGACAACTATTAATGTGGTAAAATGTTTTGGAAAACCTCTCGTATACCACATTAATTGTGTTATCGATACACTTATTAAACTCATCCAAAATCAGTATTTTTAGACCCTTGGAACTCTTTACCCTAGATAAAGCAACATAAAGTTGTCCATGTGAGAAAAGCTGGTCTTGGTAGGTAAAGACCTACATTTGACATTGATTGTCCTTGACTTTTATTAATTGTCATGGCGAATGAAATGATGATTGGAAATTGTCTTCTAGTCATCTTGAAAGGAAGTTTAGATTCACATGGATTCATGTCCATCCTATGTATCAAAATATCTTGCCCTGCGCTGTTGCCATTCAACGCTTTCGCCTTAATGACGTTCTTCCCTAGTTTTGTAATTTGAAGCCTCGTACCATTGCACAATCCTGATGCTTGATCAATGTTCCTTATTAACATAACAGGTACGCCGACCTTCAAAACCAATTTATGATGAGGAATCCCGGAACATTTAATTGAATTGAGGAACTCTGTATCATACAGATCATCGATACTATCATTTACACGATCTAAATGATTTATAGAGTCAGCACTGAAGTATTCTGCTTCATCTCCTGACAGTAAAGAACAAATGTATTCATTCAAGGAGTCAACATGTTCCGTAGTTGGTGTCAGTATTGATCTGTTGTTTAGGTAATCTTCCTCGAATAAACGCTCAACGAAATTTGGGTAAGTAGATTCAACGATACACCTTATTGGATTATCATCATCATGGAGTAACAAATCAGAGGGTATTTCTATGTTTGCAATACCATCGTGTGGCAAACCAATAACACCCTCTCCTATAAGCAGTAGTCATTCAGAAAATGCTTTGATTTTCTCTTGCTCAACTGGATCTGTGGAAGACTTGAGTCTCATATTTTTGGTTAATTGCAATAACTGACATCCATTCCAAAGAGGAGAAGCATTAATAGATGCATCTACAATCTCGGCTCGTCCACTTTTAGGAATAACTGGTAGAATTTGTCGAAATCACCTCCCATGACGACACATTTCCCTCCAAATATTCTATTGGTCTTCAATAAGTCCCTTAAAGTTTGGTCAAAAGCCTCAATGCAATGTCTCTTCACCATTGGAGCTTCATCCCAAATGATTAGATTAGTAGCCTTGATCAAGTTGGCAGTTGGTGAATTTTGAGTAATAGAACAAATAGAATCTTCATTGATGTCTATAGGAATTAAAAATCTTGAATGTGCAGTTCTGCCTGATGGTAGTAAAGTAGCTGCAATTCCACTGGATGCTACGTTCAATATGATACTCCCTTTAGATCGTATGGAAGCTGTCAATGCGTTCCAAATGAAGGTTTTCCCAGTACCACCAAATCCATGCAAAAAAAAAAAAAAAAGAATCCACCTTCTTGTGAAGAAACAGTGGAAAGTATTTTATGGAATACTCCCTTTTGCTCGTCGGTCATTAGATTTTGCAACCTAATAGCTTCATCGCTCTCTGTTTCTTTGTTGTAGTTCAACTCTGAAGTATTAGTTGATTAGACATGTCGATCATGTTTTGTTCGTTTGGCTTGGGCAAGCATGGATAGTCATTGAGGCTTTTACCGTTCCGTAGCAAAATTTGTTCAATCTCAAATAGTCCTGCAGCTTCTTTATTGGTACTTGAGAAGCGCAATTCGGAACATAAAGAAAACTTATTAATTATTTCATTACCCGCTTGTTTTTTTTTTGTTAAAACAATGAATACTTCGCGCAAAAATAAAGTATTAATAAAGAAACGTACTTGTAAAGAGCTGATTGCCTCGTGTCATATATAACAAATCTTCACATATGATATCTTTAGTCCTTTCCCAAACAATACCAGGTTGTGACAAGGAATGACTTAACAACATAATGGTGAAAAAGCGACGAAGGTAGTTGCCGATGCCCACAATGATGCTTCTTTAATTGCATCGATATACTCATTGTCACCATCTAACAATCCAAGTTCGTAACATGCTTCCCTGAATGTCGGGTAGACAACATTATTAACAGTCCTAATATCTTCATAATTCGTTGGACCTCGAATTTTTGTCAAAAGCAAACGAAGATAATATAACTCCCCTTGAGCAGGGGTACAATGACCAAGCCTTCCAATAGAGAAACCACGTTCGCGATGCTTCCAAATTCTTCTTTCCCTAACAAATGTAAAGTAAAGTAGTTAGGGAATTGAGAATAAGTTAGTGTTCTTGCAAAAGGGTCATCCTTATTCTTTTCAAACCAAGCAAGGAACATTGATTCTTTAACTCTAGGATTGTTGACAAGGGATGACATTGCCTGAGTTTGAGAGTAATAAACTGCTTGTTGTTCATGAAGATGGAAACTTAATCTCTCAACAGGTGGTTGTCTATGGTGGATATCAAAGGCAAAAATTCTCCACGATGCCTCATGAAGACACATACCTACAATTGAGATAGTGAGCAATCTCATCAAATGTTTGTTGAGACCCTGGACTTTCGTTGTTGCTATATACGATTACGCGGTCATTCCCTTTGCTTATATATTTGAATAGGTATTTAACAGCTCGTGTTTGATTTGTCTTCTCAATGTTCAATGTTCAAATGAGCATAAAAAAGCTTTAGTAACCTACCATTGTAAGGGACTACGAATCTGTTATCTAGATGAACACCCTTCCTAGACACCGTGCGCCCATCATTTCTCCTTCGATATGTTGGATATCCATTTTCATCCAACGTAGTACTTGTGTTATACCTTTTAGGAAAGTACTTGGAACATTTACCATCCTTCATGCAAGGTGCATTGTTTGACGATCGACCGCATGGACCATGAACCATATAACGCCAACTAATTCATATAATTCATGGTCTAAATCTTTGTCGTATCTCTGCGGATATTAAGCTATCAACCTCAAATGATGTTTTTATTTTGTCTGAATCTGACAACCATAATATGATGTGCGCGTGTGGTAGGCCTCTTTTTTGGAACTCGATAGTGTAAACATCTGCAAATACACAAATATCAGTAAATTATACATTTTCAGAAATAATTTAATAATAATATTTTGAACTGTAATTAAGTTGTTAATATTTATATGTTTTTTCAAGAGATCCGTAAAACCAATTTGGCAACTCCCTCCAAATTATGAATAAATTTTAAATGGATACAAGTAATCCTTTCTAACTATGTTTGTCGACTAAATAATCATTCTTCCACATTGGTTTTTTATAAATCCTTCTTATTAAACATTAATATAGAAACAAATGTAGCAGTAATGACAACATTAAATAATTTGAAAGAAGCAAAGGTTATGTTATATCTTCTAGTAAAACATACATGCTTTTATCGAACCAAAGATCTTATCGTCCTTCAAAGTTCGCATCAACTTCCGTAGCTTTATGTGGAATACTCTGCTCAATATTTCTGGCCTGTCACATGGTTTCAAACCATCTTTGTTACAATGGCGAGTAATCTCAGGCCACATAGGGTTGCATGTAAATGTTATAAAAATGTCAGGATAACCAGCCCAGGAACAAATGGCCATAGCATCCTGATAATTCTGAATCATGTATCGTGCGCCCCAGTGAAAGAAGAAGGTAGAATAACACGTCGTCCTCGAGTGAAAGAAGAAGGTAGAATAACGTTGATGAAGGATCTATCTCTCCTCTTGTAACAACGTCTGAAAGTCCACTATAAAGGTCAACTCTTAATTCCTTTTGATGTTTTTTGATGTAGCTGAGCCTATCACTTTCTACCATGGAATATCCGTCAACAACAAACTGTTGAAGTAATTTTTGGCCTTGCAAAATAAGAGAATGCTCTGAAGTCCTCCTCATAAGACGGAACGCCAAGTACTCCCTAGGTGTTAGTTTTTTCTTCTTCTTTGTCATTGACAATGATTCAATTGCATGTTCATTTGTTGAGTCGTATCCGTTGTCACCATAAGGAAATAACAAAGGATATTGAAGTGGTAGATATGACATGTGTAGCTCATCAATTCGTTGTAAATGTCCATTCTGACGTTTGACAATGATGTCTCTTTTGGTGTATGACTTGTCAAAATCACCAACAATTAGTGCAGCAAGTTCAGAAGTTGTTGGCATATTATATTGTCTAGATAGCTCGCTTGAATTTCCATTTCTGATTAGCCTTATGCTAATATCAGGGACAACATTTTCCTTGATAATGTCTCGCAGCTTTTCTCGTATTTTTTCACTATAGAATTGTGCTTATCAAGGCAATCCTTCAACATTTGAACAATTGTAGGGTCTAAAATCTCAAAGCATTAACATGACGGCTGTAAAGTTAACAAATAAAGGTTTATCATGTGGTGTTATAATGTATAAACCATTTGGAAGTATGTAAAAAAATATAACTAAAACAAACCTCACTGATGAAATTCTGTTTGAAACTTCATTGTCAGTATCATAAATATACAGCTGGGCGTACACCGGAGGATTTCTTGGAGGGGGCAATAAGCTCCCGATAAGATGGTGGTTTTGGCCAGAAAGGACAAAAGAATAAGGGCCTCCTCCTCTAGAGTTTATAGAATGGTCAATTTTACCACCCATCGATGTGAAGCAAAACATATTATTGTATGAGCGGATATTTTTTTAAATTTTTTTTTGAATATGATGAATGCTTGTTGAAAAATAAGTCCTCAAGTTCTTCAGGGGCTCTCTTTAGTAGAGGCACAATTATCTTCCCATTACAACAACACAATCCAAACTGCTGGGTGTTATTTTTTTTGACACTTTTAATACTTTTTGCTAACCACATTTGTGCACCACATGAATAACATTCGTGGCTAGCATCACCATCATCTAAATAGCTGGACTGGAATGAACGTTTGAAAATTGTCTGATCTTGTCCAAGAACATATCCATTATCACTTACATCATGGTTGACTTCCAAATTGATTGCATCAAATTGGAAGGAAAATTCATTACTCACAATACATGAAAACGTGCATCAGATAAAATCAACATCGAAAAAAACTTACATGCATTGTTTGGTTGTTCAAGTCTCGGGCTAAATTAGATGCGACTTGACATATTTTATTCAATGATCTCTTTTTAAGCTTCTGTTGGGTAACTGATAATGAAGAGAGGTTAATAGGAGGAACCTCAGATACTCTACTGATATCCGTCAACCCAATAGAATGGGTATGGTTCGAATTAGAGTATCCTTGTTTGTTAGTAATATCAAACAAAACAGATATATTTTGATTATCTGTTGATGGATTCGTAACTGTAGATTGCGGAGATTGCATGTCATTCTCTTGTATAAGCAAACTCAGATTCATCGCAGTAGAGTTCGCTGAATTGGAATTTGTTGAACATGGTCGTTTGCCTACATTATGAAATCAAGCTCATATGCATGAATCCATTAAAATTGGAATCTAAAATTTATTAACAATTTTTAAGCTGACTTATTGTACAATGGAAAAGGTTTCATACCAGGACTTTTGTATGCTTGAAACGGTGATTGGTCACGACTGACAACATTTGTAATTTCCTCAAAGACACTCCTCTTGGCTTCTTCCTTGTAGTCATTTTTTGTTGAATTACTGAAGTGTTGTCTTTTCTTCATCGGCATGTCGATCATTCCTCAATATGAACAATGGTTTCCTCAGATTAAGTGCGTTGTTGAGAGCTGCCATCATTATGTTAAGATAGTAAAAAAAATTAGGTGAATATGGACATAGGCATCAGGTCAAATTTGCGGTTGTTTTATCTTCGATTTATAGCTGAGCAAATAACGTCTAGATTTATCTTTTATTGAGTAGAGCCGTAACCTAATCCATGTTTAGCCCAGAATCGTGCAGGCTTTTTGATCATGTGTTAATGTTTGACGCCTCACCCTAATGCAACCTAGACGAACCCTAATGCAACTTATCTTTATGGCCGTTTCGCAATGAAATCTGTCATTTTATTTGCAGCTGATTGGATATGTCAAGTTTTCTTGTGAAAATGGAACTCCCTGATTACGCATGCTTAGGCAACAGTGTCTTCGGGAAGGGTGACTCTCTTGTTATATTAATACAATAAACACGAAAGGAAAACATTTTGAAGAAGAACAATGACCATAAAACTAAGAGTTTGTTATGTTTGTTCATAGTCAAAAATATGAATGTTTAAAGAAATAGAAAAACAAACAACTAAAAAAGGGAAAACAATTTGAGGATGAATTTAAAACATACCGGAGTTTTCTCATCCATTTACATCCTTGGCACTTCCTCAAAGTTGTTAAACAGAAGTGTTAGAATCCCGAGCTCATGCAGCTAACTCAAGGTGACGATAATCCGACGGGAAAGTAAGCGTGATAATGAATAGTTAGTAGGAGATCTAACTCTTTGTTGAAAAGCAAGATGGAAAAGGCACAAGTATGTGTAAATATAGACAAAACCGAAAGTCAAAGGTTAGGCGAGAATGGATAGTATATATTGTTTGAACCGATATTAACATCTATATTGTGTACACAAGTGATATGCATATCGTAGATTTTTTCTGAATTTCAATTTTGAAAGATTAAAACTCGGGTAATATTTTTTTTTAAAAAAAAACTCGGGTAATAATAAATAGGGCATTAATTAAGAGTCTTAAAAATAATTAATCGATATATAATTTTTTTGGAATGAACCCTAAAACTTGGAAAAAAATTTCCAAAGTCGGCAAAGAAAACCACTTCATTCCAAACGATATGACGGTAAAATTGACAATATCATCACTATCAAATCAATTTAGATTGATGAGTCATGAGCAAGTATTACCATGGATTGAGGAAATTTTATAAAGGAAATTTTATAATTTGAATTCAAAAAATTTTTTTTTAATGTTTAGGAAAAATGTTGGCTTCTTATGGATAAAAAAAAATCCATTGTATTGACTTACGTTTGTAAATGACCCTGGCCAATTCAATTTGTTTAGGAATCATATATGATAAATAGGACTTGAGCTGATCCATTAGGTATTTTATAAATGAAATTTTATAATTTGAATTCAAAAAAATTTTCTTGTTTAGGAAAAATGTTGGCTTCTTATGGAAAAAAAAGCTGTATTGACTTACGTTTGTAAATGACCTGGCCAATTTCTTGTTTAGGAATCATATATGATAAATAGGACTTGAGCTGATCCATTAGGTATTTTATGAAGGAAATTTTATAATTTGAATTCAAAAAAATTTTACTTGTTTAGGAAAAATGTTGGCTTTTATGGAAAAAAAAATTGTATTGACTTACGTTTGTAAATTTAGCCAATTACTATTTAGGAAAAATGATTGGCTTGAGCTGATCCATTAGGTATTTTATAAATGGAAAAAAAATGTTGGCTTCTGTATTGACTTACGTTTGTAAATGACCCCTTGTTTAGGAATCAATTATTGTTTAGGAATCATATATGATAAATAGGTCTTGAGCTGATCCATTAGGCATTTTATAAAGGAAATTTTATAATTGGAATTCAAAAAAATGGAGGGAGGGAATGATTTTATAAAGAAAAATTTAAATCCGTGGATTGAGGTAAAATTGACAATATCATCACTATCAAATCAATTTAGATTGATGAGTCATGAGCAAGTATTACCGTGGATTGAGGAAATTTTATAAAGGAAATTTTCTAATTTGAATTCAAAAAATTTTATTGTTTAGGAAAAATGTTGGTTTCTTATGGAAAAAAAAATATGTATTGACTTACGTTTGTAAATGACCTGGCCAATTAAACGGCCAATTTGTTTAGGAATCATATATGATAAATAGATTCAAGCATCGGTGTATATGAAAATGAGTGATTAATGCTATTGGTGATGCGCTCCAAAAGTTAATTGGAAATGAAATTTCAAACTTAAAATAGTTCATCTTGACCCACAAAAAATTAGGGTTGATTTCCTTATGAGCAAAAAATTAGGGATGAGTTTGAGGCATAATGGATAGCATATAGATATAGGTTGAACTGATGTTAATATCTGTAATATGTACTTAATTGAATGTATTAGTTAAAAATTTTCTCAAAGTAGTAATATTTTATTTTATATTGAGATGTAGTCGTGCCTAATATTCCAATCTCCCTGAATTTGGTAATTGGAGAATGGGTTGTCCGGCAGAAAAAGTTAAATGGCCTTAAAATGCTATATTATAAAATTCAATTGCTCATATCATTGCATATAATTTGAGGGTGGGGCAAATAATTTTATACAATTAAACATGATGTACAATGTATATATCTTTCAAAAACTCAATAATTTTATTTACAAACCTGGAGGGCGGTCCCCTATGAACAGTCATTATGTCATTGGCTTTACTTTTCAAAGTGAAAAAAAAGGTAAAAATTCAATTATCCATTCATGAACAATTCTCGAAATATGTTAATTATCAGTTAACATTGATGAAAAGTTTCACTTACCTATCCCAGATTAGGTTTTGAAAATCTCATCATCTACAATAAAAAATTCAAAAATTCTTTTTCTAAAAATTAAAATTTTTTGAAAATTTTGCAGATGAGGAATTGAGGATGAACTTTTTTAAAGTTGGAAGAACATTTGATTTTAATAATTGTTTTGGGTCGGAAGCACATTTGAATTATAGTAACTTTTGTTTTTTTTTTTTTTTTTTTTTTTTGGTCGGAGAAATAGAGTAACTTAAAGAAGAATTTCAGATTTCAAAATATTTGGGAAGGAGAAGTTCAGATTTCGTAGAATTACAAAAAATATTTTTAGCGACCTATTGAAATAATTTTATAAAAAATTTAAAAATAAAGTAGAATATATTACTTGATGAAATACAAGAGTGTTGTTAAATAAATTATTGTAGAAAAAGTATTAGTAGGGGTGATATGAAAAAATATGATAAATTTTGCTCAACATTATTTAATAAAAAAATGTATAGTTGAGGTGTATATGATACAATGAGTTGCAAACATTATTTACTATATAGAATTAATAGGTGTATTATTAAATTATTTTTGTCTTTAATTATTATTGAGAAAGTATAAAAAGGTGTATTATAGGAAAAAATTGACAAAACTTAAAACTTATCAAAACCAACTCCAAAATATGTTTTATAGGACCGGACAGAATAGGAAATTATCGAGAATCCAATAACGTTGGAAATAAAAATATTAGAGACCTATACCTACTACTTTGGACACGGGGAAAAAATTATATTATTGTATTATAATAATTTTATATTGTATTATATTATAAAAATATAACATTATTATTTAAATAAAGTTAAATAGGGGTGAATTTATAAAAAATTTAAATAGGACCAAGCTTTATTATCTACTCAATGATATTAACATCTTTATCACGGTTGATTTTAGGTATCCTCATGCACCAAATATTTTGTCTTTTCCTTAATTTGGACAAGTTTATTACCCTAAATAGTTAAAAACGGATCCGTGTTGATAGTGATGTCTCATGATTTTTGTCTACATAATGACTTTGCTTTCTCGACGTAATATACAAATCTTCTTTTTTTTAAAAAGAGTTTATGACACGTAATTATAAGGGATAAAATAATTATGAGAGAAAGAGTGAGAGAAGGTGGCTGGTAGGTAAAAAGTGGCCGAACAAATGAAAGAGTGATTTCTATTTTTTGTCCTCTCCCAATGACTCATATTTCAGAGCATTGTATGCCTGGTCCTTATATATTACGCAATAAATAATATTCTATAATACTGGTCTTATTTCAACAACTGTGCATTCATGTTGTCCGTTTGAAAATTGGTTTCAAGAAAATTACATCCAATGGCCAGGGTTATGATAAAACTCAAGTTGATAAAATGTTGAAGAGAATGTTTATAACGTACAACATCATTACAACCGAAATTTGAGAAAGGTAAACTTCATATCATAGAGTAGTAAATCATATGCATAAGATATCAATTTATTTTCTCCTTCTTGATGTTTTTAAGAGGTTTGGTAGTGCTCGGTTGTGGTGTGCACATATCCGCAAGACCAAGGTCATCACACACAAGTGGAACGTCAATTGCAATAGTCTTTCTTTTTGTGTTGGAGTCAGGTGGGGTTGTAAGTTGGGAGATGGTGTTAATGTCATCTTCAATGACATTAATTTGTGAAGATGTATGACTAGTTTCCCTTGAAGTAGTTGATTCCTACAGATAGGTAAGATAAGTTAATAAATAGAGTAACTCTATAATCTTACCAAAAAACTACAATAACAAAGGATGAAGATGACAAAATACCATATATGTCATGGACGTTGTGTGTTGCTGCAAGTAAAACATGTAAATAAAGTAAGTTTAACAAATTTCTTGTTAAACTATTTTAAAAAATCCAGATGCAAAATTTAAAGAAATTGAACCTCGTCATTTGAATATTGGAATTGTTGTACCAAGTGTGTATCCGCACACACAACTGACTCGACTCCAATGCTACTCATCCTATGCTTGATATTATTGCTCCTAATCCGTAGCTTGACAAGTATTACCTTTCCGTCTATTTTATCCAACTCTTTTGGAATTGTAGTATTCTCACCATTCTATGGGAATTTAAAACATATAGACATGCATAAGAATTTACAAAATAGAGCATGTAATGCACAAGAATTTACAAAATAGAGCATGTAATATGTAACTCAATATATAACATAATGAATACCTCTTGCATGTCCTCTTTCATCTTTGATGCAGATTTACCCAACAATTCAGTTGCATGACGATCAAACAAAGCATGATTGAACATTTTCCAGTTTTGTCAAATACTTTGTAGTGAACTTTATACCTACCAAAGTAGATATTAACTAAATTTATGGAACATGGATTATGGAACAATATGTAGTGGTTAAGTTTGAAAACATACTTGGGGACAGTCATAAGTACGTCCTTCTCACACTTGGTGCATCTAAGAGTGCCATTAGGCATGTACTCGGGTTTTTTGTCACAAGGACATGCATCATAATACCACCCATACAATGTTTCACATTTTTGAATCGTGACCTTTGAAACAACATCACACTCCTAAACATTTTAGGAAAAATAATATTATTTTACTTGCAAGTTAAATAATGGTTACCATCTTTCTAACAATATAGATGAAGGGATAAATTAATTATTAATTTGTGGAAGTAAAATAATATAAAGACGAGGAAGAAAAATTACTTGCTCTAACTTAGAAATATCGACAATGAAATCCTGGTGCGGAAACTAAGAAGTGATTCAAAGTGAGTAGGTTGGATATTCGACACTTGAAATTTGTGTAAACGGTTGATTTGGAGCTAGAATCTTGGCTAAGTCTATACATTATGCGTATGTTCGATTAGCATAAGGTAAAAAAAAAAAAAAAACCACTAATAGTAAAAGGAATTAAGGTCCAACCTTTCTTTCAACAATGATGCCTCCGGTATATTCGGATTAAGAGTGACTAAAGTTGCATTAAATGCGTTACTCAGATGACCGTAATCTAATGTAAATGTATATTAGACATTAGACAATATATTATTAATAAAACAAAATAATTCATTTACTATTGTCTGAAGACATTGAACAAAAAATAAAAAATGAAAAACCTGTATTCCTGTTTGATCTTGCGAAACGCACAAGAACAATAATTGGAGGTTCCATGTCCTCATGTTTCTTTGCATAAGTCTCTCAAGACACTCACCCCAAAGAGTGATATTTATAATGTTTTCACTAAGAGATGTTGAAATATGATTATATTCAGTACTCTTTGTTATACTTAAGTTGAAAAAAAAAATTTGAACACCAGATTTTTAGTGAGCTACAAAGATAGATAAAAAAAATTACTTCTCATCAGCAATGCTAAAGTTTAGCCTCTTGGTAATATCACTTTCCCTTCTTTGATCCAGTAAACGTCCGAAAGCTTGCAAAAACCCAATTACGTCTCGTTAGTTGTTTGTATGTCATGCATCATTAAATTAATTGGAATGCACTCCGTCTTAAAGCATAAAAGGTTAGTTGATTTAACAAAATGGGTCCAAAAAAGACAAACCTATTAACCCTGGGTCTGGGTTATTTCCATGCTTGATGTCTACAATGGACTTGAAGTTATAAGCTTGTTGGTTAATGACAACGTCAGATTCTTCTATGAACGTGTGAGTATGGAAGTTCAATCTCCAAGGGTTTGTAGTTGCTCTATACTTATCGTCATTCTCGACTACCTCAAAGTTTTGGAAGTTGTACACCATCTCTTCTTTCGGATCATCAATCAATTTTGGAATGGCATTTTTTTGTGTCACAGAAACTTCCATTCTTGTCTCCCGGCACAAAAACCAAAAACGAAAAACAAATTGGCTGACAATACAAAATTTCAGTTGTAAGAAAATAACTATTAAAAAAAGATTATAGAAAATGGGTACTATGTAGATCTATAAATCTTTATAACAACTAACCATTTCATCAACCAGTATCATCCCTATCTTCCATATCGGGTATGGTGCAGCCTTTTTCTTGACAACCCACTTCCGGAGAACTTTTGCAACAATCGACCACGTGTCCTTGCTATCATCGACTTCAAGATAAGTACGTCTCGGTCATTGCTGTTTGTTGTTGTAAAACAAAGGAAAGCTTGTTTAGAGTACCGCGAGCATGAGCTGATCCATTAGGTGATTTTATAAAAGAAAATTTATAATTTGAATTCACGAAATTGGAGGGAGGGAAAGATTTCATAAAGGAAAATCTTAAGTTTGAATTCAGAAAAATGGAGGGAGGGAAGACGTATGATTGAGAGATCAGAAAATTGTGTTGAATTCATAAAGGAAAATCTTAAGTTTGAATTCAGATTTCATATGGACTTGATTTGATCCATTAGGTATTTTATAAAGGAAATTTGACAATTTGAATTTAAAAAAATTATACTGTTTAGGAAAAATGTTGGCTTCTTATGGAAAAAAAACTGTATTGACTTACGTTTGTAAATGACCCTGGCCAATTAACTTCGTTTAGGAATCATATATGATAAATAGGACTTGAGTTGATCCATTAGGTATTTTATAAAGGAAATTTTATAATTTGAATTCAAAAAAATGGAGGGAGGGAATGATTTTATAATGAAAAATTTAAATCCGTTCCACTACAATGGGGGAGGGAAGATGATTGAGAGATCAGAAAAGTGTATGGACGTGGCACTAATCATAGTGTAACATGTGGACCAATGAATGAAGGAGTTAGAGGTTTAGAAGGATATATTGATTAAGTACCAAGTCTAATTAAATACCCGAAACACAGTTTGGGTCAAGGGAGTTTAACATATGATTGTCCTAAAAGCTAGATAATTAATCACTTCACAATGCGTTTTTGAAAATAATTTGCTCTACAATTCAAGTTGAGTTGATAAAAATTTGTTTTTTTAATGATGAATGCATGATGAAACACTTACTAGCAACACATGTCAACATGCAAGACAGAGCAATATGAATGAGTGCAAATATAATTAAATATAATAATCAAAGCTCAAATCATACAACTTAATCCAAATCACACATAATCGTAGTCTCAATTTCAACTAATTACGTTCCTAACAAAAAAATTATTACAGCTGAAGAGAAAATATTTGAAAATTAAACACTCCCCTAATTGAAGCTTTAAACTCAAGCTATAACGTCTGTCTCCAAGAAACACAAGGAATTTAGCGGTCTGGATCTTCTCATTAGTGTTTTCTCATTGTCCCTCATCGGCTTTAAATTTGGACCATACATTTGATATAACTGTCCACATCAACAACCTTATTAAGTCAAATCAACGGTTTGAATTGCATGATGAGAGATGAGGAGAAAGTTAGCCAATAAGAGAATCCTGTTCCGGAATTTAGACAATCATGTCTCCAAATTCAGCTCCAACAAACTCAAGCCATAAACACATGATTGAGCCAACCTTGGACAAGCAGGGTTATTAGAAATATAGCAACGAAACGGATTACTTGACTAAACAAAACAAATCTTTCTAGTTGGATCGAACGATTGGTTCGGAGAGACTGCTTGGCTCTGCCATTATATAACCGTACCTAGCACATAGAACCGAGTTTGATTCAAGAAAATAAGAGATACTCAATGAAGAATCAGAAATTCCACTCTATTGTTACTTTCTACACTTTGAAGGGATATTCCAAAACCAAACATTCCTTTAAATCAGCTCCCACGTGACTAGAGTCGGGAAATCGGGCTGGTCTATTTAAGCTCTGGCCCGTCAAGGGTCGGGCTTGAAAAATCGGCCAAAAATTTAAAATTGGCCTTGCAGGGCCTCGGGCTTAATCGGGCTGGCCCGTTTCGCTATAGCATTTTTTTAATTAATTACTTGGCCTTTATGACTTAACCTAAAATCTCCTCGGGTGAAATTGTGAAAATCTGGCTCTTAGGTCTCAAGCTTAGTTTCACTACCTCACTCACTCAAATACTCAATCAGATCTCCTTGCTTTATCTCCTTCCACGCTCGATCAATTGATCTCTGATTCTCAGCTTACTGAATCAGATCTCGCACTCTTAGCTCACTCCATCAAATCTCCTTCCTCACTCGATCTCCGACTCTCAACTCGCTCGCTCGATCTCCCAGTCGCTACTTGCTCCAGTTCCAGTCGCTACTATATTCACTCCTATTGTTCCTCCGGCGTTTCGAAGGCTTGTCACAGCTCTAATATGATCTATCCTTCACGGTCTTGGATCTTTCGTCACTTCCCCAATATTGTTTGAATGAGGTTCGAAGCTTTTCTATTTTATGTTCTGTTTTTCTGAATTGAATGAGCAAATAAATCTATCATGTTGTTTCTGCATTTCTGTTTGTGATTTGTTCATCTGTTCGTCACTTCCCCAATATAGTTTTGTTTCTGATTTGTTCATCTGTATCTTGTTTTTGTTGTACTGTTGTTTAATTTCTACATTTCTATTTGTGGTTTCTTTTTGCTGTATGGCTGATTATGCATTTTAGCTTCTAGTTTTTGCTGTATTTCTGTTGTCTTTTCTTCTATTGGTCTGTTGATTTATGATAATTTGAAAGGATCAACGCAACCCATTAAGGTTGAATGGTAATTGGAATTTGTACTGTGACTTTGTGCATTATTCACAATAGGATCAATATCTCACCTCCCTTTTCAAGAAAATTTTGGTTATTATATTCCTTTTCCCATGGAAAGAAATCATCAAATTCAAGTTCTTCAAATGGGAAAAATTCCTTCAATTATCCTCATGTTTAAATATTTTTGTCGCCTTTTATATGAAGGAATGATAGGTTCTTTTTGTTGTAAATCCAAAGGGAAAAAAATCATATCAAACAACCAGGCAAAGAAATTAGAATTTAGTACCTTTTGGTATGTCGTTGATTTGATTTTTCTAGGAACGCAAATACGGCCTGTAGTAGCATTAGGATCACCATCTTCATTGATGTTGGATTCCATGGTTAATTTATTCATAAAAGCTATAGGGAAAGGCAAAATTCACAAAGATTAATTTGCAAGTCTTTATTTCAACTTTACAGGACTTCTGTGCAATTTAATAAAAAATTATTGTATATTGTATTGTGGGGTTAAGTTTTGACTAAGTATGATTTTTGATGCAGCCTAATGTCTTCGTCACAAAAATTACAAGAAAAAACTCAAGGGACTAATGAATCATTAGCTATGCTAGCTAAGGGTACAACATCTTCTCTTCAAGAAACTGATGAATCAAAGCCTAAGAAGGCAAGAAATTTAATTTGACTTCTGATGTGTGGAAGTATTTTCCTAGAGTTGAAATTGAAGGGGTACCTAAAGCACAATGTAATGGTTGTCAAAAGACATTTGCAAGGGGTGGGGATAAAGGTACCTCACATCTAAGTCGTCATATTAAGAATTATGGGCCGGTAGGTAAATTGCAGGATATTGGGATGATGATGTTGGATAGAGAAGGTAAAATGAGGTCTAGGAAAATTGACCATCAGCGTATTAGAGACCTTTTCACTTTATGCATAATTGAACATGATCGTCCTTATTCCTTTGTTGAATATAAATGGTCAAAGAACTACTAAGTACATTGAATCCTGATGTGAGGCTCCTCACTAGAAAAACAATGACAGCTTATGTGTAGAAATTCTACCGCCAACAAAGGGATATTTTGAAGCAGAAATTGAAGAATAGTATTAGTAGAATATGCTTGACATCTGATTGTTGGACTTATGTGACTTCTGAAGGATAGATATGTTTGACAGCTTATTTTGTTGATGAAAAGTGGACACTAAATAGTAAGATACTTGCCTTTTGTAGGATGGAGCCTCCGCATTCTGGATCTCAAATGTATAAAAAAGTGTATGATTGCTTGAAAGAATGGGAGATTGATCATAAAATATTCTCAATTACTTTAGACAATGCATCTACAAATGATAATTTGCAAGGCTTATTGAAAGATAGGCTAGTCTTGCAAAACAACTTTAGCTTGGTTTGTAATGGGGAATTTTTTTCATGTGAGGTGTTGTGCCCACATCCTCAATATGATAGTTCAAGAGGGTTTAAAAGTAACAAGTTCTGCTTTGAATAAGATGAGAGAAAGTATTAGATATGTGAAGGCTTATGAGGCAAGGATGAAACTTCTTAAGCAATGTGTTCAGCAAGTTGGTCATTGACACTTCAATGGGCTTGCGATTAGACGACGTAGTTGTTGGTCGATTTCCTTGATGGCAAGTGAACCAGTCGAACAAGTAATAAAGAGTAAGTAGAGTATCGTCCCATAGAGACTGGATACCAAATGAGGACACCGAATTGCAGAACAGTTGTGTTTAAGAAGAGAATAAGTTTGATTTGATTGGCAGTTTTATGGCTATACTAATAAACAAGAAAATAAACAGAGTGTCGTAGTCGTGAGAAGATATCAGTGGGAAAATAAGCCGAGTTTGGAATCATTCTTAAGCATATCAATCCCCGGTTGCTTTGCACATTGCTTAGCATGCACATTGCTATAGCATCAATTATATCTATGCATAGCTTCCACAATGTTTTACAACATAGCTACTAGTAATGAATCGCTATTCAATTAACCCACCACAATATAGGGTGAAGATGAATAGTAATACAGGGAAAAAGAGGGTGAAGATATAATCATGTTTATACAAGCTTAGTGGCCCCCATATATTTGTGCCAAGCTCCGTCCCTGCCGGTACATATAATACTAACTTTACTCCTTCCATATGCCTATGGCAATTTTCTAGTTAGATCTGCATTACAAAACAAGGTGTTATGGTTATGAGCAGTAGACTCATTCCTGAAGCCTACAATAATAGGTCAAGCCTTGCACCAGCCTGCCTAGCAATCACTGTTTCTCAGAGGTCTAACCTCGACTCCTTGTCAGTAAGCCGAGGCCACAAATCTCGCCCTTAGCTTCCGCTAATCAACAAGGTAATTAAATCATTGATAAGCAAACTGAATTTATTGAGTTAAGAACTAGCAACTGGGTTCATTCCAAACTAAAGAAATCATCTTCTTGACCAGTGTCCCTTCACTTGCTTGATTGAATCATGATTATGGATTCATGGCCAAGACTTGGTCTTGGGGTCAAGTTTGTTTACATTCAGCTAAGCTATGGATTGTTGTATTTATATGATAATTCTGCATGCTTGTTTTCCTAGCGATAAGGATCCATGACTAGGCCACGAGGCACTGGTAAGTGCTTGAGGTTCCGTGTCTTGGACACGAGGTGCTGGTGAGTGCTTTAGCCGAAAATGATACATGTGTTGTGTGCTATTGTAGTTGGGTTGCAATGTGTTTGTTGAATGTTGTGTTGTTGTGATTATCTATCAGATATTGTTTATACTTGCATATGAGGTTAACTATTACTTGAGATTCAATTTTATTGAATCTCAGACTTGACTAAAGGTTCAAAAAATGGATTTGGACCTAAGAAGGTGATGTGGATGGAGCAAGTGAAGAGACATTGGTCAAGAAGAGTGCACGAAGAAGTTTAAACAAAGCGTAGTTTCTGGCAGTGAATCTGATGAAGTTAGTTCATACCATTAGTGTCTAAGGAAAGATGGGTCGAAGTGGTTACTTAATTAGTCATCGTTGTGAAAGCATGAAGAGACTCCCACTAAATTCATACTGACCTAGCCAACTGATATGAATAACTAAGTTAGATTCATGACTTTAGGTCTAGTTATAGCATGGTTTGAGTTTGTATAATTCTATCACACGAATATTCCTCTGAGAATTTAAATTAACCAGTATATGTCTAGGCATATAATATCAATTACTCATTTTCCAAATGCTAATGCATGCTCTCTGTTGTGAATTACTCTAATTTGTCACACCGTTAACTTTGTTGATATTCCTAATACTACATGTCAATGGATATAATAAGTTGTCACGCCCTGAAAATTAAAGGGTGACCGGCACGAAATATGAGTAGACTCATATTCTTTAAGCCTTAAACTTATAAATTAGACTTTCCAAAAATCCTACAATGACCCAAATTTTCAATGCAACATTCGGAGCTCTACTCGACTATAGCTTATACATATACATATATTCCAAATTACATGGGAAAACATGGATCTTGCCTATAGATTACGTGGTACATCTAAACCTCAAATGTTAATACAGAAATGAAAACTTAACTTTACATCCACTAGAAGTTGTTCCAAAATATATCTACCATCTTGATTCGCAATGACAGTCTTCACTGCTCAACTGAGGATACAAGGTCAGCAATGCTATTTGAAACCAAAAACAATTTCCGGTGAATAACATCCCATTTATGAAATTTAATGAAATATTGATGAAAGTAATTTTAAACAGATTTAACTTTGAATCATAACAATATGGCAATCAACTTTAATTTCAGTAGTATACAATCACAAACATAAGTAAAACTATATAAAATATCATTAATCAAATAAATCAGAGTCCATAGTAAAACATTTGATTTAACATCATCAATTTAAACAATAATTCTCAAACTTCATCTTTCTGTAGGACCTCAATAGAACAAAATAACAAGCTGGACACACAATCCACGAGGGAAAATAACCAAGCGTGGCATGGAGGCCACGAGAACAAGTGTGGACACACAGTCCACGAGGGTAAGTAACCAAGCGCGGCTCGAAGCCACGAAACAAGCATGGGTACAAAACCCACGAATAACAAACGTGAGAACTAATCCCACGTATTTCAAGTGTGAGTACTATGCCCACGAAAGTCATGCGAGCTCGAAGTTAACCATGGTGACCAAGAACTAACAGTACTGCTGTTAGTAACCAGCGTTCTGTATTCAGTCCCCTCAAAAAAAATGTTTTCAAGCATGCTTGGGGTAAATATTCCTTGTATAAACTAAACTCTACCTTTAACAAAACTCGAGAAGGATATTGCAAAATAAAATACCCTAGCATGAAAGTTCACAATGAGGCCTCAAATACTTTCAAACACAATAAAAATAGTTTGTAGCTGAATAATTCACAATATAAAATGTGAAGCCCAAAAGAAAATTATAAATATCAAGTACCAAAGATATCAATGGGATTTTATTCACTCACCTGTACGCTTCATGTTATGCCTCTTTCTCCAATTTATCGGTTTCCAAATCATTCACTCCTCCTCCTTCTCCTAATACCCAAACAAATCCATCAATTGTAGCTTTACATAAAACTATTTTCACATTTAATTCCAATTCTTCATATCCACCTCATACAACAATTGACATGATTCCTTAACAAAAAATGGAAGAAACTTAAACTTTAATATCTTCCATAGCCCAAATAATAGTGGAACTTCACCATTCTTGACTAATAAAAAAACACAAATATCTGGTTCTATTATTTTCTCATTTCAGCCATATCTACAATAAAACTCTTTTTTTTTTTTTACCACTCTTGGAAAGAACCAATGAAGACCAAAGAAAAACAATAGAGCCTACACATAAACATGGTTTTCACACTTAAGGTGACACACATTCATACTATGACTACCTTTTCTGAAAAATCCTAATTGAACAAAAACACACTCAAAACCTTTTTTTTTTCTTTGCTTTGGATGCACAGTGATAGGGGAATAGAAAGAACCAATCAAATGCATAAAGGCATATCCACCAAAACACCTAACAAGCACGAACGCATTGTAAAATGAAAGAGTAATTAAAGATTCATAAATCCCCTCACCCTATACCAACTGCCGGAGAAAACAAAATCAGCGCTGAACCCCCTTTTTTTAAAAAAAAAAAAAAAAAAAACCCTTGAAGTCCCTTCTTTCCAATGCTCCTTCCACCTAGAATAATCTCCAAACTACCAACTTTCTTTAACCAACTACCAGCAAAATGAAATTTATTCTTCAATCTTAAATTTCTAAACATCACAGCAGCAACCAGAACCAGCAGCACAAAACAATTGAAAAACGAAACAGAATGATAATAACAGCAGTAGAAAATTCGAACCGGAGGAGGACGCCGGCAGTGAACAGACGTGCGACGGCGGTGGCACGTGGATGGAAGGGATGAAGGAAAAGGGTTGAACGTTGGGTCTGGGTTTTCGTCCAAAAATCACGAAGCTTCACCGCTCTCCCTGTTTCAGCTTTGCATTCGGGCGTTTAAAGAAAATTCTGACTTTTTTTTAATAAGGGTATTTTGGTAATTTCTGGGGAGCTGAGACAAAAATAAAAATCACACCTTGTCTTAGTAAGGATTCGAACTCGGCATCGAAGGGACCTCTGATCACTCTCATACCATCAAGCTACAAGCCTTATCTTGATTCCCAATTACAACAAATAATAAATATATAATCAGCTTTATATTATAATTTATTTATTTGTTTTATTTCTTGAGCCATTGCATTATATGTACAAAAGGGAAATTCAGTAATTTTGGGGTTAACACAAAAGAAATATTTTGGTACCACTTCTAAGATTCACACTAAAAATACAAAGAACATAGAAAGACCACAACACCACTAAGCCACTAGTTTCTCTTTTCTACCAAACTACAATAAATAGTTCAAATATCAATACTTATTATTATTATTATTATTATTATTATTATTATTATTATTATTATTATTATTATTATTATTAGGGCTATTACATAAGTAGTAAGAAATTTGGGGTGTTACAGTGTGAGAGAGATTGCACTTATTAGTGTTGATCATATTTATAAGTCATTTCCATCACGTTTCACCAGATAAACAAAAACATTAAACCCTATTAATTATGCTTTAAAATTTGACAACTTTGTAATTTTACCCCTATTTAATACTATCTCCAGTCCTAAATATTCCCTCTGATATTTATAAGAGATCAATAACCAAATTACGTGGTTTAAAAAAGTGGTGACGAACAATTGAGGTGTTGCGATGGTGGGTCGGTGAAGGAGGGAGGCGATGGTGAAGAAAAATGGTGGTCTCTGATCTCTGTTCTCAATCTCCTCTCACTTGTGGCGTCTCCTTCTTCGCAGCCGCCTCTGGTATAGTCTATCTCACTGGATGAAAAAGGTGGTGAATGATGCATGAGAAAGGGAAGGACGAAGCTCACCGACGACCTTGGTGGTGAATGATGCCGCCGGCGAGAAGAGAAGAAGAAGAAGGCAAATGTGAGGATTCAAGAGAGGGAAGGTTGATGATGGTGCTGCAGTGCTTCTAGTTTTGAATTCTAGTCAAATGAAGCTTTGAAACTTTAACCTAATCCTTGGTCAGAAATTTTGACCAGGGAAAAATATAAAAGTTCATAGAGGAGCTAAAATAAAAAATATAATTTTTTTTTTTTTTTTTCAATTAGGGGCATTTTAGTACTTTCATAAAAATAGCATGGGTCCCACTACAAAATTAACAGTGTTAAGTTTTATTTAAAGGTGATGACATTTTTGCTCCCATTTTGATTGTTTATAAGTATTTTGGCATCTACGAAAAGAATATGGTGCTAGACACATTTTTTTTTATAAAAGCACACACCCTAATAAAAAGAGTTTCAATTTTGTTAAGGAATTTTTTATTTTGATTCTAATAAATCAGGATGCGAACATATATCATCATTGGGAAATGTTTATTTTTATTGTTATTTTATATTATTATTTTAGCTTGTGATGAGGTAATTATTTGGATTAATATTTTGATGTTAAAATAAAATATAAAAGTAATTTTATTTTAATTTTACTTTAATATTTAGCTTGATTGTGCTAATTTTTTATTTGAATTTATTTTTTCATAGCGTTACTTGAAAAAATGGGTTAAAGGTTCAATAAGGCCATTATTGTCATTGTAAATATCATGCATTTTCTCACCTGTTTCTTTTCTCCTCTCTATCCAAACACAAGTAGGGATAATATTATCTCTTCACTTTTGTCACCCCTCTATTTTCTTCCCCCTCTGTTTTCTTCTTTTCCTAATTTTCTCTCTATTCGAACATAGTTCTTATGTTAAATTAGCAATTTTATTGTTTTATTTTAATTTCTTTTAGAATATGTGAGAAAGTAGTTTTTTCCTTCTTTTTTTTTTTTTTTTTTTTGGTATGAAAAAGTTTAGGTGGGGTTAGACATCGATCTCTACCAGGGCCGAACATGCCTCCAAGCTCAAAAAACGCTTACAAAGATACTTATAAATTGCCCACCAATGAGGTCCACACATCGATCAGCGGGTATCGAACCTTCTCTCTTTTGGGGTGAAGGCCGACACTTTAACTAACTGTATCAATCCTCATTGGCTAGTTTTTTTCTTTGTTTAATGGTGTTAAAGCCCTAGGACAACCCTAACCCGACAATCTCAAAGGTTGGGCTTTACAATTGGGGCTGTTTTAGGAAAGTCAAGCATTTTAGGCCCAACCCATTTAGGTGCAGGGCCATGAAAGGCTGACCCGACCCGTTTTTACAATTATACTTTTGTCTCTCTCATCTTTTCACCTATTCTCTCTCTCTCACCCACCCCTCCATAAATAAGGTTTTCAAGAAAATAAGTTACTTTTTACATGTCTATCATCTTTAATTTTAACTTTTTTGGTGTGCGTGTATAAAAAGGACAAGAGGGTATAAAACAGTGAAATCCTGTTTTAATTCATCAAAGTAAAAAATGGAGGAACCAAAACCAGTACACATATATATACCACAAACATAACCCATATAGCCAACCATTTCAGCTGCAGAGTTCTGATCCAGACATATAACAACAAAACGGGCATTTTATTCAACCAAGGATAAAAGAGGCCGGAACTGAATACACTGTTACATGCCACGAGATTTTGTATATGGTGGTATGGTTTAATTATATGGCGTATTATAATGTCGTGCCTAGTAAATAATGAACAAGAAACAAACAATTTGACTAAGAAAAACAATTCTCTCGTACGTCTTGTCTCCTCGAAATAATAATTCTACCTAGCATATGGAGCCGAGAGATCCGATTCCAGCGAAACGTAACAAAGTTAATTATAAGGCACACTATTAAACTTTTTGTATGAAAGTAAAATTTTACTCTTCATTAATTATTTTGTTGACTTAATACTATTGGGTCAAGTATATATTAAATAAGGAAAAAGTTTAAAAGTTATTAAATTTGAAGGTTGGATTATCTCTTGCAGGGGTCTAATAAATCAGACCTAGTCTTGCAGGTATTAAGTTTAAAAGTTTTTTTAAAAAATATTTAACTAAAAGAAAACTGAAATGTTCTTCTGTGTCATCAGAATTCCTAATTCACACGGTTGCATGAGTTTGAACTTGTTACTTTCTGGAGAGAGAATTCTTGTCACCTTCATGATAAGTGGTCATTGGTAGAAAATAATTATTTGTCCAAAGAAGTAATGATTTTATTTAATTTGATTTGGATTTATTCTTTGGAGAATGATCCCCCATGCATTACAATAAACACGTGTGATTTAAAACAACTAAATATCACATAATACAATGTATAATATTCTTTCACTCTTGCTAAAAACATAATAATTAATATATATATGTATATAATTATCATTGGTATAGACTGTGATGGGTGGATATATGATTATGATTAGTATAATTAATTAAGGAATTAAGATTAAGTATGAGGAGGAGGAGGAGGGGAGACACAACACTAGCAGCAAGTTGAGCCAGGAGAAGGAGGAGCACAACACACACACGCAGGACAAAGGGGCCCACCGGGGTTAGTGCCTGCACCACAAATTTAGAATGATACCTCAATAATTCATGTATATTTAATTTAATGGCTAAATTACTTTCATTATCTTAGTATAGCTTTATTTAAAATTTACTGTATATGATTATCATTTTAGGAAAAAAATTCTGAAAAAACTTTCATTGGATGACTAAAGATACTGTAAATTTTTTAAAAACCACCCAGTATATTCTCTGTCTATCCTCAGTGAGTATAACTCTTCTTTAGCTGGGACAACCTTATATATTTTCAATTGTGTCTAAAATAGAAGTCATTTGAACAAAGTTGAAAATATATTGCACACCGTTTAAAAAGAGTTGCACTCGCTTACACTAGCTGGAAGGCTCAATAGCCCCCCAAACTAATTATCTAAATGAAATTGGATGTCGCCAACCAATAGGCCCGTCGCAATATGGCAAACGAATGTTCGAATTCCCGTTGGAAGATGTGTCTACATTTAGTACCCAACAATATTTCAAAAAAAAATTATCTCCAATAAAAGGATACTTGTACTTAGTAAAAGCATGGATGTCACCATAAAAGAGATAAAACTCTGTTATATTAAACTAGATGAAACAAGCCTATGTTTTATTATTTGCAGAACTGTGTAACTTATACCCGCACATACGTGTATATATATATGGATATCACAACCAATACACCATAGAAAAAAAAAAATTCAATTCAATTTTCAATTACTTAACATGCATAAATGAATCGATTTCACTTTCTATTGCAATTATTCCTTTTGTTGGCGTGCATCAGGCATACCAAAAGGTCAATCGATCATGAACATGATCGATTGAATTGATGTTTAAATAATTAATAGAGAAATATTATATATAATATTACACTAATTAATTAAGGAGGTGACCGAAGTTAGATTGGTTTATTACCTGGTGGAACTGGAGTTTGAGCTTCACAGGGCAAAGTTGGAGCTAACACCATTACCATAGCAAATATGAAAACAGTCACTGAAGAACACCTCCAAGAATTGCTTCCCATTGCTTAAGATTACAATAAACAGATAAATTGTTTTCTTTTTGCCTATTCTCTTTCAAGGAAGATGATAAGATCATATATGTGTATGAGGAAGCTTATTTATACGGGTTGTTTTTAGGTAAGCACGGTTTGCTTGAGCCGAGATATTTGAATTCAAATGTTGACATTTTTAACAATGGTTCATTCATTTCAAAGTAATAATAGTTTTGTTTTCATAGTTAACAACTACCTCGGCTGTAACCTTGGCAAAACTTGTGGGACAAATATAATATATATATATATGGAAATTTGAGTCTATCATCAAACCCTATCTAGATTTTCAATAACATTTATGATATCTTGTGTGAGAGATGAACTACTTTAATCATTTTCGTTGTTAAAATATGGGGGTTTGAGATTGACCAATAGACATCTTTCTGAATGTAACTATAATTTTCTAGTTTCATAATACCATTTGTCAATCAATTACGGCAACAATCTTGCGTGGCTGGCAGGGGAAAAAAAAAAAAAAAAAAACCTTGTGTGGTTGATAAATCAGTATCACGAGGCATGATCAATGGTCTGATTTGACTATTTTTAACAAAAATATATATATATATATTATTATTGAGGTTGGGTCAAAACCCGGCCCAAACATTCGAGCATCAGACTTGCCAGAAATGCATATCAAGATGGGCATCGATTTTGAGTGAAGCCCAACCCAACCATGCATGCGTGCGGCCCTAATTTGTAAATCATATTGGCTATGCCTCTCTGGGACCTTTAGGCTACGAATACAAATCAGCAGAAACCATTTAAATAAATAAATAAATAAAAGAAAACAGAGGGATAACATGGTATAACAAAAATGAAAAAACAGAGATTAATTATTTAGCTAGAATGCTAAATGGATTGATGATGAGATGAAACATTGTACGTGCGTACGTACATCATAACCTTGACGTATCTATGTATATTTACAGACTTTTTATGCATCATTAAGATTTTCAATAATTATTTCCTTGCCCATTTATGAAGGAATATAATAAGTGTGTTGACTCTAAGCTTGAATGGGTGATCGGGGTTTCAATCAAAGCAATTAAATATGGCAGACTGGCTAAGAATTTTCGACAGAAATTAAAACTATCGTTTTTTTAAAAAAAAAATTATATGGACAAGCACTGAAGGATTGATTTATAAACTAGTATGTAATTGGTTAAATTTAAGTTGTGATGGAAAAATTAATTGCATTTGCCACGTTGGGAGATCGAATCCAGTCCATCTCGATTTTTTGCTTGATGGATATTTTTCTCCAAATAACTTTTTGATCATTAGCTTATATATATAAAAATGAGATATATTCTTGTATTTTTGTAGACATAAAAAGATATATTTTTCTATTTATTATGATTTTCTTAAAATACTAAAAATTACACACAAAATTTAATCATTAGATTTTAATACAACAGTATTTATCATTAAATATTCATCCTACCCCCTTTTTTAAAGATGGGCTATTGGTCCAATTCTGCCAAATTGACATAGATCAATAGGGTATATAAATGGACCAAAATCCTCTGAAATTCCGTCTGAATTTTCTTAATAAGAATCACTTCAAAATAAAAATGTGACTCTTGATTTTATTTTTGAAAAAAATTGAAAACAAGGCAAAAATATACCTTTGTTTCTCTAACTTTATAAAAAGCTTCTGTCTGGTTCATTAACTTTAAAACTAATATGATCCTTTGTCTTTTAACTCAAACACCATTACATTAGCATTAAATGATTATTTTTATTTTTTAAGATTCATAGTTTTTAAAATTCATAAACTTTATATATTAGTATTTGAGATTGTTTTGTCAACATTAAAATTTTAATGTTAGTAAATTTTATTTGGATAATGGAGTGGAAAGACATTTTCAAAAGTCAAGGGACTAAATTGTAAAATTGTATAAAATCAAAAGACTAAACTAAAACCTTATATAATGTTAAAGGTATACTTTTTTCTTAAAGTTAAGGGAGTAGTTACTGAAACCTTAAAAAGCTACCATGGCCATTAATAAACGATGACAATTCAATAAACACTACACACCGCGTTGCATAATGTTCACACTCCAAGAGGCCCTATTTGCCACTACGAGGTCTTCTGTACGATTGTTGATACAATAATTGCACCCCTCGTGTCGAAGCTGCCACTCTCTCAGCTGCCTGATTCACTATTCCTTTCTTTGGTTTCTTTGTCATCGGCGATTTTTCCTTGATTGGAGCTAACAAATTCCAAATCAAGGGCATAGTAGTTACAAACTTATCGCATCCAAATCCTTTGATAACATTCATCAACAACAAAGAAGCCCAAGAAATTAAGAGGGTTGCGCAGCCATTGCATCGTACAGAAAGCTTGCAGTGGTAGACAAGGCTACTACGAACAAAAATGTTGTGCAACATGTTCAGAGACTGTTTGTTAAATGATCAATGTTAGCTGACAAAATGGTCATGACATTTTTGTACTACTTTGAAAATTTCATTAGTACTCTTGAACCATCTTTTAGACTGACATGTTTGTTGAATGGTCAGCGTTAGTTTATTTAACAGCCATGGCATTTTTATGCTATGTTGAAAACCTTAGATGTATTTTTACATCCAAGTAAAGATAATAGTGTTAGGTGCATATCCGCAAAAAGTTTATAAGCAAATTTTCACCTTAATCCTTATGAATGAGTTAGTTATACTTCCTTGCAAGGTCAGTAATACAACACTCAATATCACATAACAATGTGTTTTGAACTTGGTGAAAAATGATTGCTTAATTCTGCAGTGCAAAAACGCATGTATTGCTGTCAATTCAGACCTAGACTCGATTTTTCACAACAAACCCGATTCCCTCATAATATATCCGACCTAACCCTTTCATTTTATGGTAAGCCTTCACTCTCCAAGCTTCTTCACACCTCATTTCACTCCATTCCGCCTTCTACCTTCAACTCCCTTCGTTTTCCTTCATTGCTCTTCATGGCTGGAGTGTTTTGCAGCTGGATGGTGACAACTCCAGCTTCTATGCGTGGCTAGCTCTCCAACTCTTGAGGATTGGGAAGATTGGCTTGAGTTCTAGGGCTCAATGGGAAGTTTTTCTTACTTCGATCCTTTATGAATTTCTTATTATTATTATTATAATTCTTAACTATGTACTAACGTAATTTCAGTACGAAGTTGTTTTGAGTTATTTTGGACTTCATATTGTTGAGCTAGGATTGTTATTGGATTTGGATTATTGCAATTGGATTATTGTCATTTGTATATTTCCTATTAATCCATTGAGGCAATGTGATTACTAGTTTGTGTAGTTGATTTGAGTTAATTTGAGTGTTGCAATTGTTCATTCATACTAAACATTAACATTAATTCAATCCATTTCACACATCAAGTGGTTATTTAATAATGTTCCTAAGCAATAGCTATGAATGTGATTGTAGAAGTAGCTATTGATTTGGAGTGTTAGATACAACGTGATCATTTTGGGTTTTTAACTAAGATTTGATGAGTTTTAACTCCCATATCATTTAGTAAGCTCGGATAGCCAATTGAACCAATCCCAAGAGATTCACTTCATTCATTCCCATACCGATCCCATTTTTATCCAAAAAGACAATAGACATAACTATTTATAAATAAAACCCCCTCAAAATCAATTTTCCCTTATTTTCATTACATTTAGACTACTTAGGATCCAATAAAAGGATCCTTGAAAAAGAGAAAGCGATCCTAAATTTACAAAGTAGTCTCATGTATCATCAAAATTCTTAGTTCACACGGTTGCATAAATTTGAACTTGTCACTTTCTGGAGAGAGAATTTTTGCCACCATCATGACCAATAGTCATTGGTAGAAAACAATTATTTATCCAAATAAGTAATGCTTTTATTTAATTTTTGTTGGATTTAGTGTATGGAGAATAACCCCCCATGCATTACAATAAACGTGTGTGTTTGTTTTTCCTCAGAAAAACATGTGTGATTTAAAACAACCAAATATCACATAAGACAACGAACTCGTTTGGTTTAGCAATGGGAGAAATGACTTATTTTTCAATCTAACTTTTGTAAAAGTAAGATAGGAAAAAAAAAATTATATAAAATATAATTTGTGTTTGGATTAACGGTGGAAGGCGTGGTTTTTTTTTTTTTTTAAAAAAGAATGTATCTGGATTATTATTTCAAAAGTCAGTTGAAAATGAAAAATGACTTAAAATGTTATGAATCTTATTGAATACAACATATATTAATATTAGTTGTATATATTATGGTAATGAAGATAAAAATTTAAATTTAAAAATAACTTAAATTATTATTAAAAAATTAATAAATAATAACATCCTTACCAAAAAAAAAAAAAAAAAATGGATAAATAATAAAGTCTCACATCGGGCAAGACTAGCCCTCTAACCAAAACCCAATTCAAAACTAACTTTAACCAAATGAAATTAACAAATATGCAAGACACAATTACCTTTGAATTACAAACATAATATATTATAACAACTCCAAGCCCAAGCTTAACCAACTTAGTATAGCATGCACACACACACAGAGAGAGAGAGAGATGAGAGAGAGAGAGAGAGAGAGAGCTTTTATACATGAGTCAGGTAGGGGGAACAAAGGCACAGGGAGAGCCTCTTCTTCGATTCTCTGTTTGGAATGCACTAGAAGCCATTATTACCTATCGGAGCTTTGATCTTGTTGCTTCTTCCACCGGCTCGCAGGCGAGGTTTGTTCTTTCCCAACTCATCCGGCTTTTAAGAACCGTGCTCTGGCTTCGTTTAATCTGTCAGGATGACGCCGCTTGCAGCTGGTCGACGCGCGAGGGAAGCAACAACAGAAAAGAAATTCCAACGCCAGCACCAACGGTGAATAAAAAGCTCCTGTGGGGAGCTTCTTTTCAGAAGCTCCTTTTTGGGTTGAAGGTTATCTCCCAAAACGTTTTCCCAAACGGACTCTCGATGCTCATCTCTGAAAACGCTCATCCACTGAGCTTTTTTGTGCTGAAACTCTCACTAGTCGCGAACCCAAACATGCTGAATGTATAATGTTCTCTTACTCTTAGACTGTGATGGGTGGATATATGATAATAATGATGAGTCCAATTAATTAATGAATTAAGATTGAGTAGGAGGAGGAGCACAACACACACACACGCAGGACAAAAGGGCCCACTTGGGTTAGCGCCGGCACCACAAATTTAGAATGATACCTCAATAATTCATGTATATATAATTGAATGGCTAAATTACTTTTGATTATCCTAGTATAGCTATTATTTTAAATTTAGTGTATGTGATTATCATTTTAGGAAAAATTTCTGAAAGAGCTTTCATTGCAAAAATTATTGTATAAATGTATTGTAAGTTTTTTAAACCACCAAGTATAGTCTATTTTTAGTGGGTGTAACTCTTCTTCTACTAAGTATAACCTTATATTTTTAATTATGTCTAAGGCTAAAATATATTTTTAGTCCTTTAAGTTTTATATAAAGCATGTTTTTTGTCCTTTAACTTTATAACGTATATGTTTGGTCCTAAAATTCTAATACCATTAATATTCCTAACGGAAAATGCTGACGCGATGAATTCAAGTGATGACTAATAACATTTAATTACACAAATTTTATATATTCTTCAATTTACCATATTTTAAATTAACTTTAATAGCATTTAATCACCCAAGTCATCATTTAAGTTTACACCGTTATCACTTGAGTTTACGCTTTCCATTAATAAAATTAATGATGTTAGAATTATAGGACTAAAAGTATAATTTAACATATGTCTAAAATAGAAGACATTTGCACAAAGTTAAAAATATATTACCTAACCAAAAAAGAGTTGAACCCTCTTAATAACCTGGGTCCTTAAGAACTTTTGGCAATACATTTTACAGTAAAAGATTTTTTAACAATTTTCCTGTTTTTTTAATGGGACCACCCAATAATCTAAGCATGGCTTACAGTAGCTGGAAGGCTTAAAGAGCCCCAAACTAATTATCTAAATCAAATTGGATGTGGCCATTAAAGACTATAAAACTGTTTTTAATGTGGACCACCCAATAAAATTGGATGTGGCCAATAATCTAAGCATGGCTTACAGTAGCTGTAAAAGCATGGTTTATTACCTGCTGGTGGAACTGGAGTTTAAGCTTCACAGGGCAAAGTAGGAGCTAACACCAATACCATAGCAAATATGAAAGCAGCCCCCGAAGAACACTTCCAAGAATTGCTTCCCATTGCTTATAGATTACAATAAACAGTTAAATTGTTTTTTTCCCTCTTCTCTTTCAAAGAAGATGATAAGAATATATGTGTATGAGGAAGCTTATTTATACTGGTTGTTTTTAGCTATGTATGTACTACTACAAAAAATAGCTTTTACTTTCCTAAGAGACGTCCGTTTTTTAAAAAAAGGAAGTAAAAAATCAAGGCGATGACATTTTTGTAATTATGTGAAGGCTTTTGACGTCCTAATTTTTTAAAAGGACACCAAACCTAATTTAAAATTGGGATACCATACAAGGGACTTTTGGCGTCCTAACTAAAATTTAAGATGTCAAAAATGAACTCCAACACATTTTTAGCATCCTTACAACGTTTCAAGACACCAAATTCAACATTTTTGGCGTCCTAAAAGTATTTCAGGACGCCAAAAACATAATTTTTCGTGAGCTCATGACTCTCATCGCCTTGATTTTTTAAAAGGACACCAAACCTAATTTAAAATTGGGATGCCATACAAGGGACTTTTGGCGTCCTAACTAAAATTTAAGATGTCAAAAATGAACTCCAACACATTTTTAGCATCCTTACAACGTTTCAAGACACCAAATTCAATATTTTTGGCGTCCTAAAAGTATTTGAGGACGCCAAAAACATAATTTTTCGTGAGCTCGTGACTCTCTCTCTTTTTTGTTGAAATATTAATATATTATCCCTCAATTGGCGCGTGAACCCGTGACTCTTTTTTTTTTTTTTTTTTTTTTTAAATATTATCCCTCAACTCGTGACCTTCACTCATCGTCATTCTCATCGCTCAGCCTTCACAACTCTTTCATCTCTTCTCCCTCAACTCCATCACCTCCTCTCGTCATTTTCATTTCACCGCTATAGCTCATCGACTCCATCGCCTCCCTTGCTTACCTCGATTCTCACTATCGTAGCTTGTTGCCACTCACCGCTCTGCTGTGCTCCACCAGACCAAACCCTCGCGTTTGAATACTATCTCGCGGATCCCTTTCAGATCCAAAAATGGGTCCCTCGCCGTCAATCTGTACAAGTTTCTAGTTGGGTCACGATCAGATTTGAAGGCGGTGAGATCTGAAGAAACTGAAGGCACTATCAGATCATACCTTTTTGGATGTTAGTCCTATTCTTAATTTATGTTAATCCTATTTTGGATCTTTTTTTCTTTTGATTTGTTTTCATCTGCTTATTTTTTGATTTGTCGTGCCTCAAGAGTGCATATGCTATGGTTGTTCCTCATGCTCGTCCGAACACACAACCGCCGACACTTTTTGCGTCGTGATTTCAAATAAGGATGCCGTAAATTGCTACTTATGGTGTTTTTTTTTTTTTTTGGACGCCTGATTTTTTGCATCCCGCTGATTTTTTGGACGCCGATTTCCGTAGTAGTGATGGTTTGCTTGAGTCGAGATATATGAATTTAAATGTTGATATTTTTGACATGGTTCATAGATTTCAAAGTGATAATAGTTTTGTTTTCATAGTTAACAACTACCTCGGTTGAAACATTGGTGATGTGGGTGTTTTTGTCTTTAGCCTTGGGGTCCACAATCAAAAATAAACCAAGGATTGCGTATAGCAAACCTAGGATCGTTCTCTCTTTCGAGGAGCTTTTTATTGAGTCCTAGATAATCTAAATGACATGCAAATGTAATTAAATCAAGGGGAAAATTGGTTTTGGATTTTTCAATTGATAAACTAAAATAAGATTGCAATTAAACTAAATGCTAAACTATTGTTTTTGGTATTTTTATAAAATTGGTGAATGAGAGAATTAAATACAATCGAATTGAAAATATGGATGATGACGCTCTTGGTGATTAAGAAATGACTATCCTTGTTCAAAAAGATTATGAGAGTTAAAATTCATCAAGTCTTTAAGAAAAACCCTAAGATACCACTTGAGTCCAATATTCCCAATTAATAGTAGCTCCTACAAATATAGCTAACCACTACCTCTTGAGAAATTGTTTAAAACCACTTGATGTGCAATTAAAATTGGAATAATGCAACTTGAGTCTTCTTAAAATTGAGTACATAACAGTCCCTCAAAGGGCACAAATCAACTACATTAATTAGACAATAACACGCTAATTAATATAATCTCATTGGTCCCAAGAAATATATCAATGTAAACACCAAATCACAAAATCCAATTCAATTACATGTGTTCAATCCACAGAGAAATCCAAACGGCAACTCAGTCTCAAGCATTACAAAACAATAATCCTAAAACTAGGAAATTAAAATGTAAATAGAGAAAATGAATTGAACAAAATGAACTCCCTGTTAAAGCTTTGGAACTCAAGTCACATCCTCATCTCCAAGAATTCAAGAATCGACACACATAGCCTCTAAGCTAAATTGCCCAACCAAAATGTCCATTGAAGCAAATGGCAAAGTTGACTTAAAGGGAAAGGTGAGAGAAGGCGTGAGTTTTTGAGATGTGAGACGATGGTGGGATGGAGGTGATGGGGGTTCGTGTTGAAGAAGATGATGATGGTGAATGAGAGATAAGGATGAAGGACGGAGGCTGTGAAAAAGGTTGGAAGGATAGTGGTTGAATGGAACAAGAATGAAGAATCGAAGCTCGTATGTCCGCCTGAAGGTCCGCTGAAGAGGGTGAAGGGAGTAAGGAGTGGTGGCTCGCCGGCGACGGAAGGGGGACGTGGTGTTGCCGCCGGCGAGGGTCTGCGTGAAAAATGGAAGAAGGGAAAGACACGATGATGGAGGCGTGAAGAAGCACGGCGCTCCCAGCTCTTTTAATCATTAATTCCCCTCAGCTCACGGGTCCTGTGTTGCTCCTCTCGGGTCTGATCCAGCTGAAGAAGAAAACCTAATTGCTGCAGGGTCAAAACGCATAGCTTCAATTCAGGGACCAAAGTGAAAAATCTTAAAAGGTTTTGAAGAGGGACTGAAATGAAAAGGTAAAAAGTTCTCTATTTAATATCCCTCAGCTCCAGCGTTAAATGTGTCGGGTTCCTTCTCCATTCAGCTGACCTAATCAGAACAATTCAAAACGCAGTGTTTTAACCACAGGGACCTAAGTGCAAATTTTTAAAAGTTCTGGAGAGGGACTAAACTGAAAAATTTATAACTTGAGCTCAAACTTCTATTTTCAAATTTAATCTAATCTTTTCAAATATCCACAATTAAAACAATTAATATAAAATCAAATATTCTCAGAAAAATCAATGATTAAAAGTAATTACAATTTCTTTGACAAATTTGCCCTTTTTAGTCCTAATTTAATGTATTTACTCTTAATCACAATTTATCACAAGAAAAGCATTTTTAGCTCAATAAATATAACAAAATACATTAAGAAATCCCAATTTAACTATTAAAAATTATATTAAAATATGGTTCAATCAATTGGCAACACTTATGGGACAAATATATATAGTTGAAATTTGAGTCTATCATCTAAACTCTATCTAGATTTTCAATAATATTAATGATATCTTGTGTGAGAGATGAATCATTTTCATAGATAAAATATGGGCGTTTGAGATTGACCAATAAATATATTTGTGAACGTAACTATAATTTTATAGTTTTATGATATCATCACTCAATCGATTACGTCAATATTTCTTTCGTAGCTGGCAAAAAGAAAAGAATATTTCTTTCATGTTTGATAAATTAGAGTCATGAGCCATGATCTGATTTGACTTGATTTTTAAAACGATGATTTTTTTTAAGATTTGGGTCAAGACGGCCCAAACATTCGAGCGTCAGACTGGCCGAAAATGCATATCGGTTAGGCCATCGATTCGGAGTGTTGCCCGACCCAACCGTGCACGTGTGCAGTCCTAAGTTATAAATCATGTATGGCTATGCTTTTTTTGAGAATAAAATGAAGGAAAAATCAGCAGAACCACCCCAAAAAAAAAAAAAAAAAAAAAAAAAAAGAGGAAAGACATGGTTTTAACTCAAGTCATAAATATAAAACCTAATTAGCTTTTTTGAGATATTAAAAAAATTAAATAAGTTATTTAATCATATCATATGTTATGTACAATTAAATTGTATATGATTTTATAAGTCAGACAAATTAGTTTTTAAAAAATAATAAATATAAATATTTTAAAGTAATTTAATTATCTTTCTTTCTTATATTTATGATCGGATGTAGTATGATAAAAAAAAAAAAGGAAAAATCGAGATTAATTATTTAGCTAGAATGCTAGATGGATTGATGAGAGAGCTGGGTTAATAGAGTTAAGTGCATGTTTGGATTAGCTTTTGGAGAATAGCTTTTATGATTTACGAGATAAGTATATGAAGAAGTTTTATCTTAACTTACGAAAAAGGGATTCTAAAACTACGATTCTGTTGTTCCCCGAACATACACCAGCCTGGTTAATGAGGTGGTAAAAACATGCCCATGGGATGTGGTTAATTGATTGGAAAACTGGATCACACAGACATAAGCAACTTAAAAGATTTAACCATATTTTTATTGACATTTAATAAATTGTATTGCATTTGATATTTTATTTAGTATTATTTACTTAAAAAAATAGAATAGTCTAGATTTTATTTGAATAATTCAAATCACATGTGAATTCCAAAATAATGCCAATAAATTTGGGTTTGTTGATTTTTAAAAAAAATACATATCATTCATCATATCATCAGAAAGCAAACACTTTATTCCTCAGCATAACAGTATGTAAATTTCCATATATTTTTTTAATATTTATTGTCTTAATTGCATTATTATATTTTTTGAAGCTTGTAGTATTTTGAATTGGAGGGAGTAACGTCTTCCTATATGTGAGATGGACTTTGTTATCGGAAGTTTGATTTTTTTTTTCCTCTATCATTAAATTATGTGTCTAGTAATGAAAATATGGGGGAAGTCGGTGAAAAAGTTTGTGATTGAAAATTTTATTGCTTAGAAAGATTTCATAATCATATAGTATTGGTACTTTACGTGTACATTACTAAATTTTATATACAAAATGTATGAGTAATCTAAAAAAAAGAAAATCATTTATAAAAAGTATCAATATTTGAATTCAAGTCCTTTTATCCAATAACATTTTCAAACATAATTTTTTTTACCAATTTCAAAAAAAAAAAAAAGATAATATTTTCTTCATATATAGTTAAATAGGATTATAATGGAAAAGCCATGGACATTTGTTCACCTCGCAAGTACACGAGTCACACAAGTAATAAAGTGATAAATAAAGTATCGTTCTTATAATGATTTGTATAACAAATTGGTCAAGTAAGAGGCTTAGTGAACTTAATCAGTTGAGCTAAAACAAAGTTTTGATGTGAAATGTGAATTTTTAAAACTATTTCTAAAACTACAAGTTAATAAAGACAAATGATTCTTTGACTTTAAGTATTAAATGGAGTTTAAGATTCTTCTTCCCCTTTTGCATTTCAAACAACTTGATTAATTTCCTCTCTATTAGCTTTTCAATACATGTATGTGTTAGTCTAAGGTTCAAAAACATTAGACAAGCTCTCTCAAGTCAAAATCAAGTTTCTTTTCTCATTAAAATGCACAATCTCTTGCTACAATTAATGAGAATCGATCTTTAAACAACAACCTTAATGTGACAATGCAAGATTAGTAAATATATTTCTATTTTACCAACAAACCATCAATTTATCAAGTATACTTCAAGACAAGCATGATTTCAATCAAGTTTTACACTTAGATTAGCTCTCTCAAGTCAAACCTAAGTGAATAAATCATCTAAATGGAGGCCAATCACTTAAAAGCATTAAGCCAAGGTTGAAATCAACATGTATATATTTATCCACCAAAAGAGAGGAATATCCAAGTATTAATCTATACAAAAGGTCAAAAGAATCATAGAATGAAAGATTTAGTTACTTATGTCTAAATATAAAGAGATTCTAAACAAAGTTATTGACTATATATGAAGAAGTTAAGTGGAAAAGAGGAAAAAAGAGGAAGAACCAAGGTGAAAACCTCAAAATCTCTCGAGAAGAGCACCCAAACCTCGCAAAGTTGTCAAGATCTCTCTCTCAAGCTCTTCCTTTGTGTGCCCAATGTTCCACAATCCAAAGAATGTGTTTTTGGGCTCTTCCCTCTAAGGGTTACGTTTTTCTGCTTCTAAAAGCAAAACGAGTAGTTGTACTAACTGTACTTTTCACGAACTGGCTACGGCCAGTTTGTTTACTTGCCATGGCCAGTTACATACGCGGCAAGTTTGTCAACTTGCTGCATCCAGTTATACAGAGAGCAAACTTCTTGAGATTGTTTACTTGCCACGGCCAGTTGGTCAACTTACTGAAATTAGTTGTACATGTTCCTTCTCACTTTGCAATGCTTCACTTCCTTTATTTCTTTCCTTGTTTTTAGGTACTTATAGAGCTTCAAAACTTATTTCCATCAAAAGAGGAAGGATTTATCAATTCTCAATGATATAACAAGAATTTTGATTTTTGCTTAATACTTTGATATGCACATTTTCTTCTATACTTTTCATTACCTATGCATATTTTGAACCAAAAATAGGAAGAAAAAAAAAGATAGAAAATATGCTGGAATGTTGTTAATTTATAAGAGTTAACAACATTTACCTGGTGGTACTTTTTCTTACAAACTTTAGAGAGACAATATTATAAATATAACCCAGACTAGATGATCCCTCCTGTCCTTAATTAATACAGGAATCACATGACGATTCCTAATTTATGTATATTAAGAAAATGACTTGTTTATATATATAAAAAAAATGTGTTTTGATTTTCTTAAAATATATGCCCTTAATAATCATTAACATTGAAACTGCATCTTGATATCCGCGTACAATATTCAGTAATTTGAGGTGAAAATCATAAATTTGAGAGAAAAAGTGGATTGAGGTCTTAAAATTATAAGAAAAACAATCTTATAACTTAGAAATCATATAGTATTTAAAATTGGAGGGGTATATTATAAGAGACTTGAGCGGCAAGATTACAAAAAACAAACCAATAAGGCAGTGTGAGTCAGACTCCCACTCCATCGCCCCTTTTATTTAATACCAGTAATATAATTAAGCGAAGCTGATTATTATCATTATATATAAAGACAAATCATTATATATAAAGACAACTATTAAATAAATTCAATCCATGAGAAATAGGCAAAACCACGTTATTCATAAACAAACATGACATCCTGTCAAGATTTGTACGTACGTACGTACTTTATAACCTTGACATCATATACACGTTCTTTCATTATTTAATGGGAATCCTTATTCTTATAGATTGAACCCATCTAATTATATATATCTATGTATATTTATAACATTAGATAAAACATGATAATCATATATATATTGGAAATATTTAATAGGTGGGAGGGTGAGCAGGAGGAGGGCGAGGGCACACGCAAGGGCAGCATTTGCCTGGAGCTGGAGGAGGAGCACAACACACACATCTTGGACATCTGGGAATGGGAATTCCTGCAACCACACCAAATAATTAACGAAGCTAAAACATATACTCCATATTTTAATTGATGAGATGGTATTAAAATAAGGGAAAATGAATCTCCCAGTCCTTTTAATGAGAACCTCGATGTTTTTACTGTTAGATCTATAATATGAGGTAGAGTACACCTGGAAATATTTTGTCCCGATGCTCTCTGACTAAGCAAGTTTAACAGAAGTTTTCAGTTCACTCTCCTTCTCACCCCCATCTAGGCACAAACCACTGGAGAGGAAGAGAACCCATGTGGCATAAAAGACTCCGGCGACACTGATAGCAATCTCTCGCTATGTGGTCGACGTCGCCGCACTGATAGCAGCAAGAGCCGCTAGCTCCCAGCCGTTATGCCTATCCCTGCCTCTCCATGTTCCGCTAAAGCCTTAGCCCCAATCGCAACCACCGTAATTGTCTTTCTTGGATTGTAGAGGAGCTCCAGTGGGCCAGAAACGTCGAAAATTGATGAAGGATATCCTTCGGATATGTGGAAGATTGATGAACAAACAGACCTTCTCTTCCATTGTCGGGCTTGATAAAGCCAAAGGCTTTAAAATTGCTGAACCCCACTAGTTGACCTTTCCTTCGCCCTTAGAGTCGAATCCCAACAGTAAAGAGAGAGAACTTAGATTGGGGAATGGGCCGGAATAGCTTTATATATATGATTAGATCTCTAGTCCTGAAGTGAAGACGTTGGGAATGAAAGAGAGGGAGTCGGCGTCTCGTGAGGAGGACAGTGATGGGGTTGGGTAATGAGGAGCTTGCTTATTAGTCAGGGTGCATCAGGATTCAGGACAAATTATTCCCAGGTGTACGCTCCCTCATACCATTTAACCAAAAGACAGCTTGTAGATTTAAAAGGAAAAACTTCAAGGATCTCAAAAAGAAAACAAAAAGTCCAAGCACATGATTCAAAACTAGGGGAAAGTACAAGGATTAGGAGATTTATTTTCCCTTAAAATAATAATATAGGGATACATATAAATGAAAATATGATACAATTGATGGGAAAAAAAATAAATATAGGATTTACTTGGACGTGGCAGCAGCGTGGGAGCTGGTCCTCCCGGCCCCGGTGCTGGCACCGTTGCTGCTTCGCACAGCAAGGTGGTCGGAGACAAGATCATGGAAAAGATGAAAAGAGTCACCAAAGAAAGCTTCAAAGAGTTACTCGCCATTTTGTTGACAAACAAATGTTTGTCTTTAAAAGAAGGTATGTTAGGGATATTAATTTAATGGTAAGAATGTATGTAAGCATATATATGTATGTGTGTATTTATACTGGTTATGGCTCAAGTTCATGGCTTGGCGTTTGCCGTAATATTTGAATTTCAACGGTTGAAATTGTTGTTAGAGTTGTAGTTTTCAAATATAAATTAATACTTCTGGCTTCACGTATTCTTTTCATTCCCAATTCCGGACCTAACTATATATATTGATGTTCACTTCACATCAAACTTTCCTAATTTTTGTGATCAATCTATTCATAGATATTTACTTCCTCTAGTTTTAAGTTGGCTATTTGTAGTTAATATATCAATAAATTCTGACTTTTTTATTAAAAAAATTATCATTTAATGAATGAATTTTACTGTGTAAAGCTAAAGATGTCACAATAAATAGCGATATTACAGAAAATAAAATTTTAATATGAGAAATAAGAGACCATGAGGCTTCATATTTAGGAGCAAACCAAAACCAAAGGTGGTAACTATTAAATAATAGTGATAATAATTTTAAAATTATAATAAAGCATTATTTATATGTTCACAATTTTCCTAAAATATGGAGGAAAAAAAAACGGCCCCTATCAGAAATTGAAAATATCAATAGATTCAACAAAAACTAGCTTTAATTAATGCAGAGAAAGCCGGGAAGGCATCGTCTTCATGAAAAGCTCTTCGAATTCAAGCCACGTAGTCAACTTTGTGCTTTATGATTATATGCTAATCGATCAACTTTCATTTGAAATTCTGTCTTCATGAAGGCCCTAACGTAGTCCTCCCATAAAATAAAGGGAACGCACACCCATCACATTGTTTAACTTGAGGTTAGAACCTACAACTTCCAATTTTAATCAGATGTGGTTTGCGAATTGAACCACATGCTCTTAAGTCACTTGAAATAATCCTGTTCTTTACAACATGAAGGGCTTTCATAAAACAATGTTTTTATTTATTTTTTTTTTTTTTTTTTTGTTTTTTTTAGAAAAGGTAGATACTGTTGAATTGAAGCTATAGTCAAGATCGAACGTAATTCATAACCTTTCAAAAAAAAGTGTAGCTTATTTTTTACCACGTATTTTTTTGAGACGGAAATTTTCCGTGTGAAACTTTTAGCCACGGAATTTCGTGGGTAATTTCCCACAGAATTTTATCTGTGGGTAATTCCGTGGCTAATACGAAGTTTTTTTGTAGTGATATAGAAGAGCTTTCGTATCATTAAGCCACATGACCATTGGCCATGAATACATTTTAAAAGTCTTCTTTCTCAACGTCTTTTGGAGGCTTGAATAATCTTGATGGGTTGTCTCTGTCTTTCTAAAGTTGGCCTAATTCCATCATTGCACGACACTTACACATATTTTAATTTCCATAATTAAAGGCTTAATTTGCTCGAGATAGATTCCAATGAGATCCAGCAAACATAAACCATCTTTCGGGTATTTCATCAAAGACTTTTTATGCATAAATGCATAATTAAGTTTTCCAAATTGTAGCCAACAATATAGCTAGGTCGGCTTGAAAATGCACAGAATTGCCAGAAATAATTTATTTCCTTGCCCATCTTTGAAGGAATATAATGAGCATGTTGACACTAAGATTGAGTGAGTGATCGGGGTTTCAATCAAAGAAATTAAATATGGCAGCCTGACTAATAATTAGATGGACAAGCACTGACGGTTTGATCTATGAAGTAGTAATTGTTTAAATTTAGGTTGAGACTTGGGACTGGAAAAATTAATTGCATTTGCCAAGTGGGAATCCGATCCCTTGTCCATCTCAATTTTTTGCTTGATGAATGTTTTTCTTGAAATAAATTTTTTGATCCATTAACTTAATTTTCTTGCCTTCTGATCATTAGCCTAATAAGAAAGATATGTACATATATATATATATATATATATGTATGTGTGTGTATATATATTGTATTTTTTATTATTTTTAATATAGCAATCTATCATAAAATATTCATCCCACCAATTTTTTAAGATGGGCTAGTGGTTCTGTTGTAACATCCCAATTTTCGAAAGCGTTTTCACGGTATCTTGATCGAGTTGAGCATCGGAAGTAAATATTATTGAAAAGTAAGCTGATAAATATCATTTGTAATGTATGTGCTTTTAACGGCGTTACAATTTTTTTTTTCAAATGTCAATATCGTAAAGTACATGTCAATAGGACTTTCTCCGGCCGGTTCCTACATCTTTGCTTACCCTTGTCTTCGATCCTGTTTACTGCGGATCCCGAAGCTATGGTAAGAGCGAGGTTCAATACCCATTGAACCTCAGGTAACGGTTAACCTCATGTTCATGTACAGTTATGTATGACAGTTATCTCATGACATCACAGCTATATTCACATATAAAAAGCAATAACAACACAGCCACCGCATATGAATGTTATTACAGTCTGCACTATTCACCGGTGCCACGGTGTACATCCGTGCCCTCGGCGCTAGGAAAACTCAACGGCGTTATCATGACTATAACCCGTATAAAGCTGTATGTGTATGAACAATTCTTTTAAAAATAGAGTCACAGTTTATGAACATATCTATCACATATAGGTATACAGTAAACATCATAGTTAGTGTTACAGTACGCGTCCGTACCTTCGTCGGTGTTGTCGGTACGTTGACGGTTGGACGGTGATCACGTGTACCCTATAATGGTAATATCGTATTTATTAATTTACAAATAATATCCTAAGAGATATTTTGGCCACTAATGACTATTTTGCCCTTGCAACATTTATTTTTCACTTTATTCCTTCAAAATTCGTAGAGCAACGCTGGTAGAAATCTGGGCAGCATTTCGTCTAACTTTGAAAAATCATAATTAATTCTAGAAAAATCGAAATGAGGATCCGTAAAATTTCTTGGAATCCTTAGGATGTCTATTTTCAAGTAAAAATAATCACCTTTTCCCAGATTACACGAATCACTCCCAGGTTTTAAGTTTTGAACCTCTGCCCAGCATTTTTCCAGAAATTCGTAGCCTAACTTTGAGGATTTTTATCTCTCTGTAGAGAAATAATTTTGACATGTTCTTGACATATTTAAAAATCCCTATATGTCTAATTTAACCATGAATTTTCTCAGAATTTTTTGACCATATTTTCAATATGAAAATCTGGCGTTTTCATCACTGCCTCCAGAAATTCGAAACCGATGAAATTTCGCGTAACTTCGTTACTTTGATGATTTTCTTCCAGAAATTTTGCTATATGACCTCCCTCATCATTTTTTAGAAATAAAGCTAATTTTGACTATAAAAACATGTAAATAAAATTATCCTAGCATTTTTAAGATCTAAGCTACTTCTATCTAAGAATTTAAGAACTAGAACTTAAAGAACTTAAAGCTAGAGCTAGAGAACTTACCAAGAACTTTGCTACCCCTTCAAGAAGCTCCTCACTCTTACTCTCAACTCTCTATTTCAGATTTCTTTGCTTGCTTTGGTGTGGAGAATATGAAGACTCAAGCCCCCTATTTATAGCAAAAGGCTATGGCAATCTTGTAATTCTCTAACTTACACATCTCTCATGTTTTGCCATGGCTTTAAGTCTGAATTCTCCCTCCAGCTGAGCCAAAAACGTGGCCTACCTCCCCCCCATTCTTCCTCCTTTGATTTTTCACCAAAGCCTCTTGCCTTGGTGTCAAAATTGTCCCCATATGTCAAGCTTTTGGCCCCAAGAGTGCTTTGGTGGCTCTTTCTCCTTCATGCACTCTCCAAGCTTGCATTGGTGGCCTCTCCACCTTCATGCATTTCCCAACTTGGTGTTCTAATTCCCTAGTTACTCTAAGTATACTTGTAACTAGATGACTTTGGTGATTGGTTAGCAATTAAGCAAAATACTCTTAGGGTTTAGTCTTTAATTAGCTTAATCTTTGGTCATTAATCCTAAAATGGTGTTTTAGGTGTTATTAAATTTATTTGATTGGTTGCTAATCATGATCATTAATAATCATCTTTATGCTAATCCTAACCCCTTATTGGTCCTTGACCTTTAATTATCCTAATACATCTTTAATTGGTGACTATTAACATTAATTGTAAAGAATTACCTAAATATTCCATTAGTGTAATTTTAATTGCTCTTTAATTGTTGGTAATTGCCCCTTAATTGTCCCAAGTGTTTTGATAATTCTTTTTGGCTTTTATGACTTAAATATGAACTTGGTATTAATTTAATCTCTTGAAAATTATAAAAATTGGTGTTTAAGCCCCTTTGATTAATTGTGAAGTCTTGCACAATTTATTTAATTTGGTGAAGATTTAGTTGGTCTTTAATTGCCATTGATTTCTCTAAATTTACTTAAGTATTTTCATAACACTTTCTTGCACTTTTAAATTCCACATGAACCATGGTTTAATATGGTATTTATTATATTTTATGATATCTTATGATGCCTAACAAAATTTAGAAGATTAAATTATTGGTCACCTTAATCCTAAAGAAAAATTATCTAGAAAATAGGATAAACTTATCACAAAATTTGAGACCACATATTCACCTATTTTAAATAGGTTTTAACTATCAAAATATTGTATTCAAGATAAATGAGAATTTTGGGTATTACATCGTAATACCTCAAAATTCATATGCCTTTTGAATATTATAGTTTGGCCAAATAATACCCATTTAAAATAGGAAAGTATGTTGTCTCTAATTTTAGTAATTTATTTGTTTATTTTCCTTGGAATTTAAAGAGGCAAAAATCCAATTTTATTTTAGGGACCATAAGTTGCCCTATGATTATTAAAATAATGCATGGTGCATAAATGACCAAAGTAAATCCAAAAGTTGTGAGGAAATAATTAATCCAATTAAAGAAAATTGCCAACAATTAGTAGATAATTAAATCTACATTAATTGAATTAATTTCATAAACTTTCATAATTAATTTGATAAAGCTAAATCCAAAGGCCTTAATTAAGTCTCATAAAGCCAAATCCTTGTGAAATTGAATTGGCCAATGATAAACCAAGAAAATGTTCTTAATCCTTATGAAATTAATTGGACCAATAAGAGATTAACAAAAATTAAAGGTTTGGATTAAATCTAGTAAAGTTAAATCCTAAGGCTTAAATTAACTCTCATAAAGCATAATCCTTGTGAACCAAAAATCAAGCAATTAGAGGATTTCCTCTTTGATTATGTGAAATAAATGAAAAACAAGTGAAATAGTAAATGGGGAGGGAATACACGGTTCATGTGGCTGGTTCATGTGGCTTGTAATGAAGGTGGAAAGTTGTTTAATATAAAAATAGAGCACATGGAAGCAATTAATTCATGAAGACTTTTGGGGCAAAAAAAAATTTAAAGCAAATTTGATAAAGTTTGAAATCCTAGAGTAAATTGGATAATGATTTGAAATCTAGTAAATATCGATGTACACAAGAAAAAAACTCAAAACAACAAATAAAGTGAGAATTTATACAAATTTAAATAGTTGTGAAGAAGTAGGAACCTTGGAGAAAATATAAGGACTTATCTTGAACCCACATAATTTAACCTCGAAAGTAAGCCTGGTAAATGCTATTTTTGCAAACGTTGAAGAATAAGCTTAGTACAACCAGGGGGAATCTAATTAAACCATAATTCTGGATATCCAACTACTAATCAAAAAGCATACTCGGAATTCAAAAGTATTGGTAATTGATCAAGCAACCAAAAATAGATTTCATTAAAGTAAATTAATTCTCAAAAAGCAAAACTTAGAGATTAAGTTAGGGTTTTCTAATCACATGGATGGATGAGATTAAAACTTCTTTACTAAGTTTAGATCCAAGGGTTCATACACAAGAAGAGTTAAGTTTGAAATATTTACCAAGGTGCCATAGCCTTTTGCTATAAATAGGGGCTTTGGTCTTCATTATTCTTCACCAATTCACAAAGGTATTAACCATATTTGAGAGAGTAAGGAAGAGGGTGAAGAGCTTCTTGAACTCAGCAAGGTTCTTGGTAAGTTATCTAGCTCTAGCTTTAAGTTCTTTAAGTTTTAGATCTTAAATTCATAGTTAGAAGTAGCTTTGATTTTAAATATGCTAGAGTAATTTTAATATCATGTTTTTATAGTCAAAAATAGTGATATTTCAAAAATTAGATGAGCCACTTGGTATAGCAAAATTTCTGGAAAACTATGAGCAAAGTAGCGAAGCTCGGTGAAAATTCATCGGGTAGGAATTTCTGAAATCAGTGATAAAAATGCCAATATTTCATGTTGAAACTAAATTCACAAAATTCTGGGAAAATTCAAGGTTATATTAGACATATAGGGATTTTCAAATATGCCAATAACATGTTAAAATGAGTTTTTTACAGTGAGATAAAAATTCTCAAAGTTGGGCTACGAATTTCTGGAAAAATTCTGGGCAGAGGCTCAAAACTTTAAAACTGGGAGTGACTCGTGTAATCTGGGAACAATTGAGTATTTTTAATTACAAATAGACATCCTAAGGAGTTCAAGGAATTTTACAGATCCTCATTTCAATTTTTGTAGATTTAATTATGATTTTTCAAAGTTACCGAAAAATCTGACCAGAAAATACTGCACTGCGTTTTTAAATAAATGTAAGGGCAAAATTGTAAATAACAAACCCACCAAGGGTAGAGAGGTAAATAGAGGTGAAAATATCCCTTAGGATATTATTCTAAGTACTATGGTGATATGTTAGGATATCCGGGATGTCCGGAGCTGGGTTCAAAGGTCGGGCATGTGGCCATTACACGGTGAAAGGTACGTCACAGCGTCGTAACACTAGCTCGATGCTTATTGTATGATTATATATGATTGTTGTGTTCATCAACTAAGACTTACATACGTGGTTATGTGACATACGAGGTTATGTTCTAACTATTGCTGTAGCATACGTGGTTATGTTACATATGCTGTTATTATCTTACATACATGGTTATGTATTTCTAATCATACATCTGTTATGGGCTTTTGTATTGATTAATGTTGTAATGTCATGAATATCTGTCATACATAAATTGTTACATAAGCATGAGGTTAACCGTTACCTGAGGTTCAATGGGTATTGAACCTCAGCTCTTACTATAGCTTCAGGATCTGGACTGAACGGGATCGAGGACAAGGGTAAGCAGCAGGCATAGGGACTGGCTGGAGAAAGTTCTTTTGATATGTACTTAACGTTGTAGTCATTCAAAAATTTTGTATCACTATGGAAGCAAACATATACAATACAGTGGATGTTTATCAGTTACTCTTCAATTTAAATACTTCCGATGCTCTACTCGATCAAATATTTCCAAAAAAAAAAAAAAAAAAACGCTTCCGAAAATTGGGATGTTACAGGTTCCATTCTGCCAAATTGACATAGACATAGAGTAGAGTATATAGATGGACCAAAATCCTCTAAAATTCCGTCTAAATTTTCTTAATCGAAACCACTTAACAAATAATGACGTGACTCTATATTTTCCTAAAAAATTAAAAAATTTCAGGCAAACGTGTATACTTGGTTCTCTAACTTTTTACAATATCTCAGTTTGGTATGTTAAATTGTTAACTTTAAAAAGTGTATAATCTTTTTAGTCCTTTAACTCAAACACCGTTTGTGACATCCCAAAATTTGGAACTTGAGAATTAAATATGATTTGGGATTAATTATGGGAAATTTTGCCTTAATAAAGTTTAGAATTTATTTAAGGAATTAAAGGCATATTTTCCGTGAATTAAGAACAATATTTTAGCTCTTAAGAAATTATTAGAGAAAAGAATAAATCCAAAGAAAACATAATAGGCTGAAAGGAATTGATGAATGGAGGGGTATTATGGAATATGGATGTTTGTGTGCGTGCTTTGAAAACTGAATGTGAGAGGGATGGTTGAAGATTCTATGATTGTGTTGGAGTATTAAGGGAATTGTTTGGCAGATTGAGTGTAGGCTTAGGTGTTAAGCATCATGGGTCAAAGGTGTGCTTTGTTTGTATGGTTCAAAAACACACACACTCTAATAAGCCCAATTGCTCCTCAGATGATACACCACACAAACAGCTGATTATATATACGTGCTTATTTGCCTTTGTTTTTAATGATTGACAGCTAATCCTTCATTACTCAACCTCCGCCACGTATGCACACTCCATCTTTAGTTTTTTTTTTTTTCTCCAATCTGGCTTAAACACACACATATGACCCCTTTCGTTCCATGACCTCCCTCTCCCTCCACGGCAAACTCTCTCTCCTTCCTTCCACTTCCCTTTTCTTCACCGGACGCCTCCACGACGCCACTCACCCCCTCCCTCTGAACATTTATTCCAGCCACTCACCTCTCCACTCCATACCATTCTTGCCGTTAGTTCAGAAGGAAGCCAAGGGAAAACTGAGAATCTGAGATGAGACGCGAGGGAGAGAGATGGTGAGATCAATCTAGAAAAGAAGGAAGAGACCTATGATTGTTGCATGCAAGGACATTTCTGAGACTGGGTGAGTTCTCTTAACTGATTTCCATATGGGTTTTTGAAGAAGCTGAAGGTTAGAGAGAGAATGAGCTTATATCAATGTTTTGAGGTTTGCATGTCTACTTTTAGAGGAGTTTTGATCATCTTTGATTCTGGAAACAAGTTTTTAAACTATGCATGTTAGATATAAGCACCTGGTGTATGATTTCTGGAAGTATTGAGTTGATATCTGAAATTGCATGTGTTATCTTACACCACTCCTCTTGAGTCCGAAAATGGAGCCTCTTGGGTCTAACGGTTTTGTAATTTATAGGTTGAATTTTTCTCTGAAATTTTTACAGGAGACAATAAACTTCTTAAGGTTTAAAATAAGCTTTGGTTCACCTAAAACGGAGGTCTACAACTCCAGTTATGATTTTTCAAAGTTGTGCTAAGAAAACTGGAAATTCTGGTATGCTTCAGGAACAGCAAAATGGCGTTGGATTTCGGGATGACTAAAAAAAAAGATTAAAATGTGAATTTTTCCAGTTAAATAATAGACTCATAGAGGTTTAATTTTATAGGTAATTCGTCGAAATCTAATAAGTATTGAAGGAGTTATGGTTTCTCAAAGTTTGGTCATAAAATCTGAAGAATTTCTGGACATTGTTTATGTTTGGAATTTTGGAAATTTTTCTCAGCCATAAATCAACTTGGTGACTTTGGTTTAAGTAGACTTATCAAGGTTTAAGTAGAAATTGGAATCACTCCATTAGGAGTTATATCGGTCGAGTTATGAATTTTCCAAATTCTCAGAAAAGAAGCCTGAATTTTTGATAAGTCTTAAAAAGTCATATAAGTTGTTAATTATGTTAAACCTTTAAAGTAAGGGTTTCTTTGGATAAAATGCAAGATGAAATGGCTGAGATGATAATTATCCATAGTGTATAGTATCTAATTAAATAAGTCTCAGTGTGTATACATCCCTAGTCGTAAGGATATAAAAAGACAAGTATTTTTGGGATGGGTCTAGAGAAGTTGACTTTATAATTATGTTTGGATTGGTTAATGACCCATCACTATATGAATGTTAATTATAGGACCTGAGAATTGCCCGTGCCTGAAGGATAAGTGTAGTGATAGGAAACCGGTGGAAGGGGTTTTGTCGGTAAGACCAACAGGTAGTAACTTTAATCTCACATTCTTTGCATAGCTATATATGTTTGTTTATGCCATATCTGTATGTCCCGCCTATATGGCCAGCACCACTCATGGCTCGATTGAGCGGAAGGGCCGACCATGGGGCTAACTTCCCGGTGGCTAGGCAGGGCCTAGTGCATTCATTGAATTGGTATTGAATTGCCAAAATGAATTTCCTTGCACAAAGGTATTTGAAATCTTTGAATAAACACTTGTATTACAAGCTGCATTATACTTGGTATGTAATACTTGTTGTTTGAATTTGAACTTGAACTTGAATTTGAATGCTTTATATGCTATGTGGACTACTGTTTGGTGAATTTACATATATTGCATATGCGAGAATTTGAGATTAACCTGTTACTCTGGGATTCATTTATTTGAATCTCAGAGCCTTCCTTAAATTCAGGACGTGGGCAGGCTAGTAAGCAAGGAGGGAGAGACAAGGGCATTATAATTGCTTGATTTTGAGAAGAAGGTGGTGAAGAGGAAGCAGATGAAACATTTAGTTTCATTTTTGTCTTTGGATTCTACTGTTTCCTCATGACTTAGATGTTATTTTCTGATAGCCGTATGTGGCTACTGGGGATGTATATATTAATTAAATACATGCTATCGTAGAAGTAGTTAAGACTTTTATATATATATATATATATATATATGTATATATATGTTGCTAACAATTTCTGCAGGTATGGGCATGTATATAACAAGCCCAAACTATGGCGAATGTTTTGGTAGAGCCTAGATTAATTGGAGAAATAAGGAGGAACTCTGATGAATCATGATAAGGTTTTAAGTATGATGCAATTTTTAATGACAAGTTTGAACCACGATAATATTTTTTAAAAAGTTTTAAATGTTTTGAGAAAAGCCCAAATTGAATTTCTTTATTATTTTGAAATTTCTTTTTAAAGAAGGGCTTTCCTTGCAAGTACCAAAACTAGCCAGTGGTTTCAGTTTTCATTAAATATTACATCTTTACGTAATAGGTGAAGATGCCACTCTGATCTGGGCTCAGAATAGTGGGGTGTTACACCGTTAGTATTAAATGATGATTTTTTGTAATATTCATCATTAATTTGAAAGTTAAGCTTTATATATTAGCATTTCACTATATTTTGTCAACATCAAAAGTTCAATGCGAATAATTTTATTAATAGCCGTTAAGGATAAATGAGTGAAAATACATTTTTTAAAAATGGGTTAAGGTCCATTTTTGCCGCGGAAGTACACGCCAAAGACCAATTTTACCCTAAAAGTTTTTCTTGGAGCAATGTTGCCCTGGAAGTAGGAAAACGTAGCAATGTTGCCCCTCCATTAACTGCCCTAACGGTCAAACATTAGTTGACCTAATTATGCTGACATGGATTGTCCACATGGCATCTTTCTCACGTTTTTTGGGTTAAATAGCAAATTTGCCCCAGAAGTACACGCCAGGGAGCAATGTTGCCCTGGAAGTTTTGTTTTGTTTCAATGTTACGCTGGAAGTCTAAAAACATAGCAATGTTGCCCCCTTCATTAATAACCCCAAAATTGCTCCTGAGTGTATACTTCCAGGGCAAAATTGCTACTTAAAAAAGTGAGAAAGATACCACGAGGACAATCCATGTTAGCATAATTAGGTCAACTAACATTTGACCGTTAGGGCAGTTAACGGAGGGGCAACATTGCTATGTTTTTGTACTTCCAGGGCAACATTGCTCCAAGAAAAACTTTCAGGGCAAAATTGGTCCTTGATATGTATTTCCGGGACAAAAATGGACCTAAACCCTTTAAAAATTAAGGGGTTGACCTGACATTATATAAAGTTAAAAATTAAAAGACTATATTGAAACCTTGTATAGAGTTAAATGTATACTTTTTTTTTTTTTGGCTTAAAGTTAAGGGACTAAATTGCGACCATAAAAACTATCATGCTCAATAAGTCAACAAGCGTTAACAATTTAACAAACATTTTCCTTGCACAACGTTTTTGCTCCCAATGGCCATGTCCACCATTATAGGGTCTTTTGCACGACATAACATAGCTACATCCCCTCAATGTCGAGGCTACCCCTCCCTCAGCCGCCTCATTCCTGTTACACCTCTACTAGCCTCGCCCTTTCAGGTGGCGGGTTAAAGGGATTCCTTTTACTTATTACCTTTCCTTAGTTAATTATCTCATATTAATATGCATCGGAGCATTACGCAACAGAGCATATGATCGGTTTGGACGAATATGTAATACTATTAAAAGTGTGAGAATCATAAGTAAATAGTCTCCGTAGGGTTAGGGTATGGTAATCCAAAGTAAGTACCGGAGAGTAAGTAAAAATATACAATCATCCAAAATATAAAATACAAAAAAAGCGATAGGGCAACCCCTATTTCTTCCATCCCAAGCTCCATGCTCTCACCTCTTTTCTCCAAATCAACTCAGCCGGAAACACCTGTATCTCTAGCACGGTCTGGAGTTCAAGATTGAACCCAAGAGTAATTGTTAAACTCATGTACAATATGTATGCAGTGCATGTATGCAATTCACAATTAGGAAAAATATAACATCAACAATGGTAAACATACCACATGCATTCAAAATACACAATCACTCTGGCCAGCCTATAAACATAAACTTCATTTTCTCAGCGTTAGGAAAACAATTATAGCCAGGGACTTAAATCCTAACTACATTGAATGCATCATAGGCTCAGTAGAAACCCAAAGACACACAATCTACTAGGCCTTATGGTAGCAACTCAAGGACACACAGTCCACTAGGCCTTACGGTAGCGACCCATGGACACACAGTCTGCTAGGCCCTACAGCCCAAATGCATGTGCTACTCACGAGACATGTTCCACAATCGTGCCACAACAAACATATAAGGTAATATAGAGTATGCAAATAAATAGTTACAACCTGGCACTTGTCCAAAATTTATAAAAATGTTCCCAGTGCTTGTAAATTACTCCGGACACGTGTTGACACTAAATAAAGCAAATATATATCATTTTAATCATTTATATAAACTTTCCTCTTTAATTCATGTGAAGTTCACCATTTTTCCAAAAATTCCAGAAAATATGCCTTAACTTCAAAAATTCATAATTAATTCTAGAAATATCATTTTGCTTCCAGTGGCCATTTAACCATTGACATGTCTAGTTTTTATTTAAATAAAACATAAAAAAATTCCAGAGGCTACAAAAATTCGCAGGATTTTTCGGTGTAAAAACTTTACTCGTTGGTCAGAGGCAAAATCCAGGTTTATGGGCTATTTTCAAAAATTTATTTATCTTAGTAGGAATCTCAAAAAATTACAAAATTATATACCAAATTGAAGCCCCAGATATCTACTTTACGAAAAATTATAAAATTTCATGGCTATTGGACATAGTTTACTATTTTTAAACCATTTACCAAGCATGACTACCCAGAACCCACAAAGACTGGCAGATTCTCTTTTATTTGCAATTTAGGGTTTTTGAGTTCTAAAATCATGTTTACTACTTGGACCCATACAAAATTTTGCCCTGGACACTTTGGTACCATAAAAAACTAAAAAACACAACATATTTTCATGTATATAGCCTTGCATGAAAATCACACCACAATCGTATTTATTATTCTAGGTTCGTATTCTTTCCGTTTCTTGGCTTAATCTTTCCTTTGGCGCTATAATCTTGACTTTAATCACTTGATAACCTCTTTTAAATGTTTAGGCAGAGTCTTCCCCTATGATAAACATTATTTCTTTATTCATCCATTTTTATAAAAATTACTCAAAATCCCAAAACACAAACCACAACAAGTTAAGCTAGTGACTTACTCTTCTTGTGACTTGGTTGCTCTTGAACATCTTCTTCTTTGTACCTTCTAATGGGTTCAGCCTAGGCTCCATCAACACCATACAAAATTATTTATGAGGATCTTGAGGTTATTTATGAAGGTTAAAAGAAGATAGAAGGCTATTTTGGCCTAACTTGAATATACTTACCTTAATCTTCAATGAACAAGCTTTCTCTTTCATTAAGTCTATGAGGTTTCTTTGCACTTTTTCCTCTCTCTTGAGCATGACTTGGGGCAGCAGAATGAGGGTCAAGGTGTCTTTAAATTATAACCTAATACCATGCAAAATACTTGTACAAGTTATTGTCATTGGTCCATGGTTTGTCCTAGGGTTAATAGCTTGTCTTTCTTTCCTTTTCTCCAAGTTTTACCGACTTTTCTTCCCTTCTTAATGGCTAACGAAATCTGCTTCATTTTGGTCATATTTTTTTATTTATCTCATGTGTCCTTCATGTGTCTTTTGGTTCAAGTTTCAATTTAATTCCTAGTACTAGTTATTTAGCTTCAAACTCAAGTCTCTTGACCTTTCACTTCTTATCATTAATGCATGACTTAATGTTTCATCTTCCCTTGTCCGTATGGCTCACGGTTTTTGGGCTGAAAAGGGGGTCAATTTTTGTCTCATTTTACTTCACATTGAAGCCTCTATTCGGTCCTTTATTGGTCTCTTCTCATTGGCTACTTTTCCCTGAGCCTTTGACTCTTGGTTTTAGCTTTCCCATTGCTTAAATCAACTACTCCTTCCTCTCATTCTTGGCTGGTGAAATTAGTGACTTGGAGGGCAAGAAGATTTAACTTTTCATGGCTCTTAATTACTTTAAACCACTCTTGTACTTTGCCTTCTCAAAAGTCCAATTTAATTCCCCAAGTTGCCACTTGTCCTCCTAGGTTTAATTCCCTTGACTTTGTATTTAACATGTGAATTTTGTATTGATGCCTTGCTTCCTCTTCTTGTGGCCGGCGCCTCCAAGGCTTGTGGGGAAAGATTTTGTTTTCAAATGCCTTATTGGTCTCTTGTTCAATAAGCCCTCTTACATCATTTTGATGATGTAAGCTTAGTTGGCTTCATGCTTAAGTTAAAGTTCCATTGTCATTGATTTTCATTTGACTTCTAACTATCCTTTTTTTATAGAAATATTTCTTGTCTCCTCTTCCTTTATGTTGGGCGAAATTCCTAAGCAAATGGAACAAAAATATTTCCCTTTAATTCCTTTGTGACTTACGTCCACTTAGTCCTTGTCAGATAGATTCTATGTGTCATACTTTTCAATTTCCATTTCCATCTCCTTTTTACTATGGTTGGGGCAAAATTTTGGCCTTTTTAAAGGTCCCTTAATTTATTCTCTGATGTCCCTTAGGCTGTAACATCCGTCCTAAATGGACCTTTATTTATCAGAGTTATAATGCACAGGCTTCAAAGTAATTTGGACAACTTATTTACGAAATAAAACTTTCATAAAATAACTTAGTTTGGAAATATGATGATAAATTTTTCGCGATTCAAATCTATCCCATAGTGGAAAATTTTTTTTGATACAATGAAAACGAACAAAGAAAAGACAAGCAAAACGAAGAATAAACAAGAGGGACTAAGGTCGCAGCCCCCTCCTAGAATGAGCTACTCCCATCCCATCAGCTAGAAGCAAATGATAAATTCCAGTAGGAGGGTCAGAGAAATGAGCTTCATCTGGGATCTCCACGTGAGATAGGACTAGGTTAGCCAACCAATCCGCACATTGGTTCCCTCCCCGTAAATATGACAAAAACGTATAACCCATAGCCGTCGAGTAATTGTTCGTATCCTAGCCATCAAATGGGACTCAAGAACTGCACGACCTTTTTTGGAAAGTAATGTAATGACTGTTTGACAATCACTTTCAACCACTACATGCCTCCAACTCTGCTACCAACGCCGAACACCTTCCAAGTCGTGCAAAGAAACCACCCAGCCATTTACCAGAATAATCCCGCATCAAACCCCCGCATGCCGCCACCTGTAATGGGCCTTTTGATGTCCCATCGAGTTGAGTTTCACAAATGGAGCTTCAGGGAAGATCCAACGAACAGTAGTAGGATATTGTCCTATAGTGCTAATCCCTACTTCAACAGTTGCCATTTTAATACCCTCCAAAAATTTAAAGATGGGCTTGGAGCTATATCTAACACCCTCAACCAGTGAGTTATGGATGGAAGCATTCCTCCATTTCCAAATGAACCAGCAGGAAACAATGAATAAAGCATGCCATTGATATCCACCACCTCCTAATTCATCACACATCCAATTTTCCATAGTGGAAAATTAATACATTGATCCTAAAATAGAAAAAAGATAAATGTTACAATACAGTCCATCTACTCATATATATTTTTCGAAAAGGTTACTTTTTGTTGTAACTCTTACAGTTGCATCTTTCCTCTTGATCCCGATCCACTACCTGTTTCTTTCATGTGGTCTGGAGTTCAAATAAATGAACTCCAAGGGTAAAAGTTAATCTTATATTCAAGTATGAAGTATAAATGAAAACATATATAGTTTAGCATAGACTAAGTCACAGTAAACAAGTTGCACCGTAACCACAGTTAACGGCCAACGACCGCAGCCCTTTAGGACATGCAGTCCTATGGGACACGCAGCCCCAAATCCATAGCTAGGAAATAAATATGTAAATCATCTAGCAAATATGATCAGTCATAAATAAATACTTATATATAGGCTAATGACATAACAGTTACCCCACCTCAAGCTTGAATCCCTAACTTTGTCCGAAGGTGTTGGGATCAATAGAGGTGTCAGAGTATGCCTATAAATATTTATCATTGTCATTAGTCATTTCTTGCGTCGCAAAGTAGCTAACTATGCGAATTATTTTTAGAGTATAAAAAGTGGTTATTAACCCCTAAAATTCCCTTATTAATAGTACCCTTTTTATTTATTATTAATTAATATCTCCCTTTATTATTTATTCCCTTTTTACTAATAATAATAACAATATTTACTTATTTATTTTACTATTTATTGGTATTTCTCTATACTTATTTTAAACTCTCAGAGGCTATCCTAAGACTTTAAATTAGGAGTTCAAAAAAATACCAATCGTCATATAAACTATGCATTACATTTAATGTTTCTCAGGGTTTTCCAAAGTATCTATCTATATATATATATATATATATATTAATCAGCTTCCTTTTATTTTGTTTCCTAAGGTTAATGTGTAGCATTTTATATATAAATACACACACATACATTGTAGGCCCTTTTCCATATGCAACAATATATATGTATATACATATATATTATGCGTGTGTATATATGTATATATGTATATACATATATATGTATATATATAGATATATACACACACACATATATATATATCAGTAAAGCTTAATTTTCATGTACTGCCTGCACTTATATACATATGAGACCTCTTTTTCTATTACCTTCATGCACAGCGTGGTGTGTGTATATATATATATATATAAAAGCAAGTTTTCAATTTGAAAATATCATTTACATAACACTAGTTTTCTGCTCTCTTTTTAAGTTGCAACATGAATTGTGTATATATATATACACACACTTAGTAATATACTTTCTTTTCAAAGGCAGCGTTATATGCGCGCGCGCGCGCACACACCACACATATATATATATATATGTATGTATGTATGTATATTAGACTACCTGTTTCTTGTAAGAGAAGCATGCACTAGTGCAAAAAAAGGCTTTTAAGACCGGACAAAAGAGGGGTCGTAAGACCGGATATGCGACCGGTCTTGTTCCAGCCGGTATTAAAAGTCTACCATTTAAGACCGGACTCGAACCGGTCTTAAAGAAACTCTTTTAAGACCAGACATTTAAAAACTTGGGTCTTAAAAAGTTGTACTAAATGAAGCCGAAATATTTTTTGTTCGATCCTAATGCTCAACTTTTAAGACCGGCCAAAAAATAGGCCGCTCTTAAAAGATCGTAATTATAAGACCGGACAAGACACATACGGTCTGAAAAATAGCGGCTTCTAAGACCACACGACTAATTACACACGGTCTTAAAGGACTGACTTTCAAGAGTGGATGATAAAAACATCCGGTCTTAAAGATTTTGATTTAAGACCGGACGTCTAAATATACCGGTCTTAAAAGACCAACTTTTAAGACCGGGTTTAATATCAAAACTCAAAAGTCGTCCTGACCTTTAAGACCGGTCATATAATTACATCCGGTCTTAACAAGTGAACATTTAAGACCGGCTTATTATTTTCGGTCTAAATTTTCCCGAATTTTTCCCTCATTGTTCTTCCCGATTATATATATACACAAATCCACCACCCAATCCAGTAGCATAAAATTCGATACTTTAAGCTACAAGCTATGAACAATTATTTGAATAAATTGAATTGGAAAAAGAATACAAATATTATTCACCATGAGCTATTTGGCCTCTTAATTAATGATTACTATGACTACAACACCTAAATTAATTCATACAATAAGATAACTTACTTACAAATACAATAAGTTACAAGTACAACATACATGCGCCCAAAATAATATTCACCATGCCTTTATCCGATTCCCCCACCCAACAACATAACATCCTCTTATATAACATGCCCCTTTGGATCGGATCCCGCCACAAAAATAAAACAAGAACAAAATTCATAGTCGTGACATTAACTATGAACATAGATAGAAGGAATATAATATATATAGTTAAAGCCTTAAAGTCTTCAAAGAAATCTGCATATGAATATTACCTTATGAATTGACTCTTTTATAAAGTGATATCTTCCCATATCCCTTCTTGATGATCACTTCTTATGCCGGGTTCATTATCCGCTTCATCTTCTTCGTTCATGTCGGTAGACCCCTTGAAAAAGGAGTACTCTCGGGAATACCATAATTTGAATTCATTTCCTCATCAATATCAATGACCCTCTTTCCTTGGAGAGCTCCGAGACCACATTTTATTTTCTTGATCGGTGATATAGAACACTTGTTTTGCCTGGTCCGCCATAATAAAAGGTTCATCTCCAAAACTTCTACCATTGACATCGACTAATGTAAATCCTAGCCGATCGATCCGAACACCATTATTGACATTAACCCACTTGCATTTGAAAATGGGAAATCTAATTTTCACATAGTCCACCTCCCAAATCTCTTCAATAACCCCATAATATGGCATGACTCGCCAATAAAGGGCTCTTGTCTTTCGAACCGGAGAAGTGCATAGATTCAGCCTCTAACATAACACCACTTTGTTTCGGGATCGTGCTCGTATCATCTAGGGACTTCGTGTAAAATGTATAACCATTGATCACATACGAATTCCAACTTATGACATCAACCTCGGGACCGCTTTGCTAACCATTTGATTGTATCGAAACACATTCCTCTCCCTCGACCTTTTGTTTGAACCATTTTGCAAAAGTTCGTTATGCTCCCTAATCAACCTTTGTTCGGTCATTTGATGATTTTCTTTCCTTACAACCGCTTTATGTGCAGCTATGCGGCTTGAACTTCATCGACGTTATTCAAGATGTATAAGTGGACTTGTGACAATTCATCGGGATCCACACTCTTTACGGAAGCCCCTCGTCTACCCCCATCGGCATGTCGACGTTTTGGAAGCCCAATATGTCTTACTTTGGCCAAATAATCTTGACAAAATTCCATGGCTTCTTCAAAACATATTTCTCGAACAATCGATGCTTTTGGCTGGTATGCATTCTTCACGTACCCTTTTAGGAATTTCATAGATCTTTCAATTGGGTACATCCACCGTAAATGGATAGGGCCGCACATCTTTATCTCCCTCACTAGATGAACAATTAGATGAACCATGATGTCAAAAAATGTAGGAACAAAAAGCTTCTCAAGGTGGCACAAGATAAGATATCCTTCATTCTCCAATTCATCCAACTTTTCAATCTCAAAAACTTTACTACAAAGCACATTGAAGAAGACACAAAGTCTAGTCAAAACGACCCGAAGATAATATTCGGCGATGCCTCGAATAGCTATTGGGAGTAGCTGTTGCATCAAGACATGACAATCATGAGACTTTTGGCCTACTAATTTCAAGTCCTTCATCGATACAAGCCTCTTAAAATTTGAAGAATACCCCGTGGGAACTTTTGTGCCATGTAAACACTCACAAAAACTTCGTTTCTCATCCTTAGACAAAGTATAAGAAGCCGGGGGACAATAAGTTCTCTTCTTCGCGTATTCCCATTGCTGTTAGATCCAATCTTGCCTTCACACCATCCTTGGAACTACCTTGTATGTTGAGAAGCGTGCTGACAATACTATCACATACGTTTTTCTCCACATGCATGACATCAATATCGTGTCTCACATCAAGATTGCGCCAATATGGAAGATCGAAGAATACAGATCTCTTTTTCCATATATTTGTTTCTTTTCTACACTTTGCAGCCTTACCGAATATGACATTGATATTTTTCACCTTTTCATAAACTTGCTCCCCAGTCAATGCCACCGGAGCATCTCCATACTCTTGGCCACCAAAAAAGGCTTTTTTCAATCGACGATATGGGTGGCCCCATCTAAGAAATCTCCTATGTCCAAGATAAACCGTCTTTCTTCCATGTTGAAGTTGATGGTAGCGTGTGCCTTCTTCACAAACCGGACATGCTTTATGGCCTTTTACACTATACCCCGACAAGTTCCCATATCCGGGAAGTCGTTTATAGTACAAAATATCATGGCTCGCATTTTAAACACCTCCTTCTTGAAAGAGTCAAAAACATCAACACCTTCTCGCCTACAACTCCTTCAAGTCTTCGATCAAGGGTGAAGGTAAACATCAATGTCATTTCGGGTTGTTTCGGTCCCGAAATCAACATAGACAAGCATGATGTACTTTCGTTTCATGCATAACATTGGAGATAAGTTGTAAATAATCGTAGTACAGGCCATGAACTATGTATGCTGCTAAGGCTTCCATATGGATTCATGCCATCCGTGCTAAGGGCAAGCCTAAGGTTCCTAGGTTCTTCGCCGAAGTTCGAAATAATTGATCGATTTTCTTCCATTGAGAAGAATCGGCCGGATGTCGAAGCTTTCCATCGAAATCCTCTCATCGCATGCCACCTCAAATTTTTTGCATCATTTTCATTCGCAAACAACCGCTTGAACCTTGGTATGATTGGAAGATACCACAACACTTTTGCAGGCCCCTTATTTGACTTGTACCTTGGGGTTTCACATTTCGGACAATTCGCTCCTCTTCAAACTCTTTTCTATACAATACACAATCATTCGGGCATGCATGGATCTTTTTGTACTCCATCCCCAGTGGACAAAGTATTTTCTTAGCATCATAGTATCGATGCGGCAACACATTATCATCCGGAAGCATGTCCTTAAAAGCCTCAAGCATTTCGAAAAACTCTTGTCGCTCCATCCATGACGTGCCTTCAAGCTTACCAATTTCAATACAGCATTCAACAATTGGTATTTTTTACACCCACGGTATAGAGGGTCTCGCATCACCGCACATATTACCATATGCATGTGATTGATGAAAAACCTCTTCTCCTACATCACGGATAATGTCCTCTATGTGATCATCCATATCCGTGTCATTATCATCAAAGGCCACTTCCCTATGTTGAGACCCACTTGGTATTTTTTCACCATGCCATACCCATACCGTATAAGTCTTACAAATTCCTTCACAAATTAAATGTGTGTGTATAACTTCAGGACTTAGTCGCCTCTCATTCAAACATTTTACACAAGGGCAATAAAACTTCCCACCCTCGCATGGGCATTTTGTTTAGCAAATTTTATAAAGTCCCTCACCCCATTTCGATATTCAACACTCGTCCGTTTAGCATTTATCCAACTATGATCCATAGTAGAATTCCTATATATATAGACGGAAAGATTTAACATACATATATATGCTCAAATGTCGATTATGTCTTTTGTTTTCTTTTTTTTTTCCGGATAAACTTGCTCATTAAATGCAGAACGAAGAATCACTTTTGGTCATAAATGTATCGCAGTGAATCCAAGAACCAAAATGGACACAAGAAAATTGTTCGAAAAATTAACTAAATTTATTTATTGAATTTTACATTGCCTATGTATATTTACAAATGAATTGTTCAAAAAAATAAACAAATTTAGAAGATCGATTATTGTTGCTACGAATATACTTACAAATGAATTTAGGACATTAATTGTTGTCATTTTTCTCGACTCTAAGATCAGACCATACAGATATTCACAAAACACATTGCGTATGTGCTCAGTTCATCATCGAAAAGGGAGTTTTGCATTGAAACATCTCGTAACATCAAAGACAAAGAATCGAATTAACTTGCATGCATATTTCATTTGTAACAAAATAAGCTAGAAACCTGAATTAACTTGCATAATATGTAACATCAAATACATTTACCTTTGCAGTTAATTTAGTATCCCCTCGCCTTGTAATATCATACATGTGTTTCATGACGTACTGGCCATATAAGTTGGACTCTCGTGGTTGCCGACGGGTCTAAAAAGAACAAGAAATATATATAAGAGCATATATATAGCTCAATGACCAAGTTCACAAGGCAAAGTGTGCTACAAATATTGTACCAACCTCGGTCCGTACCATATGGGGTCTTTGTCCCGAGTAGCACGCCTTTTCTTTTCTACTCTTTGGAAGGTCCTCATGGCACTATGATCAAAATCACAAATTTATCAATGATTCACTTAAAATTCACAGCAGAGATGTCAGACAAGAGAATCAAAATGACATGCTTACTCGTTGATGGTCTGCACCAACGTAGGCAATGGCTCAGTGTGAGTGGAGCATAAGAAGATAACTTTATGCTCCTCCATGCACATGAGGACCAAGCGCCCGTTGGCGGCTGAAAATTCACATCAGTAAACTATACTCAGTGATATATGTAGCAGAATTAAGTGAATTGCGGACAAGATTTTTGATATGTACCTGTGGAAGAATGGCAAAAAGTACAACTTTCTGCTCACTTCACACAACCTCTTTGATATGTACTCCTGTCTCTCCTCCATGGTTGTTTGACTTGAATAGACAGGCACAAGAATCCAAAATCGTTGATCCCGCACCTTTGAACCAATTCATGATGCAAGAACCTACCATAATGACATCGATCGGGGAATTAGTATATATGTATGTATGTCTAAACGATGCATTTAAATGATGTACTCATACACGTAAGATACTTACTTCATAAAAATTCTAACAATCGCATCGAAGCTCCGTCGAGGAAGCAGCAGGGACTCAACATCAACGGTGTCAACTTGAACGGGCATAGGATGAGGGACGCCTAGTACTTCATGGGCAGGCCACGATTTATCCTTAAAATATCCACTCTTCATCAAATCGGATATTTTTTCCCTGGCAGCAGCCAGCTTAGCAGTAGGGGATAGAGCTTGAGGAGGGGATAGAGCTTGAGGAGGGGATGGAGCTTGACGAGGGGATGGAACTTGAGGAGGAGGGGTTGAAGCTTCAGGAGCAGTAGAGACATGTACAAGCTTCACTGGCCAAGGGATGAAGGTTCCCTTGACATCACTCACAAGCTTCGGCTCATCGGTTTGGAGAGGGAGCTGTGCATCAATGATCACCTTTTCAACTGACACTCTGACTTCATCATCAGGCATTTGTTGGTGGTGTACAGTTGATCCTAAGTTGTGAATAGTCCCTTTTGCAACCAATAATCGTCCATCATGATGATCGGGATCCTCCACATAAAGGTTACAAGGTTGCTCTGACTGTCCAACAATGCAGCTCCCTCTAGTGCTCTGCTGCACATTTGCAGGTGAGTGTGTGAAAGGAACACTGGTCTCTGGACGATTGCTCAAAAGCAGCCTCACCCCGACTCAATTCCTCCTTCATTTGGCTCATCTCGGATTGAAACATTGCAGTCATTGAAGCTTTATTAGCAGCCCGTCGGTCCATCTCCTCCGGGTAACCATACTTTGTCTATGGCGTTTGGATTACCAAAGACTTGCTTTATGCCAACCCGTCCTCCAATCCCCCTTACACGCCGGGTGATCTGTTTTCCGGCCGCAAGCGGTCGAACATCATTCCTCCCGTCCGACACAAAAGATCCCTCTCGCTTCTTTCTTTTTAAGATCTTCCCGTAAGATACGGATAACGAGAAGCTTAGTAATGAAACATGTTTAGTAACTAAAAAATAACAATAACGATACTTACAATTCTTTCAGCAACTAGACGAGTTTGTTCACTCGTGTAGGCGCCGTTTGGCTTTTGCCAAATATGCAACCACAACTCCTCGCGACGTATTGGAGATGGAGGAGCATGTATCACAGAAGGATTGGATTCTGCTTGATCATCCAATCTCTTCCGCTTGGCAGCCATCAAATCTTTTTTGGCCTTTTGATATCCGCCGCGAGAAGCCCTATGAGGGTAATCATTCTTTCTACCTATCTCCCGTGCTTGTTCCCTTCTTTTCGTGAATCGGGATTGAAAACATCTATTAATTATGAATTCCAGCCATGCATGTCACTAACGAAATTAGAGAACTTCGCTTCATATGAACGTCAATCAAACGGTAGTCAAATTCTTCACTTCATCAAGTTTCAACATTTTATTTAAGGAAGATGTAGAATTGTAGAAGAAATTGGAGCTATGTTTTGTAGTGCTAGCTAGATAGATAGGTTAAGAAACAAAAGAGAATTATGCTTACGAGAATAATACAAACTTGATCCTTTTTAAGGCATCCAGTGGGATCAGCGAGTCCCCATTAGATAGTAACAATTGGGTATATACGGTTTCCCCCCTTTTAAGACTATTCATTTCCTCCTTTGCAAGACAAACCATTACACAATTAATACCTTCTCATCGTAATTTACCTTTTCGGGGTTGACATATCGACTTGCATAGACAAAGGCGGGAAATGTATACTTCTATTCACACACCGAACCATTCTATAACTAACAGGATTACATGAACACAATAACATTCACATATCCGCACGGGTTAATAAGCAAACAAAAGGGAAAACAAAACTAAATATAAACTCACCGAGCTTCGGGAGTGGTCCGCGAGAAGAACAAATTGTCGCCAAATTCGTTCATCAATAAATGTGTAAACTTCCCAAGGATGTTTGGCGGGCGGAACATCGGAGAAAATATACGTGTTAGCGAGAAAGGTCTTAAACTTCCTCCACCGATCAAGACAATAAGACAATGTCTTGTCTTTCAACTTCTCGACTTGATCGGGACGGTGTATGTAACCCGGATAGTCTCCCAAATAGGATCCTTTACATTCTTAGAGTCCACACTTTTCCACTCATCTGTCAAGATGCTAACCTTGCTGCATGCTAGATAGCCGACAAAACTATTATATTTGCTTTTATTAGGACCGACGGAGTTCCAACCTTGCATCAAACCGAATCTCGAGCTTTGAATCTTAAGTCCGACTTAGGGTCACATCCATCATTCGTGTGCCTCTTCTACCACGGCATGCAGGGCGATTACGAGCCTCATTGTGAGATGAAGAGGGTTCGTTCTTACTCATACCGTCACACCAGAACTCGGCGTTGCGGAACACGAATAGATTCGTTTTCACCGTCCATTTTCGAGACGGGAAGAGAGGAATGCCTCGAGCAAATGAGAGAGTAACAGGGGCTGATGATACGTGGGCGAGGAAGAGAAGTAATGCAACAGGAAGGGTTTTGAACATGAACGAGAGGTTCTCCACAGAAAGTAACAAAAGCTTTCGTGCGAAGAAATGTATAACTTGCGTAGATTTTTAAGACCGGATGAAAAAGAGACGGTCTTAATATTTACATTAATCCGGTCATATTAAACGTCCGATCTTAAAAGTTTAACCTTTAAGACCGTTCCTTTTAAAACGCCGGTCTTAATATTAATGAACTTTTTCGTACCGGAAGTATCATATGTCCGGTCTTGAAAGAAAACTTTTAAGACCGTCTTCTTGATAAGTTCGGTCTTAAAACTTTAGACTTTTTATATTTAAATTTTTCCTTATTATGTTTTACCGAGAAAATATAAGTACGGCTATATGAGATATATTTAGAAAGTAATTGAAATTTCAGTTCAATTTTTAAGACCGGTTGTATTTTAGTCGGTCTCAATAATGTTTTTAAGAGCGATGAAAAATTGGTCCGGTGCAGGAAGTTCTTTATATTTACGGAACTGCCACCGGTCATTCCTTTAAGACCGGGGTGTCGATTCTCCGCTCTAAATGAGGCGGTCTTAAAGCCCTTTTTTGCACTAGTGATGATACTATGTTGCTCTTTACTTATTATGCACAATGACTTACTCGTACTACATACAATACTTATTCCATAGTTGCTACTTTTACACATCCTAGTATCAAGCACACCTTGCTTTGCACACACCTTTGTACACACATCACAGAACTTTCGCAACTTATCCTAACACTACTACATAGCGCAAGCACAATCACAAACTACACCTCACACCTACTATTGTCCTCACATGACACACTTAATACACACTACACACACACACCACCTTAAACACACACACATACACACTACAACACCATGCCTCACACATACACTTATACCCACATACTAGACTCACACCACCACTACTACTACATACACATAACACCACACACCCACAATCACACACACATGCACACCTACACACATACTCACTACTCAACACCGCCACTCACTTGCACTACTACACAACATGAGCACACTATTGTTCACTATACCCCACAACACAAGCAGCACTACACAACACACTTATACATACAACTTGTAGCTTCACACAACTGCAACCACTCATAGTTAGTATCGCTTACCCATTTAACTATACACTGCAACGTCTCGCACAACGTGAATCATTACACCACTACTAACACAAACACACATTAGTTAAGCTAGCAACATGGCTTATATATTTTCCTGACAGTAAAGTTTTCCCCCTCCTTTTTATATGGGTGAAGCGCTTAAATATCTATATCATTATTTCCTTCCCTCTTAAATATAGCGTGTAAATGGCAGCAACCAATCGAGTTAATGGGTAGCGATCGACTTACCTCTGTTTTCGGAACTAAACGCATGGGAGTATGATCGATCATGGCTCAAGCCTTTTTCTTTCCTTCCTCGGTTACACTATGTTTCCTGGCCTATTTGCAGAGCATGCACGATGAGGAGGTTCAACGATGGGTCTCACTCTTCTCTCTCGGATTCACACTTTGCTCTCGACTCTCTCCCTCTCTGTTGCTTTCTGCTCTCGGTTTGCAAGGAGAACCCAATGGTTATAATGGGAAGGAGAGCAGTGTTGGGCTCAAGAAGTATGGAAGAGGTATGACATGAACAATTGAGAGCCAAAAGTGATATGTGCCTGCATGAACGGCGTTGTGTTTCTTTTCTTTCTTTCTTTTTTTCTTTCCTTTTCTGCTACATTTCGTGCTTTGGCCGCATGAATCAAAGAAAGCTGATACAGTGCAAGACAAATGGATATAGAAGGGAGCATTTGGGCTGCCTAATGAGAATATATATATATATATATATATATATATATCTATGTTACTGTTCCTACACGTGCTGCTGCATTTTTTTGGCTAAATAGATGAGGATAATTGATTGAATATGTTTATACACTACTATTACGGGTGTCCGTATAACATATGGACCAAGGAATATATATGGGTTTTGTACAAAATTTTATCCTTTCCAATATTCCTATTATTTTAGGCCAAAATTTCATTATTTATTTTCCCATACAATATTGAAATTTCAGATCCCAAAAGTTGGGATGTTACATAGGCCTTGATAATGTTGACAAGTCAACTTAATATTTATTTGCCCTAATTTAATTTAAATCAATCCCTTGTTGTCCTTGCTTTTAATTCGAGAATTAGGTCACAATTATGGTGACTTGCACATTGTCTCAAAGTCCCTAAAATAATTGATTTAATATGTTATTTTGGCTACTTAACTAATTGGTAAGTTCTAGGAAAAATAAACAATTCAATTGTAGCCAAAAACCCTATCAATATTTCATAAATTCACACTTATACATCGTTCATAAAATAGGGGTGTTACAATTCCCCATCTTTTTCTTGGGTTTCTCTATTGTCGTTAGTTTTTCCTTGGAGCTAAAAAACTAGGGAAAATATCAGTGAGGTCCCAAGGTAGATAAAAAATATCAAAAAAGTCCTAATCCCAAATTCCCTCTCAAAAAAGTCCCTAGGGAGTTTTTTGATATTAATTAGGGAATTCCTCTCACAAAAAAGTCTTATTGTCAAAATAGATTTATTAGTTCCCTATGAAACAAATTGGTTTTTCATGTTGTCAAAATGGCATTTCCTGTTGCCAAAAAATGTTTAGGTTTCTAAGATTCTACACGCCGGTGGAAAAAATCTGAGAATTTTTTACAAGGGAAAAGTCATTTTGACAACGAGATTTTCGTAAGGATATTTTAATAACTAATAAAACCATTTTGACAAGGAGACTTTTTTGCTAGAGGAATTCTGTAATTCATATAAAAAAAAAAGCCCCTAGGAACTTTTTTGTGGGGAGATTTGGGGTTGAGATTTTTTTGATAATTTTTATCTACCTTGGGACCTCATTGATATTTTCCCAAAAAAATTATGAATTAGGGGCACTATTGTAATAAATTAACACAACCAAATCTTATAATAATATTCATCAGTGGCGAAGAAACCAAAGAAGAAGAGGGTCGCGCAGCCATTGCATCTTACAAAATACCTATAGTGGTAGATAGGGCAACTTGGGAGAAAAAATGTATGTGCCATGTGTGGGGATTGTTTCTTAAACTGTTGATGGTTGACTTAACAGTCATGACATTTTTGCATAATTTTGGAAACTTCATTATTACTTTTCCACCATCTTCTAGACTAACATATTTGCTAAACGATTGACGTTAGTTGACGACCATGACTACCATTTAAAAAACTTCATGTAAATTTTTACATCCAAATAAGGATTATAGTGCTAGGTGCATATTCATGAAAAGTTCATGAGTAGATTTGTACTCTAACCATATTATGAATGAGTTAATTATACTTGCTTATTTGGTCCATAATAGAACACACAATATCACGCATAATCTGTCTTGGGCAAACCTCCAAAAACACTTAAACGCAAACCATGATAAAACTTGTCTCTCATTGTTATACGTATTAGAGTATCTACGCAGCAGAGCAATGAGAATAATTTGAACAATATAATTCCGATAAAGTAAATAAGTAACCAAAAGAACAAATCCCCTCAAAGGTTAATATACAGTCATCCAAATAAATTTCAAAAATAACTATAATATATAGTCATCCAAACTAAGATGTAAAATCAAAAAGCTTCCTCCATCCTTCATACAACTTCAGTCGTGCTCTCCCGTCTTAACTCCAGTCTCCTGCTCTATTCTAGACGCACTTCCTATATTCTTATAACAGCCTGGGATTCATAGATGAATCTCAGAGTAACCATTAATTTCATATACATTGCATGGACAAAGTATGCAAGAAAAACATAAAACATGTAGCATTCAACAGGTTGCACACAACGAAGCATACAGCCTAACCAAAACAAGCAGTCACATATAACATATACTGCTCAAATAAGGCACATAACAATGCCGGGGTCGCACATAGTGGTTTTGGTATCCAAAGCGCTTGGAACATATAACATTGAATTCATATTCAACCATGGTAAATCATACATACAAAGTCACACAAATTACATGAAATTAAATTTATTTACCTGCAAGTAGCTGTTAGTAGAAGAACAAGCACCCGACTACTAACTAAGAACCATAGACCTAAAATAAAATAATATAACGGTGTTACTGCTAATATAACCTCTTCATTAAAGTTATATAATTATACACTTGCATAAAGGGTCTTTCTACTTTTGAAACTCATTAATTTTCTTTGTTAATGAGTATTTCTTTTTTGGTAAATCTCCCTTTATTTTCGCACAAGGTGCCTGAAAATTTCTGAAATTTGACCCAACTTCAAAAATTCATACCTAATTGTAGAAAAATCCGATTGGGGTGTTTCAAAAATCTACATGACCCTTGACATTTTTATTTTTGATTAAAAATACTTGTTTAGTCCAAAAACACTCAAATTATTCCCATTTTCTGAAAATGTCCCTGTTGGTTTTTCAGCTTCTCTATTTACACATATTCATGCTTTATGCTTTATTGTACCCTATATTCTTTCTCATACAAAATTCCATTTTAAACACTTTTAAACCATCAAAATCACCAAAATGAAATCATATCACAAAGTTCTAGCTATTGACCAAAATTTCCTTAAACTTTTGTAATATTACAAGAAGTTAGAAAAGAGAACTTACTTGTTCAAAGTTCTAACTTCTTTGGCTACTTCACCTTGGTCTCCTTTGTAGTTGTAGCTAGAACTTCAACAATATTATACAAGATTACTAATTGAAGACTTAAACATACTTGTAGGGGTGTTCATGGGCAGGGTTGGGCAGGGCGAGACCCTTGCCCGATGCCCTGCCTGAAAGATCATAGGGCAGCAAAATGCAGCCCAGTGCCCGGCCCTGCCCGATAGAAGCCCTAACATTTTTGGGCAGGGCAAAAATGGGCTGGGTAGGGCGGCCCTTACATGCCCACGATCGCCAACGAGATCAAACCATGCCCGAAGTCCACATTAGGTAGGAGGAGTAGAGCAACATATCTTGCCGGACGAGCTTCACCTCATTGCCGGAATACCAGACTCAGCCCAAGATCGCCGACGAGATCAAACCACCATTTCTCCTCCGTCCTTCTTCACCAAAGTCACAGATCGAAGGAGAGCAAAGAAATGAAGGTGTTCGTTCCCACTAGCTGACGGCATGTATCAATCAAAAAAATACAGTGTGGATCGCCGGAGAGTTTGAACTAGAATCTAAGCGAGTTCTTTCACACCGCTGCAAATAGATCTGCGACCGGTGCATCAACTATCTCGAGTTCAAGCTTCACCGGAGCAGTCGAGCCTTCACTGGAGTAGATCGACGCCCCACCGGAGCAGATCGAGTTTCACTAGAGCTCCACCTATGTTCGGCTGTCGCTGAAGAAGAAGAAGGATCCGCCCGTTCTCATCTTCGGTCCGTGAAGAAGAAGAAGAGAAGGAAGTGAGAGGAATGAGAAAGAAGAAGAAGCCGTAATGGAAAAAAAATATTATAACTCGGGCAGGGCCAAATGGACGGTAGCATACCATGCCGATGCCCGCCCGCCCGCAAAAATGCCCCGCCCATTTGTGCCCCGCCTACCTGGGTCGCTTTTCCTTGGGTCAAGGGCGGGCGATTTTTCAGTGGCCGCGGGCGGGCGGACAGGGCGCTGGGCATGATGAACACCCCTACATACTTGTATGAATTTGAAAGAAATAAGAAAAATCTCATAACTTCCTTACCTCTTCTCTTCTTGAAATTCTCTTTGCTTGTGATTCTTACAACACTCTCCTATCTCTTTTTGTTATCTTTGTGTGGAGCCTCTTACCTCTAAAATGAAGAAGAGTGTGGTCCAATTTATAGAGGTAAGGCACACTAAAATATATCCCCTTGTATTTTTACTTATTTGCCCTTCCAATGTCTCTTGAAATTCTCTAGATTCTTCTCATTTTCTTGAGAAAAATATGATTTTCCCTTCTTCTTCTCCCATATCACGCCACATGTCTCCTTTTTGAGCCAAATATGTCTTCTAATCACATGTCTTATTCTTGTGGTTATTATGCTTTGCTTAATGGGTAAGATGATTAGGTGGCATAACTTACCAATAAAATATATACATGTGCCCCTTTCTTTTTCTCTCTAAATCTTATATTGACACCTTAATAGCTTAGATGCCCCCTTAGGTGTCCCCTTAATTAATTAAGTATGTATAGGTGTCCTCAACTTTTCTTCTTTCAATATTAAATTGCCACATGGTGCTTAGGTGTTCTTCCATAATTATCCACCTTTCTATGTGTCCTCTTAGATGTCCATTCTTCAATTATGTGGTTGATGAAGATGTCCAAGTGTCCCTTCTAGTAAATCTTTAATTAATAAGAGGACATGTGGACTTATTCTAGACATCTCCTTAATAATTATGTGATAAATCTTTGTCTTCCCATTTTCTTTCCTATGTATGTGCCATGTTTAAGAAGCAAAGAAGTAATATGTTATTTTCTTCATATCTTAAAGTTATCCCATGTGTCAATTGGTAATAGCATCATCAATAAAGTTATTATCTTCAAAGTCAAAGATATTTCATTAATGATCACCTTAATCTTTCCATGCGTATATGTCATTTTCAAAGTCAAAAGTGCTTTTTGCTAATAATCTTCCTACTTGTCATTTGTACATGTTCTTATATTTTCCATTGCCTTCACTTGCCACCTCATATTAATAATCCCCTATTAACCAATTAGATGGAAAAAAATACTATTTGCCTTACCTTTAATGAAAATTCCATATATCTCAATAATATCATATTAATTAGCTTCATACAATAATTTACATGAAAATGGGGTTATTACACTCATACTCACTTCGAATAATATAAAATCACTTTGAAAAAGCTAACACTTAACTTCAAGTTTTGGACTTTGCTAGTTTATTTATCTTTCCATGGCAGGTTAATCAAATCCAACGATAACGCAAAGCACAAGATATAATAACTTTAGAGACAACGATGTTTATTCCATATATAAAACATGCAATATGTTACAGTAAACTTGAGCTGCTAAATTGCAACAAACATTACAAACATAAATTCAACTGATGAAAAGTAAGCAAACCTGAAACCACATTATTTCATAAGCAAACACTTTTTCCATAACCTTGGCATTTATTCATGTTCTTTTATGATGATTTAATGGCCGTACTTATTCTTCTAAATTGAACGTAACACATCTTATATATATAACGACATCACATAAAACGTAATCAAGGGCAAGGGCAGCATTTGTCTGGAGCTGGAGGAGGAGCAGAACACACACATTCAGGGCAATAGAGATTATCGGGAATTCCTGCAACGACGCCAAATAATTAAGAAAACTCAAGCACATATATTCAATATTCACACAAATCTTGGATCGGCTATCCTCCTTTACTCTAACACGGTTCTCTTCCCCTCCTCGTCTCATCTCAACCTTTAGATTTAAATTGAAGTGGTTCAGATTTCATGTTTAATAAAATTATTAATACGAAATCAAATTATTGAAAAGTATATAAATTAATTAAAAACTGTTAAACTTTAGTTATGATAATTTAAAACTTCAATAAATAATATTTAAAAAAAAAATTTTTGTCATTAAATCTGAACCACTCAAATTTCAATTAAATGTTGAGAGGAGAAGAGAAGGGGAAGAGAAGTTAAGAGAGGAGGAGGATAGCCAAGTCCCAAATAGAGGGTATGATGCCACTAGACTCAAGGGCCTTTCATCTTAGCAAATACATTGGAATAATTTTATAAAAGTGAGAGTTAAAGAAATGTTATTGCAATAATATATAGGGATATAAAAAAAAATATGATGGATCTAGAAGAAATTAAAAATAGGATTTACTCGAATGTCGTAGCGGCTTTGGACCTGGTGCTCTTGGCGGTGTTGCCCTTGTTGCATCGCATGGCAAGGTGGTGGTTGGAGACAAGATCACGGCAAAGATGAAAAGAGTCACCAAAGAAAGCTTCAAAGAGTCACTAGCCATCGCTTTCTTTTTTGTTTTTCTTACAATAAATAAATGTATGTCTTTGCAAGGTTTGTTATGGAGATTGGATGATAATAAGAATATATAGTTATCAAGCATATTTATATACTAGTTTTGCTGAGGCTCATAATTCATATGACCTCCTAAGTGTTTGACGGGGTATTTTGAATATCAAGAGTTGAAATTTGGAATCATAATTTTTAAAGTCATTGTGTCTGACTTGACGGACTCTGTTCATTATAATTAAAACAACGCGTCCTTCGATTTTTATTAAAGAAGGGTTCGTTAGAAGTCATTAAAAAGGCCTTATTTATTTACTTTTTGGCATCAAAAGTGGTTTATATTTTTTTATCATGAAAAGAATAGAAAAATTTCTTCTTATTTTGAATGGAAGGGGTATTTGTTTACCGTCTAATGGTGTGTACTCATTTCGGTCAGTAGTTAACATAAGTTACTCTCAACTATTTTACGTAAATTAAGAAAATAAACTTCAATTACTTTAAATTTAAATTAGTCAAGATATATTGACTTAATGAAAAGATTATTCAGAAAGTAGTGATAAAATGCTCTTCTTTGCGTATAAAATGCTCTTCAAATTCAAGCTACCCAACCAACTTCGTCCTTTGTAATCATAATTAATAACATTCTAATCAACTTTGACCGGGAATTCTATCGTATATAACACGACAACATTACTTTGATTTTCTTTAAGAAAAAATTACATGCAAAGCAAAAAAGCAAAACGTGTCATTAAAAAGTGTTTAATTCATTTGTTGATGTTACTACTTAATTTCCTAAATATAATAAGTTGTTGACAACTGAAAACAAGATTCAGATGAATGTAATATTTTATACAATCATATAATATTTGAAATTATTACATCAAATTCTAACAGTTTCGAACTTACCAGGGTTAAGGTGAGCCCACTATCTTAAAATATTTTGTGTGTGTACTCAGTACCTTGAATTTAATTGTGGTGCAATTTGACTGCTTTTTTTTTTTTTTTTTTTTTTTTTTTTTTTTTTAAATTTTAAGGAAGCAATAATTTGAATCTAACAGATTAATTATATATGGTTATTCAAGTTTCTGTATGTTATTATTATAATATGTTAGATTAAAGCAATTGGGTTGGATTTATAGGGGTTAATGGATTTTTGGGTCCTTTTTTTTTTTTTTTTTTTTTTTTTATGGTACACAAAACTGTGATTTTTAGGCCCTGTTTGCTTCTGTTGTCTGTTTTTTTACTCAATTTTTTTGTATAAATTTTTTTTTTTAAAAAAAATATTTAGATAATTATTTTTTTAAAAAAAAAAAATTTGAGGTGACTTGGCGGAGGAGGCCAACACTAGAATCAATGACATGGAGCCTGTCACTATGTTTTAAATAATTTATGAGTTTAATGTTTCTACTTTTTTTGTTGCGAAACATTTTTTTTTCGCCATACTCACATAAAAGTGAGTGGGATCCCACTAATATTTTCTCTTTATTCTTTTTACAATGGGATCCACTCACTTTTATGTGAGTGTGGCATAAAAAATGTTTCGGCAGCAAAACTAGAAATACTAAACCCATAATTTATTCTTCAAAATCGCAAAAGAAAAAAAAATAATAATATTAAAACATGATAATACTGCAAAGCTTAATAAGTTGCAAATAACAAATTATTGGGGATCCTCGCATCATTTTATTAGTTAGGCACTCACATAATGCAAATCCCTCACAAGGTCTCAAACCCTGCAAAAGTGGGGATAAATAGTTTCTTCCTCTTCTTTTTTTAATTCAATTTGTGAAGAACTGTTCTATATTCAATAAAACACCTAATTGAAGGAAACTTATATTGTAAATTTCAAAATTCAACATTGTGGAGGGACGAAAATTCAACATCCCGTTTATAAGATACAGAAACAAAGCTAATTATCATACGCTATTATATGGAGGGTGCGCTGAGATAAATTCAGCCCAACGAAATAAGCAAACCAGATAAAGCATAAACATCACCCTTGAAGCTTTTTTTTTATTATGAGCATTATTATGTTTGAATTATTTATAAGTGACTTTGAGAATTTTGATTATGTTCATATTTCATTTATTAAAATCACTTATATATGTATAACTAAAAAAGGCGTATGAATTTAATAAAGCTATTTTAATTTTCATTGATGATTTTATATAATAATGATGGTTAAATATTTAATAATTATTATTAAATATGATTTAATAAATGATATGAATATTTAATGTTACTTTTATTTTATAATTGTTACTATTTATTTAAAATGATTTAAAATTCATGTTTAGTAAAAGGAAAAATAATATTTAAAAAATAATTTTATTGAATGATGCTTTTTGTAATATTCATCATTGATTTGAAAGTTAAACTTTATGTATTAGCATTTGGCAATGTTTTGTCAACATCAAAAGTTGAATGTGAATAATTTTTATTAATAGCATAAATGAGTGGAAAGATATTTTCTTAAAAGTTAAGGGGTTAACCTTACATTATATAAAGTTAAAACTAAAAAGACTATGTTGAAACCTTTGTACAGAGTTAAAGGTATGCTTTTCTTTTTTCTTTTTATTTTTTTGCTTAAAGTTGAGGGACTTACCTACAACCTTAAAAACTATCATGGCCCTTAAGTCAACAAGCGTTAGCAATTTAACAAACAATCTCCACACGCATTGCACAACATCTTTGCTCCCAATGGCCATGTCTGCCACTATCGAGTATTTTGGACAACAAAATAGTTGCGTTCTCTCGGACCCGGCTTTGGTCCTTTTCTTGCTCCCATCTGTGGCCCTCATTTGTGCCAAAATGGTGCCCTCCTTTGCGCCAAAACGAGCTGTTGTGCCCTTTTTTTGGAAAAAAACATTTAAAGGTACTGACTGATACTAAAAAAATACTTCAGGATGTTGAACAAGTATTGAAAAAAATACTTTATGATTATGATTTTTTTTTTTTTAGGATCTTAAAAAAATATCTTGAAGTATATTTTTAGTAGAAGTCAAAACCCTAAAATAATTTTTCAAAATTATTAAGTATTTTTTCAATATCATTCAGTATTTTGAAGTGTCTTTTTAGTATCCTAAAAAAGCGCGTCATTTTGGCGTAAAGGAGGGCAGCAGACGGGAGTAGAAAAGGACAAAAGCCGGGTCCCATTCTCTCAATGTCGAAGCAACCCCTCCCTCAGCCATCTCATTCCCCATCTTTTTCTTTGGTTTCTTTGTTGTCGTTGGTTTTTCCTTGGAGCTAACAAACTATGAATTAGAGGCACTATTGTTATAAATTAGCGCAACCAAATCTTTTATAATATTCATCGACGATGAAGTAACCAAAGAAAAAGAGGGTTGCACAACCATTGCATCCTACACAATACCTGCAGTGGCAAATAGGGCACTTGGGAGAAAAAATTATGCGCAACGTTTGTTGGGACTGTTTGTTAAAATGTTAACGTTGGTTGACTTAATGGCCATAACATTTTCGCACAATTTTGAAAATAAAAAGAGGGTTGCACAACCATTGCATCTTACACAATATCTGCAGTGGCAAATAGGGCACTTGGGAGAAAAAATTATGTGCAACATGTGTGGGGACTATTTGTTAAAATGTTAACGTTGGTTGACCTAATGGCCGTAACATTTTTGCACAATTTTGAAAACTTTATTGGTACTTTTTCACCATCCTTCTAGCCTAACAAGTTTGATAAATGATCAATGTTAGTTGACGGCCATGACATTTTTGCACCATTTAAAAATTTTACGTGTATTTTTACATCCAAGTAATGATTATAGTACTAGGTACACATTCCTAAAAAGTTCATGGCTAAATTTGTACCTTAACCATTCTATGAATGAGTGAATTATACTTGCTTATTTGGTCCATAATAGAACACACATAACACGCATAATGTGTCTTGGGAAACCTCCAAGAGCACTTAAACGCAAGTTAAGATAAAACTTCTTTTATATACTTACCTCGAATATTATAAAATCACTTTTGAAAAGCTAACTATTAACATCAAGTTTTGGACTTTGCTAGTTTATTTATCTTTCCATGGTTGGCTAATCAAATCCCGATAATTAAATTAATTAATAGATATTTTGATCAACTTAATTAATTATAATGTAACATTCAAGGTGTAAATTTGAGGTTTAAGTGGGAAGTTAATATAGGAAATTCCACGAACGTGTAAATTATCCCACTTGTCATTCTTCATCTCAAGCAAACACTTTTTTTTTAGAATATCAATATGCAGGTCAATTTCTGTCCTATATTTAGTATCATCCTACACACACACACATACATACAGACATATTATATTATATATATGTGTGTGTGTGTGTCTATATATATATATGTGTGTGTATACATAGACACACACATACACACCTATATATATATATATATCAAAAGTTTTTTACGACATTATGTTTTAATTTTAAATTTGTATGCATCTGCGTCTATAAAATGTCCCAACGGTAGCACAAAGTACAAGATATAATAACTTTAGAGACAACAATGTTTATTCAATATATAGAACATGCTATATCTTGCAGTAAACTTGAGTTGGAAAATTGCAAAAAATTACGTACAAACATTACAAACATAAATTCAACCAATGAAAAAAAAATGAAATCACATTATAATCATAAGCAAACACTTTATTTATAAACTTGGCATTTACTCATGTTCTTTTATGATGGTTTAATGGCCGTACTTATTCTTTAAATTGAACTTAACATAAAATTAATCAAGGGCTCAGCACAAGCAAGGGCAGCATTTGCCTGGAGCTGGAGGAGGAGCACAACACACACATTGAGGGCAGATGGGATTATTGGGAATTCCTGCAACCACACCAAATAATTAAGAAAACTCAAGCACATATATTTCAATATTCACACAAATCTATGGGATCGCTATCCTCCTTTACTCTTACACGGTTCTCTTCCCCTCCTCTTCTCATCTCAACCTTTTGATTGAAATTGGAAGGTTCAAATTTAGTGTTTAGTAAAATTATTAATACAAAATCAAATTATTGAAACTTAAATTAATAAACTGTTAAATTTTTGTTATGATAATTTAAAACTACAATAAAGAATATTTTTAAATATATTTTTATAAAACATTAACGCGTCAAAGAGTCACTAACCATCGCTTTCTATTTTGTTTTTCTTACAACAAATAAATGTATGTCTTTGAAAGGTTTGTTATGGAGATTGGATGATAATAAGAATATATAGTTATCAAGCATATTTATATACTAGTTTTGCTGAGGCTCATAATTCATATGACCTCGTAAGTGTTTGACGGGGTATTTTGAATATCAAGAGTTGGAATTTGGAATCGTAATTTTTAAAGTCATTGTGTCTGACTTGACGGACTCTGTTCATTAAAATTTAAACAACGCGTCCTTCGATTTTTATTAAAGAAGGGTTCGTTAGAAGTCATTAAAAATGCCTTATTTATTTACTTTTTGGCATCAAAAGTGGCTTATATATTTTTTTATCATGAAAAGAATAGAAAAATGTCTTCTTAATTTTGAATGGAAGGGGTATTTGTTTACCGTCTAATGGTGTGTACTTGTCTCGCTCGGTAGTTAACATAAGTTACTCTCAATATTTTACGTAAATTAAGAAAATAAATTTCAATTACTTTAAATTTCTAAAATTGACACAAATTATCACTACTTTCTGAAATAATCCTTTAATTAAAGCAATCTATCTTGACCATAATGAAAAGTGGGATATCAAATCGTCTTCTTTGAGTATAAAATGGCGGCAAAATGCTCTATAAATTCAAGCTACCTGACGAACTTTGTAATTATAATTTATAACTTTATAATCAATTTTGACCAGGAATTCTATCGTATATAACATGACAACAGTACTTGGATTTTCTTTAAGAAAAAATTACATGCAAAACAAAATAGCAAAACATGACATTAAAAAGTGTTTAATTCATTTGTTTATGTTACTACTTAATTTCCTAAATATAATAAGTTGTTGACAACTGAAAACAAGATTTTATTTCAGATAAATATAATGTTGTCATACAATCATATAGTATTTAACATTATTATATCAAATTCAAGCATTATCAAATTTAGCAGGGCTAAGATGCAACCACTATCTTTATATATATGTGTGTGTTTGTGTGTTTGTGTGGTGCAATTCGACTTCTTTTTTTTTTTTTTTCCTGAAAAAAATGAAGCAATATGATCCCAATCTGACAGATTAATTAGTTTGAGCATTAAATTTCTAAATGAGCTCGTGAATCCTAGTTTCCATATGACAAGGAACAAGACATGGTAATTTCTGACGGTTGAAAAAAAAAATTCATTGAAAAAGAAACTCAGGCTTTGTTACTCCCATCAACAAAAAGTAAAAGTCGGACGGCCGCGAAATGAAGTGCAGGCAAATTTTATTCAAAGAGTATGGTTCCGTTCACTCCTTATATGGTTATTCAAAAATGTAAACATTCTACTTCAATAAGATGAACAATTTTCTACAATAAATGGTTATTCCAGTTTCTGTATGTTATTAATACTTATTATTATAATATGTTTGATCAACGCAATTGGGTTGAATTTATAGGTGTAACTGGATTTTTGGATATGGTTGTTTTGGTGGTACACAAAACTGTGTTGTTTAGGCCCTGTTTGTTTCTATTTTCTGTTTTTTCACTCAAAATTTTCTTCTAATTTTTTTTTTTAAAAACAAATTTTGGAAAAAAAAATTATTTAGATGGTTACTTTTAAAAATTAAAAAAAAAAAAAAAATTGAGGTGACTTGGCGGCGGCCAGCCCCAGAATCAGTGACATGGAGCCAGTAACTGTTTTTAATAATTTATTCTTCAAAATCGAAAAAGATATAAACAAAAAATAAAAAATATTTTGATATTAAAATATGATAATACTGCAAAGCTTAATAAATTGCAAATAATAAATTGTTGGAGATCCTCGCATCATTTTTATTAGTTCGGCGAAGCTCACAATTGGATGTACGAAAATAAGACTTCCCCGTTGAGTTTTGATAATATTTATATATTTATTAAAATCACTTATATATATATATGTGTGTGATTACTATCATTTTTTGTCTCTACCAATGTCACTACCACTTTTTTACCGTTGGATCAGAATCTCGATAGGAGAGAAAAATAATAAAGACAGTTGATCAGAATCTCAATAGGAGAAAGAAATAATAAAGGTAGATGAAATTTCGATCCAACGGTGAAAAGTGGTAGTGATCCTATCCCTATATATATATATATATATATGATAGGATATTGTCATTACCACTTTCCCACCATTAAATAAGAATCTTATCTCCCTTTATCATTTGTCTCCCCTATTGAGATTCTAATCTAAATATACCACTCTAGTCCTATTTATAAGTCCCATTTGACCAAAAAAATTGAGATTATGACACTTTTACCCATATTAATTGTACTGATGAAAATAGAGAGAGAAGAAAAAGTTTAAGGTAATCAATCACAAATGAGGGTAAATTTGAAAATTCACCTCATAATCATTGAGCTAACTAGCTCTCCTTGGTATGTGTGATTTGGCCAAAAGAGGACTTATAAATAGGACCAGAGTGGTATATATATATATATATATATAAACCTATTTTTATTTTCATTGATGATTATATATAATAATCATAGTTAAATATTTAATAATTATTATATATGATTTAATAAATTACACGAATTTAAAATTGTTGTTCAATAATAGGAAAAAATAATATCATTTGAAATAATAGGCAAAGGGAATATTTGGAGAATGAGAGTTTTGGAGGAGGGGTAGGTGAATTAGAGAAATCACTGCGAGAGAATTTCGGGGAGGAGGCGGCAAACGGGAGAGAAAAGGAAGCGAGGAATGAGGGGCTGTTACAGAAGCAGTTTCATCTAGAAGAAAATATTTATATAATATATCAAAAAATCACAAAAATAAATAAATAGAAAGTTATCCATAAAAATTATGAATTGAAAAAAAAAAAATCAAACCATAAAACAAAAAACAGTCATTAAAAATTCTAAACTGAAATAAATAAATTAAAAAAAAAAAAATTTCAAATCCTAGAAGATTTTAGGCTGCTCCTTCAAAAGCCCATTCATTCTCTCTGCGAATCTGCGCTTCTTCATCAGGGCTGAAGTCATTCCTTATGTTAAAAATCTGTCGAACCTCCTCTGGCATTTTGTTCTTTATCCTATCAGCCACGGTTTGACAACAGGAATCTACCAAACCTTTGATGTTCATATAGTTTGCTGCTAGTACTATATTAAATATAACATCAAGTTTGTCCGTTTTCAAAAACTCAGCATCCCAGTTCTTCAGTTCCTCCGTGCCTCCAGCATCGTTGGAGGCTTCACCCCCATCAGCCGCCACCGCCACCTCAGGACCAGCATGTTTGTGGCAGTATTCTAAGACTCTTGACAAAGTCTCAGAGTTCACATTGCTTAATGGAATCTTGCCGTCGCATTCCTCCATCGTGGTCTTTAATAGAATCGATTGTTCTGCAACGTTAATGGGTATCTCAAACTCATCACCATCAGTACTTATTAATGTAACCTTTATCGCGGACGAAGTCATCTTTCTTTGGAGATCTAAGTGCTCTAACGGGAGAATTCTGAAGTAGACGCTCTTTGCTTTGCGTTGGCTCCCCTATTTATAAATTTTTTTTTTTTTTTTTGATATAATAACTTATAAATATTTAAATTGATAATAACGATAAAAAACAATGTTAAAGATTTCATTGTTTAAATTTTAATTTCATTCAGAAATCAAAAGTTTATTCATAAAATATTTTATTTTTAAGAATATTCAATTAAGTAATGCTATGTTATATTGATTTAATGCTTAAAATGATATCAATTTTTATATCCAAATGTAATAATGATAACTCATAATATATCAGGATATGATATTATAATAATTTGTTGGTGACATGATGATAAACTATCTTTTTATAAGATTAACCTAAAGTATTTGAAAATAAGTTTTTAATTTAAAGGAAATAAAATGTGAAATAGATTATTCACATATATAGATCAAGGCCTATACTTTATCATATTCAGTTTTTGAATAATAATTATATTTTGAATAGAAATTTAAAAATAATTAATTACTTTGGGGATCCCAATTGCTCAAATAAAAAAATAAAAAAAGGGATTAAGAATTTTTTTTCTTAAAAAAATAAAGATGAACAGATGAAATTGCCCTTAACCTGTTTTTAGGTTTAAATGATCGGAACCTCAATTTTAAATTATGAAAGTTTAATTAAGCCTAAAAGATTATTTAAAAACTATGGAAATTATATTGCCAGTATTGAAATATTAATTGCAAGTATTGAAAGATCGACTATCAACTCTATTCAAATACAAATTTTCAATGACTTCCTATCAATCGAATTACTTTTGATTGGAATTAATCAAATGGGCTATATTGAAATAATTATATTTTACTCATATAATGGTTATTCAAGTTTGTGTGTGTTATTAAAGCAATTGGGTTGGATTTACAGGTGTAAATGGATTTTTGGGTCTGGTTGTTTTTGTGGGACACAAAACTGTGTTGTTTAGGCCCTGTTTGTTTCTGTACGTTTTCTGTTTTTTCACTCAAAAAGATTTTATAAAATTATTTTTAAAAACAAGTTTTGAAAAAAAAAAAAAAAAAAAAAAAAAATATTTAAATAGTTATTTTCTTAAAAAATATTGAGGTGGCTTGGCGGGCCGCCGTCAGAATCAGTGACATGGAGCCAGTCACTATGTTTTTAATATTTTATTCTTCAAATTCGAAAAAGAGATTAACAACAACAACAAAAATTAATATTAAAATATGATAATACAGCAAAGCTTAATAAATTGCAAATAACAAATTATTGGAGATCCTCGCATCATTTTTATTTGTTCGACTAAGCTCACATAATGCAAAACCCTCACAAGGTCTCAAAACCCGCAAAATTGGGGATAATTAGGTTTTATTATTATTGTTAATCAATTTGAGAAGAACGGTCAATACAAAAAAATCTTACCCATGGAATTACAATGGAAAAAATTTTGTCGGAAATACCCACGGAATTTTATGGGTAACGAAAATTACCAATGGAAAATTTCCGTTGCAAAATAAGACGTGGTAGAATAAGCCATGGTTTTTTTTTTTTTTTTTTTTTTTTTTTTTTTTTTTTTTTTTTTTTTTTTTTTTTGTGACGGACATTTTCCGTCAGAAATTTTAATCACCAATGGGAATTACCCACAGAATTCTGTGGGTAATTTCCAATGGAATTTTTTCCATCGGATCTGAGGTTTTTTTTTTTTTTTTTTTTTTTTTGTAATGTGTTTTATATTCAATAAAACACCTAATTGAAGGTAAATTGAAGGAAACTTAAATTGTAAATTGAAAAATGCAACCTTGCGGAGGGATGAAATGAAGAATTCCTGTTTATAAGATACAGAAACAAAGTTAATTATCATATCATACTCTGCGTTGTGGGATCATTTCAGCCCAACGAAATAAGTAAACCATATAATTAAATCATCAACACAAGATGTTTGAATATTTTTTTAATAAGTGACTTTAAGAATTTTGATTAGGTTTATATTTCATTTATTAGAATCACATATATATATATATATATGTATAATTATAAAAAGGATATGAATTTAATAAAGCTATTTTCATTTGAATTGATAATTATATATAATAATTTTTGTTAAATATTTAATTATTATTATTATTAAATATGATCTAATAAATGATATGAATATTTAATATTATTTTTATTTTTAATTGTTATTATTTATTTAAAATGATTTAAAATTCATTTTTAATAATAGGAAAGAATAATATGTAAAAAATAATATTATTTGAAATAATAGGTCAAGGGAATATTTGGAGGAGGAGAAAGATTAATTGATTGACGGTATTGGTTCTAAATGCTTTAATATTAATTTTTGGTCTATGCCCTTTGCCTTCGAAAAGAAGATTTTGTCTGGCAAAGGCTAAAGAAAAGAAGATTCTGATGTTTTTGACAGAATATACTTAATAGGGAAATTTACCTTTTACAGAAGAATGGAGATTTCCCAAGCTGGACCATTCAAAATGCAACAGTGATGCCATTCTATTTCACTTCGAATATAAGGTTTAATTTCAGTTTTTTTTTTTTTTTTTTTTTTTTTTTTGATAAATGGGATTGTTTTGTCTTGATTTATGTTTTGTCATTATTTTCTATGTACAATAATACGGCAACTGAATCTCTCCGATTATATACCCCACATAGCTCATCCTCTTTGTCATCCTATTCCTAGCCCTTGCCACACGCCTAGGACATAAGAATCCATAGGATGTGTTTGTCTGGTGTTCGAGACACATTTTGTGGAAGCACCTACCGTACAATTAAAATGAGAAATGACTTAGTGAATACAGAATCATAACAATCAATGCATTAAATAAATTTAAAACTAAAAAATAAACTCACTGGATTGTGAACATAACTCATCCCATGTATATCTCCTCCAAAGACAAGAACTACTCTCATATATCTTTGCTATCAATCGCATACGTTATACGGTATGCACCTACAACCCGAAGGTATATACAAGTCAACCCTATCTTGGAGTCTTGCCAAGAAGTGAAACTTTACGCTTGTTCTTGATCCTAGCAACACATAAATCAAAGATTATATGTATGATGTCAAATAAAATTGAAGTAATTAATAGTAACATGTTTTCTACCATTGGAGGTGATGTCATAATCTCAAATAGATGCTGAGGCCAAAGGATGAAAGATCATTTTGCCTAACCAAGTAAGGCAACCTCGTCATCGGGGAAAGGGACATCCACACCTTTCTTCCCCTCTCGAACACTTTTAATGTTGACCCTACGTTGATTGTCCTGAATTCGCTAACCATGATGGTGGGTGGTTGCGTGCGTGTATACAACAGCATCGACATCAACATGCGCCACTGGGACATCCAACAAAAGAGTGCAAGGTTCTCGAATATCTAGTGAAGAGTGGGTCGCCATCGCAACTGCCTTTGTCGATGCAAAAGGCCGGGGATTTCTAAGATCTATATTCCGATTGCATCCCGACTTGAATGCTCGACACCATCAATCCCATCTCACCTTGTAGCTCTTCCAACAGCTCTATCTTCTCAGAGTTTTTGACGAAGTTACAACTTAGGCTCTTTGACTTTCTCTAGAATTGAGTCACGAACTTCCTCTCAAACCTTGGCTACAAGATCTCTACTAGCTAGGTTCACTTTGTCCAGAATGTGAGGAAGTCCATCCAAAATATTTTGACAAAGCGACTCCCCTGGGCTACCCCTAACTTGACCAGTGTGATATGGCTTCCCAAGCATCGTGGCTACGATATTCATCCTTCCAATTGAAGTGAAACACACTTAAATGACAACTTTATATTATTTACTCACAATCTTTGTAGCGACCTCTTCAACAACCGGATTTATGAATTTTCCTCCCTTCATCCTCGCTTCCTTCCATTTTCCATGACGGGGGCGGAGGCAGGCATGTACAACAATACTAGGATCTGATTTTGCTGCTTCCTCCATTTTTTGCAAATCAGCTTGTATGATTTTCTTTTCAAGCTTTCGATAACCCCCACAAGACATGGTATGATCATATTGATTTTTGGCCTACTTCTCTTTATTTGTTTGACTTAATTCCTACACACAAAATAAAGAAAACTGAGTTAATAAGGTCAAATAAATTGAAATAAAATGTACCCTACTATGATTAACAGATTATACCTGAAATTTGGGCTCTTGTCATAATTCCACGAACAATCTCCAGTCATCTATAGAGATAAAAGGATAATCTTGACAAGGATCCTGGTCTCTCTTAGACCCTCGGATGTACTAGCGTGTGACATTAAACTTGAAGTCTTTCCACCACTCATGAACTTCCCCCATCCAATGCTTGTACATATGCCTAGTGTTGGGGACATCATATGTTTGCTAAAAAAAAAAAAACATAACATGGTTAGATATTAACCAAAACAATGAAGATATAAAGTCATATACCAAAAGTTGTTCCTAAATCATCTTCTTCGTATTTGTTGGAACTTCCTTCCAATTTGGCCATAGAATGCCAACTTTGCTTCAACTCAAATAGCTAATTAACTTGTCTTCCTTTGGCCCAATTGGATTCAAATCTGCATTGAATTTCAATGACTATGTTAATTCAAAATAGCATTGAGTTTCAATGACTAGGTTAATAAAACCAGTCGTGGAATTGCAACTTTCAACAACTAGTTTTAAAAACAAGTCATCGTAACTAAAAAAAAATATTATTACTTTTTAATTTTTGGGCTTAAATTGCAACGATTGTTTTTAAGAACAGGCGTTGAAAGTGTATTTTAATGACTATTTTTATTGAAACAATCGTTCAATGTTAAGACAAAATTTTAAAAATGTTACCGCCTCTTTTAACTTCTGTTTTTTTTTAAAAAAAAATGGACGTTAATTGAAATCATTAAATCTACTTTAATTTTTATAGTAGTTCTTAATGGATTGATGGCACGTGTCACTTGCACTTATCAATAGGGAAGTTGGGAGAGGAGATCAAATCCTAAAACGGATGGCGGAGGTTGGGAGGGGGTGAGTGTTCTCTTTCATAGGGGGATGGTATACGGTGTGCGGTGAGTTAGGCAAGAAATTAGAAGATATCATTACAATTATTATGTTAAGAAATTTTATAGTATAAATGAGTAGACCAATAAGGAATATTATTTTCTGCGAGCGCGACCCACAGATATTTCTTCTTCGAGTGTGTCAGACTTGAACATGATAATATATTAGACTTTTATTTGGGAGGCTATCTAAGCTCTCCCATGTGTTAAACTTAAACACGCCATATATATACTTGGCTCTTGTTATAAACAATATGTGACTATTCTTAGATTTTAGAATAGTAAGAGTTAATATTCAAAGTCAAGATAAGAAAACGATAATATAAAACTTTATGTCCAGTAGTGAACACTTGGTCCCTTCCTAACTTGGCGGCTCAGAAAAGGCTCCTATACACATGCATGCATGCATCTCGAAGGGTATGAAGTTACTAAATCTCCCCACTCATCCTTTTTCAATATAAGACAGAGTTGACTTTTTCTGAAGAGATTAAGAAAGCTAAATAAGTTACTTAATCATATCATATATGTTCTTCTCTTCGGTCCTAATTATAGGACAACATTCTAATTTTTATCAATTTCTTATTAAAATACCCTATCCTTAGTTATGCCCAAAAACTACCGCCCGCAGGCTCATTTTTCTGGGACATCATCCACCGTTGGCTTATTGACGACAAATTTTCAGATACAAGTGGTATATGAAACTTTATGTCCAGTTGTGGGCGGCTAGAAAAGGCTCCTATGTACATGCATGCATCTCGTAGGATATGAAATTATAAATATCCCCACTCATCCTGTTTCAATAAATAATATGTGTGTGTATATATATATATGAATAATCATTCTATCGTTTCTGTCTTTAGTTAATTAATTCTAATTTAAATTTCTCCAATCAATATTCCATCATGAGAACGATTCTAGTCAAATAGACATTTGAGCAATATGAAAATAATTTTTGAAATTTAAAGAAGATCGAAATGATTCACGTGTGAACATCAAACAGTCGACGCTGGGCTGCCGTGTCCAAAAATATTAACAAGATTTTAAGTTACTCCCCCGGTTTTAAATATAAAATAGAGTTAACTTTACCTAGAGAAATTAAGAAAACTAAATAAGTTACTTAATCATATTATATATGTTAATATATATTGTATATTTTTAAATTATATATCAGTTTATTAGTCAAACTAATTAATTTAGAGAAAAAAATATAAATATAAATACTTTAAAGTAATTTAACTAACTTTATTAATCTCTATTAAAAAAAATCAACTTTATCTTATATTTAGGATAGGAAGGAGGAAATAATTCCACGTCTTTTTAAGATAAGATCATATGGCGCAAAAGGACGCAAAGTGTGTGTATACGGGAGGTCTATAAATCTAAGGACCTGGAAAATGGTTTAACTCCTCACAAAACCAGAAATATCTTGGAAGAATTAAGGAGAAACACAAAACCATGTTGTCGCTAATGGATCTCGTGAGAACTCTCTGCTCCAGAGTTGTTCGGCAGTTCATCCACAAAGACTTCCATGAAGCCGTTTCCAGGATGACCATCATCGATGCCTTTCTCTTCCTCGTACGACCCACCACCTACAAAACAATATTCTTGATATATATGCGCTAATTTCATTACTTATATGGATATATTATACATATGTTTATGCAGATTGTTCACTCAATGGACAAGTTAGGGATATGGCCACACCTCCCAGTGTTCTTGGGGCTGTTATACCTGGCAATAAGGAGACATCTTCACCAAGAGTACAATCTGATCAACGTCGGGAGGACTCCAGTGGGCGTGAGGTTCAACCCCATTGATGTCCCCTTTAGAACCGCCGACGGCAAGTTCAACGACCCCTTCAACGATGGTGCTGGAAGCCAAGGATCTTTCTTTGGCAGGAACATCCTTCCTGTTGACCAGAAAAACAAGGTCTCATCTTCATATATCACTAATAACATCCAACACATCATCGTGCTTACCCTTAAAAAAAAAAGAAAAAAAAAAACTTTTTGTAGTGGTTAAAATTGTATATTTGTAACGATTAACTACATTAGTGAAACCACTATAAAACATACTGTTATAAAGAATTTTGTAGCAGTGTTTTAGAACCGCTACTCAAGCAACAGAACCGCTACTGTATTGGGTGAAAAGAGTATAACAATGAGTGTGTACTTAATTAATGCAGCTATTGAAGCCGGACCCCATGGTGGTGGCCACAAAACTTCTGGCACGCACAACTCTTAAGGACACCGGCAAGCAGTTTAACATGATCGCAGCTTCCTGGATTCAATTCATGATCCATGACTGGATCGATCACTTGGAGGAGACCAACCAGGTATTTCATCGTTATTTATGTATATATAAAAATATATATGGAAAAACTTCATTATATATATATTGTGAACAATGGTGATAGATGGAACTGAGTGCACCGAGAGAAGTTGCAAGCGATTGCCCACTCAAGTCTTTCAGATTCTACAAGACGAAGGAAGTGCCCACTGATTTCTACGACATCAAAACCGGTGCTGTAAACATTCGTACGCCTTGGTGGTAAGAATAAACAATATACTACATCCATTCCTTATAATATAAGTGCTAATTAACTACTTTAGGTTATATTTGGTGCTAAATATATATAAGACTTCAATCTAATTTGTCTCCCTAATTTATTTATTTTTCCAATATATCCCTATTGAATGCAAACATTAAGAGATTTTTATTCAAGGTAGTCATATAATGAAAGATGGCATTTTAGAAAAAATAGTTTATATATATATTTTGTAACAAAAAGTTTAGGCTCACTACGAGCAGGATCGCCCACCAATTAAACAAGGTCCTCATATCTGTTGGATTTAAATTCATAACCTTATAGTTATGAGCTAACTCCTTTACCAACTGGATCACCTTTGTTAGTAACAATCTATGTTTGTTTTAAAAAAACTAAATAACATATCTAATTTCTTTGATTTCCCTAAATTAATCATCTAGCTCTTATATTAAGGAGTAAATGTGGCATCATTCATCCATCACAGCTACTACATGCAAGTTACTACTCTTATCCTTAATATAAGACATATTTGGGGAATTGATCATCTTGGTCTTAAATATAGACATAGTTTTCATACTTGTTAATGTTTTCCTAATTTACCCCTATTGATGCTCCATCAACCATAATCAAAGAGGGGAGAGAATGAAGAAATTAAGGAAGATGATTAAGGTGTTTTATAAAATACATGTCATATTAACTAACTTAACCAACTTCTTTAATCTAATCAAATTAGATAAATATGTCTTTTACTAAACATCGGAGGAGAAGTTCCTATTCTTAATTACCTGTGTCATCCAAATAAGAGTATGCATCACACGTATATGAATTTTGATGGAGTTGGAGAAAAGCCAACCCCAAATGTTGATAGCATTGAATCTATTATTGCTCTAATAATCATATGCTTTTTAAGAGTGCTTGGCACAACTAACACTGACGGGGTCAGCACTTGTATTGCGTCATCTAGCTAGTTGGTTGCTTCTTTGCATTGATGTTATATACAAGTAGATCACCACATAAAATAAGGAATTGAAACAGATTACAATTTCATTTATTGGAATTACTAAAACATAATCGGCGTCGATCTAAGAATTTGCGGGCATAAAATTAAAACGTGATGATTTGTTGGAGTGGTGAAAATTGTTTTGGGTTGGTGGGAAATTAAGAAGGATTTAATGTGTATATATGAGAATAATGTGGGGATTTAGCGACATGTAGCCGCTTTGGATGGGTGTAATTAATAAAAATGAGCCACCCATTTCCCTCCCTGCTAGGGAAAAGACACTGGGGTCCACATATACGATGATCCCCCGCTCTGGTCGGCTGCTTATCTCTTTCATTGGGTTCCCTGTTATTTACTCTTACTTGATATTCTTAAATGTTTAAGACTAATTATTATTTTTTAAATATTTATAAGAATATATTAAGATTACCTGTATCATTTTGTTTAATATATATGATAAATTTCTTATGTAGTTTTTTTAAAATAAATACCGGATATCCCATTATGGATGCCACGATAAATTTACAACAGAATCCTTAGGTCTAATATATAATGCTCTTCATCAAACCCTAACTCTATCTTGCCGAATAGGTAGTGGGTGATCTATCATACAGAAATTGTTCTCTATCATATCATGGGAGAGCGTAGTTAATTAGTCAATAAGTACAAGATTTTCTCTAGGACTGTTCAATAAAAACTTATCTGCCAATTCTCTATGACTGATCAAGATTTTCTCATGTATTTAAAGAAGGAAAAAGTATTTTAAAAAATAAAAAATCTTAATTACATACTTGTTTTTTAGTAGGTAATTAAGCGTTAGAAAAAAATATATTATATTTAAAATATAAATTTTATCTTTATTTTTATTTTTGAGTAGAGACATTATTGGGACAACTACAAAGATTACATGCACAAAAACCCAAAACCACATCATTTTTGGCAAGGTCTTTTGGTTCCGCATCTATCATGGAAACCTAAGCCATTGACCAATATGCATTATTATTTAATAATTATCTTAGTGTGTATACCTAGTCATAGTTATTCCATATTTGAAAAATTGGTATAAAATATTAAAAAATATTACAGCATTGTGGTATCACTTTGCGATGCTATATGGTACACTATAGGAAACCAGCTTCAAAATCCGATTGATATCAAAATAACCATCATATATCTTTATACTTAAAAGAGGAAATTGAATGAGAATAAGAGTATTCAGATTTAATTAAATAAACAAATGATGAGTATGAGAGAGATGGAAGTGATGAATATGCACGTGTTTGAAGGGATGGAAGCGTCATATATGGGAGCAATGCAAAGGTGCTAGGGAGAGTGAGGACATACAAAGATGGGAAGCTAAAGATATCCAGAAATGGTAGCCTTCTCCACTTCGAAGATGGAATCGCCATCTCCGGCGATGTCCGTAACAGTTGGGCCGGCGTCTCCACTTTGCAGTCCCTCTTCATTCAAGAGCACAATGCCGTCTGCGATGCCCTCAAGGTAAGCTTATTACCTTCAACTTCCACATTCCTTTATTCATTCATGCCTCATTTCTTCTAATTATAATTAAGTTCCAACCATGATGACCACAAATACACATATCCATTTAATCCAGGAGGAATACCCAGATTTGGAAGACGAGGATCTTTATCGCCATGCTAGGTTGGTGACTGCAGCTGTCATCGCCAAGATTCACACCATCGATTGGACCGTCGAGCTCCTCAAAATCGACACTCGTCACGGCATGCGGGCTAACTGGTATACACATATATGATTACTGATTATTCATTAATGTTTGTTGTCTAGTCAACATATATAATGAATGAAATATAGATATGATTGATTGATGGGTGCATGAATTGTTGTGATGCTCAGGTATGGATTACTGGGAAAGAAATTTAAGGACACGTTTGGGCATGTGGGAGGATCGAGTCTGGGGAGATTGGTAGGGTTGAAGAAACCAAATAACCATGCAGTTCTGTACTCTCTCACAGAGGAATTTGTGAGCGTCTATAGGATGCACGCCCTCCTACCCGATACCCTCAAGCTCAGAGACATCTCGGTCACTCCTGGACCCAACAAGTCTCCCCCCTTGACTAAGGAGTGAGACCACATACATCTTCACTTAGTTGACTATATCAATTCATTTGTGGGTTTATATGCATGCGCAATTATACCATGTTAATGTTAACGTTTTGTTGTTACATACGTATTATCGACGATAGGATTCCAATGGCGAATTTGATTGGATTGACTGGAGAGAAGACCTTAGGAGAGATAGGGGTTACAAGGCAACTAGTATCAATGGGTCACCAAGCTTGTGGTGCTCTTGAGCTTTGGAATTATCCAGTTTGGACGAGAGACTTGGTCGCACAGAACACGGACGGCACTGAGAGGGCCGATCATGTGGACCTGCCGGCTCTTGAAAGTAACTAGTCTGCTCATAAACTGAGTTAACTTGAATTAATGGAACTTATTAATTGGTGTATGATCACCCGTTCATTATTATATGCAGTATACAGAGACAGAGAGAGGAATGTGGCGAGGTACAACCAGTTTCGGAGGGGGCTGCTGTTGCTACCCATCACCAAGTGGGAGGAATTGACCGACGACGAGGAAGCGATAAGAGTGCTGAGGGAGGTGTACGGCGACGATGTGGAGGAGCTGGACACACTGGTGGGTCTCATGGCGGAGAAGAAGATAAAGGGCTTTGCCATAAGCGAGACGGCCTTCATCATATTCCTGGTCATGGCCACCAGGAGGTTGGAGGCAGATAGGTTCTTCACCAGTGACTTCAACGAGGAAACATACACGAAGAAGGGGCTGCAGTGGGTGAACACAACAGAGAGCCTGAAGGACGTCATAGACCGTCACTACCCAGAAATGACAAACAAGTGGATGAACTCTTCAAGTGCCTTCTCTGTTTGGGATTCCCCCCCTAACGCTCGTAATCCCATCCCTCTCTACCTTCGTATTCCTCATTAGGACCCAGTCACTTTGCATTTTGCTGGATCCTTTGCTTTTATCATTTTGGGATGGGCAGTCCATAGTTTATGCCTGCGTCTGTGTGTACTAGGACTTTTATGAATCTTTTTCAATAAAATCTTGGATTTTGTGTTTGGAATATGGCGATAGAAAGATGGAGCTGCGTGTTATTTCATTTAATCTAAGCACGTACAGAATTAGTATATGGCCAGAAATAGGAGACACATATTGAACAGAGACGTAGTAGCTAAAATTTTGGACTGGCGTAACCACTCGCACGTTTCCACCAATCTGAATGATTCAGTTAACCAAAGTTTGATTTAACATGAGTGGATTGTTGTCTCCAATTAATTGTTTGCTTCCAACTATAAACCTACAGATTATGTGCGTTGCTCGTGGAATAGTAGGTAATAAGTATCTTAAAAATGAGAAAGAATTCAAGGTAGAATGGAAAATGTGTAGACAGAGGAATAATACTAAATAGGTCGAATAGTGATTCATGACCTCAGTGCTCTATTTATGGTAGAAATACAAATCAAATAGTATAGTGCAATAACAGAATTTCTGCAGAGTTTGTTACAGGACCACACACGCGTCACCTATACAGCTGCTAAGGAATATTAGAAGCATATTCTACAGAACAAATAATTAGTGAATTCTAATTACATTTATGAATTAGATAATTAGTCATTAGTTCTAACATTCCCCCTCAAACGAGAGGGTATGGGACAAAGACCGGGTTTGTTCCTCAAGTAGCTAAATTGATTATGAGTCAAAGCCTTTGTGAGACAGTCTACAATTTGATGATGAGAGGGAACATAGGAAACTTTAATATCTCCAGCTAGGACCTGATCTCGGATGAAGTGGACATCAATATCGATGTGTTTACTTCTGGAATGATGCATTGGATTGGAGGCAAGAGCCTGAGCACTCAAATTATCACACCAAATGATGGTTGGTCTTTTTAGATATAGCCCCAATTCAGAAATTAAAGAACAGAGCTACTTCAACTCAGCTGACCCATTTGCAAGGGCTCTGTACTCAGATTCACAACTCACCCTGGACACCACTCTTTGTTTCCATGAAGCCCAAGAAATCAAGGTTCCACCCAAGTAGACACAAAAACTAGCCATAGACTTCCTGTCATCTAAGTCTGTGGCCCAATCAGCATCAGTGAAAGCCAATAGTTGCAGACACAATGAAAAGGCTTTAAATGTAGGGCATAATTATAGGTAGCCTTAAGATACCGAAAGATGCGTTTTACCCCGAAAATGAACATCTGTGGGACATGATAAGAACTGACTTAATTTGTTCACAGAGTAAGCAATATCAGGCCTAATGGTGGTCACATACTAGAGAGAGCCAATGGCTTGGCGATAAAGAGAGGGATTGGTCATAGGTGTACCATCGGTTGAAGAAAAATGACGTCCTGTGACCATAGGAGTCTGAACAGGAGCGCAATCAGTCATATTGAAGCGATGTAGGAGGTCCATGATGTATTTACCTTGGTTAAGGTAGATGCCAATATTATCTTTAAAGACCTCTAAGCCAAGAAAATAGTGCAGAGAACCCATATCCTTTAAAGAAAAATTGTCAGTTAACTGAACAATAAAGTCCTGAATGAACAGAGAATTGTTGCCAGTGATCCGGATATCGTCCACATATATTAAAATAAAGATTAGTAGGGAACGAGTTCTCAGGAAGAATAAGGAGATATTGCTCTTAGAATTTTGAAAGCCCTTGAGTTAAGGTGAGTCTGAGGTGCTTGTTTGAGGCCATAAATTGCTTTCACCAATTTGCACATATGAGTGGGTTTCTGAGAATTACAAAATCCTTCGGGTTGGCACATATACACATCCTCTTTGAGATACCCATTTAGAAATGCATTGTTAACATCCAGTTGCCGGATTGGCCAATGAAAGTTCATAGGTAGAGTGAGAATGAGACGTACCGTGGTTGGTTTGATTACTGGGCTGAAAGTCTTGAAATTATCCACACCGGCTGCCTGTTGGAAACCTTTGGCGATAAGACGAGCCTTATGCTTGAGAATCAAACCATCTAGTCTGAATTTGGTTTTGAAAATCCACCGACAATCGACTATCTTCTTGGATTTGTCGAAGGGCACAAGAATCCAGGTGTTTTAAGTGTCAGAGCATCGAATTCATCACGCATCACACGACGCCAGTGAGGAGAGGAGAGAGCCTCAGCAACAGTACGAGGTGTACGTGCTTGAGCGATGGAATCCGGTGTCTCTGATCGGTGCAACCCAACCAAGGGATACCACGGCTTAGTGATCCCTGATTTTGCCCTAGTAACCATCGGGTGCATATTTGAAGTGGACGTCGGATCCTGAGTCGAGTATGGAGTATGAGGTAGTAAACATGGATTATAGGCCATGGGTTGGGCCTGAACCACCAAATTAGAAGACGGTGGAGAACCATTAAGAGACGGGCTTAAGCTTGAATGTAACGGATCCGATGGTGACAAGGGCCTGTTAGTAAGATGAATAGATCCATTAGGATTGATTGATTCCTCATATCGTGAGGTAGCAGACTGGGTCAAACGAGAGTCAATAATCAATGAAAGGTCATTGTCATCAGAATGAGGCATAGTTGCTCGGCGATTGAAGAAACCTGAAATACAAGGAAAAATCCTTTCATCAAACATGACATGCTTGGAGATATATAGACGACCAGTACTACTGAGACATTTAAATCCTTTATGTTGCACTGCGGGACCAAGATACAGACATTGCTGACTGTGATACTGAAACTTGTGAGAGTTATATGGTCTCAAGCATGGATAACACGCACAGCCAAAGGGCTTTAAGTGACGAGAGGTGAGACGTTATCAATGACAGGGGTAGGAAGCCTATTAATCAAGTAAACTGCATTCTGAAATGCCTCAATCTAGTAGGTTAATGGCATTTTGGCCTGAGCCAGTAGAGTAAGGCCTATCTCGACTATGTGTGGATGTTTTCGTTCTGCCCTGCCATTTTGAGAGGACGTGTAGGGACAAGTGTACCTCATTGCTATTCCATTTTCATCTGTAATTGGTATAAAAGGCTTGTACTTTGTTCTGTTATCATATTGAATGGCCTTAATTGTGGTGTTAAATTGATTTGTAGCATAATGGTGAAAATGATTAAAAACATGAAGAGCTTTTCCTTTGTGTTTTAGAGGGTAAAGCCAGGTGTACCTACTGTAATCATCAATAAAGTGTATGTAAAATTTATGGCCATGAATAGAGTGAACCGGTGAGGGACCCCATATATCAGAATGTATAAGTTCAAGAAGCGAAGAACCACGAGACACTGAATTAGTAAATGGTAACTGTTTGGATTTCCCATATTGACAGGCTGCACAAACATAATCATCACTCAACTTAATACTGAGATTACAGTTTTGTAAGATTTGTCTAAGTATTTTATTGCTTGGATGTCCTAATGTCTGATGCCAATGCAAAAAGTCAGAGAGATTATCCTTCTTGGAAGCAGCTACAAGATGAGCATAAGGTGGCGAGTCAACTTTAGTCATGGGGTAGAGGCCTTGGCTTGGAGTTCCCTACATTAGTACCCTACTTGTGGCCCTTTCCTTCACAACACAACCGGCATTAGTAAAAGTTATAGCAACTAGATTGTCTTCAACCAATTTATGAACACTAATGAGTTTCTTGGTTTCAGATGGAACCAACAATATCTCATTGAGTTTGAGGTTAGAAGAAAAACAAGAGATAGAGGAGTTACCAACGCCCATAATACGAGTCTTATTCGCGGTGCAGGTATATAGATGATTTTTACCTGATGAGGCAGCAGTGGTAGAGTCTAACTGAGTGGCATCTGGAGTAACATGGTGAGTAGCTCTGCTATCCATGTACCAATTTGGGTCAGCAACAACTTGGGTGTCAGCGTAGTAAGCCTGTGGCTGAGAGTCAGAACCATGAGACCAGTTGTGTTCCTCCCACTGGTAGCATGTTTCAAAATAGTGACCATGACGTTCGCAGTAGGTGCAATAGGGATAACCACCTCCATGATGGCCAGAGCGACCTCCTCCATATTGTCGACCTCCACCACGAACGAGGAGGCCCACGAGAGCCTCTCCAAGTGCCTCTGCTTCGGCCAGATGAAATAGGGGATCCTCTTGCAGCGAGGTTGGCAGTTGGTTGCAGAGAGAGAGTAGTGATAAGGCAAAACTTTATAGCATATAGACTGCAAGTGCACGGGCCGTATCAAGTAATAAATAGTAAGTAAGATATCGTTCCCACGAGGACTTAGTACCCACAACTTCAGTTAAGCATTAATTCCACAATTTCGTTTAAGTTGAGCAAATTAGATTGAATTTAATTAAGAGAAAAGAAATCAAAACTAAAATTAAAATAAACAAACTACCACTAATCAAACGGGCAACCTAGAGTCACTAATCCCTTATTTGTTTCCTAGATTTTATCCCCACTAAATTAACTTTTACTTAACCTAATCAGCTAATCTAGAGTTTAATGTCTATAAATTCCTTCCGGTCCATTTATATATCTACCTTAATTAATTATGTAATGCCTCACACAACTAAATAAGATGCGTTTTAAATCGGGCTCACTCTAATTTGATTATGCGGAGCTTCTAGGTATATTCCTATCCTAGACGCAAATTAGATTAAAACCTAATTCCCTATTAAATTTAAACCTAATTCCACATTATTTAATCTCAAGGTCAATTTAGGATTCGCTCTTCCAAGTTCAACCCTAAATTCCCAAAACATGCTTAATAGTGATCAATTACTAAGAATAGCAATAAAAACAAGAATAAATAAACTGAATAAAATTAATCAAAAATAACAAGTAGGAATAATTTCTAGAACCCAAACAAGTTCATAGGTTCTCTAGGTTGAAAAGAAAAATTAGCCACACATGGCTAAAACCAAATCCGTAAAATAAATCAAATTCAGTTCAAAAAATGAAGTAAAAGAAATAGGTAGGAGATCGCTGAACTCAGCGAGGAAGACGAGGAAGACTATTGCTACTCTGCTCCTTGCACGTCGTCCACGCTCTCGTGCATTCCGTTCCTAGCTTACATTGTGTTGTACCGTCTCTTTTATATATATTGCTTGCCCAGGTTATCCGTTTCTAATCCTTTTCTCTTTCATTAGATATTAGTTTATCACAATATAATATCTTCAATAACCAACAATCTGATAATTGCTTCCTGTGGGGTCCACGTTTCAATCTTTTCTAATTTAAGATAGAATCTCCTTTGTAATCTTTCTAATTCCTCCCTGCCAAGTGTATCTTGAATCCATTCAAATCTCAAATCTTTCATGATATATATATGATATATATATATATATATATATATATAATTAGCATCATAATATCTCCGTATATATATATATATATATATATATAATTAGCATCATAATATCTCCAAGCATAATAAAATAGGATATTAATAGATTTTCTATTATAATATTCTTTTATACTATATTTAATTAAAAGATAGATAAATATATAAAAGATAATTAAATAAGTATAATATTAATAAATTTAATCCAATATATCTCAAAATCTATACTTATTTAATTATAAAATATATACTTATCAAGTAGCGAAGTGATGAGCTGCTCGAGACGATTTTCAAATGCCAGAAGCGAAGCCTGGGCTTCAACCTAGGTGAGATCGGCGTTGTCGATTAACTTAACAATAATAGCGTTGTACTCAGCGTCAAGGCCGTTGAGAGTATGAAGAATCAAATCAGAGTTTAAAATGGGAGATCCAGCAAGAACAAACTGGTCAGAGATGGATTTCATCTTAGCAAGGAAGTCTTCCATACGCAAAGCATTTTTTTTTTTTTTGTGTGCGATGAAGGTCTGACTGAAACATCATCACACGAGAACTAGAGAAGGCAGCTGTCAAATCACGAGCACTGGTCCATAGCTCGGATGCAGTGCGACAATGGAGCAGTTGGGCTCGACCTCTTGACTCATGGTATTGCGGAGCCAACCGACGAGCATTCGATCGATCGCATACCAATCTTCAAAATCAGGATAGGAATAGGACGAGTCGAACCAAAGACGACGCGTGTGCGAGACGGAGCAGTCATGGTAGCGTCAATGTGATTTTGAAGCCGGTTGCCTTCGATGGGAGGAAGAACAACAGACTCCCAGACCAGATAGTTAGTCCTATCCAACTTGATAGATGCTGTCTGGCTGGAAGAAGAGAACAAAGAATAAGTTCGAATGGTTGAAGAAGCTGAGGTGTCATCGGAGGTTTGGGATGGTGACAACGCCATTTCAGAGATGACGACGGAGCTCTGATACCAAGAAAGAATTCAAGGTAGAATGGAAAATGTGCAGACAGAGAGGAAAAATACTGATCGAATAGGTCGAATAGTGATTCATGACCTCAGTGCTCCATTTATGGTAGAAATACAAATCAAATAGTACAGTGCAATAACAGAATTTCTGCAGAGTTTGTTACAGGACCACACACGTCACCTATACAGCTGCTAAGGAATATTACAAGCATATTCTACAGAACAAATAATTAGTGAATGCTAATTACATTTATGAATCAGATAATTAGTCATTAGTTCTAACAAAATGAATTCTTTTCCTTGGCTGTAGCTTGCTTAGTGACTTTATAATAAGAAAAACAAAATTTCTTTTCCTTTTGATATAATATAATAGATTAAATTATCCTAACTTTTAAACTAGAGTAAGCCTGTACATTAACGCAGCTTGTGAATTCTGTTATTGTTTTTTGTTTGTAATCTTCATAGATAAATTGATTCAGTTAAATTATAAATGATTTTTATAGTTTTAATATTGCATTGAGTTAAATTATATTTTATTCATAAATATAAGTTTTTATATATCTATCATGAGATTAAATTATTTGACTGTCATTAATAATTTAAAAAAATGACACATAAATTCAAATCAATGTTATAAATCAAATATCATTTTTAAAACAGGAAATATATCATTTATGAATTTCTTGGTTGTTACGGAGGGCAGTAGGCTGGCTTTTGTGGAATTAAATTAAAATAGGACCCGACGTCACAAATTCATAATATAATGACTATTTATTAAAAAGTCCTTTCCAGAAAATAGATCCCGCGTGCGCGCGTGATTTTTTGGTAATATTTGTCCTTACACAGCACTTGCAACAAAGGACCTAATGCCGGTTGGGTACAAGGAACTTATAATGAAGGAAAGGAATATTGAGAATGAACTTAAACAATTATGTTGTTTGGTAGACGTGGGAAAGAAACACAAGCTAAGGGAAAATAAATATTTGGTAGGACGAAAAGGAGTGGTGGAAGTGGGAAGAATTTGTGAAATGCCCATAATACCCCTTAAATAACGTAATGTAAAAGGGGGGGGCAAACATTTTTTTTATTTATTGCGAAGAAAATGGTGGGCATGGAATCGCAAACCCAGAAGCCGCCTATGTTGGGAAAGAAGGATCTTCAACAGCGATGAGCAGTATGGCAAACAGAGGTGGGAAGGACGATGGAGATGAGACAAATAATGAGGGATGCATCATCACCTTTTTTAGTTCGAGAGATGCGTTTCAAGAGGAGCAGGGAAGGAAAATTAATATCTAAATCTCGAAGACACAACACTGGTCATATAATCGCATAGGCATACCCTATCTCGCCTAATGAATTTTGTCTTTGGTAGAAGGCTGTTGAAGAAGAAGGTCTCTTGAGTGTCAGGAATGCTTGACTCGAGTGTCAATTGGAGGGAGGAAAAAACTCTAACTCCACCAGTAACTCAAGTGCTTCGCAAGTTGGTTTGTGTCACTCGAGTGATACTGAGGTTCACTCGGGTACATCTTTAGAAATGAAGTTAGCACTCTTGTTTCATCAACGAGTGACTTGCACTAAACTTGCAAGTTGATGGTCATCACTCGAGTGGGCTCTCAAGCACTCGAGTAAGACTGATCATGACTTGCATAACCATCACGAGTGACTTGCGTCTTACTCGCTAGTACTCACCTATCACTTGAGTGAACATCTCAATACTTTCAAAAAGTGAGCAAGTGACTTGTAAAATTCTTAGCGAGTGATCACCACCACTCGAATGGTCACTAATCCACTCAAGTTCTCTAAGCTTATCACTCGAGTGATCTGTCATAACTTCCACAAATCATGTGAGTGACTTGCTGATTTAGTTCTAGTGATAGAGGATCATGTGCTCACCTAGCCACTCAAGTGATCCTGCATCACTCTCATTCTTTCAGCGAGTGACTTTTAAAATCATTAAGGATCATCACTCAAGTGTGTTACCTACCACTCGAGTGATCATCTAGATCACTTGAAGTGAGTTATCTTGCTAATTCAAGTCTTAATTCAAATAAAATTTTATCACTTGAGTGTCTTGAAATACAAAACTTGTGTGACTTGAATTATCAAATCATCATTACTTTCCAAGCTTTAATTTGTTATCATCAAAATATAAACCGAGAACTAATATAACATTCCAAAGCAATCATTATGAATGTGATCGTAGGAGTAGCTATTAATTAGGAGTGTTAGACCCAGTATGATCATTTGCGGTTTTTAAATAAGACTTATGACTCCCATTCATTTAGTGAGTTAGGATAGCTAATTGAACCAATCCCAAGAGATTTTTTTTTTTTGAACCATCAATCCCAAGAGATTCACTTCATCCATATCAACGTCCATCCCATTTTTATCCAAAAAGACAATAAACATACCTAATTTTTTAAACAACCCCCCCCCCCAAAAAAAAAAACCAATTTTCCTTTTGTTTTCATTGCATTTGCATATCATCTAAACTACTTATGCCACAATAAAAGACTCCTCGAGAAAGAGATAAAGATCTTAAATTTACATATACATAATCATTGTTTAATTTTTTATTGTGGACTCAAAAACGATAAAAAACACTCATCAAGTACAGTTTTGCTTTTCATTAATTATTATGTTGACTTATGGTACTCTTAGGTAAGGTATATATTAAATAGAGATAAATTTTGAAATTTATTAAATTTAAAGATTGGATTTATCTCCGGGTCTAATAAATCGTAGTCACTTTACTTAAAAAATATTTAACTAAGAGAAAACTGAACTATGCCCTGTATCATCAAAATGGAAGCACATAAGGTGCTTCTCCTATATGTGTTTCTTACATGCTTGTCCCTCTAATTAGAGGGACAAGCACATATTTTTTTATTTTTTTATTTTGTATTTATTTTGATTAAATTATATACTGTTTTTTGGAATTTTTTTGCACCCAGTATCTCAAATTAATTAGTTTCCATTCATGCATTCAGAAATATTTGTCTGTAACACTAGTATCCTGGAAACTATTTAATTTGAGATACGAGTGCAAAATTTTTTTCAAAAAGCAACATATAATTTAATCTAAGAAAATAAAATATAAAAAAAAAAAAAAAAAATTTTGAAGGACAAACATATAAAAGCACTTAAGATGAACCGTACCCCATCAAAACTGAACTATTCCCTGTACTGAACTATTCACTTTACTTAAAAAATCAAGTTAAAAAAGTATAATGTTCCCTGTATCAACAACAACAACAACAACAACAAAAAAGAAAAAAGAAAAAAAAAAGGATTGAGTAGGAGGAGGAGCACAACACACACACGCAGGACAAGGGGCCCGGGTTAGTGCCTGCACCACAAATTTAGAATGATACCTCAATAATATACTCCTCCGGTTCTAATTATAGGAGCTTTTTATCAGAATTTGGAGGGATTAAGGAATGAAGTTAAATTAGTTAATTATATGTATTTTCCTAAAATACCTTTACCTAAATTTATTTAATACAAATATTCTTAAAGGAATATTAATACATGGTCGCTAATCAGATTAATGAATGAGTAAACAAGAAATATATTATTATAGCCAACGTCCAGAAGGCTCAGCTTAATTTACTACAAATAATAATATAAATAAAAGGGCAGGCCATGTGAAGGATGCTTCTCACCCAAATCTCTCTCTCCCCCAGATAAATTATAAATTAAAAAACTACTAGCTATTAGAGTATTCATTATAATATAACTTCTCTTTTATATATATTTTTCCTCTCAAATAAAATTAAAGAAGGAGAGGTTTTGATCATGAGGCGCAGTCGTGAATGTACGTAAACATTGTGTTGCAAGTAACAGCCAAATATATTACGTGTTATCCATAATCCATATAATAATAAAATTAAATATGTATAAATGGATATATACTCATATTCATTTCTATCCCATTTTAGAAGTTAAATTCATTAATTATGTGTATTTTCCTTTAAAAAAAACATTCTTAAAGGAATTTTAAAATTATTTTATTTAAAAATAAAAAATAAAGTATAATATTTCACTTGATAGAATATAAGCATGTTGTTAAATTAATTATTGTGGAAGAAGTATTATTACAGGTGATATAGGAAAAATATGACAAAAATTGCTCAAAATTATTTTATATAAAAAAATATAATTTATGTGTATATGGCATTAATGAGTTGCAAATATTATTTACTTTATAAAATATATAGGTGTATTATTAAATTATTATTGATAAAGTATAAATAGGGTATTATAGGAAAAAAATGACAAAATTTAAAACTTACTCTTATAATTAGGACCAAAACCAACTCCAAAATTTGCTCTTATAATTAAGACCGGAGGGAGTATAATTTAATGGCTAAATTACTTTTCATTATCCTAGTATAGCTTTTATTTAGAATGATACTTCAATAATTCATGTATATATAATTTAATGGCTAAATTACTTTTCATTATCCTAGTATAGCTTTTATTTAGAAAGATAACGCTAGTGGCTTTTAGGAAAAAATGCTGAAAAAGCTCATTGCAAAATTTATTGCAGAAATGTACTGTAATTTTTTTAAACCACCAAGTATATATTCTTTTTTTAGTAGGTGTAACTCTTCTTTTACTGAGTGTAACGTTAAATTTTCAATTATGTTCAAAATAGAAGACATTTGCATAAAGTTAAAAATATACTAAGCATGCCTGTTAAGTACTTTTGGCAATACATTTTGCAGTAAAAGATTTTTCAACAATTTTCCTGTTATTTTAATTGGACCACCCAATATTTTAAGCATGCCTTACAGTAGCTGGAAGGCTTAAACACACTCATACGTGTGTGTATTAATATGACAACCAATAAACACCATCATTCAATTTACAATCACTTAACAAATACCCCTCCGGCCCTTAATATAAGTTGGTCAACATGATATCTATTATCTAGAAGACCCTACTCATTTCCATTAATTCACACATTCTCAATTCATTATTATTGAGAGAATATCAATTGAGATAAGTTAAAAAAAAAAAAATCACAAATATGAAAATATATCTTAATTATATTTAGGACCAAAATCAACTCTCAAACTTTCATTGCAATTATTCCTTTTGTTGGCGTGAATCAAGCATATCAAAAGGTCCACTGATCATCTTAATTCCCCAAATTATATAAAAGATTCACAACATGATTGATTGAATTGATGTTTAACTAATTAATTCAGGAGGTGACCGAATTTGAATTGGCTTATTACCTGGAGGAACTGGAGTTTGAGCTTCACATGGCAAAGTCGGAGCTAATAACACCAATACCATAGCAAATATGAAAACAGCCACCGAAGAACACCTCCAAGAATTGCTTCCCATTGCTTATAGATTACAATAAAAAGATAAACTTTTTTTCTTTTTGCCTATTCTCTTTCAAAGAAGATGATAAGAATATACGTGTATGAGGAAGCTTATTTATACGGGTTGGTTTTAGGTATGCATGGTTTATAGATTTCAAAGTAATATAGTAATAGTTTTGTTTTCATAGTTAACAACTACCTTGGTTGTAACATTGGAAAAACTTGTGGGACATATATATATATAGTTGAAATTTGAGTCTGTCATCTAAACTCTATCTAGATTTCCAATAACATTAATGATATCTTGTATTAGAGATGAACCATTCTAAACATTTTCATAGATAAAATATGGGCGTTTGAGATTGACCAATATAGATATTTGTGAACGTAACTATAATTTTCTAGTTTCATGATATTATCACTCAATCAATTACGTCAACATTTCTTGCGTAGCTGGCCAAAAAAAAAAAAAAGTTCTTGTGTGGTTGATAAATAAGAATCATGAGCCATGATCTGATTTGACTTGATTTTCAAAAACCATGACTTTTTTAAAGATTTATATTGAGGTTGGGTCAAGACCCAGCTCAAACATTCAAGCATCACACTGGCCCAAAATGCATATAGGTTGGGCCATCGATTTGGAGTGAAGCCCGACCCAACCGTGCATGGGTGCAGCCCTAATTTATAAATCATGTATGGCTGTGCTCCTCTTGGATATTTATAGTACGAATAAAATCAACAATAATAATTTGATGAACTCTTAGGGTATGTTTGGTATGAGGGAAGAGGAGGGGAGGGGAGGGGAGGGAAAAAAATTTTTGGAAGGACATTTACCATTTTGCCATTAATGAAGGGAATATTCTTTTTTTATTGTGAATATATTTTAGGAATATTAGAAATTATCTATGGGCAATTTTATAAAGATGAGAGAAAAGTTTTCTCTCTCCACTTTCCTTCCCCTCCCCTTCCCTCACACCAAGCATACCCTTAAGAATAAAATGAACGAAAAATTAGCAGAACCCCCCCCCCCCCCAAGAAAAAAATAACAACACACACATACACACGAAGAAAAACATGGTACTAACTCGGCTCATAAATATAAAACATAGTTGACTCTTTTGAGATGTTAAGAAAGCTAAATAAGTTACTTAATCATATCATGTTTTTTGTACAATTAAATTGTATATGATTTTATAAATCAGAAAAATTAGTTTGAAAAAAATAATAAATATAAATATTTAACGTAATTTAATTATTTTTCTTTCTTATATTTAGGGTTGGATGTAGTATAAGAAAAAAGGAAAAATCGAGATTAATTATTTAGCTAGAATGCCGATGAATTGATGAGAGAGGTGGGTTAATAGAGTTAAATGCATGTTTAGATTAGCTTTTAGAGAATAACTTTTATAATTTACGAGATAAATATATGAGAGAAGTTTTATCTTAACTTGCGAAAAAAAATGCTTCTGAAATCATGATTTTGTTGTTTCCCAAACTTTACACAAGGCCTGGTTAATGAGGTGGTAAAAATATGCCCAAGGGGATGTGGTTAATTGATTGGAAAACTCACTACTAGAAAAATGCTCAATTTGCGACGGAATTTGCGAGGGAAAAAAATTCCGTCGCAAATTGGGGTAAATTTGCGAGGGAAATAAGTTTCCTCGCAACCGGGCAATTTTGCGAGGGAAAAAATTTTCCCTCATAGAGTGGTCATATTTTGAGAGGGAAAATATTTTCCGTCGCAAAATTTGAACATTTTGCGAGGGATTTGCGAGGGAAAATGTTCCCTCGTAAATTTTTGAATTTGCGAGGAAAAATGCATTTTTGCGATAGAAAATTGGTTTGCGATAGGGTTTTTTGCGACGGAAAATGTCTGTTTTGCGAGGGAATTTTTCCGCCGTAAAAAATAGTTTTTCTTGTAGTGACTGGATCACACGGACATAAGCAACTTAAAAGATTTAACCATATTTTTATTAACATTTAATCAATTGTATTGCATTTGATATTTTATTTAGTATTTTTTACTTAAAAAAATAGAATAGTCTTGATATAATTGAATAATTCAGGTCATATGTGAATTCCAAAATAATGGCAAGAAATTTGGGTTTGTTGATTTTTTTAAAAAAATATATAATATCCATCAGATCATCACAAGCAAACACTTTGTTCCTCAGCATAACAGTTGAAGCTTTTATTATTTTGAATTGGAGGGAGAGTACGTAACATCTTCCTATATGTGATATGGACTTTGTTATCAGCAGTTTGATTTTTTTTCCTCCATCATTAAATTATGTGTCTAGTAATGAAAATATGGGGGAAGCCGGTGAAAAAGTTCATGAAGCATTGATACTTTAATTTATGTGTACATTACTACATTTTATATACAAATGTATGAGTAATCTAAAAAAAAAAAAAAAAAAAAAAAAAAATTATATATAAAAAGTATCAATATTTGAATTCAAGTCCTTTTATCCAATAACATTTTCAAATGTAATTTTTTTATACCAATTTTCCAAAAAAAAAAAAAAAAAAAGATAATATTTTCTTCATATATAGTTAAATAGGATTATAATGAAAAAGCCATGGATCATTTACCTGGTGGTACTTTTTCTTACAAACTTTAGAGAGACAATATTATATTCAATATAACCCAGACTACATGATCCCCCTCCTGTCCTTAATTAATACAGGAATCACGTAACTAATTTATGTATATTAAGAAAACTACTTATTTATTTAAAAAAATGTGTTTTGATTTTCTTAAAATATATGCCCTTAATAATCATTAACATTGAAACTACATCTTGAGAGAAAAAGTGGATTGAGGTCTTAAAATTATAAGGAAGACAAATCTTATAACCATGAGTGGCACGATTACAACAAACAAACCAAATGGCAGTGGATAATTATCATTATATATAGAGACATCTATTAAATAAATTCAATCCATGAGAAATAGGCAAAACCATGCACATTAGTAAAACAAACAAACATGAAATCCTGTCAAGATTTGTACGTACGTATGTACTTTATAACCTTGACATCATATACACGTTCTTTTATTATTTAATGGGAATCCTTATTCTTATAGATTGGACCCATATAATTATATATATCTATATATATTTATAACATTAGATAAAACATGATAATCATATATATAATAGAAATATTTAATAGGTGGGAGGGTGAGCAGCAGGAGGGGGAGGGCACACGCAAGGGCAGCATTTGCCTGGAGCTGGAGGAGGAGCACAACATACACATCTTGGACATATGGGAAATCCTGCAACCACACCAAATAATTAACGAAGCTAAAACATATAAATATTAATTAATGAGATGTTATTAAAATAAGGGAAATTGATCTCCCGGTCCTTATACTTTCCTCTAGTTTTGAATCTGGTCCTTGGATGTTTTTTTTCCTTTTTGAGAACCTTGATGTTTTTACTGTTAGATCTATAAGTCCTTCTGTTAAAAGTCCGTTAAGTTATATGAGGTGGCGTACACCTGGAAATATTTTGTACCGATGCTCTCCGACTAAGCAAGTTTAGCAGAAGTTTTCAGTTCACTCTCCTTCTCACCCCCATCTAGGCACAAATCTCTGGAGAGGAAGAGAACCCATGCGGCAAAAAGACTACGCCACACTGATAGCAGCAAGAAACGTTAGCTCCCCGCTGTTCTGCCTATCCCTGTCCCGCCATATTCCCCATCGCAACCACCGTAATTGTCTTTGATTGATGAACAAAGAGACCTTCTCTTCCATTGTCGGGCTTGATAAAGCCAAAGGCTTTAAAATTGCTGAACCCCACTAGTTGATCTTTCCTTCGCCATCAGAGTCGAACCCCAACAGTAAAGAGAGAGAATTTAGATTGGGGAATGGGCGGGAACAACAGTGCGTAGCTTTATAGAGTAGCTTTATATATATGATTAGATCTCTAGTCCTGAAGTGAAGATATTGGGAATGAAAGAAAGAGGGGGTCGGCGTCGGCGTCTCGTGAGGAGGACAGTGATGGTTTTGGGTAATGAGGAGCTTGCTTAGTCAGGGTGCATCAGGACTTGTAGATTTAACAGGAAAAACTTCAAGGATCTCATCAAAAGAAAACAAAAAGTCCAAGCACATGATTCAAAACTAGAGGAAAGTACAAGGATTAGGAGATTTATTTTCCCTTAAAATAATAATACAGGGATACATATAAATGATAATATGATACAATTGATGTGAAAAAAAATAAAAATAGGATTTACTTGGACGTGGCAGCAGCGTGGGAGCTGGTCCTCCCGGCCCCGGCGCTGGGACCGTTGCTGCTTCGCACAGCAAGGTGGCGGGAGACAAGATCATGGCAAAGATGAAAAGAGTCACCAAAGAAAGCTTCAAAGAGTTACTCGCCATTTTGTTGATGAGACAAAAATGTTTTTCTTCAAAAGGTGGTCTGTTATGGAGATTAATTTAATCGTAAGAATGTAAGTAAGCATATACATGTGTGTGTATTTATACTGGTTATGCTCAAGTTCATAGCTGGGCGTTTGCCGTAATATTTGAATTTCAAGGGTTGAAATTGTTGTTGAAGTTGTAGTTTTCAAATATAAATTAATACTTCTGGCTTCATGCACGTATTCTTTTCATTCCCAATTCAGACCTAACTTTATATATTGATGTTCACTTCACATCAAACTTTCCTAATTTTTGTGATCACTCTATGTATAGATTTTACTTCCTCTAGTTTAAGTTGGTTATTTGTACTTAATATATCAAGAAATTCTGACTTTTTTATTTAAAAAAATTATCATTTAATGAATGAATTTTACTGTGTGAAGATAAAGATGTCACAATAAATAGCGATATTACAGAAAATAAAATTTTAACATGTGAAATAAGAGAGAATGAGGCTTCATATCTAAGAGCAAACCAAAACCAAAGGTAGTAACTATTAAATAATAGTAATAATAATTTTAAAATTATAATAAAGCATTATTTATATGTTCACAAGTGTGTGTGTGTATATACACATATACTGATATACATATATATAAATATACACATATACATATACATACACACACACACACACACACATATATATAAGTTTGCTGGAGTATTCATATAAGGATATAGTATTAACTTTTGATTTTCATAGGGATATGGTGAGAAGGATCTAATAAATTTGTATCATACAGAAAGTACGGGTACTTTGAAAGTGCTCACAAAGTATCATGACTAGTACTCTGGTTTAAGTCTTTTTCGCCAATACAATTTTTAACAGGAGACTTTTTTTCAAATTTCCTAAAATATGGAAGAAAAAAACAACCCCTATACGAAAATGGAAATATCAATAGATTCAACAAAAACTAGCTTTAATTAATGCAGAGAAAAACGGGAAGGCATCGTCTTCATGAAAAGCTCTTCGAATTCAAGCCACTTAGCCAACTTTGTACTTTATGATTATATGCTAATCAATTTTCATTTGAAATTCTGTTTTCTACCCATAAGGCCCTAAGGTAGTCCTCCCATAAAATAAAGGGAGACGCAACCCATCACATTGTTTAACTTGAGGTTAGAACCTACAACCTTCAATTTTAAGTAGCACTGGGAATCAAGGCCGGGACAGTCTTATAGGACCAGCCCTTGAAGGGCCAGGGCTTAACTGGGCTAGCCCTACAAGGCCTAGGGTAAGAAAAGCATCTGTTTTTCAAAGTTCGGTCCGAGAGCATCAGGGCCAAGGCCGGACCCATAGTTACTATTCTAAATTTTAACTATTTTTCCATGTTCTTTTTTTCAAACAAATATAATTAGTAAATTACAATAATTAAAGTTCTAATTTATTAAATAAATGTTGTCAACATTAATATTCAAACAACACGAATCATCTGACAAATAAACGCATTCACTAGTTTAATATAAGCTGCATCAAAAATCATACTCGGTCAAAACTTAACCCCACAATACAATATATAATGTAATATAAAGATTGTGTTAGATGTATAATAATGTATACTCATTCTTGGATATTTTTCAATTGTTCTGTTTAAGCTTTTCCAAACGATAATACATGACAATTACTGTTGCTCAAAATCTGATTTCCAACATAGAAAAATAAGTTGCAATCTTGATATCTTGTCCTCATACATTAATTTAACTATATTTGAGCTTTTTTAGTTTAGGATTCTCACTTCTCAGCTTTAAAGTCTAGGCAGCTTAGGTAGTTTTTTAAAAGAAAAAATTTAAAAGGGCCTAACGGCGGGCATGCCCTAAGCCCTACAAGGCCAACCATTTTAAGCTCGAAGCCCTGCAGAGCCAATTTCATTTAACTCCTCTAATTTTCAAGTTTGACCCTTAAAGAGCTAGGACTTAAACGGCCGAACCCGTCCTGACTCTACTCTCAAGTCACTTGAAATACTTTACAACATGAAGGGCTTTCAATCTTTTCATAAAACAATTTTTTTAAAAATAAAAATAAAAATTAGAAGAGGTAGATACTATTGATTTGAAGCTATATATAGGTGAAAATCGAACTCATAGCCTTTCAATTATAGAAGAGCTTTTGTATGATTAAGCCACAAGACCGAATACATTTTCAAAGTCTTATTTCTCAACGTCTCTTGGAGGCTTGAATGAGCTTGATGGGTAGTCTCTGTCTTTCTGAAGTTGGCCTAATTCCATTATTTCACTACACTTCCACATATTTTAATTGCCATCATTAAAGGCTTAATTTGCTCGAGATAGATTACGATGAGATCCAGCAAACATAAACCATCTTTCGGGTATTTCATCAAAGACTATCTATGCATCATTAAGTTTTCCAAATTGTAGCCAACAATATAGCGAGGTCGGCTTGAAAATGCAGAAACAGAAATAATTTATTTCCTTGCCCACTTTTGAAGGAATATATTGATCAAATATAACATGCTTGTTGACACTAAGCTTGAGTGAGTGATCGGGGTTTCAATCAAAGCAATTAAATATGGCAGCCTAACCAAGAATTTTCAACAGAAATTACAACTATATATATATATATATATATATATTAAAAAAAAGATGGACAAGCACTGACGGATTGATGTATGAAGTAGTAATTGTTTAAATTTAGGTTGTGACAGGAAAAATTAATTGCATTTGCCAAGTTGGGATCCGATCCCTTGTCCATCTCAATTTTTTGCTTGATGGATGTTTTTCTTCAAATATTTTTTTTTTTATCCATTAGCTTAATTTTTTTGCCTTCTGATCATTAGCCTAATAAGACACACACACACACACACACATATATATATATATTGTATTTTTTTTATGATTTTTCAAAAAAACTCAAAATTACTCTTACAAAATTAAAATAATTATATTTTCATACAGCAGTCTATCATAAAATATTCATCCTACCAATTTTTTAAGATGGGCTTGTGGTTCAATTCTGCCAAATTGACATAGACATAGTAGAGTATAGATGGACCAAAATCCTCTGAAATTCCGTCTGAATTTTCTTAATCAAAATCACTTAACAACTAATCATGTGACTCTAGATTTTCCTGAAAAATTAAGAAATTTAAGGCAAACGTGTATATTTGGTTCTCTAACTTTTTACAATGTCTTAGTTTGGTATATTAACTTTAAAAAGTATATAATCTTTTTAGTCATTTAACTCAAACACCGTTAGTATTAAATGATGATTTTTTTTTTGGTAATATTCATCATTAATTTGAAAGTTAAACTTTATATATTAGAATTTCACAATGTTTTGTCAACATCAAAAGTTCAAGCGAAAATCCCATATAAATACCATATGAATTTACAAAACCTCCAAATGTCTGTTGAATTTGTTAAAGGACTATATAGGGATTTACAAATTTGGATGAAATTATTTTTGCCTTTAGTTTTAAATAAATTAAAAAAATATAAAAAAATACCCTAGCCGGAGGGGTTGCCGGCCACCGGCGATGGGGGTTTTTTTTTTTTTTTGGGGGGTGGGGGGTTTTTTTAAAAAATAAAAATCATTGAAAGTGTGGAAGGTAGGGTTCGAACCCCGAGTCTACATTAGGTGTTTAGACCTTATGTGTTCATTACATACTTATACCTCAATTAGAGGTATGAGCATGTTTTTATTTTATATATATATTGTATTTATTTAGATTTAAATTATATGCTACTTTCTCGATTTTTTTTTTGGACCTAATATCTCAAATTAATTAGTTTCCATGATACTGGTGTTATAGACAAATATTTCTGAATGCAGGACTAAAAACTAATTAATTTCAGATACTAGGTGAATTTTTTTTTTTTCAGAAAAAAGCACATAATTTAAATCTAAATAAATGCAATATATAAAAAATAAATAAATAAAAATATGCTCATACCTCTAATTGAGATAGAAGCATATAATGAGCACATAAGGTCTAAGTACCTAATGTGAACTCTCGAACCCCCACCCCCACCAACTCCATGGGGCCAAGTGGCCCAACCACCGGGCCACTTGGTTCCTTTAATATATATATATATATATATATTAATTAACAAATATATATATCCTTCTTAACATTTTTTCAATAGCAATGACAAATCTTCCAATGGCGTTTATAAAATTTTCAACTGTATTTACGACTTTTTTTAGGTTTACTTTGTTTTTCCCGAGGGGAAAAAAAAATCATTATAACAAATCTTTCAATGGTAGTTACAAATCTTTCAACGGTATTTACGATTTTTTTTTTTTTTCTAAGTTTACCTTTTTTTCCCCTCGAGGCCAAAAGGAAAACCTAAAAAAAAAGTCGTAAATGTCGTTGAAAGATTTGTAAATACTGTTGAAAGATTTGTAACTACCGTTGAAAGATTTGTGATAATGCATTATTTTTTCGTTTTTCTCTCAAAGGAAAAAAAGGCAAACCTAAAAAAAAAAAGTCGTAAATGGCATTGAAAATTTTGTAAATGCCGTTGAAAGATTTGCAACTTCCGTTGAAAGATTTGTGATAATGCATTATTTTTTTGTTTTTCCCTCAAAGGCAAAAATGGTAAACACAAAAAAAGTCGTAAATACCGTTGAAAGATTTGTAAATACCGTTAAAATATTTGTAACTACCATTGAAAGATTTGTGATAATGCATTATTTTTTTTGTTTTTCCCTTAGAGGCAGAAAAGGTAAATCAAAAAAAAAAGTCATAAATGCCGTTGAAAGATTTGTAAGTATCGTTTAAAAATTTGTGATAATGCATTATTATTTTTTATTTTTCCCTCAGAGGAAAAAAGGGTAAGCCTAAAAAAAAAGTCATAAACGCCGTTGAACAAAACCGCGAAGATTCATCGGTCGAGAGGAGAGCCTAATGAAGGTCACTAGAGACTAGTTTCTGGCATGAATCTGACGAGGTTATTTCAAACCAATTGGTGTCTAGGCAGGGTTAGTCTATGTGGTTCAGTCAATAAGTCGCCGTGAAAGATAGAGAGACTTCTAATAGACACCTACCTAGCCAATACGTTTGATTAACTGAGTTGGGTTCATTGCTACAAGTCTAGTTAAGGCTTGGTTTAAGGATGTATAGTTACTATTCAAGAATTGTAATTATACAAATCCTGTATTATTATATCACATGAAGATTCCTTCAGGAAATTTTTAATATATCAGCCTATGCCTGGACATTTTATATCAGTTACTCATTGTCCAAATGTAAGCGCATGCTCTCCGTTCCGCATTATTTTAAGTGGTAGCACCTCAAACTCTGTTGATTTTCTTAAAACTAGATGTCAACCGCCACAATTTGAAGTATGGAAATTGGGGTGTTACAATGACATTTTTGCACCATTTAAAAACTTCATGTACATTTTTATATCCAAGTAAGGATTATAGTGCTAGATGCACATTCTTGAAAAGTTCATAAGTGGATTTGTACCATAACCATATTATGAATGAGTTAATTATACTTGCTTATTTGGTCCATAATAGAACACAAAATATCACACATAATCTGTCTTGCGAAACCTCCAAAAGCACTTAAACGGGAGCCGTGATAAAACTTGTTTGATATACTTACCTTGAACAATATAAAATCACTTTTAAAAAGCTAACAATTAACGTCAAGTTTTAGACTTAGCTAGTTTATTTATCTTTCCAGGGTAGGCTAATCAAATCCATATAGTTAAATTAATTAATTGATATTTTGATCAACTTAATTAATTATATATAATGTAAAATTCAAAATGTAAATTTGAGATAATGTGGGAAGTTAATATAGGAAATTCCACGAACGTTATCCCACTTGTCATTCTTCATCTCAAGCAAACACTTTATTTTTGAGACTATAAAAAATATGCAAGTTTCAATTTCTGTCCTAAATTTAGTATCATATATATAATATGTCAAAAACTTATTTATTACAACATAATGTTTTAGTTTTAAATTTGTACGCATCTGCATTTATAAAATGTCCCAACGATAACACAAAGCACAAGATATAATAACTTTAGAGACTACGATGTTTATTCAATATATAAAACATGCTATATATTACAGTAAACTTGAGCTACAAAATTGCAACAAATTACATACAAACATTACAAACATACATTCAGCCGATGAAAAGTAGGAAAACTTGAAACCACGTTAAAATTAAACATAAGCAAACATTTATTTATAACCTTGGCATTTATTCATGTTCTTTTATGATGATTTAATGGCCGTGCTTATTCTTCAAGGGCTCAGCACAAGCAAGGGCAGCATTTTCCTGGAGCTGGAGGAGGAGCACAACACACACATTGAGGGCATCTGAGATAATTGGGAATTCCTGCAACCACACCAAATAATTAAGAAAACTCAAGCACATACATTTCAATATTCACACAAATCTATGGGATCGGCTATCATTGTCCTTTGCTCTTACAGGGTTCTCTTCCCCTCTTCTCATCTCAAACTTTAAATTGAAATTGGAATGGTTTATATTTAATGTTTAATAAAATTATTAATACAAAATGAAATTATTGAAAAAATATAAATTAATTAAAAACTGTTAAACTTTAGTTATGATCATTTAAAACTACAATAAAGAATATTTTTTAAAAAAATTTATCATTAAATCTAAACCACTCAAATTTCAATCTAAATGTTGAGAGCAAAAGAGAAGGGGAAGAGAAGGTAAGAGAAGAGGAGGATAGCCAAGTCCCAAATGGAGGGCATGATGCCACTAGACTCAAGGGCCTTCCATCTTTAGCAAACATATTTGAATAATTTAATAAAAGTAAGAGTTAACAAAATGCTATTAAAATAATATATATAGGGATATAAATGAAAATATGGTGGATCTAGAAGAAACTAAAAATCGGATTTACCCGAATGTCGTAGCGGCTTTGGAGCTGGTGCTCTTGGTGGTCGTGCCCTTGTTGCTTCGCATGTTAAGGTGGTGGTCGGGGACAAGATCACGGCAAAGATGAAAAGAATCACCAAAGAAAACTTCAAAGAGTCACTAGCCATCGCTTTCTTTTTTGTATTTTTACAACAGATGAATGTATGTCTTTGAAACCTTTGTTATGGAGATTGGATGCTAATAAGAACATATAGTTATCAAGCATATTTATATACTAGTTTTGCTGAGGCTATGATTCATATGACTCTGTACGTGTTTGACGGGGTATTTGGAATTTCAAGAGTTGAAATTAGGAATCGCAATTTTCAAAGTCATTGTATCTGACTCGACGGACTCTGTTTATTCAAATTAAAACATCAAGTCCTTCGATTTTTATTAAAGAAGGGTTAATTAGAAGTCATTAAAAATGCCTTATTTATTGACTTTTTGCCATCAAAAGTGGCTTATATATTGTATCATTAAAAGAGTAGAAAAATGTCTTACAATTTTGAATGGAAGGGGTATTTGTTTACAGTCGAATGGTGTGTACTCGTTTCGGTCAGTCGTTAATGTAAGTTACTCTTTAAGAAAATAAATTTCAATTAATTTAAATTTCTAAAATTGACAAAAAATTATCACCACTTTCTGAAATAATCTTTTAATTAAATCAATCTATCTTAACTATTTTAGATTTTTTTCTTACATCAACTATAATGAAAAGCGGGAAATCAAATCGTCTTCTTTGCGTATAAAATGCTCTTTAAATTCAAGCTACCTAACCATCTTTGTCCTTTGTAACTAACATTCTAATCAATCTTGACCGGGAATTCTATCTTATATAATTAACACGACAACGTTACTTTGATTTTCTTTTAGAAGTGTTTAATTCATTCGTTTATGTTACTACTTAATTTTTTAAATAAATAAGCTTAAATATTACAAATTAATTAGTTTGAGCATTAAATTTCTAAATGAGCTTGTGAATCCTAGTTTCCATATGACAAGGAACAAGACATGGTAATTTCTGACGATGAAGAAAAAAGAATTCATTGAAAAAGAAACTTAGGTTTTGTCACTCCCGTCAGCCAAAAGTAAAAGTTGGACGGCCGCGAAATGAAGTGCACGCAAAGGTTATTCAAAGAGTATGGTTCCGTTCACTCCTTATATGGTTATTAAAAAATATGTAAACATGCCACTTCAATAAGATGAACAATTTTCTACAATATATGGTTATTCAAGTTTGTATGTTATTAAGGGCTAGATTTCCATAGTCTTGTCTTTTCTCACTTTCTCAAGCTTCGGCTTCCCTGTACTTCAAAAAAAAAAAAAAAAAAAAAAAAGTCTGTATGTTATTATTATGATATGTTGGGTTAAAGCAATTGGGTTGGATTTATAGTTGTAAATGGATTTTTGGGTCTGGTTGTTTTTTTGGTACTCAAAACTGTGTTGTGTTTTTTTTTTTTTTTTTTTTTTTTTTATCAAACTGTTTTAAAAAACAAGTTTTGAAAAAAAAAAAAAAAAAAATTTGAGGTAACTTTTCGGCGGCGGCCAGCCCCAGAATCAGTGACATGGAGCCTGTCACTATGTTTTAATATTTTATTCTTAAAAATCGAAAAATAGATAAACAAAAAAAGAAAAGCTAAAAAATATTTTTATTTTAAAATATGATAATACTGCAAAGCTTAATAAATTGCAAATAAAAGTTTATTGGAGATCCTCGCATCATTTTTATTAGTTCGGTTAAGCTCACATAATGCAAAACCCTCAGAAGATCTCACAACCCGCAAAATTGGTGATAAGTAGCTTTTTTTTTTTTTTTTTTTTTTTAATTGTTATTCAATTACTGTTTTATATTCAATAAAGTTCAATGTGAATAGTTTTTATTAATAGCCGTAAGGATAAATGAGTGAAAAGACATTTTAAAAAAGTTATGGGGTTAACTGATAGCGACTTCGGCAAGTGCACCGGTCGTTATAAGTAATAAAAAGTGAGAAAAAGATCGTCCACGAGGAATAGTATTCCAATCACTAATTTGCTATTTTCGCTTTAGTTGGATGAATGAGTAATATGGGGTGAGTTGTAACCAAATAGAATTTAAAGAATTAAATAAAGAATCCAAAATATGAATCTCAAGAACAACCGAGAGAAAATATGAGTAATCCAAGATTAAGACCTTCAATTAAGAAATATGCACTAGGGATGAGAATCCCCCTATGTTCCTCTAATAATTTGAATTGAATCTCTAATTGATTATTATTCTCATGATTGACGATCAATTCTCTAAAGTTAGACTAAGTCCCAATGTCTTGATGCTACCTTAGTCCGTTATCTTTGAAATCAACCTAATGTCTTAGTATTGATTGGAAAGATTATATTTTTAAACCAGAATTATGAGGTCGCATAAAATCGTAAGCCTATGTCTAGGTCATGCAACTCTACGATGAATTAACGGATCTAGTTAAATGCACCAACATCTCTATTGTCATACATTAACCTATGAACAATCTAAAAGGTGATCACTCTTCAAGAAAGCTTTAAGACAGATAATTCATTCAATCAAGAAAAATAAAGATCAATAAAGAATCCAACTAAATATTTTAAATTCACATAGGGTTCATCCTCGCCCTAACTACAAAAGAAAACTAGCCGAGCATGGCTATACTAAAACCCATGAAAAGATGAAAATCAGATTCAGAGAAGACAGGAAAAGAAAAGAGAAATAAAAACTCTTAAAGAATCCCTCAGTCTCAATGCTCCTCGCTGATGTGCATCGTCTCCCTGATGGTTCTTTTTCTCCTTCTTGAATTACGGCCTGCGTTCTTGCTCCTGTGCGTCCTTCTTGTTTTTCTCGTGCTTGCGCCTAATATATATATGGCTTGGACTCTTGCGTTCTTTTTTTCAATAAAATCCCGTGCGTCCCAGCTTTATCCAAATCTCAACTGAAATATATTGATATGATGCCATGAGATTTGTTTGTTTTGATTGGCGTGGGGTCCGCATCATTTTTTAATTCTTTATTTGATTCCCCTCCTCAATTGATATCCTTGCATATGCCAGCTCTGTTGTACACGATTTGTTCTCTTCATTGGCCAATTACATATAATATAACATATTCTAATATTCTAATATATTATATTATATCCTTTTCAATTTAATTTGTTATCTCTCTTAGATTACATAATATTTCCTACGTAATAGAATAGGATATCAACCGATTTTCTATTATAATATTCTTTTATCCTATATTTAATTAAAAGATAGATAAATATATAAAAGATAATTAAATAAGCATAAGATATTAGTAAAATCAATCAATATATCCTAATCTATACTTATTTAATTATAAAATATGCACTTATCATTAACCTGACATTATATAAAGTTAAATGTATACTTTTCTTTTCCCTCTTAGAGCCCGTTTGGATCCTCTTAATTTCAGCTTTTAAGCTAAAGCTAAAAAAATAGCTTTTAAAAAAAATAGCTAAAAAAGCTGTTTAGTGATTATATAAATTTTTCATCTTAAAAGTTACTTAAAAGCTGAAATTAAAAATAAGTTGTTTGGCAAAAATTTTGTCATAAACACTTTTTCTAATAAAAATTAACTTAAAAGGTATATTATAAAATAACCTTTAAACTGTCAATATATTTACAAAATAAAAATACTATGAGAATAGACTTTCCAACCGTGGAGCACAATCAAGAAATTATCAGTGGTCTTACAAATTGTCAACTAGTATTCCATTCACCTGAAATAACCTATTTCTATTTTCCATTAATGTTGATGCTATTTGATTTTGAACTCTATTCATATAACCATTATTTTCAGTTCTTCTATGACTATGGATACTCATTTCTTCATCAATGTCACATTCTTTCTTGACCCTCGAATATAATCGATTATGATCACACTTGTCAAACTCTTCATCATCAACACCAGACTTTCTAATGAAGTTATGAAGGGCTATTGTTGCAACAATAATTTTCTCCTGCTTGATTAATGGAAATGGCTTCATATCACGTAAGATGTGCCATTTGTTCTTCCAAACTCCAATAGTTCTCTCAATGACATTTCTCAGTGAGGAATGTGCATGATTGAAAACTTCTTGTAGTCCTTGTGGTTGACTGCATCCTCTAAAATTAGGAATGTGATACCTTTCTCCTTTAAATGGTGTTAGATACCCTTTCATGTTAGAATATCCAGCATCTACTACATAATACTTCCCTAAAAAATTAAAAGATCTATTATGAGTTCATATAAAATCTCAATTAAATAAATATAAAACTAAAATAGTTTACATAAAAAAATAATAAATTGTACCTTCAGGAGGACGAGGGAACACACTTTTCATTTCCTCAAGCACAGATGAAAGAATACATGTGTCACGTGCTGAACCAGGCCAACCAACAACAGCAAAAGTGAATATCATGTCAAAGTTGCAAACTAACATGACATTATGTGTTGGGTATCCTTTTCTACCTATAAAACGAATTTGATCATTAGTAGGAGGAATGGCAGGAATATGTGATCCATCTATGGCACCTATGCATCTTTGAAAATAAGGCCAATATCTATTATCACCTCTAATTTGTGATGGAACTTCTTCAAACTGAAAATCTAGAGGCCTCATAATTTCCTTTGCCAATGAACATAAACTGTCTAGTACTTCACTAAACGTTCTACTTACCGTCTCTCCTGATTTTCCAAATCTATTTTGGACATTTCTATTTGTCTCACTATGTGCACATGTCCCAAGAAACATAGAAAGTGCCTCCAATGATGTCAATTCCCTAGATGGATGTAACCAACCCTTACTCACCAATATGTTTTCAAGTTCTAATACAGCATTTGATTCCATCCTAAACATTCTATAACTTTCACTTGGAGTGTTTAAGGTTTCTCGAACCTAGCTCCATCCATCAGAATAATTAAACTGGTTACCTTGCTTCATTAAATGTTTCATGTAATGTAAATATGCAATTGTTGCTGCTCCATTCATTTCTCGATAAAACTTTGCACATTTTCTTCTCTTAACAATTCTTGATGATGATTCCGTTTGTCTAGATGCCATGTATTGTCTTCTAATAACTTCTTACCTAAAAAATGATAGAGACCATAAACATAAGTAAACAATAGTCCAAAAACATAAATATAATGTCATTCAAATATCAACCACAATAGTTCAACATGAGAATAAAAGGTAAGAAATCAATCCAACATTTTTCCAGCAAGAAAGCAAGGCAAAGCAAAGCAACAAGTTAGACACTACAATGGGAACAGTGGAGTGAATTATTCAGCTAGTCCAAGATAGTGCAAAAGCAAACAACACAAAATCGCAAAAGCATAAGACAAAACGAAGTACATAAAACAAATAAAAACAATCAGTTAAAGTATCTAGCTCAATGCATAAAAGCATACAATTCAGTAATAAAAGATGAAGTAAGCATTTGACAAATTCACCAAAAGCCCATATAAGTGAACAAGAACTATCTCAAAACACCACACCAATAGCAGCAGATAAACAGATAAATTCTCATCAAGAAAAAGCCATCAAAATTGATTTTAAGCCATCCTTCCATCCCACAGACCGAGGTAAATCGTTGTTCTCATCAACTGATGATTCATGAGACATAGCAGACCAAAATTCTCGGACCACATATCTAGCTCTATTGAGAACAGAAACAGGACCAGGTGGTATAAAATTAAATATTCCTCATTACTCTCCTTCCAAATATACCAAATCAAACAAACCAGCAGCGATGCATGACTATTGTGCAGAGTGTACCATTATTCCATCCCCCATATGACCCCAAACACTCCCGAATCCATGTAAATCCTTTCACATAGGCTCCTCATCACCCTTCTTCCCTCCATCCACATCAATAGTTGCATTACAAAACTCACCAATTAGTACAAAATGTTAAATGGCAATTAGAAGTATATAATTTTAATTTTAATCTAGAGGAAGAAAAAAAAATGCGACCCATAAATTACCCAGGAAAAAACAGCCATGAACAACCATAAAAAAAGCTTCGAACATTGGCGATGATCCAGATGAAGAAGAAGAAAAAGCGAAGAAATCAATCTCTAAATCCAGAGGAAGAAGAAGAAAAACCGCGACCCATAAATTACCCAGGAGAAATCAATCTGAGATAAAAACTTAGGGCAACGTTAACACTGAAATCAATTAGCAAGCTGAGATAAACTGTAGCAAAAAGTGTAAAAATCAATTTCTAAGAAATCTAGAGGAAGAAGAAGAAAAAGAAGCAGAGTCAAGACAAGAAATTAACCGAGCAGAGGAGACAACTGAAATCTCACAGAGGCGATGATCCCTTAGATCCTTCGTCCACCTTCTTCTTTGAAGATGAGTGTTCACAAAGGCGAGACGATGAGTGTGACGTCGAGATTGGAGACGATCCAGACAGTCGCGATAGTCTCGATAGGGTTGTCTTAAAAAAAAAGAGCTTATTAAGCTCTATCGCCACTTTTTTTATAAGAGCTTATTTGTTCATTATAAAATAAGCTCTTATAATTATAAAAGATTAATTAAAATTTTGTTTGGCCTAGCTTATACTTATAAGAGGAAGATAAGCTAAAAATAAGCTAGGCCAAACAGAAACTTAAAGTTAAGGGACTAAACTGCAATCTTAAAAACTATCATGGTCAACAAGTGTTAACAATTTAACAAACAATATCCACACGCGTTACACAACGTTTTTGCTCCAAATGACCATGTCCACCAGTATGGGGTCTTTTGTACGACATAACAGCTTCATCCCCTCAATGTCGAAGCGACCCCTCCCTCAGCCGCATCATCCCCCATCTTTTTTTTGGTTTCTCCAATGTTGTTGGTTTTTTCTTGGAGCTAACAAACTACAAATTAGAGGCACTATTGTTATAAGTTAATGCAACCAAATCTTTAATAATATTCATCGATGGTGAAGAAACTAAAGAAGAAGAGGATTGAGTAGCCATTGCATTTTACATAATACCTACAATGGCAAACACGGTCACTAGGGAGAAAAAAATATATGCAACTTGTGTGGAGACTCTTTGTTAAATTGCTAATGTTGGTTGACTTAACGGTCTTGACATTTTTGCACAATTTTGGAATCTTTATTGGCATTTTTCACCATTTTTTAGATAAACATGTTTTCTAAACAATCAACGTTAGTTAACGGCCGTGACACTTTTGCAACATTTAAAAACTTCATGTATGTAAAACCCGATTTTTGATTTACCGAAAATCCGGTATTTTGGAATATGTTACCATATTAAATTGGTTAACATATGTGACTTAGAGTCACATAGAATAATGGCTATTTTAAGATTAAAAGAGTCATAAAAAAGTTATAAAAACACTTAATTGAATTAAGCGTCAATTAGAAAATAATGGGCAAATTAGCTTGCATTAATTAGGATTAACTGCATAAATTCTCCTAATTAATTAGAGACAAATTAAAAGCATCAAAAGAGTGCTAATTATAGCCCACATCTTCAGCTGAATATGTGTGGGGGATTATGAACCAAGTATTTAAGATGATGAGTTAGAGTTGAAAAGTCAATATTTTCAACTAACCAATGAAAAATCAAAGAAATGGGTTTAATCCTCATGAAAATAAATCAACCAATTAGAGACTTAAGCTATTGAGTTGCATGATAAATGAATTAATCATTTAACTACCCCAAAAGTCAACAAAAGGGGCGTATGGCTTGTGGAATGAATCAGATAGGATTTTCATTGATTAAACAATGTTTTAGCTATTAAAAAGCACATGAAATGGTTGTGAGAGGGAGGCATGTCGGCAAGCATGTGCAAGGGCTAAGATTAAATTTCATAAAGTGAATTATAATCCAAAGGTTAAGCTGAGATTTGGTCAAAATTAATTGTCATTTGTGTCCTTAAAATTTCTCTATAAATAGCAAGGTTTCTCTTCACAATTTTTCACACCAAAAATCACAATCACCTCTGATCCTTTGATTAAGAGAGTGAGAGTGAGAGTTTTCTTGGAGCAAGAAGGAAGAAGGAGTTGAAGTTTAAGGTAATGTTCTTGAGCTCTAGCTTTTAGTTCTTAGTAAAATTGTAATTTAATCTAGGAAATTGTTAGAAATGTTCCCTTTCATGTTTGGAAGTCTCCATTGCTTTTAAAATGCAAAATGGAGTGGAAAAAATCTTAGGGAATAATTTTTGGAATCGATAGATCATTATGGTAAAAGTTTGGAAAACCGCCAGTGTAAATCCTGTGCTGGCAGCAAACATTGAGGCTATTATTTTATGAAGCAAATGAAGTCTTTAAATCACAATATTTTTCATCAATAAATTAGACATGTAGGGATTTCCAAATATATAAAATATGAAGCATTTTGAGTTCTACACAAGGAGTAACATATTTTTGAAGTTAAGTTATTTTTCTGGGATGAAAACTGGACAGCGTTGATAAGATATTAAACTGGGAATGATTCTTGATGTTCTAGCTTCTTGGAATATTTTTCCTTGAAAATAGACATGTCAAGGGTCATGAGAAAATTTACGGAACCTCATTCCGATATTTGTAGAATTAATTATGATTTTGCAAAGATAGTGAAAAATCTGGCCAAAAAGCTTAAGTAGCGTTTTTCATAAAAATGTAGGGGCAAAATTGTAATAACAAATCCACCGAGGGTAGAAAGGTAACTTAAACCTTTAGTATATTATTCTAAGAAATATGATATTTATTACAATATCATATAATAATCCGACGATAATGTATAGGATATCCAGGAAGTCTGGAGTCGGGTTCAAAGGCTAGGCATGTTGGCCATTACGCGGTGAAAGATACGTTCGCGTTCTAGTAACTTTAACTCTGATGTGTCTTGTATGCATGTATGTGATGGAATGATTCATGAAGTGATGGGCAAGACTAGGTCTTGGGTCATGCACTGTGACTTAGGTCACCTGTTTATACATTCAGCTTTATATGGGTTATAGTCTTGATAATCCCGTTGAGTTTTCCTAGCGCTGAAGACATGAGGAGCTATTGTGGCACTGGTTAGTGCAAACGTGGATAAACTTTACATTTACTGTGTGCTATGTACTGTTGTTGTGTTAACATTATATCTGCTATGTGCTTATGTACTATTGTAACCTTACATCTAATGTGTGCTATGTATTGGTTAATGCTGTAATGTAATGAATATCTGTCATACATATACTATTCATACTTTTCATATGAGGTTAACTGTTACCTGAGGTCCGATGGGTATTGGACCTCAGATTTGACTAAAGTTCAGGAAAGGAACCTGGAACAGAGAAGGCACTGGTAGATGGAGCCGTGAAGAGGCGCTGATGGATGGAGCCGTGAAGAGGCACCGGTCAAAGCAAATGCTTGAAGAATTTTAATAGAGCCTGTCTTCTAGCATGAATCTAATAAGGTTACTTCAAACCATTTGGTGTCTAGAAAGGGTTCGTCTATGTGGTTCAGTCAATAAGTCGCCGTGAATTCGGGGAGACTTCCACTAGACAACGGCCTAGCCAAATTGTTTGATTAACTGAGTTAGGTTCATTGCCCCAAGTCTAGTTAAGGCTTGGTTTAAGGTTGTATAGTTACCATGTAAGAATTGTAATTATACAAGCTCAGTATTGTTGTATCACACGAATATTCGTTCAGGAAATTTTTAAAATATCAGCTTATGTCAGGACATCGGCATATGTCTGGGCATTTTATATCAGTCACTCATTGTCCAAACATAAGTGCATGCTCTCCAATATTTCCGCTTTACTCTAAGCTGTAGCAACTCAAACTCTGTCGATTTTCTTAAAACCAAGTGTCAACCAACACGATTTCAAGTATGGAATTTGGGGTGTTACAATATATATTTTTATATACAAGGATTATAGCGTTAGGTGCACATTCATGAAAAGTTCATCAATAGATTTATGCCTTAACCATATTATGAATGAGTTAATTATAGGGAAGATTCCTTTCAGGTCCCAAGGGATCAAGAAAATATAATTTTAAAAAAAAAAAAAAGTCCCAAGAGAAATTCAGATGTTAGAAAAGTCCCAAACAATTGTTAATCCCATAGATGGAGTTGTTAATTCCACGGATTGGAGTTGTTAATCCCACAGAAAGAGTTGTTAACGGGACTTTTATGATATTTGAATTTCCCTTGGGACTTTTTTGACAATTTCTTAGCTCTTGGGACCTGAAATGAATTTTCCCTTAATTATACTTGCTTATTTGGTGTGTAATAGAACACACAATATCACGCATAATCTGTTTGGGGAAACCTCCAAAAGAACTTAAACACGACCCAAAATAAAACGTCTTACATAATTACCTCGAACACTATAGAATATCACTTTAAAAAAGCTAACTCCTAACGTGAAGTTTTGAACTTTGCCAGTTTATTTATCTTTCCATGGTAGGCTAATCAAATCCGTATAATTCAATAAATTAATTTATATTTTGATCAACTTAATTAATTATAATGTAACATTCAAAATGTAAATTTAAGATTATGTGGCACAAGATATAATAACTTTGAGACAACGATGTTTATTCAATATCTAAAACATGCTATATGATAAAGTAAATTTGAGCTGGAAAAATTGCAACACATTACGTACAAACATTACAAACATAAATTCAACCGACGAAAGTAAGCAAACCTGAAACCACATTATAATCATAGGCAAACACTTTATTTATAACCTTGGCATTTTTTCATGTTCTTTTATGATGATTTAATGGGCGTACTTATTCTTCTAAATTGAACGTAACACACCTAATTATATGTATAACGACATTACATAAAACATAATCAAGAGCTCAGCACAAGCAAGAACAGCATTTGCCTGGAGCTGGAGGAGGAGCGCAACATACACATTGAGGGCATATGGGATTATTGGGAATTCCTGCAACCACACCAAATAATTAAGAAAACTCAAGCACATATATTTAAATATTCACACAAATCTACGGGATCAGCTATCCTCCTTTGTTCTTATACGGTTCTCTTCCCCTCCTCTTCTCATCTCATTCTTTTGATTGAAATTGGAGTGGTTTAGATTCTAATGTTTAATAAAATTATTAATACAAAATCAAATTATTGAAAAATAAATTAATAAATTTAAAAATTGTCAAAATTTTTGTTATGATAATTTAAAACTACGTTAAAGAATATTTTAAAAAATATTTTTATAAAACATTAAATTTGAACCACTCAAATTTCAATCTAAATATTTAGAGGAGAAGAGGAGGATAGTCAAGTCCCAAATAAAGGGTATGATGCCACTAAACTCAAGGGCCTTCCATCTTTAGTAAACACATTGGAATAATTTATAAAAGTTAGAGTTAATGAAATGTTATTAAAATAATATATATAGGGATATAAATGAAAATATGATGGATCTAGAAGGAATCAAAAATCGGATTTTGAATGGAAGGGGTATTTGTTTACCGTCTAATGGTGTGTACTCGTTTCGGTCAGTAGTTAACATAAGTTACTCTCAACTATTTTAAGTTAATTATAAGAAAATAAATTTTAGTTACTTTAAATTTCTAAAATTGACAAAAATTATCATTACTTTCTGAAATAATCTTGTAATTCAATGAATATATCTTGACTATTTTAAATTTATTTCTTATATCACGTATAATGAAAAGCGGGAAATCAAATCGTCTTCTTTGCGTATAAAATGCTCTTTAAATTCAAGCTTCCTAACCAACTTCGTCCTTTGTAATTATAATTTATAACATTCTAATAAATTTTGACCGGGAATTCTATCTTATATAACACGACAACATTACTTTGATTTTCTTTAAGAAAAATTACATGCAAAGCAAAATAGCAAAACATGTCATTAAAAAGTGCTTAATTCATTTGTTTATGTTACTACTTAATTCCTAAATATAATAAGTTGTTGACAACTGAAAACAAGATTTTATTTCAGATAAATATAATATTGTTTTACAATCTTATAGTATTTAAAATTATTAAATCAAATTCAACCATTATCAAACTTAGCAGAGTTAAGGCATTATATATTATATATATATATATATATATTGTGCACCCAGTACTCTACAATTAATTGTGGTGCAACTTGACATCTATTTTTTTAAAAATAAAATAAAAAATGAAGCAATATGATCCCAATCTAACAGATTAATTAGTTTGAGCATTAAATTTCTAAATGAGCTTGTGAATCCTCTTTGCCACATTACAAGGAACAAGACATGGTAATTTCTGACGATAGGGGAAAAAAATTCATTGAAAAAGAAACTTAGGTTTTGTCACTCCCGTCAACAAAAAGTAAAAGTCGGACGGCCGCGAAATGAAGTGCAGGCAAATGTTATTCAAAGAGTATTGGTTCCGTTCACTCATTATATGGTTATTCAAAAATGTAAACATTCCACTTCAATAAGTTTTAAATTTTTGGTAAATTGGATTGTTTTGTCCTGATTTAAATTTTATGTCATTATTTTCTATGTACAATAACACAGCAACTGATCCTCTCCAATTGTATACCCCATATAGCTCATCCTCTCTGCCATCCATTTTCCAGCCCTTGCCACATGCCCATGGACATAAGAATCCAAAAAATGTGTCTGTCTGGTGTTTGAGACACATTTCGTGGAAGCAGCAACCGTACAATTAAAATGAAAAATGACTTAGTGAATATAGAATCATAAAAATCATTGCTTTAATTAGACTTAAAACTAAAAAATAAACTCATTGGATTGCGAACATAACTCATCCCATGTATATCTCCTCCAAAGACAAAAACTACTCTTGTATATCTTTGCTATCAATGGCATAGTTATACGAGTTTGCCTTACCCACAATCCCACGAGGCTTCATGGTAGAGATCTTAATATAGCTACCACTAGTCATTTGCCCGACCAAATAACCCCAAACAGAGAAGTTTTACATCATGAAAAAGAGTTTTTGAAATCGCGTTGACACACACATGCAATAGATCTTATCTGAATACGAAACAATTGTAATTATGTCAATGTCCCTGCACGTGATCCATCGATCTTTTGGGTGTGTAGAGGGATCCGGACTCTCTCAGAATCTCATCTTTCCTGATCTCTCAGTATCTTTTTATCTTAGCCGTCCAAAAATTGATCTAAGCATTCAAAAAGCGACACATTATTTATTTCAAAATACCATATGCAGTAAATATGAAAATTTTAAAAGTAGATGATGTATCTTTCTCTAGATGTTGGATCAATTTTTAGATAGCTAAAATAAAAAAATACTGAGAGATAAGGAGAGATGAGATTCTAAGATAATCTGCTCCCGAGGAAGGGTAAGTACAGGGACAAAACGGTCCCGCCATTTTGCACACATTTTAAAATATAGCAGAAACCCATAGAAAGTGACACCAGGTCATATCGTGACCATTTTCGATTCTACACAAAAATATCAAAATTGAGTGGTTTGTTTTATTTGCGGGGAGCGGAACCAAAATTCTGCACGTTACTGCATCAGTCATCACGTGGGATTCTTCATTCTTTATCTGAGCTCTCCCATGTGTTAAACTTAAACACGCCTGGGCTCTTGTTATAAACAATGTTGAACTATTCTTAGATTTTACGAGTACATACATTATTCCGATCGAACAAGATTTAGAATAGTAAGAGATAATATTCAAAGTCAAGAAAAGAAAACGATAATATGAAACTTTATGTACAGTAGTGAACACTTGGTGCCTTCCTGATTCAGCGGCTCAGAAAAGGCTCCTGTGTACATGCATTCATCTCGTAGGATATGAAATTATAAATATCCCCACTCATCCTGTTTCAATATATATATATATATATATATATATATATATAATCATTCTATCGTTTCTGTCTTCAGTTAATTAATTCTAATTTAAATTTCTCCAAGCAATTTTCCATCATGAGAACCACTTCTAGTCAAATAGACATTTGAGCAATATGAAAATAATTTTTAAAATTTAAAGAAGATCGAAATGATTCACGTGTGAACATCAAACAGTCGACAAGCCAACGATTACAATTAAAGCTGGGCCGCCGTGTTTTAATTTGTCCCTAAACAGCATACAAAGACGTAAAATTTGGTCCAAAAATATAAACAAGATTTTAAGTTACTTCTCTGGTCCTAAATATAAAACAGAGTTAACTTTTTTTTTTTTTTTTTTTTTTTGGAGAGACTAAAAAAGCTAAATAAGTTACTTAATCATATCGTATAAGTTAATATATGTTATGTATCCTTAAATTATATATCAGTTTATTAGTCAAACTAAATCATATAAGTTAATATATGTTATGTATCCTTAAATTATATCTCAATTTATTAGTCAAACTAATTAATTTAGAGAAAAAAATAAATATAAATATAAATACTCTAAACTAATTTAGTTAGCTTTATTAATCTCTCAAAAAATTCAACATTATCTTATATTTAGAATAAGAGGGAGTAAATAATTCCATGTCTCTCAAGAAAAGATCATATGGAGCAAAAGGACGCGAAACGTGAGGATACGAGAGGGGCCAAATGTATACTCATTAAGTAATTAAAAAATTTTATGATTATATAAAATTTTTTTAACGAAGCTAGGAAAAAATTTGGGGGCCCAATGTATACTCCTTAACTATATTAAATTTTATATTACATTTTTTTTTTTTTTTTGGGGCGCATGGCCACCCCTTATATACAAGAAGCTCCGTCTTTGTCTATATATAAATATAAGGACCTGGAAAATGGTTTAACTCCTCACACACGACTAGAAATATCTTTCAAGAATTAAGGAGAAACACAAAACCATGTTGTCGCTAATTGATCTCGTGAGAACTCTCTGCTCCGGAGTTGTTCGACGGTTCATCCACAAAGACTTCCATGAAGCCGTTTCCAGGATAACCATCATCGATGCCTTTCTCTTCCTCGTATGACCCACCACCTACAAAAGAACCTTATTGCCAGATATATATACGCTAATTTCATTACTTATATGGATATGTATACACATGTTTATGCAGATTGTGCACTCAATGCACAAGATGGGGATATGGCCACACCTGCCAGTGTTCTTGGGGCTGTTATACCTGGCAATAAGGAGACATCTTCACCAAGAGTACAATCTGATCAACGTCGGGAGGACTCGTTGGGCATGAGGTTCAACCCCGTCGATGTCCCCTTTAGAACCGCCGACAGCAAGTTCAACGACCCCTTCAACGATGGTGCTAGAAGCCAAGGATCTTTCTTTGGCAGGAACATCCTTCATGTTGACCAGGAAAACAAGGTCTCGTCTTCATATATCACTAATAATATCCAACACATCATCCTGCTTACCCACTATTACAAAAAGGGGATTTTAGGACATTCTTATTAAAAAATGGGAATTAAAAAGTGAACGCGGTGACATTCTCATAATTATTTGCTTGAATGTTGAGCCTTAGGCGTCCTACATAATGTTTTAGGACGTCCCCCAGTTAGACGTCCCTATTTAAAGGGACATAAAACATGCAAAAATACGGATATTGTAAAGCATATCTGCAGTAGTGAGCCTACAAAAAAAAACTTTTTGTAGTAGTTAAAATTGTATATTTCTAGCAATTTTAACCGCTACAAATGACATTAGTGAAACTGCTATAAAGTATCATGTTACAAAGGATTTTGTAGTAGGCTTTTAGAACCACTATTGCATTGGTAGTGGTTTCGTGTCACTTTCCCAAGATGTGTATCTAGATGACACATTATCAGAGAATCTTGTAGCGGTTGTTGATGGAAAATTTTTGCAAAATTTGGCGTGGTGCGAAAGGAGACATGTAAATGAATCGTAGCCACCCTTGCATAAATGCAATTATATTAATTAGAGAAATTGATATGAAAACGAAGCACAAAGATGCTAGTTAGTAAAACCCAGGGTTAACAGTTGGAGCTGCACACATAGATGAAGTGGACTAGAGCTTCTTCCGAGTTTTTGACCGCATCTGCTACTTTTTGGTTGCTTTGGATTTTATTATGGGTGAAAAGAGTATAACAACGAGTGTGTACTTAATTAATGCAGCTATTGAAGCCGGACCCCATGGTGGTGGCCACAAAACTTCTGGCACGCACAACTCTTAAGGACACCGGCAAGCAGTTTAACATGATCGCAGCTTCCTGGATTCAATTCATGATACATGACTGGATCGATCACTTGGAGGAGACCAACCAGGTATTTCATTGTTATTTATATATGTATGTATGTATATGTATATATATTGTGAAAAATGGTGATAGATGGAACTGAGTGCACCGGGAGAAGTTGCAAGCGAATGCCACTCAAGTCTTTCAGATTCTACAAGACGAAGGAAGTGTCCACTGATTTTTACGACATCAAAACCGGTTTTGTACACATTCGTACGCCTTGATGGTAAGAATAAACAATATACTACATCCATTCCTTATAATATCGTAATAGCTAATTAACTACTTTAGGTTAGATTTGGTGCTAAATATATATAAGACTTCAATCAATTTGTCTACTTGATTTATTACTTTTTTCAAGATATCCCTATTGAATGTACATATTAAGAGATTTTTATTCAAAGGTAGTCATATAATGAAATATGGTATTTTAAAAAAAATAGTCTATATTTTTTTTATAACAAAAAGTTTAGGCTCACTATGGGCAGGATTGCCCACCAATTAAACAAGGTCCTAATATCAGTGAAATTTGAATTCACAACCTTATGGTTATGAATCAACTCCTTTACTAACTGAATCACCTTTGTTAATTACAATTTCATTTGTTTGAATTGCTCAAACATAATGGACGTGGATCTATGAATTTGCGGGCATAAAATTAAAACGTGATGATTTGTTGAGTGGTGAAAATTGTTTTGGGTTGATGGGAAATTAAGAAGGATTTAATGTATATATATGAGAATAATGTGGGGTAATAGCGACATGTAGCCACTTTGGATGGGTGTAATTAATAAAAATAACCCACCCATTTCTCTCCCTGTATGGTTCCGTCCACTCCTTGTATGGTTATTCAAAAATGTAACCATTCTACTTCAATAAGATGAACAATTTTCTACAATATATGGTTATTCAAGTTTCTGTATGTTATTATTATAATATGTTAGATTAAAGCAATTGGGTTGGATTTACAGGTGTAAATGGATTTTTGGATCTGGTTGTTTTTGTGGTACACAAAACTGTGTTGTTTAGGCACTGTTTTCTGTTTTTTTACTCAAAATTTTTTTATAAAATCATTTTTAGAAACAAGTTTTGAAAAAGAATTATTTAGATAGTTACTACCTCCGGTCCTAATTATAGAAACACTTTTGTAGTACTCTTATAATTAGGACCGTAGGGAGTATCTTTAAAATAAAAAAAATAAAAAAAAATAAAAATTTGAGGTGACTTGGCCGCCCGCGGCCAGCCCCAAACACAGTGACATGGAGCTAGTCATTGTGTTTTTAATAATTTATTCTTCAAAATCAAAAAAGGGATAAACAAAAAATATTTTAATATTAAAATATGATAATACAGCAAAGCTTAATAAATTGCAAATAACAAATTATTAGAGATCCTCGCATCATTTTTATTAGTTTGGCTAAGCTCACATAATGCAAAACCTCACAAGGTCTCAAAACCCGCAAAATTGGGGATAATTAGCTCTCTCTTTTTTCCTTATTGTTATTCAATTCGAGAAGAACTGTTTTATATTCAATAAAACACCTAATTGAAGGAAACTTAAATTGTAAATTGCGAAATTCAACATTGCGGAGGGAGGAAAATAAGACTTCCCCTTTATAAGATACAGAAACAAAGCTAATTATTGTGAGATAACCTAACGAAATAAGCAAACCACATAAATCATAAACACCACGTTCGAAGCTTTTTTTATTTATTTGAATTTTGATTATATTTATATATTTATTAAAATCAATTTTATATGTATAATTACAAAAAGGGGTATGAATTTAATAAAGCTATTTTTATTTTCATTGATGATTATATATAGTAATCATCGTTAAATATTTAATAATTATTATATATGATTTAATAAATTACACGAATATTAAATATTAATTTTATTTTATAATTGTTATTATTTATTTAAAATGATTTAAAATTATTGTTCAATAATAGGAAAAAATAATATTATTTGAAATAATAGGCAAAGGGAATCTTTGGAGAATTAGAGTTTTGGAGGAGGGGTAGGTAAATTAGAGAAATTACGGTGAGAGCATTTTGGGGGAGGGAGCGGCAAACTGGAGAGAAAAGAGAGCGAGGAATGAGGGGCTGTTACAAGAGCAGGTTTATAGTCTGTGTCATTTGATTTTGAAATTTTTAATGACTTCGCCAATGGTGAGTTTTTGGTTTGGCACACATGGTTGGGAAGATGGTCCATAAGGTGGCTCAAATGGTGGGTATAGAGACTTATAAGGTGGTTGATATGGTCGAACAGAGCCGCAAAACGGGCCGGCCCGTCGGGCCGGCCCGTTTAGCCCCGGCCCGTTACAGCCGGGCCTCAAAAATAGAAGAAAGAGATGAAATCAGCCCCGCAGGCCGGCACCGTAGGGCCACGGGCTTTTACGGCCGGCCATGCGGGCTACGTGCCGGCCCGTTTAGCCCGTCATTTTTTTTTTTTTTTTAATGTTGAGTCTTAAAAAATTTCTTTGATATATTTTCCTAACAAAATCCCGAACCGAGTTGGAATATAATGTTTATGTCTCATAACAATGTAGAGTCTTAAAAAATTTAAACTAATATATTAATATTGTTATTGACTACTCCTATGATCCTTACACTATAAACTATGTTCATGTCCCTTCCACTCCTCGTCTCCTCCTCGATCGCAACTCTTCTCGCTCTCGCATCTCACTGACCATAATTTATTTATATTAGTGGTATGTTTTTTATATTTTATGTAAGTTATTTTAGAACATAATTTGTTTTTGATTATGAATTCGTGAATGCTTATTTGTTGGATGATTGTGTTTTTTGGATATAATTGTTGACAACATTTATTTGATAAATTAGATGATTTATGTTGTAATTTAGAGCTTTAATTGTTGTAATTTACTAATTATATTTGTGTGAAAAACACGAAGAAAAAATAATTAAAATTTGGAATAATAATTTCCAGGCCCTGCGGGCCGGCCCTGGCCCTGGTGCTCTCGGGCCGGGCTTTGAAAAACAGGTGTTTTTTTTACTCCGGGCCCTGGAGGGCCGGGCCAGCCTTGATTGACGGCTCTAGTCAGGAAGTGTGATAGAATGAAAAAGGAGGTTCATGATATGACAGGCAGTTGTATGGTAGAGGATTAGAAGAAGGCTCATAATATGGGTTATATGGTGGCAGAGAAAGCTCATGGTATGAGTGGTGGAATGAACCATGACATTCTTGACCAATTGAACTTTTAGCTTGAATTCCCATTTTGACGTCAAGAAGTCACAATGTTTGTAGAATGGGATCGATGCTTTGAGAGATAGACTCTTTCTTTCCAGTTGGATCTCCTACAAAAGAGTGAGATTGAAAGAGTAAATCTTGACAATCTAAATGTGACATCCCAAAATTTGGAAATTGAGAATTAAATAGGATTTGGATGGAAAATTTTAGCCTTAATGAAGTTTAGAATTCATTTTAGGAATAAAAGCCATATAATTTTCAATTATCCCTCTCATACTCAGTTTCAGTGCACACACTCACAAACATCCATAATTCATACTCCCTCCATTCATCAATTCCTTCCAGCCCATATACCATCATATAATCAAATAATTATTTGGCCCAAAACGCACAACCATTTAAATGTTCACCAGCCCAATATATTTAACACACACAAACCCTTTAATATCCAACTCAATTTTCCCATACGCCTGTTTTCACCGACCAAACAAATAATCATCTTCTTTCATTATATTACCGCCACCTGCTTCTCGAACTCGTGGCTTCTTGGTTAGTGCAGATTTGCCCTTCCCTTCAAAGGTCATGGGTTCGATTCAGCATCATCAATACTGTATATTACCGCCACCTCACCCCTCCCTCATTCTTTCTTTGACAGCTCAAACGCACCACCAGACCCATGTGATATACATACTTACACATTCCTTTCTTCTTCCTGCATGACTAGCACGTGTCCTTTCCATTCCTCCCTTCTTTTAATTAAACGCCAGACGCACACACACTTCACCATCTACACTTTTTCCTTTTTCTCTCACACCGGCTCACACTCAAACACACACACTTTCCCTTCAATCACATTGCATGGCAGCCACGTATTTCCCTTCTCATCTAATCACATAACCCCACACACACTCAAAATAACATTAGCTCCCCCTCTCCCATTCAAATTCACGGATCTCCTCCTCCTCTTTTCATTTTCACAATTTCCCTTCTCTCTTCCTCTCAAACCTTCCGGCTCTCTCTCTTTCAGACCTCACACATTCCTTCCCTCCGTCCAAACCGATCCTCCTCCTCCCTTCCAACCACTACTCCTCTCCTCCACGGTACCTTCCTCCTTCGCTCAACCTCATAGTTAAAAACATCTTCATCACTACCTTGAACTGATCCACGGCAAGAAGAAGCTAAGGAAGCATCACACTTACATGCAACCTATTTTTGGGGTCTAGGTAAGCCTCCTAAACTCATCCTCAAACACATTTTGATAGATACTTGGGTACTTGGAATCGAGTCACAGTGTAGTTGCTGTCATCACATTTGTGTTTTTGACTTTGAGTGTCTTTGCATGTCAATCTTGAGGTATAGACTAAGGTTATTCAGCTCTGCATGTGGCTTACCAAAACTCAAAGTATAAAATCTGAGTCCATGATGTCAAGACCACATGGTCTAGCTTTTGCATGTCAACTTCATTTTCTTGGCTGAAAACAGAGCAAAGTTTCCATGTCGGTTACAGGGGTTAGAGGTTGATTTTTTATCTGAAATTTTTACAGGTGATAGTACTTTCCTTAAGGTTTAATATGAGCTTTGGATCACCTAAAACAGAGGTCTATAACTCCAATTATGATTTTTGGAAAGAGGGCTAAAAATCTAGAAGATTTTTGGTTTGCTTCAGGAATAGTAAAATGACGTGGCTTTTCGGAATGACTAAACAAAATCATTCGCCTTAGCTCAGATTTTAGATTATGATGCATTTTAATCATTCCTAGATGAATACTATACTTCCTTTTGTGTGCTTCATCCAGAATCATTCGCCTTAGCTCATCCTTCGGTGGTACATATATATGCCCTTTATATCTAACCAATCCGCTCGATGACAGATCATACTCTTGAGTTTCACCTCGCAAAATCAGTTCTCGGATAGATTTGGCTTGCTCATCCTACATCTGGGCTTCTTCTATTTCGAGTCTCAAATCATTCTCTTCTCGACTAACGCTGAGGTTAGCAAGGAATATTTCATTGGGTGCATTCGTGTTTAGGAGGATTTGATGTGATAGGTTCAGGTCTCGAAAATCTTATAATAATTTTTGTTCCTGAATCATCATGTATGCCACCTGCACCGCTTTTCTACTCAGAGCATCTGCAACTATATTTTCCTTTCCTGGATAGTATTTAATTTCTAAGTTGTAGTCTTTCAGCAACTCCATCCATCTTCGTTGTCTCATATTGAGTTCTTTCAGATCGTACAAATACTTGAGACTCTTGTGGTTGCAATATAGTTCAACAAGTAGTTCCATATAGATAATGCCGCCAAATCTTCAAGGCAGACACAATTGCCACAAGCTCCAAATCATGAGTGGGATAATTCATTTCATGAGGCTTCAGCTGCCGAGATGCATACGCCACTACTCTGCCCTGCTGCATTAGGACACATCCCAACCCTTGCATACTCGCATCACTGTAGACCACATAGGTCAAACTAGGGTCTGGGATAATCAATAACGGTGCGGATGTCAACCTCTCCTTCAGCTGCTGAAAGCACTCTTCACATGTTTCATCCCACACAAATGGTTGATTCTTTCTAGTGAGCTTGGTTAATGGCAAACTTGTGAAAAATTCTGTATGAACCGTCGATAATATATACCCGACAAGACCCAAAAAACTATGTATCTCAGTTACAGTTTCTGGTCTTTTCCAATTCAATATCGCTTCCACTTTACTGGGATCTACAGAAACTCCATCCCGTGAGATAACATGGCCCAGAAATCTGACTTGAAAGCCAAAACTCGCATTTACTAAATTTCGAGTAGAGTTGCTTTTCTTTTAAGATGCTCAACACCAATCGTAGATGCCTTTCATGTTCTTCGTCGCTCCTTGAGTCACTACAAGAAAAAAATGTTTTTAGCCATGGACAAAATCTGTTGCAAATTAGTTTTGCAATGAAATTTGCGACGGAAAAAATTTTGTAGCAAAAAAAGGGCGTTGCAAATATATTTGCAACGGATTTTGTAACATCTCGTTGCAATGTGTGACGGAAAATTTAGCCGTTGCAAATTGTGACGGAAAATAATCCTTTGCAAATTGCAACCAAAAATCAATCAGTTGCAATTTGCAACGGAACAAAAATCCGTTGCAATTTGCAATGGAAAAGTAATCCGTCACAAATTGCGGCGGAATATTACTCCATTGCAAATTGCAACGGATTTTGGTTCTTGTAAGTTGCAACGGAATTATAATTCCGTTGCAAGTTGCAATGGAGTAATAATCCGTTGCAATTTGCAATGGAGTAATATTCTGTTGTAATTAGTTGCAACGGAATTATAATTCCGTTACAAATTCAGAAATTAGGAAAAAAAAAATAATATGTCGAAAATAAATGAAAATTGTAGTGATTTAAAAAATGAAATAATTCCGTTATTATTTAAAAAATATTATAACTATTAGGGTTCTTCTTCAACAACCAATGAAATAAATGAAAAAAATATTACGAATTAGACAATACCGAATATGTACTAAAAAAAGTGTATAGGAAGAAATATATACATAACAATCCTAAAAAATTATACATAAAGAAAATGAAATATAAACAATGTTGCCAACAAAATAAACTAAACACCACAAAAATAAAAAATAATGTCTACATAGTAGTCATATGGTCATGCTCATCATCATCACCAGGAGCCGACCCCTTATCCTTGTTTTCCTGCTTGTCCTTCAAAAGAGACTGGAGCTGTTCCTGCATTTGCTTCATCCTCTCTTCTTGCTGATTCATCATCTCCGTTTGTTGATTCACTTGTTGTTTTGTAGCCTCTAGCTCTTGTTTCACCCTTTTAAGCTCATCTCGCAAATACAACATTGAAAGTAATTAAGTTTATTTTTTGAACTTGATTTAAATGGACAAAGGAGTGATAATGTAAAAAAATTAGTTTCAAAAGTAATACGTTTACCTGCAACAACACCTCCAACATCACTGGATGAGTGCTTGCTAGCCTTTCACTAGGCTGGCAGAGGCACCCAACCCGAACACCCTGTCTTTCTTGTCAAATCCTCCTGCAGCCTGAATGAAAAGGTTCTCGTAATCAAATTGAGCGGAGGATGCAGGGTCTGTCGCAATCTGCATGTCTCTCTCCTGTGAAAGCTTCTCCCAATTTTCCTACAAGCACAAAAATACAGCACAAATGTGACATGTAAAATGAAATAAACATGTTTCTTGTTGAAACAAATAATAAATACAATAAATGTCTCACAGCTAATTGTTTTGACTTGGTGTTAATCCAACGCCTCTCACCAACTGCAGACTCCTGGGAATGGGTCCACTGAAAGGTAAGCCAATAAACCTTTTTTTGAGTTACGTCCCCAGAAGCATCCTGCAAATACAAATGATGATCATTAATTAATTACTTCAAAGTACAAAATATTGAATACCAAAATAGGAAAAAAATGTATACTTACAATGTTTCTCCGATGTTGACTTATTGGAATGGAGCCCCCAATATATGAGGGTCCATCCAATCGAGACCTATTCAGCTTATTTTGTGCAGACTTCTGCTGCCAATTCTCATCATCAGCCCATTTTAACTTGAGTTGTGTAGCAAGCTCAGGATTAATCCAATTTACCTTTCCTTTATTTTCTCTCAATTTATGAAAGTGACCAGACAACCACCTACTTGATTTGTAATTATAAGCTTTTGCCAAATCTCGCCGATGGGTGGACAACCACCTAAAATTCTTCTGAAAATAAAAAATGAACAATTAGTCCTCAATATTATACAAGTAATTAATTAGTTTGCATTTTGATAAGAAGCAATTAATAACCATAAAATGGACATAACATACCAAGAAGTTATTGAACCAAGCATCGCGAACAACTTGGGCAATCTCTGACCAATTGCCCCATGGGTGATTGTAATTACGGAACAATTGCTTTTCCATGAAGTCCACTACCAATCTGTAAGGCTCAAACCTAAATACAATGTTATGTTGAAAATATTAGAATACAAACCAAAGGAAAAAACATTATGACAAAACTAGTAACTTTACTTGACTTACTCGGTGGTGCCTATAGGACGGATCCATGTCAACCCTGTCACATGATCAACCAATCCCCACACCGGTGTATCAGACGAACTCTCTTCCCTGACCTGGCTCCCAGGCGACGTAGTGTGCTAAAGGAAGAAATTAAGCATTGAAAAAGTTAGTACATTGATGCCTAAAGAACATAATATATATGTAAATCAATCAAAAATCATAAACTTAACGGCTCCACCCCTTGCTACGGATAAGTAGGAGTGACAAACACACTTGTAGCGCCTATAACAAAGTCGATAGTAGGCGGTGAAGAGGACAAATTAAGTGGAGGCAGACTTGGGGAAGAGATATGGTCTCTACCTATAGAGAGGGTAGATGATGTCGTTCTACCCCCTCTGATAGAACGGCCTGGTCTCTACCACGACTACCTATACGCCCGCCTGAAGGCTCCATCTGTGAACACTTATAAACATTATGTTAATATAAATATATATAAGCAATATACTTAATATGTCAAAAGCAAAATAAAATGTATTTAGTATAACAAATCGCTATAAACAAAGAACTAACACGAATCAATCGGAAGATTCCTCTTCTTCAACCTCGCTTGCACACCTTCCTATGGACTCTCATAGTCGTTGAATTCAGGCTCACTATCTAAATAAATCTCTTGTGCTTCATCGTCTGATTCCTCATTGTCCATCAAGATAGGAATCAACTCTAACTCCGTAGTGGAATCAAAGAGATTGTTTGGTACATCATCCTCGTAATATTTATTGGCGTGCATGTTCCACATTAGCTTGGAATGGTTCTTTCATGTCGTCATTTGTTTTCGAATCTTTGGACTTAGGGATAATATTTCAGGCTTTAGTTTTGATAACTCCTCTCCACCCTTGGCGGGATGTAGGGTATGATGTATAATAAACTTTTTCCGCCTGTTGAGCAAGTATAAATGGGTCATAACCAACTGTATATCTCCTTGTCCAATGGACCTCAACTGTATAAATTGCGACCGATTTTTTTTTATTGCAAACATTTGAAACGGACTTCATTTTCCATTGCAAAGTGAGTCCGAATTCTTGTTTTGTGGCAAAAGTTTGCAACAGATTTATTTTTTCGTTGTAAATTGCGATGGAATTCTTTTTCCCTAGCAATGCATTTAATTTTCCGTTGCAAATTTCGACGGAATTATTTTTCCATTGCAATTTTTTGCAAGGGATTTAATTGTCCGTTGCAAATTGTGACAGAATTATTTTTCCATTGCAAACTGTTGCAAGGGATTTAATTTTCCGTTGCAAATTGCGACGGAATTCTTTTTCCCTTGCAAACTGTTGCAAGGGATTTAATTGTTCGTTGCAAATAGCGACGAATTCTTTTTCCTTGCAAACTTTTGCAATGGATTTCATTTTCCATTGCAAATTGCGACGGAATTTTTTTCCGTTGCACATTGCAACGGATTTCATTTTCCATTGCAAATTCCGTTGCAATTTGTGACGGATTTTTTCCATCACAAATTCCATAGCTATTTTAGTATTTTCTAGTAGTGAGTAAATCAGGATATCGTCAATAAAGACTACTACGAATTGATCAAGGTATTGGCAAAATATCTGGTTCATGTAATCCATGAACACTGCCAGTGCATTGGTCAAACCGAATGGCATCACTAGGAACTCGTAATGACCATATCTGGTCCTGAAAACTGTCTTCGGGACATCCTCAGCTCTTACTCTCAACTAATGGTAACCTGATCGCAGATCGATCTTAGAGAAGACATGGCACCAGACAACTGATTAAGCAAATCATCTATCCAGGGGAGTGGATACTTGTTCTTGACAGTTACCTTGTTCAATTCTCGGTAATCGATACACAATCTCAGGCTTCCGTCTTTCTTCTTTACAAAGAGTACTGAAGCTCCCCACGGTGAAATGCTAGGTCGTATAAACCCTTTCTCAAGTAGTTCTTCAATCTACTTCTTCAACTCAGCCATTTCGTTGGGTGCCATCCGATAATGTGCTTTGGATACCGGTCCTACTCCAGGCGTGAATTCAATAGTAAACTGCACTTCCCTTTCTGGAGGTAATCCACTTATGTCTTCTGAAACATCTCAGGGAGTTCATTCACTACTGGTATACTTTCCAGTGAAGCTTCAGTTTCTTCCTGTACTGAAAAGAGCACCATATACCCTTGGCAACCTGTCTTCAAGCATTTTTCAACTTCAGATACTGAGAGGAAATTCATGCTTACATCACTTTACGAAGTTGGATATATAATTCTCTTTCCTCTGCAATCCAACAACACGTTGTTTGCCGTTAGCCAATTCAAACCCAGTATCATATCAATACCACATAGAGGTAAACAAATTAAAACTATTGTGGATTCATGCCCATCAATAACTATCATACAATTCAAACACACATCCGAAGTCACAGATCTAACACAAAGAGGTGTTGACACAGCCAAATCATAAGGTAATTGATGAGTATTCAGTCCTAGTCGTTTTACACAATCATATGAAATAAAAGAATGGCTAGCTCCTGAATCAAACAATGATTCTAAGGTATTACCATAAAGAAGAATGGTACCTTGAATCATTTCAGGAGACTTTCTGGCTTCTTCGTGTGTCAAAGCGAATACCCTGCCCTAATTCTGAGGCATACCCTATATAGCACGCTGGGGGCAATCTAGGCCCAAGTGTCCTAGCTTTTTACAATTGAAACAGATCAGCTTTACACCACAATTCCTACCAGGATGATACTTGCCGCAATGCATACAGGCTTGTGACTCAGAGGGTCTCTGTGAAGTTCGCTGACCAAATTGAGGCACTCTCTTGTTACCTCCTCCAGGCTTAATCCACTGCTTCTTTATTTTCTGAGGAAAATCTCCGTGGATTAGGTCCTCCACGGTGGTGGGCCGTTACATAAAAAAGCGCCTTTTTATGTAACGACCCACCACCGTGGAGGCCCCAATCCGCGACTGCTGTCCCCAGGGCCTAACCCTCTGCACGCATGGTGGCCAGCCCCCACTAGGGCAGGTATTTTCCCTCCTCTGGGGGTTTTGTCCCTTGGGAATTAATTCCCAAGAGCGCCTCCCCAATGGCTAGAACCTTGGACCTTAGGCATAAGTCGAAAGCTTAAGGGCCACTTGGTATCCATTACACACATGTGGCCCTTAAGCTTTGGACTTACGCCTCAGGTCCAAGGTTCTAGCCACTGGGGAGGCGCTCTTGGGAATTAGTTCCTAAGGGACAAAACCCCCAGAGGAGGGGACAATACCTGCCCTAATGGGGGCCGGCCACCACGCGTGCAGGGGGTTAGGCCCTGGGGACGGTAGTCGTGGACTGGGTCCTCCACGGTGGTGGGCCGTTACACTAAACCCCTTTTTGGATTATCCATTTGGGCTAAGATGAGGTCTAGTTATTGTTGCATTGATTGAGATCCTTGAGAGACACTATCATCCCTCGTCCAGTGTCTTTGCCTAGAAAAGAGTAAAAATTAAAAGGTAGATTATGATTGCTTTCAAACCAAGCCATAAAAGTTCAATACAATTAATTCCCATTGAATTACAAGATAACTATCTAACTATAAACTATAAAAACTAGGATATTAATATAAGAACATACAATTGCAAGTGAAAAAAAAAAAAAGGCTTCAAAATGACAAAAGATGCAAATATGCTATGAATTAACTTGGAGACATGGTGAATTCAAACAAATAAGCTCAAAATCATATCAAATTTAATGCAAACACACCACACAGAAGTTACCAAGTTAAGACAATGCAATAATGCAATGAATGTTATGCAAGCTACCTAAATGCAAAAATCCAAACTATATGCCATGAAAAATAAAAATGCAAAACTAACAAGCTTCATATGAGAAACCCCTTTGTCAAAAGTGAATTTTACAATTAGATTACTTAGGGAGCCAATTACTTAGCTCCCCGACAACAGCTCCATTTGATGAAGGTCTTTTGTCTTTAGCATTGAGGTTCACAATAAAACATTAACTAAGGGTTGCGTATAGGCAAACCTATCATCGTTCTCTCTTCCCAAGTGAGATTTTTATTGATTCCTAAGTAATTTAAATGTCATGCAAGTGTAATGAAAATAAGGGTGAAATTAAATGCTCAATATTTGATTTTTTTTTTTTTTTTTTTTTTTTGAAAATGGAATGGAGTATGAAAATGAGTATGAAATATGTAATGAATGCTATTGGAAGTGGAGTAACGACTATCATAGTTTAATTAAATGTAAGAATAAATTTTCACTAAGTCTTGATGAAAAACTCCAAGTAAACACTTGAGTCTGGTGTTCTTAATTAATGATTACTCCTACTAACATAGCTAGCAATCACCTCTTAAGACACTATTGAAGTCTATTTAGTGTGTGATTAGGATTATATTAATGCAACCTGCTTCCTCTTGATATGAATGTGATAACACGATACTCAATTTATCCAATTCAATGATGCAATCTAACAATAACACGTAGAGAACACAATATCATTGAATCAATAAGGAAAATACATATATATAAATCCATCAAGCTATAAAAATCAAATCAAATCAAATCAAATCACATAGGTTCAATCCACAAAGTTATTCAAAAGGGCAAACTAAGTCTCTTCAATACAAAACAACATTTCTAAAACTAGGAAATCCAAATACAATTAGAGCAAATAGATTGAACGAAATAAACTCCCCGGTTAGCTCTGGAACTCCAACCACTTAATCCATCTCTAATAAGCTAAACATGCTCAGCCACACATTGGAACTTCAACAATTCCCAAGTTGCAACGCCAGCGATGATAAAGTGTGATATTGGTGAAGGAGGGAGGTGTGGTCAGTTGCTTCTGAGCTCTCGTTCCCTGGTCTCTCTCTGCTCACCAGCGGATGATAGCCACAGTGGTTGAGTCTGACTCTGGCTATGGTAAAAACAGAGAAGGAACTGGCGGTAATGGTGGATTTGTTGTCATTGGAAACATAATCGATGGCGAGGAGGAAGGATGGTGGTAATGAAGAAAGATCCAAGCTATGACTCTGAGCTCTCTTCTGTTTCACAATCTTGACGCAATCTGGATGTGTCTCTCGCAGCACTCCTTTGTTTCTAGATGTTTGAATTACTTGCCGATAATGAAAGGGATGCTAAAAGAAGTCAAGGTCGTTGGCGAGGTTAGAGGTGTGCAAAGGTGGAGAGAGCTTGAGGGTGGAAGAAGCTCTCTCACAGTGTGATTCCTTTGTAATGTCGGGTCTCTTCCATTTTTCATGTCAAGCTCGCTTAAACTGACCTAACTGTCATAGCCTCAGACTTGACCTACCAAAACCATGTCGGCCTTAGCTTGATCACCCCTCTTGACCTTAGCTAAGTCAGTTGAACCCTCACGAGTAGGAAAAGAAAGAAAAGACCAAGAGAACTTTAGAGAGAGAAAGAGAAGCTCTGAAATGACAATGTATTTCATTCCCTTGGATGCTTTACAAATGAGGAGGGCACTCTTATTTATAGTCTAACACCTCCTCAATGAACGGTCAAGATTTAAAAGATCCTACTATTGAAAAGGATTGTCCAGAACCTTCTCCTAAAATATCTAGATATTTACACAATTACAAGAGGTTCTAGAATTCTCTATACAATTCTACCTCTATGTACATATATCTACAACATTCAGGAAATTTCTAGACTTGTCCATGCTTAAGGTCCAAACCTCCTTTTGATACGGAGTGTTTGTGCACGCAAAATATCCCACGTTCCTTTCCATGCGTGACACTCTCCCCCACCTAATTCGGTGACATCCTCGTCACTGACTCATCCCATACTGGATTAGGATCACCCTCATCTTCATGAAGTGACTTCAACATACTAACATGGAAGACATGATGAATATTCAAGTGTTGAGGTAGGTCTAGCTTGTAACAAACATTTCCTACCCTTCCTATGATATTGAATGAGCCTTCATACTTGTGCTTAAGGCCCTTGTGCTCCTTTCGGAACACTTTGGTTTGTTGAGGAAGAGGCTTCACCATTACCATATCTCATACTTGGAATCATGAGGCTCGCTTCTTCTTCTTCACAAACTTCCTACCCTTCCCATGATCTTGAATGGGCTTTCACTCTTGCGCCTAAGGCCTTTGTGCTCCTTTCAAACTTTAGATTGTTGAGGAAGAGGCTTCACCATTACCATATCTCCTACTTGGTATCTCGAGGCTTGCTTCTTCCTCTTCACAAACTTCCTCACCCTCTTGTCTACCTTGACAAGGGAGTATCTTGTCACCTCAGCTTTTTGGCTCATTGTATCACCTGCCAGGTTTGTACTCCATCCCATGGTCCACCTCTCGTCTAGGCGGCAACCTCCTCTAGAGTTCTGGTGGCCTGAGATCATCGTTCTTCTTTGGTACAAAGGGAAGATTTTCACTATCCTTTTTATCAGGATCCACCTTCTTGAACACCGCAAGGTAGATGACTTCCTTGCTCCCAAGTCCCTTCTCCTCTTGCATGGATGACAAGTGAGCAATCCGATCATTGCTTGTTGTAGATATTGTGCAACAAAGCCCTTTTCCAAGGAAACACAATGTATCATCACCTGGCATGAGGATAGCTTTTTCCTTGCACAAAAAGTCCAGACCAAATACCACATCATAGTCATCCATATGGGCCATTAACAGATCTACGGTCCCCTTCCATGTACCAATGCGTAGCTCCACTCCACGAGCTGTGCCCTTAAAGGGTTTGGCAGGAGTATTGAAAGTCTTCCACCATCCACTTCATGCCTGAGTAACTACGAGTCCAACCCACTTGGCCTTTTCCAAAGTAATGAAGACTTAGGTTTGGACAACTCACCTTTCTCTCCCTTTTGATAGTTAGTAAGGCTCTCGACAATGGCGATGGCTTCATCTACATCTGTCACACCATGCCGTTGGAGTTCCCCTTGGCCCAACTCTGAAGGCCATCTACAAAGTAGAACAATGTTTCCTCACTATTGAGATTAGGGATTTGCAACGTGTAGTGAAGTCCCTTATGTAATCGAGAATCATGGTCTTATGCTTAAGTTCCCTCAACTTCTTTCTAGCCACATAAACCACATTCTCGAGATAGAATTGCTTCTTCAACTCCCTTTTAAAGTCTTCCCATACACCCTTCTCTATGTCAGCATACTTCCTACGCCACTATAACATAGCATTATCAGTTAGGAACAAGGAAGCAATGCGTACTTTGGCTACACCATCGGCCAAGTTCATGCTCTCAGCATATCTCTTCATTTGACACAAGAAGTTCTCGACCTCCTTGGCATCATGAATGCCTTGAAATTCCTTTGGCTTAGGGAGATCCAATCTCACCTCCCTTGCTCCACTGGTACCCCCACCAACGGAGTCTTAGTTTGTCTCTCCAAAGAAATCTTTAGAGAGTTACGCTGCCCTTGCATAATGGTAAATTGGTAATGACATCCATTACCTTTGCCTCGAGTTGCCTCTTGAACTTAGTTCGTTCCTCCTCAGCATTGAGTTGTGAATCAACATTCGACTTCAAGTTGTCTAATTGGCCTAGGGTGTAGGTTTCAAGTGTCTCAAAGTCACCTTCCACATGTCCACCCTAATAGCCACCCCATGTAACGCCTCCTCAAAAGCCTTTACCTTTACCATCAAGGTGGCAATATGATCAGTAGCTTGGTGAGACTTACTTGATCCTCGGGTCTTACTTGCTTCGAACCAAGCCGCCTCAAACCAAGATCTGATACCACGTTGTCACAGCCTTGGACTTTACCTCCCAAAACCATTCCGGCCTTAGCTTGATCACCCTTCTTGATCCTAGCTAAGTTAGGCGAACCCTCAGGAGTAGGCAAAGAAAGCAAAGACTAAGAGAACTTTAGAGAGAGAAAGAGAACTCTAGAGAGAGAAGCTCTGAAATGACAATGTATTCAATTCCCTTAGATGCTTTACAAATGAGGAGGGTAACCCTATTTATAGCTTAACATCTCCTCAATGAACGGTCAAGATTTAAAAGATCCTACAGTGGAAAAGGATTGTCCAGGAGCTTCTCCTAAAATATCTACCAGAGGTTCTAGAATTCTCTATACAATTCTACCTCTATGTACATATATCTACAACATTCAGAAAGTTTCTAGACTTCTCAATGCTTAAAGTCTAAGCCTCCCTTTGATACAAAGTGTCTGTGCACGCAAAATATCCCACTTGCGTGACATAACACTATGGAACAAAATGCTGCACTTTCACATGAACCATTCTGGTATTTTGAAAATTTCAATCCTTAATTCTAATAAATTTTGGTCCTTGTATGTCATTTCCCAAATTTGCTAAATCTCTCCCAAAACTCCTACAATACAAAATTAAGCACATGGTAATATCAAAATTCGGAGAAATCATTTGCATAAATAATTAACAAATTATGACCATTTTACCCCCAATTACACTTAATTCAATACAAATATCCCTAACTCAAATTAAAGCTTAATCATGCAATAATGTCCCATAAAATGCATTAAGAATCCCAATTTAATTATGAAAAAACATATAAAAATATGGTTCAATCATGAGGAACCTTAGTTCGCCGCACCATTGTCCCCCTCATCTGAGGTAGCCATATTCTTGCTAAAAGTTCCAACAGTGTTAAAGAGAATACACAAAAATAAGATGAAACCTATTTAGTTTTTCAGTTTAAGCGTATTACAAGAAGGAAAAAAACTACAAGATTTCATTTTGTATTGGAAAATCAAGTTACATGTGCTTTCACCCACTCTTTTCCTTCTCCCTCTCCCAAACAATATAATTTACATCAAATACAATTCATACAAACAAACCCAAAAGGAAAATATCAACATGAAATAACCTAGGGATCAACAACATAAAAGCCTTTGTTGTGTTAAGGCCTAGAGTTTGTCTAATGTACATGAACATTGGCTATTTGGCTAAATGATTTTACAACATGTAAAATATCTACACTACTTACTATACCAAAAAGATTGTAGTACTGATATCATTATAGGAAATACAACACGTGAATTTTGTTTGAGAACTAAGTCCTATTGTGTGTCTATAACAATCTTGGCAATGTCGCCTTGCCCTAACAGGACCAAAGCAACAAAAATAAAGGATAGAGAAACCATAAATAAGTAGAGAAACCCATATAAATCATAAACATAAATATTCACCTTTTCACGACAATAACATTTCAGTGTAGAGAAACACACAATCGAAGGCCGAGTAAAAGAAATGAAAACAAAAACAAACATAAAGAAGAGAAAGAGGGAACCTTTTCATGATGAGTTTCGTTGAAGCAAGGACGCAACGGAGGAGGGGAAGGAGGGACTATTGCAGGAGGACACAGAGTTATAGAAGTCGAACAAGCTTAGGGAGCGACAGAGGAGGAGGAGGAGGGACTGTAGCTGAAAACCACAAAGTTAGAGAAACGTAGCAGGCTTAGGCAAGAGCACAACGGAGGAGGAGGACACAAAGTTACAGAAACAGAAAAAGCTTAGGGCTCGGATAGAGTTCAGATATTGGAGGAGGAGGAGGAGGCGTGGGCACAAAGTGAAGGGAAAAATTGAAATATTCACATTTCAACAGCTAGTTTCATAAAACGAGCCATTGAAATTTGAATTGATGGTTTTCAAAACCAGCAGTTGAAATTTAAAAAATAATAATAATAATAATAATAAATGGCACGAGGGGGTCACCTTTCAACGACTGGTTCCATAAAAGTAGTTGTTGAAAGTCGAGTTACCACGACGGGTTTCCAATACCAATCGTTATAACGAAGGAAAAAAAAAATGGCATGAGCGACGTTCGAACTCTCGATCTTAGCATAATTAAACAAACACTCTGGCCAACATAGCCATCAACACAATTGTTAAAGGATTCAACGTCTATTGTTTACAAAACAGTTGTTGTATCTTAAAGCAGTAGTTCTTAATGGGTTGATGGCACGTGTCACTTGCACTTATCAATAGGGAAGTTAATTGGGAGACGAGATCAAATCCTAAAACGGGTGGTGGAGGTCTGGAGGGGGTGAGTATTATCTTTCATGGGGGGAAGGTATAAGGTGTGCGGTTAGTTAGGCAAAAAATTAGAAGATATCATTACAATTATTATGTTAAGAAATTTTATAGTATAAATGAGTAGATATATATATATTTGAGTTTAATTCTAATTATGGGACAATATTCTAATTTTTATCAATTTATTCCTAAAATACTGTATCCTTAATTATGCCCAAAAACTACCGCCGGCAAGCTCATTTTTCTGGGACATCATCCACCGTTGGCTCATTGACGACAAATTTTATGAAACTTTATGTCCAGTAGTGAATTGAACACTGGGTCCCTTGATCCCTTCCCCACTCGGCGGCTTAGAAAAGGCTCCTATGTACATGCATGCATCTCGGAGGGTATAATATATGTCTATAAGATCATATATTTTACATCTCGGTGTGTATAATATATGCGTGTCTAATATTAATACTAAAAGTAGTATAAAATTGATCTACCAGTGAATCAACTAGATCATGAAACAACCGAACTGCTGTTCGATTCTTACTTTTTTTTAAAAGACTAATGGAGAGGCATATAGATTGCCAAGAATCTATTACTACTTTCGGTCTTAATTATAAGACCTAGTTGACTTTCTTTGAAGAGATTAAGAAAGCTAAATAAGTTACTTAATCATTTCATATATTATGTATCCTTAAATTATATATTAGTTTCTTAGTTAAATTAATTAGTTTGAAAAAAAAAATACTCTAAAGTAATTTAATTAGTTTCCTTAATCTCTCCAAAAAAAAGTCAACTAAATCTTATAATTAGGATCGGAGGGAGTATTTTAGTCGGAAGAGACGCGTGTGGAAAACGCGGGGGAGGTAAGGGGGATAGTTGGGAAGGGGTTACGGCTGACGAACACGTACGATTTTTTTTTTAAATAAAATAAAATAAAGGAATGGCGACAATAACGTGGGAGATATAGTTAATTATAAAGCGATTTTAAAAAAGGGGGAAAACTAACTTTAAAATTGTAAAACCTGAAAATCAAGTTTTTTTATTAAGGATAGATAAGGAAATGATAATATTTGATAAGCAATTTACAGTTCATTTTTCTAGAAAATACCTAATTCAAACTTTTATAAATTCAAAATTCTTTTTTCTATCATTTTTTTAAGATAAGATCATATGGCGCAAAAGGACGCGAAGTGAGTGGATACGGGAGGTCTATATATATAAGGACCTGGAAAATGGTTTAACTCCTCACACAACCAGAAATATCTTTGAAGAATTAAGGAGAAACACAAAACCATGTTGTCGCTAATGGATCTAGTGAGAACTCTCTGCTCCAGAGTTGTTCGGCAGTTCATCCACAAAGACTTCCATGAAGCCGTTTCTAGGATGACCATCATCGATGCCTTTCTCTTCCTCGTACGACCCCCCACCTACAAAATAATATTATTCTTGATATATATACGCTAATTTCATTACTTATATGGATATGTATACACATGTTTATGCAGATTGTGCACTCAATGGACAAGATAGGGATATGGCCACACCTGCCAGTGTTCTTGGGGCTGTTATACCTGGCAATAAGGAGACATCTTCACCAAGAGTACAATCTGATCAACGTTGGGAGGGCTCCGGTGGGCGTGAGGTTCAACCCCGTCGATGTCCCCTTTAGAACCGCCGACGGCAAGTTCAATGATCCCTTCAACGATGTTGCTGGAAGCCAAGGATCTTTCTTTGGCAGGAACATCCTTCCTGTTGACCAGAAAAAGAAGGTCTCATCTTCATATATCACTAATAATATCCAACACATCTTCCTGCTTACCCTACAAACAAACAAACAAAAACAAAAAACAAAATTGTCGTGTATTTGTAGCGATTTTAACCACTAAAAACGACATTAGTAAAACCGCTATAAAACATATTGTTATAAAGAATTTTGTGGTGGTTTTTTAGAACCACTACTGTATTGATAGTGGTTTCGTGTCACCGTTTCAAGATGTGTATCTAGATGACATATTAATTGAGAATCTTGTAGCGGTTGTTCACACAAATTGTTTGCAGAATTTGGAAAGGAGATATGTAAATGAATCGTAGCCACCTATGTATAAAATGCAATAATATTAATTAGAGAAATTGATATGAAAATGAAGCGCAAAGATGCTAGTTATTAAAACCCAGGGCTAAGAGCTGTCCGGACAGTCGGAGCTACACACGTAGATGAATTGATTAGAGCTTCTTCCGAGTTTTTGATTCCATCAGCTACTTTTTGGTTAGTTTGGATTTTATTATGATTGAAAAGGGTATAACAACGAGTGTGTACTTAATTAATGCAGCTATTGATGCCGGACCCCATGGTGGTGGCCACAAAACTTCTGTCACGCACAACTCTTAAGGACACCGGCAAGCAGTTTAACATGATCGCAGCTTCCTGGATTCAATTCATGATACATGACTGGATCGATCACTTGGAGGAGTCCAACCAGGTATTTCATCGTTATTTTTATATATATATGGAAAAGCTTCATTTTATATATGTGTGTGTATATATATATATATTGTGAAAAATGGTGATAGATGGAACTGAGTGCACCGAGAGAAGTTGCAAGCGAATGCCCACTCAAGTCTTTCAGATTCTACAAGACGAAGGAAGTACCCACTGACTTCTACGACATCAAAAACGGTGCTGTAAATATTCGTACGCCTTGGTGGTAAGAATAAACAATATACTACATCCATTCCTTATAAGAGCTAATTAATTAATTTAGGTAATATTTGGTGCTAAATTTATATAAGACTTCAATCGAATTTGTCTCCCTAATTTATTATTTTTTTCAAAATATCCCTATTGAATTCACACATTAAGAAATTTTTATTCAAGAGTAGTCATATAATGAAAGATGGTATTTTTAGGAAAAAAAAAATAGTCTATATTTTTTTTATAACAAAAAGTTTAGGCTCACTATTAGCAGGAGCTGCCCACCAATTAAACAAGATCCTTACATCAGTAAGATTTGAATCTATAACCTTATGGTTATAAATCAACTCCTTTACTAACTAGATCACCTTTTTTAATTAGTAACAATCTATATTTGTAAACTAAAAAATAACATATCTATTTTTTTTAATTTACCTAAATTAGTCATCCAGCTCTTATATTAAGGAGTAGATGTGGCATCATTCATCCATCACAGCTGCTACATGCAAGTTACTACTCCGATCCTTAATATAAGACATATTTAGTCTTTAAAAACTAACATATCTATTTTCTGTGATTTACTCTTGTATTGTCTCATCTAGCTAGTTGGTTGATTCTTTGCATTGATGTTATATGCACGGAGATCACCACATAAAATAACGAACTGAAACAGATTTATTTGAATCGCTGAAAATTAAGACGTGATGATTTGTTGAGAGGTGAAAATTGTTTTGGGTTGATGGGAAATTAAAAGGGATTTAATGTATATATATGAGAATAATGTGGGGTAATAGCGACATGTAGCCACTTTGGATGGTTGTAATTAATAAAAATAACCCACCCATAACTAGAGCTAGGAATTAGGGCCGGCCCGGCCCTACAGGGCCTGGGCCCGACAGGGCCGGCCCTACAGGGCCTGAAATAAGGAAAACATCTGTTTTTCAAAGCCCGACCCGATAGTACCAGTAGGACCGCCTTACAGGGCCGAAAATTACTATTCCAAATTTTAACTATTTTTTTGGGTTTTTCTAAAGAAATATAATTAGTAAATTGCAACTATTAAAGTTCTAATCTATCGATAAATATTATCAACATTAATATCTAAAGAATACAAATCATCCAACAAATAAACGCATTCATTAATTCGTAATAAAAAACAAATCATTGTCCATAATTGCCTCACATAAAACGTAAGAAGCATTAAATTAAGCAACATTAAATAACTCACATAAAATATAAAAGCATACCACTATCATTGTCAATTGTCACCTTCTTCATCACTATCATCAATTTCAATGATATTTGATTGTCTTCACTTTGAATGAAAGGCTATCCTTCACTCTTTGACTATTTTTTTAAAAAAAAAAAATGAAAATCTTATAATAATAGGCCTAACGGGTCGCCTAGAAAGCCTACAAGGGCCAATTTCAAATTTCATGTCTATTTTTCAAGCCCGAGCCCTATAGGGCCAGGGCTTAAACGGGCCAGCCCGATGGGCCTGACCCGATTTCCCAGCTCTACTCATATCCCTCCCTGCTTAGGAAAAGACACTGGGGCCCACATATACGATGATGCCCCGTACCTCTGACGTTGATTTGGGGTAGTAGCACTTGAAGAGTAGTTGTAGGTTCTCCTGATTACCAGTATCCCCCTGTGCATGTGGTCGGCTGCTTATCTCTTTCACTGGATTCCCTGTTATCTACTCTTACCTGATATTCTTAAATGTTTAAGACTAATTATTGTTTTTAAAAATAAATTCCGGATATCCAATTATATTTAATATATATGATAAATTTCTTATGTGGTTTTTTAAAAATAAATACCGGATATCCAATTATGCATGCCACGATAAATTTACAACAGAATCCTTAGGTCTAATATATAATGCTCTTCATCAAACCCCAACTCTATCTTGCAGAATAGGTAGTGGCTGATCTATCATACAGAAATTGCTTTCTTTATGATATCATGGGAGAGCATAGTTAGTCAATAAGCACAAGATTTTCTCTACGAGAATGACTGGTCAACAAAAACTTATCTGCCAATTCTCTATGACTGATCAAGATTTTCTCATGTATTTAAAGAAGCAAAAAGTATTAAAAAAATAAAAATCTTAATTACATAATTTTATTTTTTTTGAGTAGGTAATTAAGCATTAGGTAAACAGATATTATATTTAAAATTTAAATAATATTTTTATTTTTATATTTGAGTAGAGACATTATTGGGACAACTACAAATATTACATGCACAAAAACTCAAAATCAGACATCATTTTTGGCAAGGTCTTTTGGTGCCGCATCTATCATGGAAACCTAAGCCATTGGCCAATATGCATTATTATTTAATAGGATCCAGTTTCAAAATCTGATTAATATCAAAATAACTAACATATATCTTTATACTTAAAAGAGGAAATTGAATGAGAATAAGAGTATTCAGATTTAATTAAATAAACAAATGATGAGCATGAGAGAGATGGAAGTGATGAATATGCACGTGTTTGAAGGGATGGAAGCGTCATATATGGGAGCAATGCAAAGGTGCAAGGGAAAGTGAGGACATACAAAGATGGGAAGCTAAAGATATCCGGAAATGGCAGCCTTCTCCACGCCGAAGACGGAATCGCCATCTCTGGTGATGTCCGTAACAGTTGGGCCGGCGTCTCCACCTTGCAGTCCCTCTTCATTCAAGAGCACAATGCCATCTGTGACACTCTCAAGGTAAGCTTATTACCTTCAATTTCCACATTCCTTCATTCATTCATGCCTCATTTCTTCTAACTATAATTAAGTTTCCAACCATGATGACCACAAATACACATATCCATTTAATCCAGGGGGAATACCCAGATTTGGAAGACGAGGATCTTTATCGCCATGCTAGGTTAGTGACTGCAGCTGTCATCGCCAAGATTCACACCATAGATTGGACCGTCGAGCTCCTCAAAACTGACACTCTGCTCGCAGGCATGCGGGCTAACTGGTATACACATATATGATTAATGATTTTTCATTAATGTTTGTTGTTTGATCAACATATATAATGAATGGAATATAGATGTGATTGATTGATGGGTGCATAAATTGTTGTGATGCTCAGGTATGGATTACTGGGAAAGAAATTTAAGGACACGTTTGGGCATGTGGGAGGATCGATTCTAGGGGGATTGGTAGGGTTGAAGAAACCAGATAACCATGGAGTTCCGTACTCTCTCACAGAGGAATTTGTGAGCGTCTATAGGATGCACTCCCTCCTGCCCGATACCCTCAAGCTCAGAGACATCTCCGCCACTCCTGGACCCAACAAGTCTCCCCCCTTGACTAAAGAGTGAGACCACATACATCTTTACTTAATTAATTGTATCAATTCATTTGTGGGTTTATATGTATGCGCAATTATACAATGTTAATGTTAACTTTTTGTTGTTACATACGTATTTTTTATAATAGGATTCCAATGGCAAATTTGATTGGATTTCCTGGAGAGAAGACCTTAGGAGAGATAGGAGTTACAAGGCAACTAGTATCAATGGGTCACCAAGCTTGTGGTTCTCTTGAGCTTTGGAATTATCCAGTTTGGACGAGAGACTTGGTCGCACAGAACACGGACGGCACTGAGAGGGCTGATCGTGTGGATCTGCCGGCTCTTGAAAGTAACTAGTCTGCTCATAAGCTGAGTTAACTTGAATTAATGGAACTTCTTAATTGGTGTATGATCACCCGTTTATTATTATATGCAGTATACAGAGACAGAGAGAGGAAAGTGGCGAGGTACAACCAATTTCGGAGGGGGCTGCTGTTGCTGCCCATCACCAAGTGGGAGGACCTGACGGACGACGAGGAAGCGATAAAAGTACTAAGGGAGGTGTACAGAAACGATGTGGAGGAGCTGGACACACTGGTGGGTCTCATGGCGGAGAAGAAGATAAAGGGTTTTGCCATAAGCGAGACGGCCTTCATCATATTCCTGGTCATGGCCACCAGGAGGTTGGAGGCAGATAGGTTCTTCACCAGCGACTTCAACGAGGAAACGTACACGAAGAAGGGGCTGCAATGGGTGAACACAACGGAGAGCTTGAAGGATGTCATAGATCGTCACTACCCAGAAATGACAAACAAGTGGATGAACTGTTCAAGTGCCTTCTCTGTTTGGGATTCTCCCCCTAATGCTCGTAATCCCATCCCACTCTACCTTCGTGTTCCTCATCATTAGGACCCAGTCACTTTGTATTTTGCTGGATCCTTTGCTTTTATCATTTTGGGTTGGGCAGTCTGTAGTTTATGCCTACGTCTACGTGTACTTGGACTTGTATGAGTCTTTTTCAATAAAACCTTGAATCCTGTGTTTGGAATATGACGATAGAAAGATGGAGCTGCGTGGTATTTTATTTAATCTAAGCACAGAATTAGTATGTGGCCAGAATCAGGAGACACATATTGAACAGCGACGTAGCAGCTAAAATTTTGGACTGGCGTAACCACACGCACGGTTTTCATAAGCGGATTGTTGTCTCCAATTAATCGTTTGCTTCCAACTATAAACCTACGGATTATGTGCTGCTCGTGGAATAGTAAGCAATTAGTATCTTAAAAATGAATTATTTTCCTTGGCTGTCGCTTTCTTAGTGACTTTATAACAGGAAAAACAAAATTTATTTTCCTATTGTGACGTGCGGGATATAATATAATAGATTAAATTATACTAATTCTTAAACTAGAGTAAGCCTGTACATTAACGCAGCAATTCTTGTGTTATTGTTTTTTATTTGCAATCTTCATAGATAAATTGATTCAGTAAATTATAAATGATTTTTATAGTTTTAAAATTGCATTAAATTATATTATATTTTATATTTTATTCATAAATATAAGTTTTGATTTGATTAATTAGAATCATGAGGCATGATTTGATTTGATTTGATTTTAAAAAACTATTACTTTTTTATTGAGGTTGGGTCAAGACCCGGCTCAAACATTCGAGCATCAGACTGGCCCAAAATGCATATTGGTTGGGCCATCGATTTGGAGTGAACCCCGACCCAACTATGCATGTGTGCAGCCCTAATTTATCAATCATGCATGGCTATGGCGCTATGCTACTCTTGGATATTTATAGTACGAATAAAATCAACAATAATAATTTGATGAACTCTTAAGAATAAAATAAATGAAAAATCAGCAGAACCCAAAAAAAAAAAAAAAAAAAAAAAAAAAAAGGAAAAAACATGGTACTAACTCGGGTCATAAATATAAAACTTAATTGACTTTGTTGAGATATTAAAAAAGTTAAATAAGTTACTTAATTATATTATATGTTTTGTACAATTAAATTGTATATGATTTTATAAATCAAACAAATTAGTCTGGAAAAAATGATAAATATAAATACTTTAGAGTAATTTAATTATCTTTCTTTCTTATATTTAGGATCGGATGTAGAATAAGAAAAAAGGAAAAATCGAGATTAATTATTTTGCTAGAATGCTAGATGGATTGATGAGATAGGTGGGTTAATAGAATTAAATGCATGTTTGGATTAGCTTTTGAATAATAAATTTATGATTTACGATATAAGTAAGTAGAAGAAGTTTTGTCTCAATTTAAAAAAAAAATGGCTTCTGAAATCATGATATTTTGTTGTTCCCCAAACATACACAAGGCCTGCTTAATTGATTGGAAAACTGGATCACACGGAATAAGCAACCTAAAAGATTTAAGCATATTTTTATTAACATTTAAATCAATTGTATTGCATTTGATATTTTATTGATAATTTTATTTAGTATTTTTTACTTTAAAAAATAGAATAGTCTAGATTTAATTTGAATAATTGAGATCATATGTGAATTCCAAATTAATGTCAAGAAATTTGGGTTTCTCGATTTTTTAAAAAATATATATCATCCATCATATCATCACAAGCAAACACTTTGTTCCTCGGAATAGCACTATGTAAATTTACATTTTCTGACATATTTATTGTCTTAATTACATAATTATATTTCTTTGAAGCTTGTAGTATTTTGAATAGTAGGGAGTAACATCTTCATAATCACAAAGTATTGGTACAAAATGTATGAGTAATCTACAAAAATTTCATATATAAAAAGTATCAAGATTTGAATTCAAGTCCTTTTATCCAATAACATTTTCAAATATAATTTTTGTTTTACCAATTTTCCACAAAAAATGATAATATTTCCTTCATATATAGTTAAATAGTATAATGGAAAAGCCATGGAGATTTACTTGGTGGTACTTTTTCTTACAAACTTTAGAGAGACAATATTATATTCAATATAACCCATTGATCGAACCATATTTTTACATGATTCTTCATAATTAAATTGGGACTCTTAATGCATTTTGTTATAGTTATTGAACTTAAAATGCTTTTCTTGTGATAAATTGTGATTAAGAGTAAAAACATTAAATTAGGATTTAAAAAAGGGCAAAATTATCAAAGAAATTGTAATTACTCTTAATCATTGATTTTTATGAGAATATTTGATGTTAGATTAATTATTTTTCATTGTAAATGTCTCAAAAGGTTAGATCAAATTTGAAAAATGTTAACTAAGGAGGACCAGAATTACTGTCAGAGAAGGACCTAAATTACTGTCAGAGAAGGACCAGAATTAGTGTCAGAGAAGGACTCAAAATGGAGATATTGCCAGAGAAGGACCCAAAATGGAGATATTGGCAGAGAAGGCGCAACATGAAAACTCTGCGTTTTGGCAACATTTTAGGTCAGATTTTGAATTGAAGATGAGACTCATGAAAGAGGACAGCGCTGCGAACCATCTCCCTTCTTCAAAAACTTGGACTTTGATTTGGATTGGATTCACGACCTACACCAACGACCAACCTTCAACAATCATCCTTCACCATTTCTTCTTTGTCGCCGGTGACCTCCATCATCGCCTCCATCGTCGCCGGTGACTCCACAACGACAACCACCACCCTTTTAGCCGTCAAACACGCGAAGACCAGGCATTTAGAACCAGCGCCGCGACAGTGAGGATCCAGACCTTGAATCCTTTCTTCCTTCCTCCACCTTCCATCCTTCCCTGTTTTCTGATCTTCACCGTCTTCATTCTCACACTCACCCTCATCGACACCCACCTGACACAGAACCACCATCACCTCCATTCCACCATTGTCGCACATCTCAAGAACTCACTGCCTTCTCTCACCTTTCCCATTAAGTCGACTTTGTCATTAGCTTCAATGGACATTTTGGTTGGGCAGTTGATCTCAGTGGCTATGTGTGTCTGATTCTTCATTTCTTGGTGATGTGGAGACTGACTTGAGTTCAGAGCTTCAAAGGGGAGTTAATTTGTTTATTCTATTAGTCTGGATTTATATATTTAGGTTGCCTAGTTTTAGGAATTATTGTGTATAAATTCTGGAACTGAGATTAATGTTTATTGTCTCTGTTAGTTTGATGATTGTAGTTGAGATTGGATTTTGTAGTATGAAAAATATGTGTTTTAATTTCTTGTGGTTGCAATGAGATTATATTAATTAGTGTGTTATTGTCTAGTTAATGTGGTTGATTTGTACCCTTTGAGGGACTGTTATGTACTCAATTTTAAGAAGACTCATGTTGCATTATTCCAATTTTAATTGCACATCAAGTGGTTTTTAACAATTTCTCAAGAGGTAGTGGTTAGCTATATTTGTAGGAGCTACTATTAATTGAAAATATTGGACTCAAGTGGTATCTTGAGGTTTTTCTTAAAGACTTGATGAATTTTAACTCCCATAATCTTTTATGAGCAAGGATAGTCATTTCTTCATTACCAAGAACGTTCATAATTCATATTTTTCATTTAAATACCATTCCATTCACTCATTCACCATTTTACAAAGAAAATATCAAAAACATTAGTTTAGCATTTAATTTAATTGCATTCTTATTTTAGCTTATTAATTTGAAAAGCCAAAACCAATTTTCCCCTTGTTTTAATTTCACTTGCATGGCATTTAGATTACTTAGGATTCAATAAAAGGCTCCTCGAGAGAGAGAACGATCCTAGATTTGCCTATACGCAATCCTTGGTTTATTTTTTATTGTGAACCCCAAGGCTAAAGACAAAAAGGCCTTCATCACCCAGACTACATGATCCCCCTCCTGTCCTTAATTAATACAGGAATCACGTAACTAATTTATGTATATTAAGAAAATAAGTTATTTATTTAAAAAAAATTGTTTTGATTAAAATATATACCCTCTTAATAATCATTAACATTGAAACTACATCTTGATATTCCCTTACTATATTCAATAATTTGAGGTGAAAATCATAAATTTGGGAGAAAAAATGGATTGAGGTCTTAAAATTATAAGGAAAACAAATCTTATAACTTACTCATATTTAAAATTGGAGACTTGAGTGGCAAGATTACAACAAACAAACCATATGGCAGTGAGTCAGACTCCCACTCCATCGCCCCTTTTATTTAATACCAGTGACATAATTAAGCAAAGCTGATTATTATCATTATATATAAAGACATGTATTAAATAAGGGTTTAATGTTTTTGCTTTTACTGCAGAAACATTTTTTCTGCCACACTCACATAAAAGTGAGTGGGTCCCAATGATATTTTCTCTCTCTTTTCTTTATAATGGGACCATTTAATCAAAGGGCTTGTAGATTTAACAGGAAAACTTCAAGGATCTCCTAAGGAGGGGGGGGGAAGTCCATGCACATGATTCAAATATGATAGAATTGATGGCGAAAAAATAAAAAGTAGGATTTACTTGGACGATATGGCAGCAGCGTGGGAGCTGGTCCTCCCGGCCCCGGCACTGGCACCGTTGCTGCTTCGCACAGCAAGGTGGTCGGAGACAAGATCATGGCAAAGATGAAAAGAGTTACACCAAAGAAAGCTTCAAAGAGTTACTCGCCATTTTTTTGACAAACAAATATTTATCTTTAAAAGGTTTGTTATGCAGATTAATTTAATGGATAGAATGTAAGCAAGCATATAGATGTGTGTGTATTTATACTGGTTATGCTCAAGTTCATGGCTTGGCGTTTGCCGTAATATTTGAATTTCAAGGGTTGAAATTGTTGTTAGAGTTGTAGTTTTCAAATATAAATTAATACCTCTGGCTTCACGTATTATTTTCATTCCCAATTCAGACATAACTTTATATATTGATGTTCACTTCAGATCAAACTTTCCTAATTTTTGTGATCAATCTATTTATAGATATTTACTTTCTCTAGTTTTAAGTTGGTTATTTGTCGTTAATATATCAAGAAATTCTGACTTTTTTAAAACCAAAAAAAAAAAAATATCATTTAATGATTGAATTGTTGTTTCTAATATAATGAGTAGGTAGAAATTGAATATAAAGTACACAGAATATCAAAACAAGAATCTGTATTTATTAAATAGAGCATACAGGGAACATTCACTTAGTCTGTATAAAATAAAAAGCTGTAAAACGAACTCACAAGACCGCGATATGGAATGGAAAAATGCGAGAAATCCGGGCCCAACTTTCGTTGTGTCCTTAAGACAATTTTGCTCCTCAATACGGATGCCGAAGGTTTTCGAGCAATTGCCTCCCAGGATAGAGCGGATTATTCGTCTCCGAGAAAGATGGCTGCCTGGTCAAGCCCAGCGAAGCCAATGAGTCTGCTTTCGGAACGCACAGAGTGTTTATGCAGAATGTAGAGAGAGAGTATGCAGAGAAATTGTGTGTCTAAACTGTGACTAGGGCGCCCTATTTATAGACTCTGAAAGAACACGATCAGATGGACAAGTCTGCTGCTGCGAACTGGTGCGTTGTGCAAACAGACGCACCAGAACGGAACGAACAGAGGCGACCCGCGTCTGTTCACAGCGAATTGGTGCGTCTTGACGAACAGTCACACCAGAACGAAGCGAACGGAGGCGACCCGCATCTGTTCACGGCGGACGATCCGAACGGATTGCAAAAAACGCAACCGCTGGTTGGAAAAGTCGGAGAGGCACAACGCGAATATCTAAACGTTCGGAAATTCAAAAAAATAATTTAATAAAAAATTATTTTTTAATCCGAAAAATAATTTAATAAAAAATTAATATTTTATTTCACACGCGCGGACCGGATCGGGCGGGCGGCGCGCGACAGACCGAACTGAGCCGGCCGGATGGACGGCGGTGCGCGCGTGTGTGGTGGACCAAGGGTCACCTAAGTCCTCACCCCTCCACAAAAGTGGGTTGGCCCAAGGGCCCAATTAGTAGGAGCCAAGTTGGGGCTTATATACCCTCCAACTTCTCTCCAACTAAGCAATGTGGGACTATTCTCTCACACACATTCCTTCTTCCTTTTTCCTCTTCTTTTCCATCCTTCTTCTTATTCATAACCCATGGGATTTTATCCAAAAATTCCAACAATCCCCCACATGGATAAGAAGTTAGTCCATCATGACCAAATGCAAATGATCATGTATGCAAAGTGCGGTTCCTCTACGAGAAACAATCGCATCGAGAAAGGTAGGGGTTACCTTTGAACCTTCTCTAGTAAAAACCTATCGGATATCTTGGTCAATCCGGTGACGCGCTTGTCTTGAACCGTTGACCTTTTAGTGTATACCAAGACAATAGGAGTTACACAAGTTGCTCCTCTAGCATCATTGGTTCTCATGCTGTGTCCATTTTGGCCCTGGACACCGCCTGGTTCTGTGAGTGTTCTAGAGAATCGGCCGTTTTAAATTCTCATAGAAGCGGCCCGCACTTCACACTCACATAGGTGATTCCTTGTGATGTATGTCATCATACATCATCGAACACATCGACTAAGAAACCATTAAAAGCTTAGAAGCTTACCCTTTATATATATGCACCGTTTGTCTAGGAATGAGTATGAGTTTAAAACTCCACAGTGTTAACAGTCGATTAAGACTTAGTTGTCTCTTTGAACCTAGTTCGTGGGATCTCCACTCTACTAGGTAGAGTTACCGCGATAATCAACAATGTATCAGCCTTAAACCCATTCCTTTGGACAATTTTCTAACTAACTTTCTAGGAATCCCTTTAGTCAACGGATCCGCTATATTCTCTTTTGATTTCACATAATCAATTGAGATGATTCCATTAGAAAGTAGTTGTCTAATCGGTATCATGTCTACGACGTATGTGTCTAGACTTGCCGTTGTACATGACATTCTTGGCTCTACCAATAGCCGCTTGACTATCACAATGTATACACACAGCTGGTACCGGTTTCGGCCAATTAGGAATGTCTTCAAGAAAGTTACGAAGCCACTCGGCTTACTCACCAGCTTTATCTAATGCAATGAATTCTGCTTCCATAGTTGATCTTGCAATGCAAGTCTGCTTAGATGACTTCCAAGACACAGCACCCCCACCAAGGGTGAACACATATCCACTTGTGGATCTTGTGTCATTAGAGCCGGTAATCCAATTCGCATCACAATACCCTTCTAATACCGGGGTACTTTTCATAATGCAAAGCAAAGTTTTGAGTTTGCTTTAAGTAACCCAAAACTCTTATCATAGCTCTCCAATGAAGCTCATTTGGATTACTTGTAAAGCGACTCAACATGCTTACTGCATAAGCAATATCAGGTCTAGTGCAGTTCATAACATACATAAGACTGCCTAGCACTTGAGCATACTCTTTTTGTTTAATAACTTCACCAGTATTTTTTAATAGTCGAATACCCGTTTCTATAGGAGTCGATACAGGAGCTATGTTTAAACTCTTGAATTTCTCAAGAATTTTAGAAACATAGTGTGTTTGGGATAAAGCTAACCCTTCAGATGTTCTATGGATTTTAATTCCTAAAATAACATCTGCTAGACCCATATCTTTCATGTCGAACTTACTGGTAAGCAATTGCTTAGTAGCTTTAATCATTTGATTATTACTACCCGTTATCAACATGTCATCTACATAAAGACAAACTATGGCAAACCTATTTTCTGTATTTCGAATGTATACACACTTGTCACATTCGTTAATACTAAAGCCATTTGATAACATAACTTCATCAAATTTCGCATGCCATTGTTTTGGGGCTTGTTTAAGTCCATAAAGGGACTTTATTAAGCGACAAACTTTCCGTTCTTGTCCTGAGACAACAAATCCCTCAGGTTGTTCTAGATAAATTTCTTCCTCTAATTCACCATTCAAGAAGGCTGTCTTTACATCCATTTGATGTAACTCCAACCCATTCATTCTTTCTTAATGCAATTAACATCCGAATGGATGTAATTCTTGTAATGGTGAATAGGTATCAAAGTAGTCTAGGCCTTCACGTTATCTATAGGCTTTTACTACTAGCCTAGCTTTGTATTTATCAATAGTGCCATCTGCTTTCATCTTCTTTTTGAAGATCCATTTAGTTCCTAGAGGCTTATTGCCAGGAGGAAGGTCAACCAACTCCCAAGTGTGGTTTGACATAATGGATTCTACTTCATTATTGATAGCCTCTTCCCAAAATGGTGCTTCGGGGGGAACCCATAGCCTCTCCAAATGTTCGAGACTCATTTTCTAGTAGATAAGTCATAAAATCAGGACCAAAGGATGTTGAAGTCCTTTGCCTAGTGCTACGTCTAGGTTCCTCTTGTTCAAGGTTATCATTAGTTATTGTATCCGTCACGGTGTTGTTATTATCATTATTTTATTGTACGGAAATACGTTTTCAAAGAACCTAGCATTCCTTGACTCAATAACCGTGTTCACATGGATATCTGATACATCGGACTTATAAACTAGGAAGCGATATGCACTACTATTATGAGCATAGCCAATAAACACACGATCTCTTGTCTTAGGTCCGATTCTTAACCGTTTAGGCTTGGGAATCTCAACCTTTGCCAAACACCCCCACACTTTCAAATAATTCAAGGAAGGTTTCTTTCCTTTCCATATTTCGTATGGTATGTTTTTTTATCGTTTTATGAGGCACTCTGTTGATTAGAAAGTTAGCCGTCAGAATGCCTTCTCCCCACATATTTTGTGGTAAACCGGACTCAATTAATAATGCATTCATCATTTCTTTCAATGTCCGATTTTTCCTCTCTGCAATCTCATTTGATTGAGGAGCATAAGGAGCTGTAGTCTGGTGTATAATACCAGATTCTATACAGAATTCTTCAAAGAGGCCATCAAATTCTCCCCCACGATTACTCCTTACTATTTTAATTTTGTTGTTAAGTTGATTTTCAACTTCAGTTTTATATTGTTTAAAAGCTATAATAGCCTCATCTTTACTATTAAGCAAATACACATAACAATATCTACTGCAATCATCAATAAATGTAATAAAATATTTTTTATTACCCCTAGATGGGTACAGATTTCATATCACATATATCAAGTATGTATTAAATCTAACAACTTAGTTGATCTTTCAACGAGAAGAAAAAGGCAACTTAGAAAATTTTGATTCAATGCATACTTGACATTTATCTTTATTTGAACAATCAACTTTAGGCAATAATTCTAAATGAATTAAATTTTTAATTGATTTATAATTAACATGTCCTAATCTTTGATGCCATAAATTAGAGGACTCAAGCATATAGATAGAACCAATATTATTATTAATAGCACCGTTATTGGTGACAAATCATTACATTAACTTTGAAAAGGCCCTCACTAAGGTAACCTTTTCCAACATACATATCATTCCTAGAGAGTATAAACTTATCAGAAACAAATACAAGCTTAAAACCATTCTTGCTTAAGAGGGATCCAGATATCATATTCTTGCGAATATCAGGCACATGAAGCACATTCTTAAGTGTCACGACTTTTCCGAAGTCGTCTTCAAGACGACTTTCCCGAACGTTCAACCTTTGAAGCGAGAAGAATTTCCCATATAAAGTTGTTCATCTTGCTTCGCGAGGAGTGTAAGAAGAAAACATCCATTTGTTTGCACATACATGCCTGGTGGCACCAGTGTCCACCCACCACTCCTTGGTATTTCCAACCAAGTCACATTGCATTACAACTGCTAAAAGACTCATACTATCCATCATATCAGTGGTATTGTCAACTATATTGGCTTCAGTGTTCTTCTTCTTGAAATTCTTTGGCTTCTTGCACTCCTTAGCACGGTGACCAGGCTTCCCTTAATTATAACACTTGCCTTTGAATTTCGGCCTTTGCTAGGGCCTTTGTTATGGCCTTGTTTAAATGATCCCTCATTAGAGCGTTTGCGTTTCTTGGGCTTCGGACCATCTTCCACAATGTTAGCCTTCAAAACTATAGGATTGCTGCCAAGTTTCTTTTTAGAAACCTTGTTGTCTTCTTCTATTCTCAGTCTTACGATCAAATCTTCAAGTGACATCTCCTTACTCTTGTGCTTGAGGTAATTCTTGAAGTCTTTCCAAGATGGTGGCAATTTTTCAATAAATGCAGCGACTTGGAAAGACTCGGTAAGAGACATCCCTTCGGCATGAATCTCATGCACAACCAATTGAAGTTCTTCAGCTTAACTCATCACAGATTTAGAATCAAGCATCTTGAAGTCCAAAAATCTGCCAACAATGAATTTCTTCAAACCAAGATCTTCGTTTTGTACTTCTTGTCCGAGACTCTCCCATAATGCTTTAGTTGTATCCAAAGCACTATATACGGTATACGGTGTGTTGTCCGGACCATTGAGAATGTAGTTTCTACAAAGGAAATCGAATGCTTCCAAGCATCTATCGCAAAGAACCTTTTCCTTGTCGACTGTTGTCCTTCCTCCAATTTTGGAGCATCCTCGGTGAGAAACCGTGCCAAGTTCAATGTGGTTAAATAGAAAAACATTTTTCGTTGCCATCTTTTAAAATCATTGCCATTGAACTTTTCTCGGTTTTTCACCATGCATTGAAAAAGGACCACTTGGGTTAATCGATTGGTACTTGCACTTGCCATTTCGTTGTTAAAACAGAAATTCTAATTAATCACACAGATTAATTCACTAACAAGTATAATAATAATATTAACAAAAACTAATCACGATTCAATTCAATACTACTACCAACGTATGAAATCAGCAATCAAGTAAATTAACATAAACTGATTTCAATAAACCAAAATTGTCTTAAGATTGTTGTTTCTAATATAATGAGTAGGTAGAAATTGAATATAAAGTACACAGAATATCAAAACAAGAATCTGTATTTATTAAATAGAGCATACAGGGAACATTCACTTAGTCCGTATAAAATAAAAAAGTCAGTAAAACGAACTCACAAGACCGGCGATATGGAATGGAAAAATGCAGAAATCCGGGCCCAACTTTCGTTGTGTCCTTAAGACAATTTTGCTCCTCAATACGGATGCCGAAGGTTTTCGAGCAATTGCCTCCCGGGATAGAGCGGATTATTCGTCTCCGGAAAGATGGCTCTATCTGTGCGAAGCCCCGGCGAAGCTAATGAGTCGCTTTCGGAACGCACGAGAGTGTTTATGCAGAATGCGAGAGAGAGTATGCGAGAGAAATTGTGTGTCTAAACCGTGACTAGGGCGCCCTATTTATAGACTACGAAAGAACACGATCGATGGACAAGTCTCTGCAAGCGCGAACCGGTGCGTTGTGCAAACGGAGACGCACCGAACGGAACGAACGAGGCGACCGCGTACATTCACGGTGAATTGGTGCGTCTTGACAAATGATCACACGGAACAAAGCGAACGGAGGCGACCCGCATCTGTTCATGGCGGACGATCCGAACGGATTGCAAAAACGCAATCTTGGTTGGAAAAGTCGGAGAGGCACAACGGGAATATCTAAACGTTCGGAAATTCAAAAAAATAATTTAATAAAAAATTATTTTTTAATCCGAAAAATAATTTAATAAAAAATTAATATTTTATTTCACACGCGCGGACCGGGCGGGCGGCGCGCGACCGAACCGAGCCGGACGACGACGCGCGTGTGTGGTGGACCAAGGGTCACCTAAGTCCTCACCCCTCCACAAAAGTGGGTTGGCCCAAAGGCCCAATTAGTAGGAGCCAAGTTGGGGCTTATATACCCTCCAACTTCTCTCCAACTAAGCAATGTGGGACTATTCTCTCACACACATTCCTTCTTCCTTTTTCCTCTTCTTTTCCATCCTTCTTCTTATTCATAACCCATGGGATTTTATCCAAAAATTCCAACATGAATTTTACTGTGTAAAGATAAAGATGTCACAATAAATAGCGATATTACCGAAAATAAAATTTTAATATGAGAAATAAGAGAGAATGAGGCTTCGTATTTAGGAGCAAACCAAAACCAAAGGTAGCAACTATTAAATAATAATAATAATAATTTTAAATTATCCTAAAGCATTATTTATATGTTCACAATGTTATCTTTTGTTAAGATTTTATAGGAGTAAAGTGTGTGTGTGTGTATAAGTTTGCTAGAGTATTCATATAAGGATATAGTATTAACTTACGATTTTAAGAGGAGATTTTTAGCGGGACATTTTTTTTAAAATTTTCCAAAAATATGAAGGAAAAAAAAAACGGCCCCTATCAGAAATGAAAATATCAATAGATTCAACAAAAACTAGCTTTAATTAATGCAGAGAAAAGCGGGAAGGCATCGTCTTCGTGAAAAGCTCTTCGAATTCAAGCCACTTAGCCAACTTTGTGCTTTATGATTATATGCTAATCAATTTTCATTTGAAATTCTGTTTTTTAACCCATAAGACCCTAACGTACGTAGTCCTCCCATAAAACAAAATAAAGGGAGACGCACACCCATCACATTGTCTAACTTGATGTTAGAACGTAAAAGTGTACAACCTCCAATTTTCATTGACTTGCGATTTGCGAATTGAGCCACATGCCCTTACGTCACTTGAAATAATCCTGTTCTTTATAACGTGAAGGGCTTTCAATCCTTTCATAAAACAGTTTTTTTTTTTTTTTTTTTTTCATTTAGAAGAGGTAGATAAAATTGAAACTGAGAAAATAAAGTGTGGAGAGAGAAAAAAGTATTCTCATTGATTAGTCTTTTCATGTACAGTGAGTTTACTTATATACAGGGAAATGAATACAACACTGATGGTAAAATGACTAACTAGTTACAGCTGTGACTAGCTACATTCGGTTACAACAAATAATTAAATTACAACCAAATATACTAAAATAAAAAATAGCTAACTATCTGTTAGTAGATACTATCGATTTGAAGCTATAAGCGAACTCATAATCTTCCAATTATAGAAGAGCTTTTGTATCATTAAGCCATAGGACCATTGGCCATGAATAAATTTTCAAAGTCTTATTTCTCAACGTCTCTTGGAGGCTTGAATGAGCTTGATGCGTAGTCTCTGTCTTTCTGAAGTTGGCCTAATTCCATTATTGCGCTACACCTAAACATATTTTAATTCCCATCATTAAAGGCTTAATTTGCTCGAGACTATTTCCAGTGTGATCCACCAAACATAAACCATCTTTCGGGTATTTCATCAAAAGACTTTTTATGCATCATTAATTTTCCAAATTGTAGCCAACAATATAGCCAGGTCGGCTTGAAAATACACAGAAATGCCAGAAATAATTTATTTCCTTGATCATTTTTGAAGGAATATATTGATCAAATATAACAAGCGAGTTGACACTAGGCTTGAGTGAGTGATCTGGGTTTCAATCAAAGCAATTAAATATGGCAGCCTGACTAAGAATTTTCAACAGAAATTAAAACTATTTTTTTTTATAATAAGAAAAAAATAGTTGGACAAGCACGGACGGTTTGATCTATGAAGTAGTAATTGTTTAAATTTAGGTTGTGACTGGAAAAATTAATTTCATTTGCCAAGTTGGGATCCGATCCCTTGTCCATCTCATTTTTTTGCTTGATGGATGTTTTTCTTCAAATAAAGTTTTTGATCCATTAGCTTAATTTTTGTGCCTTCTGATCATTAGCCTAATAAGATATATTATGATATATTTTTGTAGTCATAAAACGATATATATATATATATATATATATACATAGGGAATATGATTTCTGCATTTACTGCAGAAAAACTTTTCTACAGCAAATTAGACACGGTGCCGTTTCGTCCTGTTTCACCACCATGGATCCTATTTTCACATCGATGCCATCTCTCTTGAACTTGTCTTCAGCAAATGCAGTAATTCTCTTGTCGAACCTGCAAAACAGAACATAAGAATATAACAAGTTTCATGTGTGTTTAATTTAACAAATCGAATAATATGACACTTCAATAGCTAGTTTAGATTATGAAACACTGATTCACTCTCATGATCAGAGATTCGGAGACTTACATGCTCAAAATATGATCTCCAACCTCCAGAAGCGTGATCTTAACTAAATCTTTTACCCTAGGATATAACTTGCCCAAATCCTCATTGACAAAGTCATGAAGGGAGGCTGCAACCTCCACCCCGGTTGGGCCACCTCCAACTATTGCAAAATGAAGAATCCTCTTCTTCTCTTCATCACTTACAATTGGCAGGCTTGCTCTCTCAAAGCAATCAATGACTGTTCTCCTAATCTTCTGGGCATCTTCTACTTCCTGAACATGAATAGAAGTCTCTGTTTTAAAAAAGAAACAGAAGAACTATACGATGTTTGTTTCAATACCTTCCGAAAAATATTACGAATAGGTTCAACGATGCTGCTCGCTTCGACAGTATTGCTAGTGACGCTGGGCAAAAGAGGAGTGAAAGCAAAATAATTGCGAGGCGAGACCACCATAACCTCATATCTGGGGTTGTTTAGGTTCCTCAAGAAACTTGTGCCTGCCCAGCCAGTTCCAAGCACTACCACCATTTTCTTTTCCGAAACTGTTTCTGATGAACCAATAGATGCTTCATTATTGCTTCGATCTGCTTCTGCAAAACCACAAGGGCCCTTGTCCTACCACTGCACGAAACAAATTGTTCGTGTTCATGTAAAACCTCATAAATCACCAGGCCATATACACACACAGACACGAAAGGGATGAAACGGCGTCGTATCTGCTTTGCTGCAGAAAAGTTTTTCTGCAGTAAATGCAGAAATCATATTCCCATATACATAATATGATTTTTTTAAAAAAAAAAACTCAAAATTACTCTTAAGAAATTAAAATAATTATATTTTAGGGTTAAGTATCAATTTTACCCCTAAAGTCTGCCAGGAGCAATTTTGCCCGCGAAGTTTTCGGCGTAGTAATGTTGCCCCAGAAGTTTCAAAACTTAGCAATGTTGTCCCTTTGTTAACAGCCCTAGCGGTCAACTAAAGTTTGACCGTTAGGGCTGTTAATGGAGGGGCAACATTGCTACGTTTTAAGACTTCAGGGGCAACATTACTACGCTGAAAACTTCATGGGCAAAATTGCTCTCTAGCGTACTTCGAGGTAAAATTGATATTTAATTCTATATTTTAATACAGCAGTCTATCATAAAATATTCATCCTGCGATTTTTTTAAGATGGGCTAGTGGTTCAGTTCTGCCGAATTGACTGAGACATAGAGTAGAGTATATAGATGGACCAAAATCCTCTGAAATTCCGTCTGAATTTTGTTAATCAAAATCAGTTAACAAATAGTCATTTCACTCTAGATTTTCCTAAAAAAATTTAAGGCAAACGTATATATATTTGGTTCTCTAACTTTTTACAATGTCTCAGTTTCGTATGTTGACTTTAAAAAGTATATAATCTTTTTAGTCCTTTAACTCAAACACCTTAGTATTAAATGATGTTTTTTGTAATATTCATCATTGATTTGAAGGTTAAACTTTATATATTAGGATAAATGAGTGAAAATACATTTTTTAAAAGTTAAGGGGTTAACCTGACATTATATCAATTTAATACTTAAAAGACTATATTGAAACCTTGTATAGAGTTAAAGGTATACTTTTTTTATTTTTTATTTTGCTCAGGACTAAACTGCAACCTTTAAAACAATATGCCCAATAAGTCAACAAGCGTTAACAATTTAACAAACAATATAATTCCACACGCATTGCACAACGTTTTTGCTCCTAATGGCCATGTCCACCACCATGGGGTCTTTTGCACGACATAACAGCTGCATCCCCTCAATGTCGAGGCTACCCCTCCCTCAATCGCCTCATTCCCCATCTTTTTCTTGGGTTTCGCTATTGTCGTTGGTTTTTCTTTGGAATTAACAAACTATGAATTAGGGGCACTAATGTAATAAATTAATGCAACCAAATCTTTTAATAATATTCATCAACGGTAAAGAAACCAAAGAAGAAGAGGGTCGCGCAGCCATTGCATCTCACAAAATACCTGTAGTGGTAGACAGGGCCACTTGGGAGAAAAAAATTATGTGCAACGTGTGTGGGGACTGTTTGTGAAACTATTAACGTTAGTTAACTTAATAGTCATGATATTTTTGCACAATTTTAGAAACTTTATTGGTACTTTTCCACCATCTTCTAGACTAATTAACATGTTTACTAAACAATTAATGTTAGGTGACAGCCACGACATTTTTGCACCATTATATTTAAAAACTTCATGTAAATTTTTACATCCAAGTAAGGATTGTAGTGCTAGGTGCACATTCATGAAAAGTTCATGAGTAGAATTGTTCCTTAATTAACCATATTATGAATGAGTTAATTATACTTGCTTATTTGGTCCATAATAGAACACACAATATCGCGCATAATCTATCTTGGGAAACCCTCCAAAACCACTTAAACGCGAGCTGTGATAAAACTTATCTCATATACTTACCTCGAACGATATAAAATCACTTTTGAAAAAGCTAACAGTTAACGTCAAGTTTTAGACTTTGCTAGTTTATTTATCTTTCCATAGTAAGCTAATCAAATCCTTATAATTAAATTAATTAATTGATATTTTGATCAACTTAATTAATTATATATATGTAACATTCATGGGGTTTACACTTCTCATGTTGCATGAGAAGAAGAAGATTCCTACATACACATGAAATGGTGGGACCCACATCTTTTTTATTAAAAAAATAAATAAATAATCAAGCATGTGAATCTTAGTATCTATGACATGAGGATACACTTCTCCTACAACATGAGAAGTGTATTTCCCAACATTCAAAATGTAAATTGGAGATTATGAGAAAGTTAATGGGGTTTAAACTTCTCATGTTGCATGAGAAGAAGAAGATTCCTACACACATGAAATAGTGGGACCCACATATATATAATACTAATTATATATATATGTGTGTGTGTGTATGGGTCCCACCATTTTATGTGTGTGTGACATGAGAAAACATTTTTCGAGAAGTGTTTTTCCCAAAGTTAATATAGGAAATTCCACGAACGTGTAAATTATCCCACTCGTCATTCCTCATCTCAAGCAAACACTTTATTTTTGAGACTATCAAATAAGCAAGTTTCAATTTCTGTCCTAAATTTAGTATCTTCCTATATATATATATATATATATATATATATTACAACATTATGTTTTAGTTTTAAATTTGTACGCATCTGCATCTAAAAAATGTCCCAACGATAACACCAAGCACAAGATATAATAACTTTAGAGACAACCATGTTTATTCAATATGTAAAACATGCTATATTTTACAGTAAACTTGAGCCGCAAAATTGCAACAAATTACGTACAAACATAAATTTTCAACCGACGAAAGTAAGCAAACCTGAAACCACATATTTATAACATTTATTCATGTTCTTTTATGATGATTTAAGGGCCGTACTTATTCTTGTAATTTGAACGTAACACATCTAATTATATGTGTAACGACATTACATAAAACATAATCAAGGGCTCAGCAAAAGCAAGAACAGCATTTGCCTGGAGCTGGAGGAGGAGCGCTAGCACAACACACACAATGAGGGCATATGGGATTATAGGGAATTCCTGCAACCACACCAAATAATTAAGAAAACTCAAGCACATATATTTCAATTTTCACACAAATCTATAGGATCGGTTATCCTCCTTTGCTCTTACACGGTTCTCTTCTCCTCCTCTTCTCATCTCAACCTTTATATTGAAATTGGAGTGGTTCAGATTTTAATGTTTAATAAAATTATTAATACAAAATCAAATTATTGAAAAATAGATAAATTAATTAAAAACTATTAAACTTTAGTTGTGATAATTTAAAACTACAATAATGAATATTTTAAAAATTATTTTAATGATTAAATCTGAACCACTCAAATTTAAATCTAAATGTTGAGAGGAGAAGAGAAGGGGAAGAGAAGGTAAGAGAGGAGGAGGATAGACAAGTCCCAAATAGGGGGTATGATGCCACTAAACTCAAGGGCCTTCCATCTTTAGCAAACATATTTGAATAATTTTATAAAAGTAAGAGTTAATGAAACGTTATTAAAATAATATATATAGGGATATAAATGAAAATATGATGGATCTAGAAGAAATTAAAAATCAGATTTACTCGAATGTCGTAGTGGCTTTAGAGCTAGTGCTCTTGGCGGTGGTGCCCTTGCTGCTTCGCACGTTAAGGTGGTGGCCGCAGACAAGATCACGGCAAATATGAAAAGAGTCACCAAAGAAAGCTTCAAAGAGTCCATCGCTTTCTTTTTCTTTTTTCTTACAACAAATAAATGTATGTCTTTGAAAGTTTTGTTATGGAGATTGGATGCGAATAAGAATATATAGACATATAGTTATCACGCAGGTTGAAGATATTGTGACACTTATCTTTCTAGGAGTTTCCATGTTGACTTTGTGTATTGACATATGAACATCTGATTGTTTTCTTCCTTCCTCTTGTTGGCCGAATTGGATAGCTTATAAGGGAAGGATTTTAATCTTCAATTATCATTAAATAGGTGTGCTTATGTGTCCAACTCAAAGTCAACTTCAACCCTTATGAAGACATTTGTCAAGCTAGGGAATTATCTTTGACTTTTTACATCAACATGTGATTTTGTGCTCTTCCTTTCCCTTGTCTCATTTTGGCCGTCCCATATAGCTTATGGAGGAAGGAAATTAGTCTTCAAAATGCCTCAATTATGAGTGTCTAAATATCTCTTACAAAAGTCAACTCAAGTCCCCCTTTATGACACTTGTCATCTTAGGATTATTATAGTTGACTTCTGGTGTAAATATATGTGAAAAATATGTTTGTCTCTTTCCCTTATGAGTTGGCCAAAATTCTAGGCCATTCACGAAGCCTTGTTGCCCCTTTGATTACCATTACATTTTTATACCATAGGTCAACTCTAAGACATATTGATGATGTAAGCTGAGGTGACTAAATTCCAAAGTCAAAGGATGTTTTCTCATGTCAACTCCTTGACTTCCATTGTCATCTACTCTCTTGGATTGCCCATGGTCATATTTATTTAACCAAGCTTCAATAAACAATTCATCATCCTTCTCTTACATTCATGTTAGCGAATAAATATCATTTACCTTTGACTTCATGAAGATTCCATATAATATTTCGAAAATTTAATATCACCCTTCATGAATTGGATCTAATCGTCTGCTTGATACAGGTTTATTCTTAAGTTTCTAAGCCCAAAATTTAGTCAACTCAGCTTACATCATCAATATGTCATAGAGTTGACTTATGGTATAAAAATCTAATGGTAATTAAAGAGGTAACAAGGCTTCATGAATGGCCTAGAATTTTGGCCAACTCATAAGGGAAAGAGACAAACATATTTTTCACATATATTTACGCAAGAAGTCAACTATAATAATCCTAGGATGACAAGGGTCATAAAGGGGGACTTGAGTTGACTTTTGTAAGAGATATTTAGACACTCATAATTGAGGCATTTTGAAGCCTAATTTCCTTCCTCCATAAGCTATATGGGACGGCCAAAATGAGACAAGGGAAAGGAAGAGCACAAAATCACATGTTGATGTAAAAAGTCAAAGATAATTCCCTAGCTTGACAAATGTCTTCATAGGGGTTGAAGTTGACTTTGAGTTGGACACATAAGCACACCTATTTAATGATAATTGAAGATTAAAATTCTTCCCTTATAAGCTATCCAATTTGGCAAACAAGAGGAAGGAAGAAAACAATCATATCTTCATATGTTAATACACAAAGTCAACATAGAAACTCCTAGAAAGACAAGTGTCACAATATAAACCTATTTGACTTTGTGAAAGGGACACATATCTAACTATATTTAATGTAATTCAAAGACATAATTATCTCCTCCAAGGTCAAGGATTTCGGCTAAGTAGAGACAAAGGGAAGAAAGAAACAAATGACACATAAAATGATAAAACTAAAAAATGATAAGTCCTGAATTGCCAAGTGTTTTCATGAGATTTAATTTGACTTTTGTAAGGGACACTTAGACACCTTATTTAATGTGTTTTTAAGGTCAACATTCTTTATCCATAAGCTATCAATTTCTGCCAACATGAGACAAAGGCCAAGGAAGCATGATTCAAGTAAATAAAGGCATAAGAAAGAAGTCAAAAGCTAAGACTTATGAGTCAATCAAAGAAGGCCAAAGAAGGAGCCTAAATCTAAGCCTAAAAGACATATAATTAAGCTGTTCTTGTGTCCAAAAATGAGACACATTTCGTTCAAAGAGGGAGGAGTCAAAAAAAGTCAAGAATTTCTAGAAAAAGGGAGAAAATTCAAGAGAAAGAAAGAAGAAATCAAAAGGGTAAATTGGTAATTTTCCAAGGGAGATATTTTAGCATCACATTAATCATTATTTAAGGGATTTTCCTCTTCATTTTGCAAGCCAAAAGTTGGTTTGCACAAAGACAAGAGAGAAGAGGAAGCCAACTTGAGAGCCTAAGAGGTAAAGGAAGCAAGGAAGTAAGAGCCAAGGTAGGTGATCATGGATTACTACTCTATTCTCTTTTATCCTCTTCAATATGTCTAAGGCCTCAACAAATAACACTCCCATGTTGTTTTGGAAGCTCAGGCTGAAAAGATAGAAGAGCAAGAGGAGACAAGAATCCAAGGAAAAACTAAGAACAAGAGAAAGTAATTTGCTTCCTTGACTTTCCTTGTGATTTTGTGGTTTGTTTGACTTGGAAATGGTTATTATTTTGGGTTTAATATATGATGAGGGTTTTGTCTAAATGATGAATTGAAAAGGATGAATAAAGGATTAAAGCCAATATTCATGATTTAGGAAGGAAGAACAAGCATGAAATAAGATATATATGTTGTGAAAATGGAAATTTTGGCATTTTTGGGAATTAGTAAAGGACTTTAAATTAAAGGAAGGATAAATGGTAATTAATCCAAGTATTATTCAAATTAAGGAGAATTGCAAAAGTGACGAGTATTATTTATAATTATAGGAAGTTCTGTCACCGGGAGCTTTTAAAAGAATTTGGAGAAAGTAATTGTCATTGTAAATTTGCCAAGTAGTAACTCTAATCTCATGTACTTTGTGTATATTTGTATGTCTGTTTTACCACGATTGTGGACCCGTGTCTCATGAGGGGGACATGCGTTTGTGGCTGTGGGGCCTAGTGGACTGAAAGTCCTTAGGTTGCTACTGAGCCGGTATGCATTCAGTGTTGTAACATCCCAAATTTTTGGACCAGAAGGTTGGAAATAAAACTGGGATAAGAAGGCTTCTAGCCAGTAGAGTCCAAAAGTCTTAAGCTGATCATGAGAAAAAGCTTAAGATAATTATTAAAATTATTTTGGACTTTGAAAATTTGGGAAGATTATGAAATAATATTTCGAGGATATAGAAATATTATGGTGGAATTAATTATGGGAAATTTAGCCTGGATAAATGTTAAAATTAATGTTTGAAAATTTAAGACACATTTTCCCATAGATTAAGGACGAATAGTTAAGGAAAAATTTAGAGTAAATACCCTTTCTGGTCCCTAACAAAAAACACGGACCCCATTTTGGTCCCTTACAAAAAAATCGACCCCTATTCGTCCTTTTTAAGGGACTAAAAAGGACATTTAGAAATTTGTGAGGGATCAAAATGTCAACCAATCGACCCTTATTTGTCCTTTTTATGGACTAAAAATGACCTTTTCTTTTGTAAAGGACCAAAATAGGGATCGCGTTTTTTGTCAGGGACCAGAAAAGGTATTTACTCAAAAATTTATGGCCTAAAATAATTATTGGAAATTAAGGCATATTTTTTCCTTGAATCTTTGGGGAAAGAATAAATTCAAGAAAGGGATATTTTAGGCCTAAAAATTATGAAATTGATCTTTTATGGCCTAAGGAAGATTAATTATAAGAAGGATAAATTCTTATAGGAATTAAGGATTTATTTTCCATGATGATCCAATAATTGCAATTAAATGAACAAATTCATCCAACACCTTCACAATACTTTCACCCATTATCCCATTAACTATTTGTCCATGCAAAACACCTATTTATTTCTATTTATTCAGTAAACACATTTTGACCCAAACCAAATCCATTATCTCTCATTTACTCAAACACCTTCAACTCATTTAGCCCCACAACACAGCACACGTCGGCCAACACCATTTGGCCCATGCAACCAATTAAAAATCCAAACCAACCCATTCTATTAACCTCACCGAAACACAACAGGGAAAACAATATCAGCTAAACACGTAAATCCTGTCCTCTCACCAACATGCAGCTGGATTTATCAGCAAAAGTTATCTCAACCCATGCTCTCTTGCGTCATTAAGAAAACGCAGAAAGATCAGAGTCACGCAACCTAGCAATACTTCTTGAGCCCAGCACCACTCCCTCTCTCATTATAGCCCTTCGGTATGTTCTTTCTTTTCCTCGGACTGGACCCTTAATTCAGTATATACTCCCTCTCTGATTGCAACCTTTCTAATAGAAGTCAGTAAAACAGAAACAAGAGTAAGAGTATGAGAAGGAGAGTGTGAGACTGAGAAAGAAGCTGTGATCAAGGGAGAGATAGACGAGAGACCAAGAACACCAAGAGGAGGAAGAAGAGGAAGGAGGGTCGGACATGCAAACTTGAGTTTCCAACAAGGTGAGTCTTTGAACTTCTTCCTTCTTGTTTTGCACGTTGGTTGCTCTGTTTTTGAGAGCCCAAACAGAAAACGTTTTAAACTTAACATTGAAAGCCTGAGGTTTTGAATTGGTTAATGGTTGAAACATGGTTTGCTTCTACATGTCGGTATGTTTTATGGAGTTAAAACGGAGAAAGTTTTGGCATGTGTTGTACATATGAAAAGACTGGATAACCATTATAGAATTAAAGAGGACTCTTAAATGGTTGCATGCATATCAATGTTGGAGTTTTCTTCAAGTTCTGTAAAGTTTCTGCAATGCACCGAAAATGAACAAGGTTTAAGAGAATTAATGTGGTGTTGTTAGGAACTTCAGGGAGCATGCATTTGAATCATTTGATTACATATAAAATAGGTTTAGATGGGAAGACTTCACTAATACGTTGGCATGCGTGAACAGGAATTACATGCTGTTGTCATTCGCTGGAAAACTAAATTTGCAGCTGGAACACCAATCTTTGATCAAGGTAAAACCAGGGCAAATGATCGCCCTGAAATTTTGTGGAGATTTAGTACACATCATGATCTTTAAAATGAGCCAAATAACACCCAAATACGATGTGTACAATGAGAATTATGAATTTTCAAAATTTGACACAAAAACTGGAAAACTATCATTTTCCAAAAACAAACGGTGATTTTCATGTTAAATTTTGAAATAGTAAATGATTGAATTTTGTCGTGAAAGTTTCCAATTAAATATTAGACACATAGAGGTCTAATTTGATAGATAATTAGTTGAATTTCGATAAGTATTGAAGGAGTTGTGATTCTTCAAAGATTGGTCAAGAAATCTGAAAAATTCTGGACATTGCTTGTGTTTTTTCAAAAGTTGGGAATTTTCTCAGCCATAAATCAACTTGGTGACTTTAATTTATGAAAATAGACTTATCAAGATTTAAGTAGAAATTGGAATCACTCCATTTAAAGTTGTATAGGTCAAGTTATAAATTTTCTAAATTCTCAGAAAAGTTAAAGGCTGAACTTTTTATAAGTCTTAAAATAGTCACATAAGTTGTTAATTGTGCATAATCTTCAAAGTAAAAGGTTTTTTTTTTTTTTTTTTGAATAACTTGTCTATTAAGGGTTATAAAGACTCTAAAGTGACAAGGACAACATTTCTTAACATTTTTAAAGAATATGGCACTTAATATAGTACCATGCAAAAAAAAAAAAAAATTTATTATTATTAAGGGAATTTTTAGGAGTTAATCCACTTTTAATCCTCTAAAAAAATAATTTGCGTAGTTAGATACTCTGCGATGCAAGAAGTGACTAATGACAATGATAAACGTTTATAGGCATATCTTGACACTTCTATTAATCTCAACACCACCGGACGGAATCAAAGATTCAAGCTTGAGGTGGGTAACCGCTATCTTATTAGCTTGTACATATGTATTCATGTACTATTGTTTGCTAGATAATTTGCATATGTGTATCCTAGCTATGGATTGGGCTGCGTGTCCTAAAATAGGGCTGCGGTCCTTGGCCGATAACTGCAGTTATGGTGCGACTTGTTTACTGTGAATTATTCTATGCTTAACATGTGATATGTTGTCATTTATATTTCATACTTGCATATAAGATTAACTGTTACCCTTGAGGTTCATTCATTTGAACTCCAGATCGCATGAAAGAGATAGGTAGTGGATCGGGATCAAGTGAAAAGATGCAACTGCAAGGGTTACAACAGAAAGAGCTTTTTGGAAGAATATGATTGGATAGACTATATTTAATCGTTTATCATTTGTCTATTTTAGATTATTGTATTAACATCCCACTATGGGATAGATTCGAATCGCAAAAAATTTATCCTCATGTTTTCGACTAAGTTATTTTAAGAAAGTTTTATTCCACAATTAAGTCGTTCAAACTATTTCGATGCCTGTGCGCTATAACTCTGATGAATAAATGCGCATTTAGGATGGGCGTCACAAGTGTAGTTTGGGTTGAGGCCCAACTACTGTGATTTTTCCTAACGCTGTAGATCTGGGGCTTTCCTTGTTGAGAAATCCTGCGTTTATTAGGACTTTGTCCTTTCACAGTTAACATTGCATATATGTAGTGGCGGAGCCACACTTGTGCCTATGGGTGCAAGTGCACCCACAAATTTTAAGAAGATATATTTTTTTTTAAAAGGAACCTTATAACAAGTTGTCTAGGTGGTGTGGTGGTAATCACGCTAGTCCCACATCAGATCTCGTGTTCGAGCTCCTGCTTGGACAACTTTCTTAGCTATTTTTTGGGCATAGACTTGCGGTGGCATATCTATGGTAAGGGCTTATAGCAAGTGAGGAGGCCCAAATGGTGGATAAGGACAGTGGCCTATCTATTAAATTTTTTTGTGTTCTCATTGTTTTCCTTCCTACTTTATATAGGTGTTTGGTCTTGAACCTATTGAAAGTGATGTGTTCTTTGGTGGACATCCTTGTGAGTTATAGCATTTGTTATGTTCCTTTGCTCTTTCGTTGATATTTTACTTTTTAATATCCTATCACAGATGACAAACCATAATAATTTTTCCTTGCATGTTGCTTTGGAATTTGATTGTGTAACATCTGGGTATCTGTATGCCATGGGATTAAAGTATATTGTTCTTTTTAAATTGATTTCCTCGGAAATGCTTTTTAATTGAACCCCATTTTTTGTCATAAACTTTACGAAGGAGTGAGTTGCCTTTTATTCTCCTTTTAAAAAAAATTTGGGGGCGCTGCCCCTGAACCCCCAAATCCCACCACTAATTGTGCATCTATAAATATTATATCCTGGCTCTGCCACTGCATATATGGTATGTTGTTTTTATGTTACTGCGCATGATCGTGTTGAATGCTCTGTGGTATGTTATTTTCCTAATTGTGGTTGCTTGCATACTCTATAAATGCTTTGTATATGAGATTAATTATGTTACTCTAGGATCCTTCAGGGTTCCAGCCTCTATTGCTACCTGTGTGTTGTGCAGTTTATTGGACGCAGCTCCCAGAATAAAGTGGTGGATGCTATCAAATGGAGGTGCCTTAACTGGTTTCAGATCATTTAGTAAAAAATTGAAGAAATTTTATGTAATTATGTTTAAAAAATTTGTAATCAAGACTTGTAATATAGTATCAATATACTACGCCCAAACCATTTTGTCACTGCACTGCACTATAATGCTTAGATGTATGATGACGTTAAATAATATTTTTATATAAAAGGATAGGTATCACACTACCCACTATCTGAAAGGGCGAGCTCAGGGTGTAACATTTATATACTAGTTTTGTTGAGGCTCATAATTCATATGACTCCGTACGTGTTTGACGAGGTATTTTGAATTTCAAGAGTTGAAATTTGGAATCGTACGTAATTTTCAAAGCCATTGTCTTTGACTTGACGGACTCTGCTAAAACATCACGTCCTTCGATTTTTATTAAAGAAGGGTTCGTTAGAAGTCATTAAAAATGCCTTATTTATTTACTTTTTGCCATCAAAAGGGGCTTATATTTTGGGAAAATGTTGAAATATAAAAATTCTATATAAGGATGATAAACTCAACAAATCTTAAATTGGGTTAGTGACCCAATTTAGAATATTTAAATGTTGGTTCTTTTCTAATAATACCCTTAACAACAAGAAGGAAAAAGAAAAAGGAAGAAGTCGGATACTGCTCTCTTTCGACAAAAAAAAAAAAAAAAAAGATATCGCTCCCTCTTTTCTACCATGTTGAGTGCCATGGGAAGTCGTCACCCACCGCCGTGAGAAGCCGCTGCCATTGCCGTGAGGAACCTTGTTTGAAGATTTTCCTTGATAATTTTATTCTTGATGCTGTGATCTATACTGAGCATGGCAGGAGGAAGACAGTGACTGCCATGAATGTCGTCTATGAGCTGAAGAGGAAGGGTAGGATTCCTGTACGGTTTCGGAGGTTGATTTTTAGATTTGAAATCAGGGGTTCTTCTTAGGGCTTCTTGTTTAGGGATTGCGATTGTAAACGTCAAGTTCAATTAGATGTTGTTTTCTGCCTTGGTGTTCTCGTAACATCTTGAAATGTATTCTTAGATCTAATTCGATATTGGTAGTTTCTCTTATATCGATTCTTGTTCATTCTTTGTCATCTTATTTCCTTGGTCATTATTCTCATCATTTCTGATGGAATTCTGATTGTTGCGATTGCCGACCAGATAAAAAACCTTTGCACCCAAATTGTAATGTTGGAGGTTCTTTTACTCTTATCACGTCAATTGGATCCGAATAACAGATACGACCTTTTAATGCAACTTTCTTCAGTTTCGGTGTCGTGTAGACCGGCATGAGAATGGTAACAAACATTCTTTAACATATTTATATTGCATTGAATCATATTTTGGGATTGGCAGATGCTTTCTTGTTGATTCATTGCTTTTTATTTACCATCTTGTTGATTCATTGTTTCATCTAGCACAATTGAATGTCATCTGCATCCATTGGTTGGCAGACAATGACATAAAAGCGACAATTTATCTGCTCATATATTTTGCTTAGACATTGTTGGTTTTGGATTTTCCAATAGTAGATTTGTATTAACTACTCATGAGGTTTATGATGTAAAAATAACCTGTGACCAATGCATTTTACTCTTTGCCATGTTAGTTTTTGCACATATTGTTAAAATTGAATTTAATTCTTACACTAATATATCTTCTTGCATATGTTTTGCAGGCTCATGTTTCTAAATTTCTATAAAGTACCGTTGAAGATGTTTGGCATTCTAACATTTGTGCACTATGTGTTGTGCAAATTGCCAACTTCTTTTATACTTACCTAGTTGAAGAAGAATAGTTCCTTTTAAGGCTTTTGAAAAAGCTCTGCATTCAATAATTCATCTTTAAGAATATTTTGAGTTAAAGAAAGTAAAAGAATTCTGAGATAATGTACTTATATGTGGTGCATCTATGAGCTAGCGAGTGTTGGTTCTGCTATTAATTGAATGTAAATAATTGTAGGTAGTGCAATGCATACTTTTCAAAGGCTGTTATTAATTTGGTTAGCCTAGCTTCATAGGATCCACTCTTTACTGTTATTTGTTTATTTAATCCACTTAATTTTAGGTAGTGCAATGCATACTTTTCGAAGGCTGTTATTTGTTTTATTTATCAGATGTTTGGCATTCCTGAGTTTTCAAGAGGAATTGACCCAGTAAAATGATTTCCAAAAAGATTCAGGCTTGTCAATGTTGTTGAAATTAATAAACTATAACAGGAATAGGGCCATTAAGTTCATTCAAACTGAAATCAACCATGGACAATTTAGAATAGGTCCCCAAATTAGGAGGCAAAGTTCCAACTAAGGAATTATTCCAGAGAGCAAGTGTGGTTAATCCTTCAAACTGATTTGTCAAATTGGGAAAGCTTCCAGACAACCTGTTTGAACTCAAATCAAGAACCTCAAATGTGGCTTCCCAATTCCGCATAACAGATACATCACCCTCTAACATATTCCTGCTTAAGTCCATTACGGTGCATTTTCTCAAAGATGTTGGTGAGGAGCTTGATAAACCATTTGATGAAAGATTCAAAATATTCAAAGATGTCGAGTTGATTGAATGAATTGAACCTGCACATGTTAAATAAAATGTATACATAGGTAACAGATCACTGAGGTATACTTCATCGAAAGACCTGATGAAAATTTATTTGACAATTGTAAATGCAATTGGCATTGTGTAAGGTTAAATAAAAAAAGACCAAGCTCCACAGTTCCACAAAAAAACTGCAAAAATCTCATGATTAAATTTAGTAATGCAAATTACAGTGTTTTTCTGGGTAGTCAGAGCAGACGAATGCATTCTTGTACCTTATATGGCTGCAGCACAGTGTAACCTCACATTGCAAGATTAACAGGGATTTGGATTTTTGCAAGTTCTTCTAGCATGGCTTGCTTCATGGCATCATTCCCTGTCTTATAGTTTTTATCCTTACACTTCCTCCATTATATTGATCCTAAAGAAGCTATTTTTTGTTCCAACCTACATCAAATAAGACAACTTTCATTATCATGTATATTGTTTGCCATTATCATCACTTTATTAAATGCACATAACATAAATAAGCTTCCAATATTGATAACAAGAAAGTGATGAAACTAAATCAAACTTGTTTAGGCACTTTTTAAGAAACTCAAGACAACTTGCAGCTTTAAAACCATATTAGATAAATCAAAAGAACAGCCATGTTTACAATAACCTTCAACAATATCTCCCAATTTTAATAGAGAGGATGCTCAAAAGTGTGAATTGAGTTTCTGGATAAGAGTTGTTATGCTTTGAAATTGCTTAAAACAGTATCTCATCACCATTAATATGTATTGTGGAAAACATCAAATAATCCACACACGTCCAGAGTTTTGCTTCCACTATATCAAAAATTAACACAAGACCTCTTGCTATTTAGTTTATGAATGCACAATCATCCATTAAGACTTTGATTTATCAAAGCCTACCCCTGATACTTCATTCCTTTTTACCCTTAGAAAAGGTAGAATCATGGGGTATTTTCTCCAATGTGTTGATCAAATAATAACAGCATATCTACTACATCTTTTGAATTAAAAAAGCTGATATATATCAGATTCATATGAGGAAAACTTCAATTAGTTGTTGGCAGATAGGATAATACAGTTTACCACAACTCTGTTCTGGGAAAAGTCAACCTCCAATTATCACTTTTGGACTCAATTTGAGCACCATAAACAGTCAAGCTCAAGAATAAACCCAGAAACATTATTCCCAAAACATGGCGAGCTTTCATTCAAATACACTATTTTGAAGGAAGGCAAGGATGGAACTTGTATTTTAAGGTTATAAACTTAACAGTAAAATCTAAAAAGGGGCTTGCATCCAGAATTAGTGTATTACCTCTTCTGGGATTCTTCCTACAGTAAAGTCATTTGGTCTATCTTGCTTGAAAATGGGTTGATTATTTAGACTCCCACTCGAAACTGGCAGAAAAGAATTCATTGAACAAATCCCTTAAAACTATATTAGCGGCTAGCTCACTCAGAGATAGAGACGCCACTTCTATAATAATTAGATATCTATATATATTGCGTAGCCCTTTTTCTGATATTGAGATTACGTCAACTAATCATTCATATTCTTCTGGTTCCGAAGAAACCTAAGCGATTCCTTCTCAACCTGGGCGCGCGATGCTACCTCGAGAAGTGCTCCTCGACAGATTCCATCTCCGCTCCAGGGATTAGCTCATTCAAATGCGTCTTATCGTTTGATCCCAATGAAATCTATGAGACCATCTAATTATATTGATACAAAAATTATTATATTGATACCCATACTATCTCCAGTACATAAATTAACTAAAAAGGATTAAGGAATGAAGATTTAACATTACAACCAACTTCTGTAGCCTTCTTTGCTGATTTTTTGATGGCGTTGAGGCCTCCAATGAATTTTCTGCTCATAGGGTTCTTACCTAGTGTGTAAACAATTTATCTTAAATTTTGCTTTTTGGTTTAATATCTAAGGGATATAGAGGTAATTTGTTCCAAATTCTAAATCTCTAATTGTGTCACATAACCTTATTAAGAATTTGTTAAATTTAGTAACCCAAATTAGAATTTAGTTATTTCAACCGTTTTTATATGGGATTCTTCCTATATTTTTTTATAATGAAAAGAGTAGAAAAATGTCTTATAATTTTGAATGGAAGGGGTATTTGTGTACTGTCTAATGGTGTGTACTTGTTTCGGTCAGTAGTTAACATAAGTTACTGTCAACTATTTTACGTAAATTGAGAAAATAAATTTCAAGTACTTTCTGAAATAATCTTTTTAATTAAATCAATCTATTTGACTATTTTAAATTTATTTCTTATATCACCTAGGGTTAAGGTGCATTTTTGCCACGAAAGTTTTGCTAATGAAGCGTCCAACACCCGGAAGTTTTTAGAATACCAAATTTGCCTCGGAAGTATGAAAAAGGTAGAAAATTTGCCCCTCCGTTAATTTTGACCATTACATGCCACCTCATCACATGTGGCATCACACGTGGCATGCCACCTTATCAATCAAAAGTATCATTTTTGCCATGGAAGTTTTCATTAATGAGCAATTTTGCCCCGGAAGTTTTCATTGAGGAGCAATTTTGCCCCGGAAGTTTATAAAAGTAGCAATTTTGCCCTTCTTTCTCCCAATATTAAATTTGATTATTAGATCAGTCAAAGACCACACATGTCATACCTTGAAAAGGTCGAACTTGGAGTCGAGAAGGAAATCTTTGACATGTTGAGCTCAAGGCGCGAATCGTGAAGCCGAACTGGTCACAGGGACTAGAGTTGGGAAATCGGGCCGGCTCGTTTAAGCCCTGGCCTTGTAGGGCTCGGGATTGAAAAATAAGCCGAAATTTGAAATTGGCCCTGCAGAGCCGGCCCTGCAGTTTGTATAGATTGATCATTTGCTTAGATCATAAGTGATGCTTCCTGTGACCAGTTCGGCTTCATAAATTCTGGCTGCCTTGAGCTCAACATCTCAAAGATCTCATTTTCTGACTCCAAGTTCGACCTTTTCAAGGCATGACATATGTGGCTTTTGACTGATTTAATAGTCAAATTTAATATGCGGGAAAGAAGGGCAAAATTGATACATTTTGTAAACTTCCGGAGTAAAATTGCTCCTTAGTAAAAACTTCCGGGGCAAACTTGCTCTCAGTGAAAACTTCCGGGGCAAAAATGATACTTAACTCTTATTAGGTTGATGAGGTGGCATGCCACATGTCATGAGGTGGCATGCCACGTGTACACTCAGTTAAACTTAACGGTCAAAATTAACAGATGGGCAAATTTGCTTCCTTTTTCATACTTCCGAGGCAAATTTGGTACCTTTTTCATACTTCCAGGGCAAATTTGATACCTTAAAAACTTCCGGGTGTTGGACGCTCCATTAACAAAGCTTCCATGGCAAATTTGATATTTAAACCTATCACCTATAATGAAAAGCGGGAAATCAAATTGTCTTCTTTGCGTATAAAGCTCTTTAAATTCAAGCTACCTACCCAACTTCGTCCTTTGTAATGATAATTTATAACATTCTAATCAATTTTGACCGGGAATTCTATCGTATATAACACGACAACATTACTTCGATCTTCTTTAAGAAAAATTACATGCAAAGCATAAAATGACATTAAAAAGTGTTTAATTCATTTGTTTATGTTACTACTTAATTTTTTAAATATAATAAGTTGTTGACAACTGAAAACAATATTTTATTTCAGATAAATGTAATATTGTCATACAATCATATAGTATTTAAAATTGTTAAATCAAATTCAATCATTATCAAACTTACAGGGTTAATATTTTATTCTTCAAAATCGAAAAAAGAGATCAACAACAAAAAAAATTTAATATTAAAATATGACAATACAGCAAAGCTTAATAAATTGCTAATAACAAATTATTGCAGATCCTCGCATCATTTTATTAGTTCGGCTAAGCTCACATAATGCAAAACCCTCACAAGGTCTCAAAACCCGCAAAATTGTTAATAAGACTTCTCCGTTTATATGATACAGAAACAAACAAAGCTAATTATCATACCCTATCGCTGTGAGATAAATTCAATCCAACGAAATAAGCAAACCACATAAATCGTAAACACCACGCTTGAAGCTTTTTTTTCATTAAGAGCATTATTATGTTTAAATATTTTTTTAAAGTGCCTTTGAGAATTTTTATGAAGTTTATATTTTATTTATTAAAATCACTTGTATATGTAAAATTAAAAAAGGGGTTTGAATTTAATGAAGCTAGTTTTTATTTTTATTGATGATTGTATATAGTAATTATTATTAAATATGATTTAACAAGTGATATTTAATATTATTTTTATTTCATAATTGTTATTATTTATTTAAAATGATTTAAAATTCATGTTTAATAATAGGAAAAATAATGTTTAAAAAATAATTGTATTAAATGATTATCTTTTGTAAAATTCATCATTGATTTGAAAGTTAAGTTTATATATCAGCATTTGACAATGTTTTTTTTAGCATCAAAAGTTCAATGTAACTAATTTTTATTAATAGGTGTTAAGGATAAATGAGTGAAAAAAGACATTATTTAAAAAGTTAAGGGGTTAACCTGACATTATATAAAGTTAAAACTTAAAAGACTATATTGAAACCTTGTATAAAGTTAAAGTTGTTGTAAATTTAGAGAAAATAAGAGGACTGGAGAGTAGTAGAAGAAGAGAAAAAATAACAAGACAATAAAATGGGAGGGAAGAGCAGAGAATTACATATCCCATTCATTATGTGCAATGTGTGTCAAGACTCTTTGTTAAACTGTTACTGTTAATTAGTTGACTTAACGATCATAATATTTTTGCACAATTTTGGAAACTTTATTGATACCTTTTCACCATCTTCTAGACTAACATGTTTGCTAAACGATCAACGTTAGTTGATGGCCGTGACATTTTTGCACCATTTAAAACTTCATGCATAATCTTACATCCCAGTAAGGATTACAGTGCTAGGTGCAGATTCATGAAAAGTTCATGAGTAGATTTGTACCTTAACCATATTATGAATGAATTAGTTATACTTGCTTATTTGGTCCATAATAGAACACACAATATCGCGCATAATCTGTCTTGGGAAACCCTCCAAAATCACTTAAAAGTGGGCCAAGATAAAACTTCTCTCACATACTTACTTCGAACACCATAAAATCACTTTTAAAAAGCTAATTGTTAACTTCAACTTTCGGACTTTGCTAGTTTATTTATCTTTCCATGGTAGGCTAATCAAATCCATATAATTAAATTAATTAATTGATATTTTGATCGACTTAATTAATTATAATGTAACATTCAAAATGGAAATTTGAGATTATGTGGGCACAAGATATAATAACTTTAGAGACAACGATGTTTATTCAATATATAAAACATGCTATATTTTACAGTAGACTTGAGCTGCAAAATTGCAACAAATTACGTACAAACATTACAAACATTAATTCAAACGATGAAAAGTAAGCAAACCTGAAACCACATTAAAATCATAAGCAAACACTTTATTTATAACCTTGGCATTTATTCATGTTCTCTTATGATGATTTAGTGACCGTACTTGTTCCTCTAAATTGAACGTAACACATCTAATTATATATATAATGACATTACATAAAACATAATGAAGGGCTCAGCACAAGCAAGGGCAGCATTTGCCTGGAGCTGGAGGAGGAGCACAACACACACAGTGAGGGCATATGGGATTATTGGGGATTCCTGTAACCACACCAAATAATTAAGTTATGATAATTTAAAACTACAATAAAGAATATTTTAAAAAAGATTTATAAAACATTAAAATATTAAATATGAACCACCCAAATTTCAATCTAAAGGTTGAGAGAAGTGAAGGGGAAGAGAAGGTAATAGAAAATGAGGATAGCCAAGTCCCATCATACCCCCCCCCCCATCCAACAACAAAAAAACATGGAGGAGAAAGATGAAAGATCCTCTCCTTATCCTTTTTCTCCATATCCCTCATCAGCCCCATCTAGGCCGTTGATTGGGAAGATGAGAACAGAGTTAAAATGATAATGTGAATTTTTAGATTGATTGGACGGATATGATGTAGAGATTATGAGGGATGATGAGAAAATAATGATAAGAGGAACCCAACCCGGTATGATGCCACTGGACTCAAGGGCCTTCCATCTATAGCAAACATATTTGAATAATTTTATAAGAGTAAGAGTTAATGAAATTTTATTTAAATAATATATATAGGGATATAAATGAAAATATGGTGGATCAAGAAGAAATTAAAAATCGGATTTACTCGAATGTCGTAGCGGCGTTAGACCTGGTGCTCTTGGTGGTGGTGCCCTTGCTGCTTCGCACGGCAAGGTGCTGGTCGGAGACAAGATGACGGCAAAAATGAAAAGAGTCACCAAAGAAAGCTTCAAATTGTCACTAGCCATCGCTTTCTTTTTTTTTTTTTTCTTACAACAAATAAGTGTTTAATTGTCTTTGCAAGGATTGTTATGGAGATTGGATGCTAATAAGAATATATAGATATCAAGCATATTTATATGCCCCGTACTAGTTTTGCTGAGGCTCATAATTCATATGACCTCGTACGTGTTTGACGGGGTGTTTTGAATTTCAGGAGTTGAAATTTGGAGAATCGTAATTTTCAAAGTCATTGTGTCTGACTTGACGGACTCTGTTCATCCAAATTAAAACATCACGTCCTTCGACTTTTATGAAGCAATTTGATCCCAATCTAACAGATTAATTAGTTTGTGCATTAAATTTCTAGTTGGCATATGACAAGGAACAAGACATGGTAATTTCTGACGAAAGAAAAAAAAAAAGAGAGAAAGAGAGAGAGAGAGAGAGAGAGAGAGAGAGAGAATTCATTGAAAAAGAAACTTCGGTTTTGTCACTCCCGTCAACAAAAAGTAAAAGTCGGACGGCTGCGAAATGATGAAGTCCACGCAAAGGTTATTCAAAGAGTATGGTTCTTTCACTCCTTGTATGGTTATTCAAAAATGTAAACATTCTACTTCAATAAGTTGAACAATTTTCTACAATATATGGTTATTCAAGTTTCTGTATGTTATTAATACTTATTATTATAATATGTTTGATCAACGCAATCGGGTTGAATTTATAGGTGTAACTGGATTTTTGGATCTGGTTGTTTTGGTGGTACACAAAACTGTGTTGTTTAGGCCCTGTTTGTTTCTATTTTCTGTTTTTTTACTCAAAAATTTCTTCTAAAATTGTTTTTTCAAAAACAAGTTTTGAAAAAAAAAAAATTATTTAGATAGTTACTTTTTAAAAAAAAAAAAAAAAAAATTTGAGGTGACTTGGCGGCGGCCAGCCCCAGAATCAGTGACATGGAGCCAGTCACTGTTTTTAATAATTTATTCTTCAAAATCGAAAAAGATATAAACAAAAAATAAAAAATATTTTGATATTAAAATATGACAATACCGCAAAGCTTAATAAATTGCAAATAATAAATTGTTGGAGATCCTCGCATCATTTTTATTAGTTCGGCGAAGCTCACATAATGCAAAACCCTCACAAGGTCTCAAAACCCACAAAATTGGGGACTGATACGAAAATAAGACTTCCCTGTTGAGTTTTGATAATATTTATATATTTATTAAAAGGGAAAAGTATTTTCGATCACTTTGGAGAAGGTCTCAAAACTACGTCATTAATGAAGGGTTTGTTAGGGGAATTAATGAAGGGTGTTTTGGTAAAATGTATATGATTAAAAAATAAAACAAAAAGTAAACACTTCATTAATCCAAAACGTAGTTTTGGGACAACGAGTTTTGGGGTCATTAGAGATAACTCTATTTGGAGAAATCCTTTACCCTAATTAAAATCACTTATATATATATATATATAGGGAAAAGTATTTCTCCTATCACTGGAGATAGAGTTATCTCCAAATGACCTTAAAACTACGTCGTTTTGAATTAATGAAGGGTGTGTTTGTAATTTTAGGTGAATTAATGAAGGGTGTTTCCGTAATTTTGCACCTTCATTAATTCACCTGAAATTACTAACAAACCCTTCATTAATTCAAAACGACGTAGTTTTAGGGTTACTGGAGATAACTCTATCTCCGATTGACTAGAAAAATCTTTTACCCATATATATATATGATAGGATATTGTCATTACCACTTTCCCACCATTAAATCAGAATCTTATCTCCCTTTATCATTTTCTCTCCTATTGAGATTCTAATCTAATGGTGGGAAAGTGGGAGTGACATTGGTTAATTAAAATTAGTAGTGACAATATCCTATCTCATATATATATATATATATATATATAAACCTATTTTTATTTTCATTGATGATTATATATAATAATCATCGTTAAATATTTAATTATTATTATATATGATTTAATAAATTACATGAATATTTAATATTATTTTATTTTATAATTGTTATTATTTATTTAAAATTCTTGTTCAATAATAGGAAAAAATAATATTATTTGAAATAATAGGCAAAGGGAATATTTGGAGAATGAGAGTTTTGGAGGAGGGGCAGGTAAATTAGAGAAATTATGTGAGAGAATTTTGGGGGAGGGGACGGCAAACTGGAGAGAAAAGGGAGCGAGGAATGAGGGGCCGTTACAGAAGCAGTTTCATATAGAAGAAAAGATTTATACTTACACAGAAAATATGTAATATATCAAAAAATCACAAAAATAAATAAATAGAAAGTTATCCATAAAAATTATGAAGGCGGCAAACGGGAAAAAAAAAACAGTCATTAAAAATTCTAAACTAAAATAATAATAAAAATTCAAACCCTAGAAGAATTCTAAACTGAAATAATAATAAAATTCAAACCCTAGAAGAATTTAGGCTGCTCCTTCAAAAGCCCATTCATTCTCTCTGCGAATCTGCGCTTCTTCATCAGGGCTGAAATCATTCCTTATATTAAAAATCTGTCGAATCTCCTCTGGCATTTTGTTCTTTATCCTATCAGCCACGGTTTGACAACAGGAATCTACCAAACCTTTGATGTTCATATAGTTTGCTGCTAGTACTATATTAAATATAACATCAAGTTTGTCCGTTTTCAAAAACTCAGCATCCCAGTTCTTCAGTTCCTCCTCGCCTCCGGCATCGTTGGAGGCTTCACCCTCGTCAGCCGCCACCTCAGGACCAGCATGTTTGTGGCAGTATTCTAAGACTCTTGACAAAGTCGCAGAGTTCACATTGCTTAATGGAATCTTGCCGTCGCAGTCCTCCATCGTGGTCTTTAATAGAATCGACTGTTCTGCAACGTTCATGGTTATCTCAAACTCATCACCATCAGTACTTATTAATGTAACCTTCATCGCGGACGAAGTCATCTTTCTTTGGAGATCTAAGTGCTCTAAGGGGAGAATTCTGAAGTAGACGCTCTTTGCTTTATGTTGGCTCCCCTATTTATAAATTTTTTTGGATAAAATAACTTATAAATATTTAAATTGATAATAACGATAAAAAAACAATCTTAAAGATTTGATTGTTTAAATTTTAATTTCATTCGGAAATCAAAAGTTTATTCATAAAATATTTTATTTTTAAGAATATTCAATTAAGTAATGCTATGTTATATTGATTTAATGCTTAAAAGATATCATTTTTTATATCCAAATGTAATAATCATACTCATAATATATCAGGATATGATATTATAATAATTTGTTGGTGACATGATGATAAACTATCTTTTTATAAGATTAACATAAAGTATTTGAAAATAAGTTTTTAAATTTAAAGGAAATAAAATGTGAAATAGATTATTCACATATATAGATTAAGGCCTATACTTTATCATATTCAGTTTTTGAATAATAATTATATTTTGAATGGAAATTTAAAAATAATTAATTACTTTGGGGATCCCAATTGCTCAAATAAAAAAATAGGACTAAGAATTTTTTTCCCTTAAAAAATTAAAGATGAACAGATGAAATTGCCCTTAAATTAACCTATTTTTAGGTTTAAATGTAAATATCGGAAACTCAATTTTAAATTATGAAATTTTAATTAAGCCTAAAAGATTATTTAAAAACTACGGAAATTATATTGCCAGTATATAAATATTAATTGCAAGTATTGAAAGATCGACTATCAACTCTATTCAAATACAAATTTTGAATGACTTCCTATCAATCAAATTGCTTTTAATTGTAATTAATCAAATGGGCTATATTGAAATAAATATATTTTAGTCATGTAATAATTATTTAAAATAATAAAAATAAATTCAGGGGATAAGAAATTTTGATTTTAAATTAAAAAAACAACAAAAAAATAATTTAAAAATATACTACGCGGACCAAAAATAAAATTTTATAAAATATGGTTTATGAAATTTTGTAAAGTATGGTTTACTGAAAAGCATACCTACTCTATTAATTAGGGATAAAGCTCAACTATTTTTTAGAGATGGATTAATATTTTTATTATTAATATCATTATTTTTATCCTAAGCTTAACTATTTTTATTTAAAATTATGATATTTGCAATGAAATCACTTAGATAATGCATCAAATTGATATCTTATCAAAATTTCAAGTAAATCCCTTATATTTAGTAGTGATGATTCCTTAGTATACTAAAAATATACGTCAAACTTATTAAAAATGGGAGTCATCAATCTCTTTTCTCTTAATGCAAAAGAGAGTACTTAAAATATCAACAGATGAGGCTATCTTTTAACCTCTGAACCTAATTAAAAATCGACTCATGTATCTCACTATAAAAGAAGAGACTTTATACATGAATCCATCAACAAAAAGGAAAGGAAATTATCTGTGCTTAGAGTTGAGATGTTTATTATCATAGTCATGAGAAGTCATCATTAACAATATCATTACTTACATTAATATTTGAGAATTTTGAATTTACATAAAAGATCATTTAAATAATTATAGTGATATTGGTTCATGACAAAGCACTGAGATCCACGTGCTAATTCAATGAGTTTGGAGTAATTTTCAAGGGCACGCTTTGGGTTGAATAAAGGAGATCGACAGCAACACTGACTAGCTCGGCTCACTACTATTAAGAGAATGTCTCTCGAGCTAACAAACAATACTTAAATAACTCTAGAGTAAGCTTTTAAGTATATAATTATTATTGAAGCATACTTAAAGTGACAACCACTTCTACCATCTTAATCACAGGTCCTATAATTGCTACACGTACGTCGCGTCTCACTACTCACTTCACCTGAATGATCACTTTAGTATATCTAGAACTGCTGTGAATATTATTATAAAGGTGTGTTAAAGAAAGAGTTTCTCCAATAATATTGGACGTTTTAAAATGAAGAAATATATCTTGAGAAGTCATGTCTTTATAAATTAAGGAGTTTATGTTGGTTCATAAATTTGACAAATAGTTATGACTTTTACTTAAAAGGGTATAGTGTTTCAAGAGACACCATTTCAATGCATTAATTTAGGGTTCACATTAGGTGCTATTCCCTTATATGCTTCTTAGGTGCTATTCTCTCTAATTGACTATGAATTTTATTTTATTTTTTAAATTTTTTTATATATTATTTATTTAGATTAGTCTATAAATACCCACATAGTCACACCATTTGAAGAAGAGAATAAGAAGCCTCGATTTTCTTTTGAGATTACTTTATCACCGTTACATTCGCGGGGATTACATAGCAAATTGTATTTTGATTTATAGGAATTCGATTTGTAGGGATTAGGGATAATAGTCATTATTAGTAATTATGAGCCATTACTATTGAGGCTCTCTTATCTTGTGAGGCTCTCTTATCTTGTATATATGTAACGTTTGTATATGAATAGTAGACACAACATTCATATACAAACGTTACATATATACACAAGATAAGAGAGCCTCAATAGTAATGGCTCATAATAACTAATAATGACTATTAATGAAGATTATCCTAGCCCCTACAAATCAGGGATTCCTATAAATCAGAATACAATTTGCTATTTAATCCCCTGATTACCTGTATCCTCTTAAAGACAATGTCCAAATACAACAAGAACTAAATATTTCTTTGTTTCTTTGCACCAACAATCTTTAAAAGTTATTTCCTGCAAATCTTGCCTGCGGCATGATGGGTGTTTTCCAATTCATGTGATTGACTACACAGAAAACTATATAAGTTTTACTTCCAATCTTTCCCCTTTTATTTGATCAAGTACCATACTTTTCTCTTTGACCGAATCACAAGGAAACCGGTAGAATGTAGAACTGACCAAAATATTGGGTTACCGTTTTGACTTGCCTCTGCTAACCGATTTCTCCACCATATACGCGTGATTTAGAGCCCGTTTGGATCCTCTTACTTTTAACTTAAAAGCTACTTTTAAGCTAAAGCTAAAAAAAAAAAAAGCTTCTGAAAAAAAAAAAACTAAAAGCTGTTTAGTTATTATATAAATTTGTTAGCTTAAAAGCTGAAATTAAAAATAAGTTGTTTGACAAATTTTTTGTCATAAGCACTTCTTCTAATAAAAATTATTATAAAAGGTATATTATAATAGGGTGGTGGCGGCGGCGGCGGTGGGAAGAATAAGCTTAAAAATAGAGCTTATTCTATATAAATTTGTTAGCTTAAAAGTTATTTTATAAAAATAAAAATAAAAAGAGCTTAAAAATAAGCTCCTATGATGAGCTTATTTTTAAGCTCTTTTTTCTTCATTATAAAATAAGCTCTTATAATTATAAGAGTTTATGTAAAATCATGTTTAGCCTAGCTTATACTTATAAGTAGAAGATAAACTAAAAATAAGCTAGGCCAAACAGACACTTAAAACTAACCAAAATATTCGTGGTCATGTATAAAAGGCTTGCGGTTATAGATTTTGACTTCATAATCGTTAGAATTTTCTGCTCATTTTTATGAGGTGCTTTTTAGAATGAAGATATTTTTTTTAATACATGAGGAATAAAAAACAGAACAAATAATACTTCATCTTGCTCGAATTTTATTTCGGGGGAATTTATTTTATTGAATATATTATTTTGGTGGATAGTTATGATAGTTTTACTAGATTGAAATATACATTATTCTAATTATATATATATATATATATATATCCCACAATTTTATATGTGTTATAATAAAACACTTCTCCTGCAATATGAAAAATGTTTTTCCCTCCATATATATATATATATATATATAAGAACAATGAATATAATAATTTGATTTTGATAGTTGCTAATATTCTATTATCTCTTCTGAATTTTGCTAATCTTCTGTGATCCTTCTTGGACTAAATTTCTTGTTATCTTTTCTTATTTTAACGGGTACTTGATCAAAAATAAATTAATAAATTGAAGATAATGATTATCGTATGAGACACATGTCTTTTTGCTGATCTCCTCACGTATCTTTAGTGTTAATGGATGTTATCGATTTGTTTTTTAATTACTGTTATCAATTTCCGTTGAGGTTTGATGTGTTAAACATATTATTTATCGTCACTATGCTATCTTGGTGCATAACAATTTTGGAGAATATATTTAATACGTGAATGGACCACTTTATACTCTGTGTCCATGATTATACGGTGAATCTTATGGTTAGATTTGGAAAACAGGTTATGGATTTAAAATTCTGTGATACAGCTTTGTGAAATAAAATGAGATTATTTAAGACATTCTAATTTAATTAGAATGGAGATTATAAGGTATGAGACTTTAGTTAACTATTATGGAAAAAAAATTAAAATAATTATTCATGAAGTATGAAATATTTTTCCTATATAATTGAAATATTTGAAAGTATGGGGGTGCCTAAGATATATGGGTTATGCTATGGGGATACCTTGAAAGAAATATATATTATTATTATTTTGGCAGAAGAAAATATGTTAACAAATTATAAAATTGCCATGGACGTGTGTTATGTTGAGGATTTGTTATTTTCTGGGAAAAGAAAATTTTGTAATGTGAATTATCAAATTATCTGTGACTTGAAACAAGAACTGAAATAATTGTGTCATGAAAATCTAATCATCTATGATCTATCAGTTGTAGATATTTGTGATTTTCTTGATTTGCTGATATGTACTCATCTTAGTATATGAGCATATCATTATTATAGGCAATAATTTTTTAATGTGGATAGCATGGTCAAATTATACAGCTTGAAATTTGAATCAAAATGAATTTTGGGTGTTGAGATCATAAAGGAATAGTTGTGATACATACATATATATATATATATATATGCAATTGATAAATATATTATGAAATATTTATGAATATCCGTTATGTGAATATTCCTTAGGATGATTGTGGAAATTATGAGAGAAGAATTGTATTCTCATTGCATTACTAAATGTTGTGATACAATACCTACTTATACAAACTAGAGAAAAAAGACTAAACAAATTAAGGAGAAAATTAAGGAGTAACTGATGGAGAAAATTTAAAAGAGAAATAAGGAGAGAATAGAGGAGAGGTTACAACCTAGAGAGAATAATATAATATAATATTTCATAACTCCCCCTCAAGTTGGATCATAGATGTTAATCATGTCCAACTTGCTTATGCAACTTATTGGAGTCTCAACGATGTTGGGAGTTTGCTACAACAAGATGAACAGGCGCGAGATACACGACAAATTTGGGAGCATCATTTGCGACAAGATTGATGGGCAAAGGCTGCCCAAAATCGATGGGGCGGCTGCAACAAGATTGACGATGAAGGTCCCATAATTGCTTGAGTCTTCAAAATCCTTAGGCTTGTTCTTCTTGAGTCTCAAAGGTCCTTTTTTTTTTTTTTTTTTTTTTCTGCGGACTTGTACTCTTTTTAAGTCTCAAAGGCCCATTTGTTTTTCTCTGGGCTTGTACTCTTTTTTGAGTCTCAGAGGCCTATAAAATTCTGAAATGACATATTGGTCCCACAATTTGATAAATGACAGATTGGTCCTACAAATTTCAGAAATGACAGGTTGATCCTCAAATTTCTGAAATGGCAATTTAGTCTTCAAAACTACAACGTTTTGATTTTTTGAAAGTAACCTTTTGGCTGATAACAGCGTTTTAGTGCCTATCTTAAGGATCACCATCAACCTGTCCAGATCAGCGATTGATTTGATTTTTTTTTGTTTTTTTCATTTTTTGAAAAAATGTTAGTTGAGATATTATCTTTATTTTAGGTCTCCATTAAAATAATAAAAAAAAAAAAAAAAAAAAAAAAAAAGATTTGGACCAGTCCAGGAGAGAAAAGCTCTCCTGATTCCCAGCGTTCTTTAGCCTGAGGCGCCGAATATATGATAACTCCTTTCTCTATTTTTGGCGAGACCCAGCTTCGACCAGAGCTTGAGAGAGAGAGGTGACGGTGGTTGGCCACGACTCTGTCTACGGTAGTGAGGAAACGGAGACGGCGGTGAAGTGCTCTGGTCCAATCTCATTCTCTGCTTCTCTGGTTCGAAAGTCTCGACCTCCTCCGATGGTGGTGAAAGGAGTCACCGGCAACAGTTCTTGGTGGAGAACGATGACGATGGAGTTAAAAGCAGAGATCTCCGGTGACGGTGGTGGTTCTTTGTCTTCTTCTGTTCCCGCTGAAGCTCATTTTTCCGGTCTGTTCTGAAACTGCTGTGTCCAGATGATGAAGCTGAGTCACTGGAGAAGACAATGACTTCCAGTGACAATCCTGTGGTGAGAGAGTTTGAAGTTGTACGACGAGTGGAGGCGGCAATCAACGTTGCTTTGCTTCTTCTACCACGGCGCTCTCTTCTCCTTTCCTCTTTCCGGCGGTGAGATCGAAGCTATCCGATGGTGAAGGTGGCAATCTACATTGCTCTGCTTCTCCTACCGCGTCAGTGCGTCACTGCCTCTACCCGTCGATAATGGTAAAGGCCGGGAAGGTTGAAGATGCTCTCGACCGTTGTGGTTCTTTGCAGCTGTCTCTGTTTTTCTGGTATGAGGATCTATTTTTCTGAGCTCTCTCCTTATCTCTCTTCGCTGCAATGATTTGTAGCAAATCTATCTCTGTCTCGACTGTATTTCTTTTGGTTTTAGAACGATGAAGGTTGACGGAGAATGTTGTTGGAGAGAGAACTGACGATGAGAGAGTGAGAAAGATGAAGAAGCTCCTATTTGTATTCTCTAGTTTTACCAGAGAAGACGTGTGTCTCGTTGTGTAACTCACTGCCTCTCTGAAACTTTGAACAAAGCAACGAGTCACCAGCGCCGGAAAACCAGAACAAAACTACTGTTAATTTTCTTCAGGAATTAATCCCGCCTTGATACCATGTGGAAATTATAAGAGACGAATTGTATTCTCATTGCATTACTAAATGTTGTGATATAATACCTACTTATACAAACTAGAGAGATAAGACTAAACAAATTAAGGAGAAAATTAAAGAGTAACTGATAGAGAAAAATGCTTTAGAGTGTTGGATAAAACTTAACTTTTTTTTACTTACCACATAAGTGGTAATATTTACAATTTAATTACAAATCCCAAACTATGGTTTATTGAATAACATATCTACTTTAGTCACTAAATGCAAGGGGCACTTTAAATATACAACTTGTGTAATGCCAATGCCTTCGATTCAAAATACCTTAGGGTGCTGGATGATTCTTTAACCTCTGAACCTAATTAAAAAATCAACTCATGTGTGTCTCACTAAAATTTGCTAATAGTTTTCTTGAAGTATGATTAGGTTTAGACCCAAGTTAATAGAGAAAAATAGTGGCAGTTATCATATGCAGACCGAGTGGGCAAAGACGTGCTTATAGTTGAGGTGTTTATTATCATTAGTTGCTCATAAGTCATCGTCATTAACGATATCACTAGTTACATTAATATTTGAGAATTTCGGAATTAACATAAAATATATAATTTAAATAATATTATAGTGATATTGGTTTATGACAAAGAAGTGACATGTGCATGTGCTAAGCAATAAGTTTGGACTTTGGAGTAATTTTCAAGGGCACGCTTTGGGTTGAATCAACGAGACAGCAACAGTGACTAGCTCAGCTCACTTCTCTTAACAGAATGTTTCTCGAGTTAACAAACAATAATTAAATATATACTCGTAGGCTTTAAAGTATAATTATTATTGAAATATATTATAAAGCATAGTACTTAAAGTGACAACCACCTTTTTACCTCTTAATCATAGTTGCTATAATAGATGCTACACTTTTATTGTTGCTGGGTCTCTAATTGATTACTCAATCATTTTGATGTTTGGGTCATTACTCACTTCACCTGAAATCACTTTAGTATATCGAAAACGAAGTGTTTATCGAATATAAGAGTTATTATTAGAAGGAAATAAAATAACGTTTGAAGCTTTTTTTTTTTTTTTTTTTTTTTTTTTTTATACAAGAACCATTTTTTTAATTATGGGAGTTTGTTAGAAAATAAATAGAGAAAATGAGAGAAACATATCGGTCAGATCCGGGTCGAAGCTTCAAGTAGAGCGCCACACAAAGAAAATGATAAAAGACAGAGAGAACCGGAAAGCTCTACGTTATATTTAGATGGAGAGAAAATTAGAGGGGAAGACTCCCAAAAATAATAAATTTCTTTACCATTTATAGAAGTTTCCATTTCCAGTATCATTTTCTCTCTATTTTCCTCCTCACTTTTCTTTCCATCCAAACATTAGGGCTAAGTTTAGGGTAAAGAACAAATGAAGGAGGCACCCCTATTTATAAAGTTAGGTGGACCATAATTTAGGAATGTGGAAAATTTTCCTATTCTGATTTTAGGAAATGTTTATTTCTTGCATCTCAAGTCTCTAAAAAAATTAAATGCTTATTTGATTCCTTATTTGATTAGGATGATTGAGTGATTCCCATTTCTTAATCAAATAATCCATCCCGTTAAGTGTAGATAGATCCGGACCCAAATTCCTTTTCGTTTTCTGAGTGTTGCTTCTTCTCTTTCTTTCTCCCAATCACAGAGGGTGTGTGTCCGTCTGTCTTTATGTATATATTCATACATATAGTTGAAGAAAAGTAGTAATGAAGAAAGAAGGAGGAGTGACAAAGCTTTAACTTCATTGAAAAATCTTCTGAATTGTTTCTGCCCTAATTTATTATTTTAAGCTTTTCCAAATTATAAAAATATTTTGAAGGAGAACAATTTTCAAAGGGAAAGAAACTATCTAATAAGTCATTCAATTTTAATTGGACCTCCCATGACACTTCTTTTGAATATTCCGCATCTCTAAATATATCCTTAAATTTTTAATAGAGGCTTGTCTTCTATAGAATAGAAAATATAAATAAGTCCAACCATATATATATATATATATATATATATATGCAAGTTGAACACGCCATGCATTTATGTAATTTGTTTCTTGTCAGATTCCTCAAAATGTATGATATGTGAAGAAACTTTATCATGTGATGCTCATCAAGTTGAAATTGTGTCCTCCATTTAATACCTACAAAAAAATCATTGCATTGCGCATCACCAAAAACAATTAATAATGTAAAAACTTGCTCATATTACCAAAATTATAATTTTAAACAGTAATAGCTGAAGAAAATTACAACTTCCATACCAGAATTTTCTAGCAAAAGAGGAAAAATCAGAATTTAATCATTACTAATTATCAAAGTCATTATAGATTATTGATTTGACCCCATGTTTTAAAATTTATTAACTTTAAACTGGTGTTATCATGTGATGCTCATCAAGTTGGAATTTTGTCCTTCATTATTTAATACCTAAGAACAAAATTCATTGCATTGCACCGCTCCAAAAACAATTAATAATATAAAACTTGCTCATATTACCAAAATTAGATATTTTAAACAGTAGCTGAAGAAAATTACACTTTCCATACCAGAATTATCTAGTAAAATAGAAAAAAAATCAGAATTTAATCATTAGTAATGATCAAAATCATTATAGATTATGGATTTGAATCCCATGTTTCAAAATTAACTAACTTAATTGATCAACGGGTGGAATAATATTGCTGAAAGTTATAATAATGATGACTAGGGTTAGTAAAAAAGAAAGGAGTACTACTACAGTTCATAGAATAATAATGAACCTTGTCCCCTAGATTTTCCAATGCTTTGACCTGTGACCTGAGAAACTTGAGATAATTAGCAGCTTCATCAAGTGTTGAAGCTGCGTCCATCTTGCTTCCACCAGGCACTATCTTCTGCAAAACCCTAATTCTTTCACTTATTCTCTCTCTCCTTTGCCTCGCTGCTACAGTCTGTGGATCTGATGATATTCTCACATTCTTCCTTCTAGGCTTTTCCACTACCTCAAACCCAAAGTTCACAGGCCTGAAAGCTGCAGCCCTATATATCATCTCCTTCATTTGTGCCATAGCCTCTTGATCTGGCTCATGACTAATGCTTGAATTAAATGATATGCTTGAGTTTGGCTGCTGAAAATTTATGTTTGAAGAAGAAGATGATGATGATGACAAGTTGTGATTATCCCATCTTGTTTTCTTGGGTTTTGCTGCATTATTGTGATTCTCTGAAATGAGCTTGAAACTCCTTTTTGCATGATTAGTCTTATGTTCTGAAATATTGCCTTGAAGTGATGAAGTTCTCTTAGAGATGACGTCTTCAGTTTCATTGACATTACACTGAACGACGTGGTCCTTGTCCTTGTGCTTGTTCTTGTGAGATTCATCACCAGAGGAAACTGAACTCAAGTTGTTGTTGAAGCTCTTTATGTTTCTTCTATAGCTATCAGATAGAATTATGGAAATATTCCCGTCGTCATCTCCATTGTTGATGAGTTGTTGTTGCTTGTTGCTGGCCATATCGGTATCAAAATAATAATCTGGCACAAGATCAAAAGTTGAACAAAGATGATCTGTTTGTGCTGCGTGATGATAAACCAATAAGTTAGGCATGGAGCAGCCTGCTGCTAATTCCTCTTCAATGGCTAGTTGTTGAGTGTTCCACAAGATAGGCATATTGGAGACAAATTGAGAAGTATCCCTGGGAAGAAGAAGAGCATCCATATTAATCACATGACAACTTCAAATATCTAGATGAGAGATGATGAATAAGCGTTTCTTCCCACCTACCATATTTATGTCAATATATCAGAGAAATTATACACACACACACACAAACATTACCATTAGACACACTTTAATGAAGCACTAGTATGTGCGTGTGTGTATATGAAGTACTAAAGTTGGGTCATATTGTTTCTTAATACAATTGTATGATACAAACTTTTTGATTAAGTTTTTTTTTTTTTTCAGCCGAGCATACAAAGCTCCCATCATGTAGGGTTTAGGAAGTGATAGATGTATGCAAACCTTACCCGCTAAACATAGAGCCTACTTCCAAAATTAAACATCTGACCTCCAAATCACATAACAATAACCTTATGGTAGTACGTATTACACAATATTTCTTGTCAGCTCTCCATAAATGAACACCCCATAATTTTGTTCCCACGCAAATATTTATAAAGTTATAGAGAAGAGCTTACTGATTCTAGATCCGAAATCTGGCAAGAAAAGAAAAAAACAAACTTTCTTGGGAATCTTCAATTCTTAAGGGAAAAGAACAAGAGATTATTGACTGCTACAGCTTTCATATATTATTCTGGGCTGTAAGATGCAACAAACAATTAAAACTGATTAAGAAGTTTCAAGTTTTTCTGTACCAAATTATACATATATAAAGATGTGAGAATAAAGAGTACAAGAAGGTCGTACCTTCAGCTGCTTTCATGGAATTGAAGACGATCTGATGCCGCGGTGGTGTGTGTTTTTTTGTTGAAGAGAAGGCTTATATATATAGATATATAAGAATGAAACCGGCTCAAGTTATTATAATGAAAAACAAATCTTGGTACTTGAACCATTAACTCAGCAATTGAATATTATATAAAAAAAAAATTGGCCCGAATTGAATATGATAAATTAATGTTTACATAAACGGTAGTATAATACTATGATGAAAAGAAGAGGCTATATATAACATAATATATCTACATATTATACTGTTACAGTGTATACACACGCAGTACTGTAAAAGTTTAATTTAGAGCAGTGCAGTTCTTTTTGAGGAAGAAAAAGAAAAGGAAAGCATTTTGATCAGTTGGGTGGTGTGTGTAAGACTATTCTGGGAAGATGGGGAACATGAGATTTCAGAGAAGAATTTTTGAATATCTTAGTGACTGAATATTTTAAAGTATTCTTTATCTGTTGAATTCTTTTCTTTTTACAATCTCGATGAGTTTCAAAAGTATATATGTACTCAAGCACATCAATATGCATTGAAGATTTTTCTTATCAAATATACTCTTCATATCCTTAGTGTAACACCTAGTTAACTAGATCAAGGAAGTTATAGTTAATTAAGTTAATTAAAATGATAGGTTTTTTGTAAAACATTCAAATCATTTTTCTTAATTTTCTTTTCCCTCTTCTAGTTAATTATTGTCGAGGGAGTATGAATAGGACTAATTTGTGGAAAATTTGATAAATATGTAAACAGATCTTACATTTAGGACTAATATCAACTCTTCAATTAGGTCATACATTAAAGACTGGAGATGCTTTTTAAAAATTGAATCATGTTACTCCCCCTAATCCTTACTATAAGACATATTTACCTAATTTGATTAGATTAAGAAAGTTAGTTATATAACAAGTAAACACCCTTGTCATATTTCTTAATTCCCTCCTTCCCTGTCCTCATTGACTATTTTTGATGAAGCATCAATAGAGGTAAATTAGGAAAAGATTGACAAATATGAAAAAATATATTTTATATTTAGAACCAAGATGAACTCCCTAAATATATCTTATATAAAGGACAGGAGGGAGTAGTTAGAAAGAAATATTTTCTTCTCTTCTTATTGGTAACTTTTTGGTGTATTGTTTATCAAGTGGGGAAAGGTCAGACCTCTGTTTGGTTGTCGATGCATACACACACATATATAAATTCATTCCATGCTCACTGAGAAGTTTAATTTGCAGTAAAAGTGCAGTGAAATGAAGAGCATCTTTTGACTGGCATCACTATCACTATCACGAATTTCCAAGAAATTTCTATAAATCATGGTTTTAATCATAACCCCTCTGATTATATTTATTTATTTATTTAATGAGTGAATGGTGAATTGATTTTCATAAAAGATATGAATGTCATGCCACATTCATTACTGATTGCATACAGCGCAACCATTTGATTTGTAGAATTGCTGATTTTGACATTAAACACACAATAGTGGGAAGGTTTGGAACATGGAAATGAATGATTTCTTATATAAATATAGATTAAAGACACTTGGATTAATATATAAAAAGGACTGATGTCATAAATCTCAGGAAATTCATAGAGATAGATTAGTGTCGAGAGAGGGATAATATTTTTGAATTCTGATGAGTACACATGCAGCCACACATATCATTACAGCTCACTCAATAATGAATGACTCGTAATTAATTTTGTCAACTGAGTCCCATGATTTTCTCTTCACCTTCATCTCATGCGTCTATTAACTTTTTTCCCCTTCTCACAAGAGTTTGCTTCTCAGTGAATCAAATATTTGAGATTATTTTCCTTCTCACAAAAGGAGTTTGCTTCTCAGTGAATCAAATATTTGAGATTATATTCAACTACATATACTGATATACTTAACCTTTGCCTCACTCAGCTCATGAATTAAAATAAATAAATAAATAATCAGCTCATGGAATATAGTAACACTACTCTTAGTGCCTGTTTGGTTAGGAAGGAAAACTGAGCCCCTCCTCGGAAAAATGAGCCCCTCCTCTCATTTCGTTAGAAATTTTGGAGATAGGGGACTCTAAAGTTTCCATTCTCTCCCCTCCAATACCTAGCTCCCCTCTAAATTGGGGAGGTTTTGGAGAGGAGCCAAAATTTTAGACCACTTTACTCTTATAACTTATGTGATATTCAAATAGTACTTATAATGAACAATATTAAGATAAATAAAAATGCATTATTATACAAAAAATTATTATAATTAAAAATATACTATTGAAAAATAATTTGATATAAAAAGTACATATTTATGAATACAAAATTATTAAAATTATAACTTATGCTCATACAAATTTAAATAAAAAATATTATTATTCAAATAATCTGAATAAAAATATATTTTTATTACTAAAAAACATTACTATGAAAGAAAATTTTAAAAAATTATATTTTTACAAATAAAAAATACTATTATAAAATTGCTTTGAAATAAGAAAATAAATTTTCATAAATAAAAAATACTATAATTATAATTTTAATATTATTTTAATGACAAGTATATCATTTTTTTTAAAATTTAAATTAATATATTTTTAACAATTATATTATTTGTATATTAAAAATATATTATTATGAAATTAATTTAAAACAAAAATATGTTATTATAAATAAACAATACTATTATAGTTAAAATATATATTATCATACAAAAAATGTAAAACCAAATATATATTATTATATTAATGATAAATAAAAATGTTATTATATTAATTAGATAAGATGTAAATTAATTTATAAAACATTAAATAAAAAAATATAATCAACTAGACAAATATGTAGGGTATAAGGTAATTGGTATCATTCCTCTCCTCTCATCCCATCTTAAACGGAATAAGGGATCATTAAAAACCTTTCACCTCCTTCCCCACCAACCAAACCAAACAAGGTATCCCTCTACCCCTCCCCTCCATCCCCTCTCCTTCTATCCCCTTCAAACCAAACATGCCCTAAATGTTATTATCCACATTATAAAAGGTAGTTCAATGCACAAGGCTCCCACGCAGCCGTAACCTTACAATTGGAGAAGCTATTTCCAATATTATTTGAACGCATGACTCCAAGTCACATAACATCAACCTTACTACTACACTAAGACTACCCTCTTATTATCCACATTATATGAAATATAAAAATTACTAAGATATTTTGCACATTATGTTTTGAATGCAAAGTTATATTCCATTAAAAAAATATAAAAATTATATAAACCCAATGGTTAAACTAATATATCAATATGTAATATAAAGTATAAAATTTATGATTAATCAAGAATACTCGTCTCAGACTTCATATAATGTACAAAAAAAAATTTAGCTTATATAAAATAAAAATAAAAATCTTAGAAATTTAGAAATAAAATGGGTAAAGACTCATGTTAGTGGAAGGAGCGTTTTTTTTTTTTTGTGGTAAAATTTTAGGAAGGGATGAGCTCACCATGGTCCAAGAGTAGGGCAACTAACCCTTGGCCCCCACCACCAGGCCTCATAGCACTTGTAAACAACTAAGGGCCTTTGGATGGGTTTTAAAAAAAGTCTTTTTTTTATAGTGCTTTTTTTTTTTTAAAAACTCTAAATTGGAGCTTTTAAAAAAAGGAGCATTTTGGCTTCTTTTTTTTTTTTTTTGAGACTTTCGCTTTTTTAAAAAAAAAAATATCATCTAAACACATAAACTAATTAAAAAGGCTTTTTTCCATTAAAAAGTGCTTTTTTATCCCAAAAAAAAAAAAAAAAAAAAAAAACTCATCCAAACAACTAATTTAAGGTGGTAGGCCATGAATTGAAAGATGCTTCTCAGTGTTGTTGTAATGTACCTCCCTCAATGACAATGTCCAACCCCTTTACCCATTGAACCCACGAAAACGTGGTTAGTGAAATAAGTTTTGGACGCTTGAGCATGTTCATGATTTCGATTTCATGTATGAATGTAGAAATCTCCAAAGAGAGAATTATCCATTACAATTGAAAATATTTTCGCATGTTCCGAATAAAATAATGTCAATAATTAAAAATAAAAACCACAGGGAGTAAGGTGAAACAGCTCATGCCCTATTGTGGGAATCTCTGTGTCTCCTTCATCCCGCAATTTTTATGGGAATTCTGTGCGCCAACCCCTGTCACGTGAATCCCACGCTCTTATTCCTACGTGGCATTCGTTCATTTGAGAAGATCTTTCGGAGATGCCACGAAGGCATCTTGGCCGTTCAGGGGATTATCTGATCTGATTAAAGGTCCAGAGTATTCTTGTGTGCTAGTGCTCCTAGGTTATTTATTTACTCCTTTTATACTTAATATAAAAATTACTTAACTAATATGATTAATTTAATAAAATGAGATAAATTATTTTTGGTTCAATGAATGAGATAAATTATTAATTATATCAAAAATGATTTCTCTAACAATAGAGAATCCTCATCAAAAAAAAAAGTTGGAATAATGGTACCATTTGTTATTTGAAAGATTGTGGTCAATAATATTGATGAATTAGATAAAGATGCGGAAAGAGAGGGATTCAAACCCTCGGTAAACAAAAAGCCTCTATAGCTATTTCAATGATATGACTTGAACCACTCGATCGGCGGATTGGGTTTCTTTCATCATCATTTTCTCATTATCCCTTATAATCTCTAAATCACATCCATCCAATCAACACAATACTACTTTTACTTTTCTCTCATTTTCTCAATCAACGGCCCAGATTGAGCCAAAGAGAACAAATGAGAAAAGAGATATGGAGAGAATCTCCTTCCCTCCATCGGCCATGATCATTATCAAACTGACTGCTATCTTTTTCTATTTGTGAGGATCCCACCAAAGCGCCTTCTACTTATAATAGGCCATGAACTATATCAGAATCATTCTCAACAAATCCATAAGAAGTGATCCCATTTTTTTCATAGGTCCAAGTGGAGATCAAAGGTCTTGAGCGATGACAGAACAACTCAAAAGATGAAGTATCGTTATCTCTTCATGCTTGTTCCAAGTTCGATGTATCATTTGTACAAATAAGAATCCCCCTTGTTACTTGATTTCACATAACATTATTATATTATACATCAATTATATAAGTTAGATAGATTATAGTTTGTGAAAAATGATAAATATGATAGATAAAATAGATTAAAATCTTATATTTAAAATTAAGATCAAACCCCTGCCAAACTCTTTTATTTATGACTGAAGGCATGTATTATTGAACATTTGAACTTTCTTCTGTTTATATAAAAATTATATTATCTCGTATGTTTTTTCAACTTTGGCGATCTCATAATGTTTTATCCGATAATTTTATCTATCCAGCAACAATGATCAGCGGTCACCAATTGATAACGTGCAATTTAAAAAAAAAAAAAAATCCTTATTACTTGCAACCTTGCATTAACAAATGCCAGAGATATCTTGAATAAAAAAAAAAAAAAAAAAAAAGGATGACTCGAGGAAATAGCAGAGAATAGAATAACATTATCATTTTAGAAAAACAGGATACTAAGAGATAAGGTAATATAACTGGCACATACCCACAGAATTGGCTAATTCAGAAATCAGAAGTAACCTTAAATTACAAAATGGTCAACTAATTAAATAACAAATATATTTTGCCAGCTCTTCCATATCTCTCTTTGATCTCCTCCAACATTAAAGAAACCATAATCTGATTGTTTGTTATAATCGTAGAATTCCTAAGCTGGCTATATATATAAAAAATAGAAAGTGAGATAATTTAGAATGATGATATTAAGTGTCAAGGGGCACATGCAAAGAGGACAAATATAGTCCCGTACAATCATCTGCGTCTGTTTATTTCATTATTTTTTTCTGTAATTTCCCCCACTTGTTAAAATTATTCATCATTTTGTTTGGGTTCACACGACAACATTACAATTATATATAATTTAATTAATTTTTCATCTTCTCTCTTTGCACATGCCAAGTAGACTATCAAGCAACCTCTCCCTTTTTTTTTTCCATTCCCTTTTATAAAATACTTGTAACTTGTCCTCTCATCTTCACGCGTATCCTTTCAATATATGCATAATAATGTACTCTCTTTGATTTCGAACCTATTTATCTAATTTAATTAGATTAAAAAAGTTAGTTAAATTAATTAGTTAATATGACATGATTTTCCTAAGACACCCTAATCATCTTTCTTAATTCTTTGCATCTCTCTTACTTGATTATTGTTGAGGCAGCATAAATAAAGATAAATTATAAAAAACTTGACCAAGATACAGAAACACATGTTGTGGTCTGACCTTACTTGATCTGTATGTATTAATTAGAATCGAATGGAATTTTAAGAAACTGGTTGGGATGACAAAGATGAAGAAAAGAAGGATGGAGAAGGTTAGCTCAAATAGAAAGTAATTTAGAATAGAATGTAATATAGAATTTGATCTCCATGATTTTAACTCAATTCTTGTAGTTTTAACTTGTTTTGTAATTCAACCCTTGAATTATATATATTTCATTGAAACGATGGAGACTATGTTTTCAAGAGTTAAAGTTTAAAGATTGAGTTGTAATTGAGTTAAAACTATAGAAATTGAGTTGCACTAAGTTAAAAGTGAAGAATCAAATTACAATCGAAAGTTAATACTAAAGGAACCGAAAGATTAATTTTAATTAGAATATTGATGATTGAGTAAAATTACTTACGGTATAATAGAAACCAAATCATATACATACATAGTAGAGTGATTGTTTTGTTTGAAATTTGAAATTTAAGTTCTTGTGATTAATTCTTAATTTCTTGTTAATTAGAATATGGAGTTAGCCCTGAGAAGAATTATTTGTTACTGCAAATTACTCCTTACAGTCCTTAATATATGACATATATGGGGAGTTAATATTAGTCCTATATATAAGACACATTTTTCATATTTGTCAATTTTTTCTTAATTTACCCCTATTGATGTTCATTAACAATAGTCAAAAAGGAGAAGGAACAAGAAAATTAGAGAAAATGAATGATTAGGGTGTTTTATAACATACATATCACATTAACTAACTTCTTTAGTTTTAATCAAATTAAGTAAATATATCTTATATTAAGAACAAAGAGAGTATTATAAATGAGCTAGGTTATGACTCAAGATTAACAAGACGTGTGAACTAATTACTTCATAATAATTTATATACGTCATAATAATTTATATACTTCATAATAATAGCCATAATGTATGGGAACTTTTTTTATACATGTTTATAAAAGGCTTGATGGAACAAAGATAAAACGGTGGATAATGAGCACATATGCATACATGTCAACAAAAGTATATAACCTCTTTTCATCGTTCTCTTTGGTTTCAATATTTTCGTATAAATTAAAATGCTATTGTCTATATTACTTCTAGTCCTTAGTTAGTACTCCCTCAATCTTAAATATAAGACCTATTTTTTTAAAAAGATATTAAATAAGTTAAATAAATTACTTAATGATATAATATATATATTATGTATCATTAGTTATATATCAATTTATAAGTTGTACAAATTAATTTGGAGAAAAAATAAAAATAAAAAACTAAATACCTTAAAGTAATTTAAAAACTCCAAAAAAAAACTAAATACCTTATATTTAAAAGCGGAGGTAAAATAAGATATCGTTTATAGTGCAAATAGTACACTCTCCATCCAAAAAAAAAGGCATGGGAGCTTGGCTATATTTATGTCCGGGTTCAAACCCCCGCCCTTCCTCTACTATGTGTAAAAAAAAAAAAAAAGGTACACTCTATCCATCCATAAATGTAAGCTTAATTTAATCCTTTCTAGTTAAACACAATAAATATGTAAGTAATATATTTTTTCCAATTATGTCCTTATATATAAAGAGAATAAATGAGAGAGATAATAAATAAGAAAAAATATAAGACACAGTGTATGGAGAAAAGATAATGAAAGAGTGTATGTAAAAGAAGATAGAAAGAGAGAGAGAGAGAGAAATGGTCATTCTTTCTCCCTCAGACCCTCACTCATAATAGCAATACCTAATTAAAGCAATTCATTTACTGGTTGAAAATTATGCAAAAAAGCAAGGGTAATTAAACCTCTTCTTAAAAATCAAACTTTTTTTTTTTTTGCTATAAAAAAGTTTTGGAGGGGTTCGACATAGTCCCTCATCAAGGCTGGGAAGAAGCCCCCCCATGCCTACGGCGAAAGACACTCTATCGAGTGACTTACGAGATCGCCTACTAAAGGAGTCTCAGCGATGGTAGAGGGGATCGAACCTACGACCATTTAGGCCTAGTCTTGGATCCCTTACCATCTATGACAACTCTCATTGACAATCAAACTTATATTTAATAACAGAGGGGGTAGTTAATTTGTTCAGCCACACTATTTGGTTCATAACTTGGGAAATGATTGGTTCAATTCAATGGTAATTAGTTTTGGGCCTTTTTGTTCATATTTGGTAATGACAATTCAGTGCATGTAGTCCAATTCCAATCAGATATTTAGTTCAGTCAGGTCCCCTACTTGCCACATGGTCCCTGACTTTTAGACCCAGCCCAAATGGTTATCTTTCCTTTTTGTTTTAGGATTAGCTCTTGCTCAATAAAAAGAAAGGTTGGATGAAAAACTAGAGTGGTCAATTAGCTGGGTAGGCCGGGTCCTATTAGGGCCACATCATGGAGGGTTGCTAAAGTAAGGTACTGTTTACTTGACTCCACCACACGTAAGTGTAGTATTTTATAAAAAAATATTATGAATAATAATTGATATTAATTAAAAGATTGCTTTCCTTAATATATTATTTGTTAATATTTCAATATTTAATTCTATTTCAAATTTTAACTTGATGGTTTATCTAATCTTAATATTATGTAAATTAATGTATAACTATTCAAGATAAAGCTACAAATCTATCCATAAAAAAAAAAAAAAAAAAAAAAAAAAAAAAAAAAAAAATTGAAGGGTTATCACTTACCAGCATGATAAGAATTTTTTAAATGTAAAAATATCCATAAACTTTAAATAGTAGACCAATAATACCAATTCGGTTAAATTAGGCTAGTATTGTTACTTTTTGTTTATGTGGACCCACCTATTGTTTTAAAATGATTATTATAAAAAAAAAAAAAAAAAAAGGCACTCACACTCTCTCTCATCACCCCTCCCCTCCACGGCATTCCTCGCTCCTCTGTACCTCCTCCTCTCCCCCGTTTCCTCATATGAAACAGTGACGATGGGCAACATTTGGCAGCTTGAGATCTGAATTCTCTCAAAATCTCTCTCTTTAGTATCTTTTAGTATCTGTATATTCTGACTGTCTCATATTTGATCCAAGTATTTAGAGAGAGCCACGTCATCTATTTTTTAAATTTTATTTCTATCTCGTGGGGTAATTTTTTTAAAAATAGATAACGGACTCTTTCTAAATGTTTGGATCAAATATAGAACAGTCAGGATATACGGATATCAAGAGATTATGAGAAAATCTTATTCCAAAAAGAGGAGGGGGTGATGAGAGAAAGTATGAGGTTTTTTAAAAATAATAATAATTATAATCATTTTAAAACAATTGGTGGTGGAATCCACACAAATCGAAAAGTAACTATGCTAACGGAAATTAACGGAATTGGCTTATTAGTCTCCTTTTAAATATTCATAAGTATTTTTACGCACAAGAAATATTTACGTGCGGGTAGCTCTTCCATAAACTTTTTTATAGGTAGAATTATACATTTACTCATACTGTTGAGCATTCAGAATTGTTTTTTTAAATTGGGGTACTATTTACTTGACTACACCACATGTGAGTGTCGTATTTTAATAAAAAAAATTATGAATAATGATTGATGTTAATTACAAGATTTCTTTCCTTAATATATTATTTGTAACTTGATGGTTTATCTTATCTTAATATTATGTAAATTAATGTATAACCATTGTTGTCAAACTCACGAGTTGACACTCCGAGTTTTTACGTTTTTACCTTACTAAATCGAGTCGAATCTCTAGTAAACTTATGTCATTTGTAGAACTCGGTTAAACTCACGAGTTTACACAATGTAATTTACCTTTTTTACGTTTAGCTTACAAAATTGTGTTAATTTTGTCATCCTCAACGGCTTTACATATGAATTTTATAGAAATTTATTTATTAAATATAATAAATTATAAATGTTGTTAAATTTAATTTCAATTATTTGGATTTAAAATATATTTAAATCAAATTGTTGTCATCTTTTATATTTTGATTATTTAATTATACATTGTTAATACCTATTTTATGATAAAAGTAAACTCTTACGAATTTACGATTCGAGTCTACGATACGAGTTTACGTCACTGTCACAAGTTTGATTAAACTCGTGAGTTTGACAACCTTGTGTATAACCATTGAGCATTCAGAAACTCAAGTATTTGTTGGGTTGGAGCATCAAGGCCGGGTCATTTTGAATAGTATTTAAATATCTCTTTTATAAATTGTAAGAAATAAAATCGACTGACTAATATTTACGAATATTCTCTCTAAAGCATATTCTTCTTTTATATTTGACAATTATAATTTTGGGTTTCTTAATTCTTTTTTATTTTCCATTAAATTCTTTTTGTACTTTTGGGGAGTATAGGTTGAGGAATATATGGTGCCAAGTTATTGACTTTAGGGGATATAGGGTGGTTCTAGGCTTCTAGCTGAAGAATAATAGGTGGAAAGTTTAATTCCCTTGCATATAGTTTCATATGGTAAAGATCAAAGTAGATTCCTCTCCTTAATTCAATTATTTTATTTTTAAACTTCCCAAATATTTCATTTTGTTCGGCCTGCCTACTTTGTAATTTCTTTTATTCCAATAATGTAATTGGATTCCTTCAAAATAATGGGGAAAAAAATATATATATATATATATATATATATATATATATATATATATATATATATTCTCCTAAGTACAATCTTCCTATTTGAGGAATCATAATCGAGGCATTGAGATAGTAAGTACTCCATCTGATCCTTATTATAAGGCACCAACTAATTTTTCTCACAAACCAATAAAATCAATTAAAGTCCATAAAGTTGTCCTATAATGTAGTAATTTCCAATACTACCTCTACAAATTGCAATAAACTCTAATATCATATTAATTATCACTATCATCCACTACCATTATTAATTATGGGCAGACATGGAAAAAAAATAATTAATACTCATTGGGAACACGCAAGTGCCTTATAAAAAGTAACAAATAAATTTGCTCGTTGGTACCTTATAATAAAGACCAGGGGGAGTATAAGCACATCTCCAAACGGAGATTTAAACCTTGATTCGCCACGTTGTGAGAAATTAGTTCATTCTACTAAACTCAACATCTATTTGTGAATAGATATGTTTTGTTTGATGACAAGGTGCATTTTTTTATTTGCTATTTAATTGGGTTAAATTTAAGCTCTATCGAGTTTAATTAGGTGGTAATTCTCCCAAAAAGATTTTTTGCATCCATGTAGACACAAATTTGAGACTCCATACTTAAAGGGTAAAAGCCTATTCCACGACCACTAGGACCAATGATGGTTGACTAAGGTAAGTTGTATTATAATTATGTCTTAATAAACATTGTGATTTGTTATAAATTGCATATTTTATATTTATATGTTTTAATTGTATTTTTATGAGTTATTCTTAATCACCAACAAGTTGTTGGTTGATGTGATAAAAGATCTCACCCTATAGGAAAGTAAATACAAGTTCGAATATTGATAATCACACTTATTTAGAAATGACCCTTTATCTTTTAAACCTCGAGGAGGAAATCCTTAACCAAAAAAAAAAAAATATTTATAATCACCTTAATTAAATATGAATTTCCAACACTTATAACTTTTAGGTTGTGTTTATCAAAATAATAATAATTTAAGATCCTAATTATAAGAGGAAAATTGACCAATAGAAGGAAAAAAAGTTAAATATATTTATAATCACCTTAATTAAATATGAATTTCCAACACTTATAACTTTTTAGGTTGTGTTTTATCGTAAGTCCTCGAATACATTTGGTCATACATTTGTTAAAGAAGTCCTAAAATATATAAGTATATTATTAAATTATTATTGTCTTTAATTATTATTGAGAAAGTATAGATAGGAGTATTATAGGAAAAAACACAAAAAAAAACAAAAAAACTCTAAAATTTACTCCTATAAAACGGAGGGAGTAATAACTTTTAGGTTGTTATTACTTATTTTTTTATACTACCAATCAACAATTCTATTATCAGGTGGCCGTGCATATATCATTTTTAATTTCTGCATCATAACATTTTTATTATTTTTTAAGTCCCAACATATATACATTTCTTTGCAATGTCATACTAATTACATTTTGATGTCATTTAGACGAGGGCATTCTATATAGATCTTTGACTTTAAGTTACTATCATCTCCAACAAAACGTGGAAGCAAAGAAAGAAAAATATCATTATACTCAGTTGATCGTAGAACCAAATGTTTTATGATTTAGGAGGAAAAAGCTCCACAATAAATATAGTTTGAATTTTTTTTATATGTATAAAACTATCTTAATTATAAATTTTTGTATAAAATCAATCAATTCTTCTGTTTATATTCATCCTCATTTTCCCCCTTCATTTAATATGTACAATAAATTTTACTGCCAGTTGTACTTCTTTGTCAACCATAATTAATGAAATTTGTCAAGATTAATCAATCTAATTAATGAGAATACAATTTAGGTTGCTACTCCGCTCCAATCTTACGTACCTCCATGGGAAATATATAAATACCACTTATTTTAAAAAAGATTAAATTAAAATAAAAAGACAAACATATCAGTCTCATTCTATTTATAAATCACATTTTTAAAAGAGTAAAATTAAACTTATAAATAGAACCAGAGTGGTAAGTTAAGAAATTTTAAAAACTTAAAAGATAAAGAGAAGAAGCTATCTGAAATGTAAAACCATAAAAGATAAATACCACTATAAACATTTCTTAAACTCCAAGATATTTTTGCTTAAACTATTTTTATAAAAAGTTATGTAATTTATTTTTTAAATTTTGTACAATGTTTTTTTTTTAAAAAGTGTTTAGTTAAATGCAATAACATAAATAGAAATATATTTTTTTAATGAGAAAATCATCTAAAAAGAACTTTAAAAATGTCAAAAAACGAAAGGAAGTTCTAAATATTCATAATACTAAAGAGGTGTTAAGGCCGATATGCCTTTTTAAAATTAAAAGGAAATGATGTAATTTTCTCTCGGAGTTTAATTTTCACTTTGAGAATTAATTGTGAAATCTTTACCGAATTTGTAAAACCCTTATCAAATCTTGTGAATTTTAATTTGCAACTTATGAAATTTTTTAAAGAAGTCGTGAAAATTCTTGAGAACTTATGAAAACTTTGCCCGAACTTATGGAACCTTTATAAAAACTTATAAAACCCTTAGCATATCTTGTAAATCAAAATTTTTAACTTATAAAATTCTTTATGGAAATTGTAAATTCTTTTGAGAACTTGTGAAAACCTTATAAGATATTGTGAATTAGAATTTGCAACTAGTGAAATTTTTTAAGGAAGTTGTGAAATTATTTTGAGAGTTTGTGAAAACTTTATCAAACTTGCGAAACCCTTATCGATCTTGTGAATTCAAGTTTGCAACTTGTGAAATTGTTTAAAGAAATTATGAAATTCTTTTGAGAACTTGTGAAAATTATCCAAACTTGTGAAACCTTGTCAAATTTTGTAAATTTTGATTACAACTTGTGAAAATCTTATAAAAATTGTAAAACCTTATATAAATTTGTAAAAACCTTTATCGAATTTAGGAAATCACGCCTTCCTCTTTGTTCTTAAATTTAAACTTAAAAGAACAATTCTGTCATTTTTTTTAATTTTGAAAATGACGAATCAAGCCCTAACACCTCTTTGATATTATGAATATTCAAAACATTTTTTTCTTTTGACATTTTTAAAGTTCTTTTTAAGAGATTTTCCTCCTTTTTTATTTGTAGGGTCTTATATCCAACAGCACCCAGCTAAAGTTATGGATTCAATCCCCATTGGATGTTTAAGTTATTGTAAAAATAAAATACTTCATCTGGTCTTTAATATAAGAGATAATTAGTTATTTTTAGAGAGATTAATAAAGATAAATAAGTTATTTAATTATAATTGTGTATCATTAGATTATATATCAGTTTATAAGTAATACAAATTAATTTGAATAAAAACTATAAATATAAATACTTTAAAATACTTTATTTATATTCTTTTAATCTCTCCAAAGAAAGTCAACTGAGAGGTATTAGTAATAGTTTTACTAACCTTGTGCAATTATAGGAATAAAAAAGAGAAAATGACAAAAAAGAATTTTAAAATTGAGAAATCATAAATCAGATTTGTTACTAAAAATTGATTAGGAAAATAATGAGAATAAATAAATAATTTACAACTAAGATTTAATAGAAATGTCTGATGTGAGATTTTACAATTAAGTTGGTTTTTTTACATTCTCTCAAGGAATAGAAAAAGTCTTCAATATCAATCAAAGATCTTAACTAATTGTCATAACGGGTTGGGCCTTAGACCCCTTTACATCATCTTTTTTCCAATCAATTTTAAAATAAAAATTTCAATATGATCAAGATGGGGTAAGGAGAAGAAAAGGAGAAAGATGATTACCCAAAATCCTCTCCCTAACGGGCGCCTTGGACCCCTTGACATTTTTTTTTTTTTTAATAAAAATTTTAGGAAAGAGGTTAAGTTCACCTACAACCCAAGGCGTAGTGAAACCCTATACCCTAAAAAGCGTTAACCTTGACACCTGAAATTTAGAATATCTCCCCCGACCAACTTCAAGATCGAACCTCTCCCTTTTTTTTTTTTTTTGGTATTGTCAAACCCCTCCTTTTAATGAGAGCGTCCGACCCCGAGCTTATACGTCCACCAAACAATTATTCTTTCTTTCCCCTCGTATGGGCCGGGGAAGCTAAACCCAAGAAATTGAATGAAATAAATAAATAAAAAAGCCAACAGACAAAATCTAAGCTCAATTCATACGTCTTTCTTTATCTTTATCATTGAATCCTCCCACTGTTACTCCCTCCTTTACCTGAACTCTCTCGTCTTTTTTTAACTTTTCTTTGCGCGGAGGTTTCAAAACTCCGACCATCATCTTTTTTGTTTTTTTGCACTTCCACGTTTTTCTCTGACGCTCTAGAGCAGAGACGGCTCTGTCTTTTAATTACTTCTCTTCATTCTTTTAATCCTTTATCGTACCTCGGTCCTGATTCAAATCCGGTGAAATTCAAGTACTGAGTATGAAACTGTGAATCCGATCGCACCCTTCTTTCCTCAAACTTGTTTCGTCCGGCCTGAACTTAGTGTTATCAAGCTACCCCACGTGGTAACAATACTCTCCTACTTCTCTGTTTTTTTCCCCCATCAATCTGAAGCGCCATTTTTCATTATGTTTCCATGCTTTCCAATGATGTAGGAGATTAAAGTTTTTTTTTTTTTTTTTTTTTAGCTAATGGAAGCTAGCTATGTGGGTGGTATTTATTTTATAAGCTAAGAGAATATTTTCTCTTTTATTTGCTGATGTTCTGTTCATTTGATTTCATATGGATTTTGATTCTGTAACAATGAAGAACACCCATGTGGAAGAATCTTAAGACACATTAGCTCGATCTGGCATCATGAAGGGGGATTTTTGTGCATACCCAGTGTTTTGAAGTTTGATACGGGAAAGACAACTTTTATTAGAACCGTGGTAAAAAAAACATGCAGTCCAGGTTGGGAACTTTGGAGGAAGGGAAGGAACCTGTAACTGCATCTAGAACAAATCAATCTAGACCCTTCCCTTTGAGACTATTGAAGTTCTTCTTGCTATTTTTAATTGTTGGCATCGGTGCTTCAATTGTTAGTATCTTTATGGTTCGGCGTTTTGGAATCAACACTGTAGCCCTGGTACAGTCTAGTTCTTTTAGGCCTTGCTTTGAGCAGTCTGGGGGCATAGAAAGTTGGATTAGGCCTCCATCAAATTTGTTGCATACAATGAATGACACTGAACTGTTCTGGAAGGCTTCTTTTGTTCCTGGAATTAAAAGTTATCCATTCAAAAGGACCCCCAAGATTGCTTTCATGTTCTTGACGAAAGGACCGTTGCCATTCTCACCGCTCTGGGAGAAGTTTTTCAAGGGGCATGAGGGCCTTTATTCAATTTATGTTCATTCACTACCGTCTTACACGTCTAATTTTCCAACATCTTCAGTTTTTTACAGGAGACAGATCCCAAGCCAGGTATAGGATACCTTTTATTTGTTTTCTGTTTTTTAATCTGTTTATTTTATTCATAAGAAAGTAGCATCCTCCATCTTTGCTAGATGTTAATTGGCATGGCTGGTGTGAAATTTCTTTTCTGTGAACTAGTATAGATTAAAATACCAGTTACTCTATGGTGAGTACTTTGAGCTAGCCAAATTGTTGTTTGTTATGGCCTTCTATAATGAATGATTATATTTGATAATTTTTAAGGATTGCTAGATCTTGGTGTTTTGCGTAATATTGTCTATAAACTTAATAGCTTCATTTGTTGTCATTCCTATGAGTAAAAATCTCCCAAGCCTGCATATCTGTCTTATGCTTTTAATGCTATAGAGATTTTTGTAGAAACTATGTGACAGGAAGAATTAATATATGTTTCCCTTTGCTGTAAGTAAGAACTACTGTCTGGAATGTATTCTTTATTTGATTCCGCATCTTTGAAGTGCACCATAATCAAAGAGGAAACAACTGTGTTAGGTGCTCAAAAGATAATAAGAGAAATAAAGGAAAAGAACCTCTCTATTAGAATATGAGCAAGGATCTTAAACTCATATCACTAATAAAGCAAAACTCTAATTAGGAAATGAGAAAAGTGTCTTGCTCAACTCGCACGTGAATCGGTTTCTTGTCACTTTGCTTTGATCTCTTTCATGGATTTCATTTCTCTAGTTCGAGATACATTGCATCTGTATCATTTATTAATATCAGTTTTATCAACCAAAAAAAAAAAAAAAAATCCCTGATAATAGTCCTCCTTCCAAAGAATAAACATAAACGAATTATTTTCTTGGTGGGCTGTCTTGTAGTTAGTTCAGCTGGTAAACTCCTTCATGCTAAATGGTGATGTCGTTTTGAGGGGATATGTAGAGTTTAAAATTTATTCATCAATACATACAAGCCTGTAATGCAATCTATATTGGACTTTCAAGCCTCCAACTATTTGGATCAGTACCTTCCATCCCTCCATTTATGTGTGTGTGTAGTAATATTAGCTTAATGCTTAACACATGTTTTCATGATTATCAGGTTCATTCTCCCTTCTTATTACTATCAGATTGCACACTCACCTGAAACCAGGAACAAATAATTATTAGAGTTCTAATGTCACATGTTTCTTCTTGAAAATGGCTTATCGTTTCATTGCCAAGTTGTGTGGATTGAGATATATTTACTGTAAAAAAATTGTATTTGCATTTCTTTTTTAAGAAAACACACTGTTCAATATATGATTGGAGCCTAGAGAAATCACAATTCACAAAAGGTTAACTCCAACTATCAAACACAGTTTTCTTGTCATCCAACACTTCATTGGAAGTACATTATTGTTCTAGGAAATACATTATTGTTCTACTAAAATGATTTTTTCAGAAGATTTGGATAATTTGTTTGTTAGGGCATGAATTTGGAGACAAGTTTTTGGTTGAGCTTTTTCTATGACTATGAAATTACTAATCAGCCTTTTTTCTTGAGCAGGTAGCAGAGTGGGGAAAGATGAGTATGTGTGATGCTGAAAGAAGACTTCTTGCTAATGCACTTCTTGATATATCAAACGAATGGTTCATCCTCCTATCTGAGTCCTGTATTCCTCTCCAGAACTTTAGCATCGTGTACCGATATATATCACGGTCATGGTACAGCTTCATGGGTGCGGTTGATGAACCTGGTCCCTACGGTAGAGGGCGCTATAATGAACACATGGCTCCTGAGGTCAACTTATCTAACTGGCGCAAGGGATCACAGTGGTTTGAAATTAACCGGGAACTCGCGGTTAGGATAGTTGAAGATAGCACTTACTATCCAAAGTTCAGAGATTTTTGCACACCACATAAATGCTATGTTGATGAGCACTATTTCCAGACCATGTTAACCATTAACACTCCTCATCTTTTGGCAAATAGGACCCTCACTTATGTTGATTGGTCAAGGGGCGGAGCTCACCCGGCTACATTCGGTAAGGATGACATCAAAGAGGAATTCTTCAAGAAAATTTTGGAAGAGCAGACATGTCTTTACAATAACCAGCCATCATCACTTTGTTTCCTATTTGCTAGGAAATTTGCACCTAATGCTTTGGATCCTCTTTTAGCTATAGCATCCAAAGTTCTTAGAATCTGAGAATGTCTTAGCTTGTTGGAGTTGAATCTTTGAAGGAGGCCTATTTGAAGCATATGCTAGTTTAGTTCTAAGTTAGCTCTTAGATGCATAATATTAATCTTCTCTTCCTCCTTATTTTGCAGAAATTTAGTTAGGTGTGTAGGATATTGAACTTAGTTACATTTTTATACAAATATGAGTCCCAATTCATACTAATTTTTATTGGGTTATTAGTTTGCTGCTTGCTGGTTAATGTAGTCCTACGCTGCTGTAACCACATTAATAAAAAATTTATACTCTTCCTTTCTGGTATGTCTTGGCAATTATTAGACGACCTGTTTTGTTTGGCTATACTATCTGAAGAATTATCAACTACGCTTTTATGTTCAGATTTTTGAGGCATTGACTCAGCCTATGAGCTTCTGATAGATAAAGAATACTTTCTTTCTTTTTTTTTGGCCAACGATAGGTTAAGAATAATTAATTGTAGAAGAATGACAAAATTTGCATCTCTTATATTCTTATAAAAATTATGTTGCCTTTTTCCTTTTCTTTCCTGCTTATTTCATCTTAAAGATCATAAAAGAACACTATCACGGGGCAAAGTCAAGTGGAAGAAACCTGTAGCAAGATTTTGAGTTGATCCTTGTGAATAATAATAATAATAATAATAATGATGGCAATAAGGAACTAACTCATAATTTCGAGCCCAATAAGGCTCAAATCACTGAATCAGAGGTATAGAATATACGAACGATTGAAATAAAATTTGGGGTACCGTACTTCCCTGGTTCTTTGGACCTCTAAAGTACTCTTTCTTGTCCTTATTATTAATGGACATTAACTGACAAAACTTCTTAGTTATTATGTGTTTAAGATAACAGTGAAAAAAAGTGACTAAAGTCAAATTAAGTAATATAATTTATGTTTAGTTTGATAGGAGCATAAGTAGTTTTTGTAAGATTGAAATTTGTTTGGAATGACGGTAATATAAGTGGTTTTTGAATAATTAGAAAAGAAAAATTAAATCAAAATTATAAAAAGGTGAAACATGCCAACTTGGAAAATTTAGCAATATTAAAATACATAATTTGATGAAATAATATTACATAAGTAACTGGATTACAGTTTCCCATACAATTTGGTCTCTAATTATGTCACGAATTTGATTCATTTGGTTTGAAGATGACGTAACATAATTAGTTAAAAATGCTCTTCATCAACATTAATATTATTTACATGACCTATAACCTGTGTACGGGACCTGTGTGGATGATTTAGCCTTTATGACTTGTGTGCATATTAGTTTCATGCGGTTCTTTGCATACATAAGGCATCAAATATTAACATAGTCACACACTCACACTCTTAATTCTTCACATTCTGTTACCTCTTGTAATGTACCCTTTCTTTCTTTCTTTTTGTTGAAGTATTTTTTTATTTGTTTATTTTAGTGTAGTTAGTAAAGGTAATATTGAAAATATAGTGAGCTAAAAAAATATTGAAAGCGTAAAAAATCAAGATATGAGGGAGTAAAACATTGCTTCCTGGAAAGTATTCTTTATTTGATTCCTCATCTTGAGATAAAGCCTCCCACAAGCAAGCTGGCTCAATTCAATTTGACACTGCATTTAAATTTTTCATCCTTTTCTGCCTATTCAAATTTAAAATTCAAATTCTTAAACGTCCTTTTCAAGGGTTGGATTTTTGTCTGTGACATTCCATATTTCCTTCTTCTTCTGGTCCCTAGTCCACTACCTCCATAGCCTCAATTTTCATCTTCTTCTCGAGAACAGGCTTTGGGTTTCAGACCACTAAATTCGTATCTGGGGCATCTAGATGCTCTCTTTTTCCTCTTCCCATCTGAACAATATTAGACAAGAGTACTTTTTGGCAGAAATCTTATATAAATATTATAATTATTCTCTTCTTCGGTGTTAGTGTTGTTATTAACAAAGCCATTAAGATGAATGATTTGAAGCATGCATGGCTGAGAATTTTGACAATAAAAAAAGTGATTTCTGATGGATATATGCTGGCTTTTCTAATTATATGCCTCGATCATTTCATAAAGGAATCACAAAAACTCCACACATAAGCTGTATTCTTGTTAAACTATCGAAAGTTTAGTGAATTACCTTGAAATGATACAAGTAATCCGGACACAAACTTATCTGATTCTGATCTTTGTTGGTTGCAGCTCTTCTCAGCTTTTCAGCAAAAGCAGAGGAAAAACGTGTTAAGCTGGAAGGTGATGAATTTTGCCTACAGCCTCTTGAGTATTTCAATTTTTTTATTAAACATCTAATGCTGCGTTAGATTGAGGTTGGGTTTTATAATTTCTTGTTTTGAAATTGGTGCCCTGATTTTCTAAGCTGTCCCTTACTTGTGTATTTCGATGCATAAAGTGCTTGCCTTGACAGAAGCAGATATGAGCAAGGTGCTCGGTTGATACACCACCTCTCATGGTGTGAGGGTGAGAGGCACTGTACTTCTTCAGCACTTTTCCTCAATGCTACCTTTAACTACAATGTATTTGACTGCATCTTTCATTATCTCTTGTGATATTCTAGTTGTAAATTTTTATTTCAGGGTATCATAATTGTCCTCCTTCAGAGCACTCTGTGAACATAATCTTGTACTTCTTACCAAAATGTAAGGATTTAGATGAGATCTTCTCATAACAAAGACCAGTTTTTCTGGTAAAATCAAGGTTATTAAACGCGGACCGGCGACTAAACCGGTCGAGGTACTGGATCAAGGGTTAGTAGATAAAATTGGAGCTAACCCGGGGTTAGGCCGGTGAATGAGTGAAAATTTCAGGTTATTTTTATGAAATTTTGAATAAAATTTTAAAAAAGTTAGTTTTATTTTTTAAAATTTTAAAAATTTTGATCCAGTCAAACTGGTTCAACCTTTACCTATCGGACAAAACCGTTTGGACCCCGGTTGGCCACTTTCTGACCCAAACCGGTCAATCCAGTTCTAGTTTTATTTATATAAAGTTTGATGAATTTTTTTCAGTCTAATTTTATTAAAGATATAACTTTATCTAAAAGTCTATTCCATATTCTTCACAGAAATATATATTTTAAAAATTAGTTATGAATAACTTAAAATGGGAGAAAAGTATCATCTATTATTTTTTATAAAAAAAATTGAATTAATAAGTTTAGAATTGAAAAATATATATTCAAATAGAAATCACACATTAATAACATTTAATTTTTAAATATAGGACATAGTTTATAATACATTATATTTAGGACATAGTTTGTAGTATATTATATTTAGGACAGGAGGAAGTATATATATTAGACACAATTATAAAATGCTGAACCAATTTGGGAGATAAGTTGTCACGTATTTACTTATAGTATTAGACAGTTATAAAAACAATTTTATCCTCCCAATTCCTCATACATGGCCCAAGTGGTTGTTGCAGTATAGCAATTAGTAATAGCATACTTAACATCTGTATGCCCAAAGTGTAAGCATCCAAGATCGCATATTAAATGGAACAAATTAAATATAATAACCAATAAAACCATCATTAAGAAAAAAAAATTATCTGGCATACTAATTTTATTCTACATCTTTTCATTGGCATTTGGGGAATAAAGGGTAAAAAAAGCCTTAGACGTGACATCTGCAAGTGATTGTTATAACATCCGTCTTTTTTAAACCTATCTCTCATTTTCCTTTCGGTATGGTCATTTCCTCTTTTTACCATTTACAACTTCCTTTGATTTTTACTCACCAGAAACAAAATTTTGTCAGAATGTTCAACAGGTATGAATTGAATAGAAAGGTGGTTTTACTAGGTCTTATTTTCTTATTCATTGTATATGAAACTGCTATTATATTTAGCTTCAACCTATCTAAATTAAAATCAAATACATGACTGGAAACAAAGAAAACCACAGAACTCAATAGCCTTAGTGTAAAGATAACGAAAAAGACAGCTACAATCTCAATAAATGTGAACACTCTTATACCTATTGGCTAATGGCTATGAAAAAGATGTTCACGTTACGTTCAAGTTCTTCATCTCCTTCCTGTATTTAAAGGCAGCATGTAAGACTAATTTAAACCAAATAGGTATTAAAAGATAGGTTAGCCAAGTTCGGGAAGTCTTCAGTATCAAAGCCAAATTTAGATCTATGTGGTATCAATCACAGTATCAGAGACGGGATGGGGTCAATATATCAGCGAGTTCTCCCTCAAGTTAGGGTAGATTAGAGATAACCCAAGTGAGTTATTCTTTGTATGAGCATGTTGCTCTAACAAGATTAATACATGATTCTTCGTCTTCTTCATATTGCTTCTCTAATTACATATGTTAACATGGTATTAGAGTCAGGTTTAAATTTCACATAGTTCAAAAAGAAGGATACTATAACACCAACGTCACCAGAATACTGCTCATCTAACCTCAGCGCTAGTTTTTCCTTATCTGTTAAGTCCCTCCCCTACCTATCCTCAGTCAGAAGAATTTTCAATTTGCCTCCTGCTCCAATGACTTTGTCTTTATCTACAGACATAATCTGGGTAAACAATTCTACATTCTCTTCGCGATGATTAAGGACTGTCATTGCATTTCCAAAGTTAATCAGATTTCAAACTTCAGGTATGTTATTAAACAACTTGCAGGCTCTCAAAAGAGTTAAACCCACATAGAGCTTCAAACTCTATAATTGCCAAAGCCATCCTAGGTTTATGATGAGCCTATATAGGCCATGCCTTTGCCACCGAGAGTACCTTTTAATCAAGAAACATTAAAAAGGGCCCAAGACAAAGGTGGAAATTCAAGATCCAGGAAAATCAAGGAAAAATCCGACCCTAAGAAGAAAATCTAAGCCTGAATTGTAGATTGCCAATGAGGGAGAGTGAGAAACCAAAATCGGAAACCATCATGGTGATTCTGAGTTTGGAGGTCACGGCAGGTTTCACCGGAAAATCTCACACCAGAACTAAATCCAGATTGATCATTTTTTTGAAGCTCCTTCACGATCTCATCGCAGATCCATCAAGATCATGCCGAAGATCAATCGCCTTCCTCACTCTGAGTCTTTTTCGATATCTTGCCACTGGTTCTTCTAGATCTCGCCGATGGAAGTTTCCTGCACCCATTCACGTATTTAAAGGCAGCATGTAAGACTACTTTAAACCAAATAGGTATCAAGAGATAGGTTAGCTAGGTTCGGAAAGTCCTCAGTATCAAAGCTAAGTTTAGATCTATATATGTGGTATCAACCACAGAATCAAAGACAGGTCCGGTCAATATATCAGTGAGTTCTCAGTATTAAAGCCAGATTAAAGTCAATATTGAGACAACACGGTATCAAAGATAGGTTCGGTCAGTGTGTGTGTTAGGGAGTTCTCGGTATCAAAGCTAGATTCCAGTCAATATTGACATCCGGGCCTTTAATGTTTCTTTTTGGACAGACTTCTTAAAGAATGTGGACAATTTTCTGAAACTCCATATTTAAAAAAATACAGAACTACTTGAACATATGGACGATTTTTTGAAATTCCAACTTGAAAAAAATACATAATTACAACTATTAAGCATACATATGGTCGTAGTATAACTCAATCCCTAAACTCTTAACTCGATTAAAACTCAATCCATAAACTCGGTTAAAATTCACTCCTTGATATTTTTTCATTTAATAAATTAATCCTTATCCTATATAACTGGCCTTCAGTCATCACCTATTCATCCTATGTGGCTTCCAAGTAAGCTCCACGTGGCTGGGAAATTTCTGCTCATCTTGGTCTCTCTGGAGAGAGAACAGAGTCGGTTCCATTGTTGGTAATTTGGGTCCCCATCCTGGTGGTTAGCTTCTCCAAATACCATGTTTCAAGAATCTTTAAAAGCGTTAATGAGTCAAACTAAAGTTCAAATGCTCCATCCAGTTCATTGGATTGGCAATGGTACTACAATGTAAAGAGCTTAAAAGTAGATATTTCAGAGTATATATGGCATATCAGAAATGCTTAAGAAATAATCTAACAACCCACAAAGAAATGAAGTTTATAAATTGAATGGGAATAGAAACTGGAAAAAAAAAAAAAAGAAAGGTGAAGGAAGAAGGGGGGATTTGAAATGAGTATAGATCAAAAAGGATGGGTAAAGGTTGTAAAGACTATAAGGAGAGGAAGAGAAAAGAGCCCATCGCAGAGATGAAGTTTAGTCTTCTTCAAATGAGCATAAATTTCCCAGCCACTCAAGCTCTGCCTGTCTATCCAAAAATGGAAATTTCCCAGCCACGTAGCGCTTACTTGGGAGCCACATAGGATGAATAGGTGATGACTCAAGTCCTGAGTTATATAGGATAAGGATTATTTTATTAAATGAGAAAATATTAAGGGTTAGGTCTTAATTGAGTTAAAAATTCATAGACTGAGTTATTCTAAGTTATAGTTGAGGATCTGAGTCATGATTGAGTTAAGAGTTGAAAGACTAAAAAGATTAATTCTTCCTTTTATTTTTCTAGATTGAGATACATTGTTTTTGCATAATTTATATAATCTTTATTCTACTATTAAAAATCCTTAAGAATAGTCCTTCTCTCAAAGAATTATAAAGTAAAGAGAAGAAATTTGTTTGTCCTATTTATCTTTCATTTATTATTGTAATAATAAGGTTTGTATGGTATGAGGGGAGGGAAAGTAAGAACAGAGTAAAAACATTTGAGTTGGATTTTAAAAAATTAGAAAATGGGGTAAGAAAATTTTAATTGTTTTTTTGGTACTCTTTTATGATGCATTTTCCCTCTATTAAAATTTTATGACCACATTTCTCCAATTTTTGTAAATTCAACTCATAAAAACTTCTCTTCCATCCCTTCTCCAAATCCCTCATACTAAACAAGCCCTTAGTTTTCATTGATCATGATACATAATCCTCCGGTCCTAAATATAAGACATAGTTTTTACAAATACACTATAAAATATATCATTTTTTTAGATCGGAGATAATACTAAATATGGGTAAAATTAAGAAAGCTATTGAATTTTAAGACAAGGTTAATGAGTTAAAATTTTTTGTTTTTTGTTTTTATGAAACATGTTGAAGGTACCTATTTTTTTTTATTAATTAAACATAAACACAATATTTGCTTGGTGGGCTGCCCTGCGCTTGGGATGATATGTTTGTAGAAGATTTTGATAAATATGTTTGGTAGGTCATGAATTTGGAGACAAGTTTTTGGTTGATCATTTTCTATGACAATGAAATAACTAATCAGCTTTTTCCTTGAACAGGTAGCAGAATGGGGGAAGATGAGTATACTTGTGCACTTGTGATTAAACCCAAAAATAAAAAAAAAAAAATAATAGAAAAATAGAAATGTGCATGACATCCAACTCCTCTGAATCTTATTTCTTTTCTACTCACTATATATAACAACTTAGTACTTACGGCAGAGAAATCAGGTTTCATAATTACATTAAAAAAAATTATTATTGAATCTCTGAATCTTACCTATTGTTCTTCCTTTTATTTGCAACTAAATGTGTGAAACTTCCTCCAGTGGAGTTTTAGAGCCACTCTTTTAGAAGACTTCAGACAGAGGCTTCCTTTAGGCAGCTAGTCATTGAGTGTTTCCATGCGCCCTTTTATTCTAAAAAATAGTGCGTGAAACCAGTGCCTAATATCAGCTCTTCAGCTTAATGTTTCAAGAAATTCAGATTCACAGTTCATCACGACCCGTCCCTTCTGCAACTTCCACATCCTGCTGAAATTTATGGAGATAGCTGGTAGCTAATGATGCATGAAGTGCAGCCCCATAAGGAAGAACATCTTCATTGACTCTGTAATTAGCTGAGTGAGGCGGCTCGAGTGGTCTGAGAGAAGCATCCTCCATTCCAAGGAAAAAGAAGTAACCAGGGATAACCTCTTGATAGAATGAGAAGTCCTCACCTCCCATCACTGGCTTAACGTCATTAACCTTTTTTTCACCGAGCATATCCCCTGCAACCTGTCGAAAATGCTCGTGCAATTTGCCATCGTTAATGGTAGGAGGGTAGAAGGGATGCTTTTCTTGGAAGAAGTTAATTGTAGCATTGCACCTCTGTACAGCAGCTTGTCCGGTGATAACCTGAAGAAATGTAACAGCCTTAAGCCCTAGTAGAATTGCAAAACAAAACACTAGCCAACAATTGTTTTTTTGTACCAGTGTGTATTTTTTACTGAGAGCTGCGAAGAGTAATTAACAACCATTTGATTACAAATTGATTGCCAAGATTGACGCAAGAATCTAGGAAGACAGGAAAAAAAATTTCCCCTGGTAGAGAAAGGGTGGGGGTCAAAGCGGAAGGGGATTTCCTCAGAATTGTCTGCCTCAATATCCCTCAGAAGCAAATTTGAACCGTCCAAAAATGAATCTAACGGCTGGAGAAGGGTTTTTAAAATTTTTATATGTACCGCATGCGGTTTTGACATTGATAATTTTGGGCTTTTAGATCAACTTTTGGACGGCTCAAATGCAAAAATACTGAGGGATACTGAGAGAATCCGAATCCGGGTCAAAGCATCAGTTTGCGATTTTAAGAATACTACCAGTGCCGTGACAAGTAGTTTTAAATTTTGTGTGATCTGTACATGTACGTACAATTATGTTGATTAATAATGTGAACAGATAGAACACACAACGGATTATAATACAATCAAGAAAGATCATGCATGTGTTGATCTTATGCTGTACATATCAATGGCTTAGCTCATAGTTAATGTTGTGCATACAATCCCATGCCTAGCATTAAGAACTAACAACTCATTTAAAAAGTTGGGTCATCTATGGGGAATTCACTGTATATTCCTAACATAATCCATCATCAGTTTAAAGTATAATTGTTGAATAAGATAGTCTTTGTGGACTTTGAGAGAGAAATATAATTCTTAATTAATCTCTAAATCAAAAGAGTACATAGAAGCCTTTATATAGGCAAACCTAGACCTAACCCTAGAATCTCATAAAATCTAATCAAATCAAAATCAATCAAATTGATTGAGATATAATCGGAAATATCATAAGATATAATATACCTATATCTAATCATAATAATAAGATAATAATCATAATAAATGTATAATATTCTCACACTCCCCCTCAAGTTGGATCATAGATTTTAATCATGTCCAACTTGCTTATACAACTTCATACTACTAACACTCCCCCTTAGGCTTGTATTTTTTGAGTCTCAGAGGCCCATTTTGAGAGTAACAGATACTTGACAATGTTGGGAGACGGCACAAGTTTGACGGGCAGCAGCTACAACAATCTTTAAAAATACATTGAGTTTAGGACGACGGGACCAGTCGTCGGACGAGTTGAGGAGCACGATGACAGAGGAACTACCACCAACAATGACAAAAGGCTCGACGACGATGACAACATCGAAGAGGAGATGGGTTGTTGATGAAGAACTGTGCTTACGAGTTGAGGATGATAGGACCAGTCATCTGACGAGATGAGAGGCACGATGACAGAGAAACTACCACCAACAAATGATGTTGATGAAGAACTATGCCGGAAACTATGGCTGGGACCTTTTATGGCAGATATTGGTGCACAAACCCCTTTCTTCTATATTTTCAGAGAAAGATAATTAATATATGATCTATTCGAAACCGCCACGGGTATGAGAATGATGCATAATTTTTTTCGTATCGGAGGGGTACGATCTACCTCATGGCTGGATAGATAAATGTTTGGATTTCTGCGATTATTTTTTAACAAGGGTTGTTGAATATCACGGGACCAGTCGTCAGACGAGATGAGAGGCACGATAACAGAGGAACTACCACCAACAATGATGTTGATGAAGAACTGTGCCCCAAACATTACTAGGGTTGAATATTTTTAACCTAGTTGTGCTTCATAATCAGAAAACGCACAAACCAGAGCCAAACGAAGTCAAAACCATACTGAACGAGGTGACCCAATCACCAAATACATTGAATGAACTTGAAACCACCACACGTGTCACGGGAAGAAGAATTCAATGCCAGAGAACCAAAGCGCAGCCTGAACGAAGAGATCACGCGCTCCCACGCGCCGGGAGAGAACGTTGACGGCGAAGCGCGTCACGCGCCGACGAATGGACCACCTAAAGCAAGGAACATGCCGATCGGCGGATGGGTAAGACGGTGGGCCAGACGGTGAGACTCGTCGGACACTGTGGGAGGCTTGCCGGAACTGCTCTCTCTGTCAGTCGAACCCTAAGCCTAAGCTTTGATATCATGTGGACTATGAGAGAGAAATATAATTCTTAATTAATCTCTAAAACAAAAGAGTACATAGAAGCCTTTATATAGACAAACCTAGACCTAACCCTAGAATCTCATAAAATCTAATCAAATCAAAATCAATCAAACTGATTGAGATATAATCGGAAATATCCTAAGATATAATATACCTATATCTAATCATAATAAATGCATAATATTCTCACAGTTTTGTTTCTATTGTTACATCTGGCAATCTGAATTGACAGTGTTATTCCACGGTCTAACGGCGTTTTCAAGTTGTTTGTGGGATAATATTTAAGCTATTTAATCCTAAAAACCATAAACAAAATATATAATCTATAACTTAGGCAGTGATGCGAAACAAAAAAATGAATTTTAAGCATCAGAAAAAAGGGGGAAAAGATATTCTAACAGACACCTGCTCAATCCGCTGTTTTAGTTGCACAAAACTTTGTTTTGAAAAGGTGCGGAAGGTGCCGCCAATATTGACAGAATCTGGAATAACATTGAAAGCACCAACTCCTCCTTGGAAATATGCTATTGTCACGACCTGTTAAGACAATCATAATGTTAGGCAGAGACAGGATCATCACTCTAAGCAAGGAAAACCCACCAAGATTTCTAATCATTTCCATCAAGTAGAATCTCTAGTAAGTGATACTATATTGATTTAGGAGTTTAAAATCCTTTCCAATATGGCTCAGCTACATAATGCAACACATCAAGGATTTGGTTTTATTCAGATGCACCATTATCTCTGTTCTGTTTCCCCCATCTCTCTCTCTCACTCTGTTTCTGTAACTCTCCCCAAAATCTCATCTGTTTGCATTAGAAGAAGTGCGCGTGAGTATGTGTTGTGTGGCATATTCTCACCCTTTTACATCTCGTGTTTTTCTCTGTTCAAGAAGCCATAATGCTGTTTAAATTTGTCTACCAGCATGCCACCAAATCCTCACAAGCAGGTTGTTTTTAGTGTTTGGACAGCATAGGATATGTCCCACTACCTTGCAGGTTCCGTTTACTAATTCTGCTCGAGGTTTTAGGAGTAAAAGAGGAGCTTTGGAATTACACTTTACTGATCTAAGATGGTTCAAACTGAGCCACTGAGGTACAAACTGACTGATCTAAGATGGTAAAGCAATTAAATACAAATAAACGTGTGGTGGATGGTGGTGATTAAAAAGAGAAGCGAAACAAACTTACCTGAGAGTCCAAAGGATCGGCCTCGCGTGAAACAAGATGCTGTAAGCTAACAATCACGTTAGAAGCTGCCAAAATGGGATCAACAGAATGCTGAGGAAGAGCAGCATGACCTCCCTTTCCACTTATTACTGCTTCAAAAAAACCACTTCCTGCCATAATAGGACCAGATCTTGAGCCCACTTCACCTATAGGTATGTTTGGTAGAACATGCAACCCAAATATAGCAGAGACATTTTCTAAGGCTCCAGCATCTATAATTTTTTGAGCCCCTGCTCCTCCTTCCTCTGCCGGTTGAAAAACAAGAACTACAGTTCCCTATTTAGTGTTTAGAAGAACAAAATAATGAATGATGTCAGATATCATTGAGTGGAAGAAAGTAAGAAACACAGAAAAATACAATTGAAGAAAGTAGATCACATGGTTGACTGTCCTGTGAAATATTTATTCTTTCCAGTAGTACCTAATATTTCCTTCTTCTTCTTCTTCTTCTTCTTTTTTTTTTTTTTTTTTTTCCAAAAGGTAGTACCAAATATTGAATACCCCAGTCAAACATATTACTACATAACTTTCACCACAAATTTAGGAACCGAAATTCAAAACCAAGTTACATGATCTATTATTTTTATCAAAATAGACCTGTATGCCTTTTTCATGCTCTTTGAGTAACTTTGCGGCACCAAGAACCATAGTAACATGAGCATCATGGCCACAAGCATGCATCTTTCCAGGAACTTTACTCTTGTGCTCCCACTCCACCAATTCCTAAAGGACTCAGGGTTAGCAATAAAATTAATAAATCAACCAACAAATACACATATAGAGAGTGCTCTCATCTTTTAGCCTCTCCAGTCTCCATTATTAGATGACTTTAAGTAGACCGACAAAGCAGTCTTTTTGGCATTTACCAAATTACTTAAAAAAGGAGTAATATACTCTCTGAAGTCAGAACTGAAGTTAAACAGTCCTAATGATTAAGAGAACAAATTGCTACTTTGTGTATCGATAGGTACACACAAACTAAAAGTTACTATAAAATTTGAGAGGAGGCGAAGAAGTTACTGTAAAGTTACTAGTCGGAATTAATGAAGTAGCCTAATTCAAATCCATAAAAAAGACGAAAGATCGTTATATACTAAGAGAGAGAGAGAGAGAGAAGAATTCAAGTACTTGAATGGGAAGAGCATCCATATCGGCTCTTATAGCGACAAAAGGAGGTCGTCCGGTGCCGATATAGCCAACAACACCGGTGACTGCAACTGGGGATTTATACGATACGCCCAAAGTATCCAGTTCTCTTCTGATCAGCTCACTGGTCTGAAATTCCTCATAAAGCAATTCAGGATTCTCGTGAAGCTTCCTTCTGATTCCGACCATCCAATCAAAAACCTCGCGTTTCTTGGCAAAATTTAAAAATTCGGTCGGCGTCGGAGAGAGGTTGTTTGAGCCCAAAGAAGTGACCGAGGATATGAGTGTTGCGGCGAAGAGATGGCAGATGATTATCATTGTGAGCGACCATAAGAAAGCCATGGTCGCTTTGCAAGTGAAGAGTAGGGGAAAGAAAGCTCAGGCAAGAAAAAAAAGGAGAGGGTGCCAACTACTAAAATCCGTATTTTTTTTATATATAACGATCAATGCGATGAAGCAACGGCCCATGTGGTCCCTGCCCAACTATTTTGCTATGTACTGTGTCAAACCATTTTTGAATCTTTACAAAAATAATCAGAATGCTGTTATATTAAGAACCGAGAAGAGGATACTCTCCTATTCCTTTTTTATTATATCTTCTTATAATCTCTTCTTCTTCTTCTTTCTTCTTTTTTTGAACAGTTCTAGGATATCCTTTACTGAGAAAAGATGATTACAGCAATAAGGCGACCACAAGGGAAAAGCCAGAAGACAATACAAACTCTGCAGGAGACGGGAAAATTAAAGGACACAGTAAACCGACGACTCGACAGACTGAAATAAGCCTAGAAGGGAAGACAAGACAAACAAAGCAACAACAAAAAAAACGCAAAAAGACAAACACTCCGATCAACCAGGTACCTCATATTGGGGTCTTGAGGACACTTGTTGCAAAGATGGTCTTTGAGTCATCATCCAGCACTGAAAGGAAAGGGGGTCTAGATTGAGTAGATTCTGTCAGTATCTCTGTCTCTTCTCTCCTCCTCCCCTTTTTTTTTTTTTTTTTTTTTTTTTTTTAGTATCTGATCTCTACCTTCAAATGTTAAAAAATAGATGATCTAGATTTAATATTTTATACAAATATTATTTTGAACATGAATAAATAAACTTAAACTATTAATCATGATCTACACAATTTATACCTTTAATGCAAACAAAATTAATAAAAAAAATTTAATTTATAAAACCCTATCATAATTGTTTTAGAAAATATTAAATCAACCGTCTATTTTTTCATCTAATGATGGAAATGAGATTCGAGAAGAAAAGGAGAGAATAGATTCGAGGAAATCGCTCCCAAAAGGAAAGGGGGTAAGGCTATATCTATTGTAACATCCTTCACTTTAAAGGACAATTATTAATTACTAACTTGATTAAATCATTTATTAAAATGTTTTATGCACACAATTAAGCTTTGGATTTTATTATACCCATATTTTTAACTAAATATTGTTTTAGAATTTGCTAAAATATTCAAAATATATTAAAGTATGCCAAGTGAGCCATCATGCGGCAATATACAATAATTCAACATGTACCAAAAAGTTGGAAGCACTACCGTTAGCAAAAATAGCTTAAACTTCCGAAGCCTTCCCTGATTGACTCACATGAAAACTATCACCTGAAAAATGTTTGTAAACATCAATCCAACTCATTATAAATGCTAATATGTGCTCGTAAGGTGCCAAGTGGAATATTTTATATAACAAAGTACTAGATATATAATTTACAAATTTATCAGAGCACAAATTCTGTAATCAAATTTCTGTATCAAATTTCATATCATGAATCACATATATAACATGTCAAGCACAGATCGATTCCCTGACAATCCTTATCACCCCTCACCCTTATTCCGCCGACAGAACCCATGGGCTATAACGTAATATGTTTAATCTCTATGACAAGACTGCATCAAGCTCTACAATAATGAGGTATAGCCCAGCCAAAAGCTATAGAACTCATATCGGACCATGGGTTCCTTTTCCTTTGAATATAGAAATGTGTCACTGTCTCAAGGGCTGACCCTTAACCCTGCCAAAGGAAAAGAGTGATACCAAGGGCTTGAAAATATTAAAGCCACCATCCACTATGCACCAAGTGGTGGCATACCATGTGGTATTATATACACAATAACTCTCTTCATCACTCTACATCCATCACCGCTCTATACCATCATAATCTTGACATGTATATATAACATTCCAAACATGATTTATGAAAAAAATACATCGTCTCAATAATCATTAAGATGACAATACCATTTCAAATTTACGACATCGTAACAAAAGTGCATTATCCAAAACCATATAATATCACAATTTTCTGTCTCAACAATCATTCAAAGTACTCATTGGCATATTAAATCAATATTACAATTTCACCAGCCACATTTTAAAATAAAATCCCACAAGGCAACTACATTAAGAACATAGTTTTCATAGATTAAAAATCACTCACAAACATCATACAAGCAAGTACAATGAGTGAAAAATGATTACATCAAATTCTTTACATAAGAACTAAACTTGAGAGATATCAAGTCCACTCTAAAAATAAATATATAATTGCTCGTTAATAGAATTAACGACAATACCAACTAATATAATAATAATTAATTAATTGAACTATAATTGTCTCATTTTAAAATTTTTTAGAAGAAGTGAGAATTTATCTATTTCTCAAATTATCGTTACAATCTTAGTTCCTTCTTTCATAAATTATTTCTCACTAATTATAGTTATCAAAATATCATCATATCCTCAATTTAACCAAAATACCCAATTTCCTACAATAAAAGTTTCGCCTAAAAATTCAAATATTCACATTCATTTATAAACCTCAAATCTAATTTACCTAATCCTCAATATAACCTCCAATAAATTAAAAATGAATTATAAATTTGAAAACAAAAGACCTATTATCACAAATCTTAATTTCTTAACCTAATACTAGCTTATATAAGCATAATCCAATTTATTTAACAAATCTTCAAATCATCAAAAAATCAAAATCATATCAAACTCTAATTTAAATTCCAAATCTCAACTCATAATTTTATACAGTTCAAGATTTAGCAAAACTAAACCGATTAAACCCATAACAATACCTCTAGTAATCCAAATAAATACCTTAAACTTCATTTAATCGGTAGAAATATCCTATAAAGCATAAATCCTAAATTTTTTTAGATAGAAAATTAAATTTAAATTCCCACAACTACCAACTAATAAATCTAAACCGATTAAAATTACTTATTAATTATGCTCTTGATATATACAGTTATCTATTATATCGAAACTCAATACAATATTACTTTCATTAGAAAGAGAAAAATATGTAGAATAACTTTTATAAGAAAATTTATTGAAAAGAAATTAATTTAACTATTTAAAAGATTTTATAAAATAAATAACGTACCTTAAAATATTTTCTAGACTTCTCTTTTCTTCCTCACATCCGTCTTTCTCATTGTCTCACTCGCCCCATCTCGTCCCAACCCACTCACACACACACACACACACCATCACACACATACATAAATATGTTAAGGCGGTGGGAGGTAATAATTACTCCCTCCCACCATCATATATTTGTGGTGGGCAGCACTTTTACAAGCCCATTACCCATTACACAATATAATATATATATATTATGTTTTCAATCCAAATAAAATTTATTTAATACTTAATAAGTTATAGTATTTTCTAAAAATATAACTTGCAATATTTTCTTTACTATTTACTTAAGAAAATATTCTCATAATGAGTAACTATATGGTAAACTTTTAATTACCATAAGTTAATCTCTCCTAAAATATTATTTAGTTTTAGAATTAAAAATTTGGATGTTACATCTACCCACTTAATGGGCACACCCCCTTAATAGTAGATGCAGCAAGGGAGCCTACTGCTTTGTTCCCCTGGCGGGGAGTGAAACGGGCCTGGAAGCTAGGTTCTGATTTGAATAACCATAGGATATCTTCAAGAATTCCTTGAGAATGTCATTCACTGAGGTCTGGTTTCTCTTTTTCCATATAATGCATAAGAAGTTGGCAGTCGGACTCGAAAATAAAGTCTTTATTACCTAGGTCTTGAGCTATCATCAGTGCTCTTTTCATTGCCAAGGCTTCTGTCATGAAAGTTGAGATGAATTTTAATTTGTCAACAAAGGCCCATTCATGTCCCCCCAATGATCACAACAAACAATTTCGATAGCAAGTAGCTTCGAGGAATCATGAAAGGATCCATCTACATTGATTTTGAGCATATTCTCAGGCCGAGGTTCCCAGTTAACTGCTTGCTTTAGTGCCTTGTCAATTGTAGCGTCATCTCATCCGTTGGAGGGGAGTTTGCTTTGCAGAAATCGAACATTGATGACATGGATGTGCACGCAAGGACTGCTAGCAGCTCAAGGGTTGCTGTATTAAATAATACTTTATTTCTCTCTTTCTATATGAACCAAAGCAGCCAGCATATATATTCAACATCAGAATTCGAGAAGGGGCTGTTAGGCGCTAGGAGGTCAATCCACCATTTTTTGAAATTATGGACTTGGCTCAGATCAAGTTTGAGAGATAAGTGGCAGCCAAACCAGATGCATCGAACCCAAGGGCAATGGAAAAATAGGTGCTTCGTAGACTCGTTCTCGCTCTTACAGATGGGGAATATAGGTGTGAGGCCCTTCTTCCATTTAACTAGAGCTTCATTTGTTGCTATGGCATTTGATAAAACTCTCCAGATGAAGTTATTTACCCTTGGAGTCACTTTAACTTTCCATATATGCTTCCATATAGCACTGTTTAGGACAACCAAAGGACCTACGTTCTGGGCAACCACGGTGGGGCTTGGATTTGTGAGATGATACCCAAGTTTAACCGAGTACAACCCATTTGTTGCCAAAGTCCACATCAGTCTATCATCAGTAGGCACCCTTGGGAGGGGGATGGTAGTGATAGCTTCAGTAGATTTACCGTCTAAGAGATGTCTGATTGGGTTAATATTCCAGGACCTGTTTTCATGTGAGATTAGTGTTGCTACTATCTAATTGGATTTTTTAGGGCCTCATTCTCAGTCTGCAAACATCGAGGTGCTAATGAGGGAATCCAATTGTCTTGCCATACCTGTGCCGATAGATCGTTGCCAATTTGCCAACATAGATCTTTTTTTAGTGAAGTTTCTTCCCTACAGGATGCTAAACCAGCACTAAGAGGCTCGATGGCCTTTAACTACATCAAGGAAGGAAGGATTAGGGAAATAGAGGCCTTTTAGGACCTTCTCCCACAAATCATGAGGGTTTTAGAAGAGGCGCTAGGCCGTTTTTGCAAGTAAAGCCTCATTAAATTTAGTGAAATCCCTGAAGCCTATGCCCCTTTCTGCTTTTGACTTTGTTAATTTCTGCCATGCTACCCAATGGGTCTTGTTGTGGCCTCCATGCCAGAAACTAGGCACCAAGCTATTGAGTTATTTACAGGTTTTGGCTGGGAACTTGAAGCATGTCATGGGGAAAATAGGAATGGCATTTATGATAGCCTTAATCATGACTTCTCGCCCTGCAAAGGATAGGTGTTTGCTGCTTTAGCCTAGTACCTTCTTGCTTACTTTTTCTCGGACGTATGCAAGCGCCTGATGTTTAGTTTTGCCCCCAAACACTGGGGATACCAAGGTTATTGCCTTGATCTGGTCTTTTACTGTTGCCAAGAGTGTCACAGATATTTTGCCTTAGTGCTTATGGGGTATTATCTGAGAAGACAATACTAGATTTCTCCAAGTTTGTAGATTGGCCTGAAGCTAAGCAATATGTCTTGAGGATCTTGGCCAAAACTTGGCAATTTTGAATATCTGCATTCATGAAAAACAAGGCATCATCTGCGAAGAAACTATGAGATATTACTAGGCAGGAGGTACTTAATTTAATCCCTAGGAGTCGACCCTGTGAAATAGCGCTATTAATCATGCATGAAAGGACTTCCAGGGATAAAATAAATAAATAGGGCGATAAAGGGTCCCCTTGATGGAGCCCTCTACCGAGGCTAATTGAAGCAATTTTTCCACCTGCAATAGAGAGGTTAAGACGAACAGTTACAACACAATTCATGACAAGGTTAACCCATTTCATGGAAAAACCAAATCTAAGCAACACATTGTGCAAGAAGTCCCACTCAACCTTTTATAAGCCTTGCTCATGTCCATTTTTAAAGCAAATTCAAATTTATTTCTAGTTTTTCTTCACCTTAAATAGTGGAAAACTTTATGAGCTATGATAATATTATCCTGGATTAACGGACCTAGCACAGAAGCACCTTGGTTAGGGGTAACACATTGATCCAGGTAGCATTTCATCCTATTGGCCAGGACTTTAAAGATGATTTTATAAGAGAAATTGCAAAGGCCAATAGGACGAAAGTGAGAAATCGACTCAACTTTGTCTACCTTAAGGATGAGAGTGATATTGGTCTCGTTTATATGATCAAGAGGGAGGCTTTGCTCAAAGAAAGCTTTAACCATGTTAACAATTGTATCACCCACCTCATCCCATAAGAATTGGTAGAATTTACCTAGGAGGCCATCCAGACCTGGGACCTTAGAGCCCCTTAACTCAATACTGTTATTTGGATTTCCTTTTTAGTAACAAGTCGAAGGAGGGCCTTATTTTCACTCTCATCAATTTTTGCCTCAATTGGGTCAAGCGCATCCATGAGCTGCTATGGCCTACAGGGGAGAATAGGGTAGTGAAATAGTCAGTGAACATATGATTTATAATGTTTTTATCTCTGGTCCACATTCCATTGGCATCCTTTATACTCAAGATTGAATTCCTTTTCCTTCTGATTACGGTAGTGAGGTGGAAGAATTTTGAATTTTTGTCTCCTGATGTAAGCCAAGCAATGCGCCATCATTACCGCCAGTAATTTTCCTCTTGGTCCATCATGTCCTCAATACGCTGTAGAAGGGACATTTCTTCCCGTTTGCCCTCCTCAATTTGGTAGCCCTGCTGAACAATTATAAGACAAGATTTCAACAGGTCAATCATTTTTTTCGGTTAGGAAAATTTATTTTGCTCCACTTTATTAGATATTTCCTGCAATTGTTTAATTTGAGAGCAAATTGAGCAATGGCATTATTATCATGCATCATTCCCCCTCTCCAGCTGTCATGAACCACCTGCATATAATCATTACAAACAGTCCAATAATCCTCAAACCTGAAAGGTTTAATTTTATTAGAAGAGATATAGTTAAATTTAACAAGCAAGAGGTGGTGGTCAGAGCCTAATGGGTCAATATGAAAAACTTAAGCAGAAGGAAAATTATGACAAAAGTTATCATTTCCCATAACCCTGCCAATTCTTTCTCTAATAGTAGCCTCGCCCTGCCCACGGTTACACCAAGTGAACCACAATATGTTGTATCCCAAGTCAATAAGAGAGCAGTCAGTGATAAATTTCTGAAAGTTGAGGATTTTCCTTATGGCTCTTGGATTGCCACCCTATTTTCTTGATGAGAAGTAATGTCATTAAAATCTCCCAAGCAAACCCAGCTCTCTACCTTGCAATGTGCGAATTTAATAATGCTTCCATACACAAGTAGCTGGTTGTTTTCTATTGGGGGACCATAAACAAATGAGATATACTGGGGGAAATCCTTTGATGAGTTGAAGACCGAAGTGTGAATTACATTATTAGATGAAGCAAGAATGTTCACAGTAGTATCTTTTTCCCATAATAGAGTAAGGCCACTGCTTCGCCCTGTGGGCTCAACAATCCATTCTTCATCTAAACCACAACGTCGTCGGATTTTGCTAACATACGCCTCTTCTTAGTCTCCATGAGGAAGACTATGTGGCGGTTTTTTTATTGCATATTTCCCGTAGGTTCTTAACTGTCAGGGGAACCCTTAACCCCTAATAGTTCCAAGTTAAAAGACTCATGGCGAACCGATGGCTGCTTGGTGGCAACCATCAGCATTGTTCAAGGGATCAGAGATAGGTGAAGTGAGATTTTCTACATTAGCATTCCAAGTCTCCAGTGGCGACAATGGGTGGGATGAGGGCGTGGGTGTGGGCCCAAATTTCTTGACTGTACATGGGCCTTTTTTACCACACATGGACTTTTTTAACTTCTGCACATTCATGTGTTGGGTCCCACCTGAGGCAACTTCACAGGTTACACAAGATAGTTCATCAGGTTCTTGGTCAATGAATGTGAGTCGCATCTTTGGTGGGTTGGGGTGCTCGTCCTCGGTCAGGGGATCAAGGGATCTTTTCAGGTTGATCCGGTTCAGCCCTGTGGTTACAGCCGAGACCGAAGATAAGCCCACAAAAGGAATAATTGTAGTTTGGCCGTCGTTCTCATCTTCTGGAAAGTCAACCTGATAGGATTCAGATTGGTTGCTGAGATTCAAGCTAGGTTGGCGCTATAGCTCCTGGGATTTTGGGGATGGTATATTAATGGTATAGATTAAATCCATAGGTAATTTGAGGGAAGGCGTTGTTTCAGGTGGAGGCTGCGACTTGTCCGGGCTTAACTCCGTGATATTTGGCGGAACAGTAAACACAAATTCTCTCTGGATTTCTTCAGTTATGGCATCTTCAATTTGGGTGGTGCCGTTAGTAATCAATCCATGGCGCAATGATTGGCTACCAGATTGCACGCCCTGAGATTGGATCTGCGGATTTGCAGGGCTTAATTCCATGATTTTAGGAGGTAAAATAGGCTCTAATTCCTTCCGGATCTGCTCAGTTAAGATGTCGTCAAGTCTGATTGTACCGTTGAGAGTCTCTTCATGGTGTAGTAATTGACTACCGGATTCCACATCCTGAAAGCAGCTCCTTCCACAATGAGCAACATCATCAATCCTCCTGTGTCTTTGAGCTTGGTCAGCAGCTGGAGGTGGCTTTCTTCGGATTATCACCACCTCATCCCTGGTCGAGTCATGTATCACAATTCACAAGTACATCCTCAATTGTCTTGACATGCACAGTATCGAGTTCACTCCCAGGACGATTATCATCAACTTCATTCTTGGTGGCATCAGTTTGAATCTTACAATTTCGTGATCCATGGCCAATCCTCCCATAGTTGTAACAATAGTTTTGGAGTCGCTCATAACGGACTGTTACCCAGATTGGATCACGGTGAGGTCTAGGAACCCAAAAACCTTTAACAAGTGGTTCATGTATATTGATCAAGACTCTTGCTCTCATGAAAGTCTGAGATAATCGATCGTGTAATTTCAGGGATTCATATAGGACAGTTCTACCAACTACATCTCCCAGCTTAACCGCATTTTCCCCATTAAAAGCAACATGTGGAAGGTCGTGGAATTGAACCCAGAAAGGGCACCAGTCAAAATTAACCCCTCCAAAGATCATATAATCATCCCAATGTTGGATATTCAACAATGCACCCTGAATGGCCCACGGTCGACCTTTCAACACTCGGTTATAGTCTTCTAGATTCACAAAGTGAAAGAGGTAGGCATTTTTCTCAGGCATGTCATGTATCTCCATAGCTTTGTCTAGTTCCCAGCCCTTTTTAATCATCGAGATCACAACGCCTTTGTTTAGAAATTTATTCATTTCCAACCAACCCACCAAGGCCCGTCCCTTTTGTGCATTAATAGAAGTTTTGAGATCCAGATGCACTTCTTTGGCTCTCTTGTTCCCTCCACTATGCTGCTCTTTCTCCATTGATTGTCTTCTTCACATGATAATACCAAGACTGACTGCGTGACTGTGAACAAAGCAGCAAAAGACTCTGAAGAAGTGTGTAGAGGAAGCTTTCGAGTAGGAGTTTCCTCAATAGAACAGTGGTAGTTTCTCGCTCAAACCAGATGAAAGGGTCTCTCACAAGAGGAGGAGTTCACAAAAGGGAAGGGTTCTCACAATGGAGAAGAGGCTCTCACAGAGGAGGGGAAAAGCTCTCAATCTTAGATCATAAAATGGTTGGTTCATATTTAATATTTTATAAAATTATTATTATTATATTTTATAAAAAAATTAATTTTCTTTTATATTGCAATTATGAACGATATAGATCATATTTTAAGAGTTTAAATTTACTTTTTTATCTTTATAATAATAATTTTATAAAATATTGAATATGTTTTTTTTAAAAAAAAAAAAAAAAAATCTAATGATAAACATGAGATTATAGAAAGAGAAGAAAATGAGAGAAGTTAAGCCCCAAAGATAGTAGGTTAACTTTATCTTTCTTACCAATTAGTTTTTTAAAAGGGACTTTTTCCTTGTTTCCCTATAAAGATAATGAAATTATGAGGAAAAACTTCTCTTATATAAATATGACAAAATAATCATTTTATGGCAAATTAAGGAGTTTTAGATGTTGCACTCAATTTGCAACTTGACCCGAAGGGCAAATGTCAAAATACATGTTGAAATTTGTACTAATCAATTGTAACTTTTAGTCACGACATTTTATTTTGTCACACCTCACAGTTCACTGTAGCATCAACACACTTCGATTCAAAACCCATATGAAAGCAATGTTGACTCTCGTCTCTCTTGCGCCTTCCTTCTACGTTTGACATTTGGATAGAGAGAGAGAGAAGAAAAAAGGAAGTCAAGGTAGCTTAAATAGGTTCTAAATCGAAGTATACTTATATGGATGCAATAAGTGACAAAATGAAATTTTGTATTTGAGGTTTCTGCAGGCTAAGACAAAGTTGCACATGAGAATATTTTTTACATTTGCACTACGGGTCAAATAAATTTCAATATTTTTTACATTGAAATTCAATTCACAGTGAATACTTGCTAATGTATGTCTCTTATTATGAATTGAGGATTCTCGCAAAATTGCGCCATTATGAGTATTTTTGCCTCAAATTCATTTATACAAGGCATAACATGGATCATGCATTAAGACTTGTGGATATATGGGGCCTATTTGGAATAGCAGTAGAAAAATATGACTTATTTTTAATTTAATTTTTACAAACCTACGATAAGATAAAAGTTTGATTGTAAAAGTGATTTATATTTGGATTGACGATGCCAGAAGTGGCTTTTTTTTTTTTTTTTTTTTTTTTTTTTTTTTTTTTTTTTTTTTTTTTTTTTCAAATGGGCTCTTGTTTGAATTATTATTTGAAAAGTCAATTGAGATAAAAAATAACTGAAAATGCTATGAATCTTATAGAATACTACACACACATATATTAGTTGTATATATTGTGATAATTGAAGATGAAAAATTAAATTTAAATTTGATAAAAAATAAATTATTATTAAAAAAATTTAAAAAACACTGAAGTGTTTAATTAAGGATATTGCCACGCGGTTTGATTTATGCAAGGGTGAGATCACAGTTTTATTTGTGGGAAAATTTATATCGGGGCCCTTTTAACGGGAAAAAAATCCAAAAAAGGTCCAAAGATTCTGAAAATCCCAAAATATAATTTCATTAAAACGTTAGTTGTTAACGGTCGATATAGTTGTTAACAAGTACTGATATTGTTGTTAACGGAGCTGATATAGTTGTTAAGAAATAGTTGTTAATGGGGCTGATATAGTTGTTAATGACCTACCCGTTAACAACTATATTAGCCCCATTAATAACTAAAATTTTAATGAAATTATACCAGGGCCTTTTTCTGAAATTTTCATAATCTTTTAGGCCTTTTTTAGGATTTTTATGTTAAAAGAACCCCATATGGATTTTCCCTTTATTTGTTCCCGTCACAAATTTTCGTTTAGCCTTGGAAATATCTTCTCTTGGCAGTACTGTATTGGAGACTTTTGAAAGTAGTTGAACTGTAAACACCTGATTTCCGTTTCAATTTCTTTGGTTCTCTATTCGAAGGTCTGAATTTTAAAGGTGTTCGAATTTTGAAGGCTCCTTCCGTACATTTTTTATTTCCCTTGTTCTTGATCATCTTCTCCTAAATGAGCATTAATTATTATTTTTTTAAGCTAATAAAATTTGGTTCGATGGATCTAAATCAACGACGAACGATCGGTATGACCTTTGAGGGACGGTGGTAGTCACTTGATGGTGGAGGATGATAGATCTGCTGGTTGAGAAGGCATGGGTTAAAAGAGATTTTTTTTTTGTCAAAGAAATTTTGGTTTTTTTATATTATAAATACATATTTCAATTAAAAATTATATCTCACTTCCACCAAACATGTTTTTACCCAATTCTCTAGTTCCAATTCCACTTCTATAAAAAATTAAAATCCTCTTCAATGGTACCAAATGAGGCATTAATAGATGTTTGCCTTTGCTGTATGTAAGAATTACATTAAATATTCTTTATTTGATCCCTCATGTATGATGTGCACCATAATTAAAGAGGAAGCAACTTTGCTTTGATCTCTTTTAGAGATTTTATTTTAGGAAAATTGATCTTTTTTGTCCTTCAACTTTTAATTTAGTTATGACTCAGTCTCTTAACTATGATTCATTTATGAATCAATTCCTAAACTTTTTAACTCGATTAAAATTCACTCCTTGGTATTTTTCATTTAATAAATTAATCATTATCCTATATAACTTGCCTTCAGTCTTCACCTATTCATCCTATGTGGCTTCCAAGTAAGCTCCGCGTGGGTGGAAATTTCTGCTCATCTTGGTCTCTCTGGAGAGAAAACAGAGTCAGTTCCATTTTTGCTCATTTGGGTCACAATCGTGGTTGTTATATTCTCTAAATACCGAGTGTTTCAAGAATCTTTAAAAGCATTAATGAGTCAAACTAAAGTTCAAATGCTTCATCAAGTTCATCGGATTGGCAATGGTACTACAATGTAAAGTGCGTAAAAGTAGATATTTCAGAGTATATAGGGCATATCAGAAACGCTTAAGAAATAATCTAACAACCCACAAAGAAATGAAGTTTATAAATTGAATGCGAATCTCAACTGGAAAAAAAGAAAAGAAAGGTGGAGGAAGAAAGGGGGGGTTTTAAATGAGTAAAAATGTAAAAGGATGGTAAAGGTTGTAAAGACTATAAGGAGAGGAAGAGAAAAGAGCCCATCGCAGTGATGAAGCTCAGTCTTCTTCAAATGAGCAGCAATTTCCCAGCCGTTCAAGCTCTGGCTTGCCTGTGTATGCAAAAATGGAAATTTCCCAGCCACGTGGCGCTTACTTGGGAGCCACATAGGATGAATAGGTGATGACTCAAGTCCTAAGTTATATAGGATAAGGATTATCTTATTAAATGAGAAAATATTAAGGGATAGGTCTTAACTGAGTTAAAAGTTCATAGACTAAGTTATTTTAAGTCATAGTTGGAGTTGAGTCATAAATCATAATTGAGTTAGAGAAGTGCGGTTAAATTTTTTTAATTATTTTCTTCTTACTCTTTTATCATACATTTTCCCTCTATTAAAATTTTATGACCACATTTCTCCAATTTTTGTAAATTCAACTAATAAAAATCTTCTCTTCCATCCCCCCCCCTACAAATCCCTCATACTAAACAAGCCCTTAGTTTTCATTGAGCATAATACATATTCCTCTAATCCTAAATATAGGACATAGTTTATAGTACAAATTACACTACAAAATATATCCTTTGTTTAGGACCAGAGATAATATTAAATATGGTGAATTTTAAGACAAGGTTAATGAAGTTTTAAACAAAAATTGTTGGTATGAAACATGTTGAAGGTACCTTATTATTAAACATAAACATAAACACAATATTTGCTTGGTGGGCTGCCCTGCGCTTGGGATGATATGTTTATAGAAGATTTTGATAAATATGTTTGGTAGGTCATGAATTTGGAGACAAGTTTTTGGTTGATCATTTTCTATGACATGAAATAACTAATCAGCTTTTTTCTTGATCAGGTAGCAGAATGGGGAAAGATGAGTATACTTGTGCAGTTGTGATTAAAACCAAAAAAAAAATTAATAATAGAAATAATAGAAATGTGCATGACATCCAACTCCTCTGAATCTTATTTCTTTTCTACTACACTATATATAACACCTTACTACCTACGGCAGAGAAATCAGGTTTCATAATTACATTAAAAAAAATTATTATTGAATCTCTGAATCTTACCTATTGTCTTCCTTTTTATTTGCAACTAAATGTGTGAAACTTCCTCTTGTGGAGTTTTAGAGCCCCTCTCTTAGAAGACTTCAGACATAGGCTTCCTTCAGGCAGCTAGTCATTGGGTGTTTCCATGCGCCCTTTTATTCTAAAAAAATAGTGCGTGAAACCAGTGCCTAATATCAGCTAATCAGCTCAATGTTTCAAGCAATTCAGATTCACAGTTCATCACGACCCGCCCCTACTGCAACTTCCACATCCTGCTGAAATTTAAGGAGATAGCTGGTAGCTAATGATGCATGAAGTGCAGCCCCATAAGGAAGAACATCTTCATTGACTCTGAAATTAGGTGAGTGTAGATGCTCGAGTGGTCCAAGAGAAGCATCCTCCATTCCAAGGGAAAAAAAGTAACCAGGGATAACATCTTGATAGAATGAGAAGTCCTCAGCTCCCATCACTGGCTTAACGTCATTAACCTTTTTTTCGCCGAGCATATCCCCTGCAACCTGTTGAAAATGCTCGTGCAATTTGCCATCATTAATGGTAGGAGGGTAGAAGGGATGCGTTTCTTGGAAGAAGTTAATTGTAGCATTGCACCTCTGTACAGCAGCTTGTCCGGTGATAACCTGAAGAAATGTATCAGCCTTAAGCCCTAGTAGAATTGCAAAACAAAATAGCCTACCATTGTTTTTTTGTACCAGTGTGTATTTTTTACGGAGAGCTGCGAAGAGTAATTAACAACCATTGGATTACAAATTGATTGCCAAGATTGACGCAAAAATTTAGGAAGACAGGAATTTTTTTTTTTTTTTTTTTTTTTTTTTTGGGAAAGGGCGGGGGTCAAAGCATGAGTTTGCGATTTCAAGAATATTACCAGTGGCAAGTAGTTTTAAAATTTGTATGATCTGTACGTGTACTTAAAGTTATGTTGGTTAATTATGTGAACAGATAGAACAGACAATGAATTATAATACAATCAAGAAAGATCATGCATGTGTTGATCTTATGCTGTACATATCAATGGCTTAGCTCATAGTTAATGTTATGCATACAATACCATGCTTAGCATTAACAACTAACTCATTTAAAAAGTTGGGTGATCTATGGGGAATCCACTGTATATTCCTAACATAATACATCATCAGTTTAAAGTATAATTGTTGAATAAGATAGTTTTGTTTCTATTGTTACATCCGGTAATCTGAATTGACAGTGTTATTCCACGGTCTAACGGCATTTTCATGTTGTTTGTGGGATCAAAATTAAGCGATTTAGTCCTAACAACCATAAAGAAAATATATAATCTATGACTTAGGCAGTGATGCGAAACAAAAAATGAATTTTAAGCATCAGAAAAAAGCGGGAAAACATAGTCTAACAGAGACACCTGCTCAATCCGCTGTTTTAGCTGCACAAAACTTTGTTTTGAAAAGGCGCGAAAAGTGCCACCTATATTGACAGAATCTGGAATAACATTGAAAGCATCACCTCCTTGGAAATATGCTATTGTCACGACCTGTTATGACAATCATAATGTGAGGCAGAGACGGCATCATCACTCTAAGCAAGGAAAACCCACCAAGATTTCTAATCATTTCCATCAAGTAGAATCTCTAATAACTGATAATATAATGATTTAGGAGTTTAAAATCCTTTCCAATACGGCTCAGCTACAAAATGCAATACATCAAGGATTTGGTTTTTATCCTTTGTAAGTCTATCTTGTCCACTTCCATTCTAAGATTTGTATATTTATTCAGATGCACTATTATCTCTGTTCTGTTTCCCCCATCTCTTCTCTCTCTCTCTCTCTCTCTCTCTCTCTCTCTCTCTCTCTCTCTCTCTCTCTCTCTGTTTCTGTAACTCTCCCCCAAAGTCTCCTCTGTCTGCATTAGAAGAAGTGAGCGTGAGTATGTGTTGCGTGGCATATTCTCACCTTTTTACGTCTCGTGTTTTTCTCTGTTCAAGAAGCATTATTTAAAGCAAATGCTGTTTAAATTTGTCTACCAGCATACCACCAAATCCTCACAAGCAGCTTGTTTTAAGTGTTTGGACAGCATAAGATATGTCCCACTACCTTGCAGGTTCTGTTTACTATCTCTGCTCGAGGTTTTAGGAGTAAAAGGAAGAACAAGGAGCTTTGGAATTACACCTTACTGACCTTAGATGGTTCAAACTGAGGTACAAACTTACTGATCTAAGATGGTAAAGCAACTAAATACAAATAAATCAGTGGTGGATGGTGGTGATTAAAAAGCAGCAGTGAAACAAACTTACCTGAGAGTCCAAAGGATCGGCCTCGCGTGAAACAAGATGCTGTAAGCTAACAATCACGTTAGAAGCTGCCAAAATGGGGTCGATAGAATCCTGAGGAAAAGCAGCATGACCTCCCTTTCCACTTATTACTGCTTCAAAACGGCCACTTCCTGCCATAATAGGACCAGATCCTGAGCCCACTTCACCTATAGGTATGTTTGGTAGAACATGCAATCCAAATATGGCTGAGACATTTTCTAAGGCTCCAGCATCTATAATTTTTTGAGCCCCTGCTCCTCCTTCCTCTGCCGGTTGAAAAACAAGAACTACAGTTCCCTATTTAGTGTGTAGAAGAACAAAAAATGAATTATGTCAGATATCATTGAGTGGAATAAAGTAAGGAACACAGAAAAATACAATTGAAGAAAGTAGATCACATGGTTGACTGTCCTGTGAAATATTTATTCTTTCCAGTAGTACCTAATATTTCCTTCTTCTTCTCTTTTTTTTTTTTTTTTTTTTTTTTTTTTGCCAAAAGGTAGTACCAAACATTGAGTACTCCATTCAAACATATTAAATAACTTTCACCACAAATTTAGGAACTGAAATTCAAAACCAAGTTACATGACCTATTATTTTTGTCAAAATAGACCTGTATGTCTTTTTCATGCTCTTTGAGTATCTTTGCGGCACCAAGAAGCATAGTAACATGAGCATCATGGCCACAAGCATGCATCTTTCCAGGAACTTTACTCTTGTGCTCCCACTCCACCAATTCCTAAAGGACTCAGGGTTAGCAATAAAATTAATAAATCAACAAACAAATACACATATAGAGAGTGCTCTCATCTTTTAGCCTCTCCAGTCTCCATTATTAGATGACTCTAAGTAGACCGACAAAAAGCAGTCTTTTTGGCATTTACCAAATTACTTAAAAAAAGGACAAATACACGGTTGTTATTTTCAGATACCAACTTGTACTCTCCGAAGTCAGAACTGTAGTTAAACAGTTCTAATCATTTAGGGAACAAATTGCTACTGTGTGTATCGATAGGTACACACAAACTAAAAGTTACTAAAAAATTTAAGAGGACGCGAAGAAATTTGTACTCCTAGTCGGAATCGATGAAGTAGCCTAATTCAAATCCATATAAAAGACGAAAGATCATTATATACTGAATAGAGAGATAGAGAGAGAAGAATTCAGATACTTGAATGGGAAGAGCATCCATATCGGCTCTTATAGCGACAAAAGGAGGTCGTCCGGTGCCGATATAGCCAACAACACCGGTGACTGCAACTGGGGATTTATACGATACGCCCAAAGTATCCAGTTCTCTTCTGATCAGCTCACTGGTCTGAAATTCCTCATAAAGCAATTCAGGATTCTCGTGAAGCTTCCTTCTGATTCCGACCATCCAATCAAAAACCTCGCGTTTCTTGGCAAAATTTAAAAATTCGGTCGGCGCCGAAGAGAGTTTGTTTGAGGTCAAAGAAGTGACCGAGGAGATGAGTGTTGCGGCGAAGAGATGGTAGATGATTATCATTCTGAGCGACCAGAAGAATACCATGGTCGCTTTGCAAGTGAAGAAGAGTACGGGAAAGAAAGCTCAGGCAAGAACAAAAAGGAGAGGGTGCCAACGGCCGAATCAGTTTTTTTTTTTTTTTTTTTTTTTTTTCCGTAACGATCAATGCGATGAAGCACCGACCTACTGAAATTAAGACCTAATTTTTTTTTTTAAAAGAGATTATGAAAATTAATTAAATTATTTTAGAGTTTTTTATTTTTATTTTTCTTCAAAATAATTAGTTTAACTAATAAACTACTATATAATCTAAGGATACACAACATATAAAAAGATTAAGTAACTTATTTAGTTTCCTTAATTTCTTCAAATAAAATCAATTAATTAGTAGCAGAGCTAGTATTTTGTTGTGTACTGTGTCAAATCATTTTGGTGCGCACTAGGTAATGAAATGAGGCAAAAAAGAAAAAGACCAAATTCGTCTTTCATATAAGAGTTAGCTAATTTTTTAGAAAAACTTAGAATACTAAATAAATTATATTAAAGTATTTATATTTATATTTTCCTTCAAACTTATTTTCCTAACTTATAAACTTATTTATAATATAATGATAGACAACATATGATACATTAACTAACTTAATTTTTTATTCTTCACAAAAATAATTAGCATGCTCTTATATTAAGAACCAAGAAGAGGATACTCTCAAATTCCTCTTTCTCATTATCTTCTTATAATCCTATCTTCATTCTTAGATCATAAAATGGTTGGTTCATATTTAATATTTTATAAAATTATTATTATTATTATATTTTTTGTCCTTCAACTTTTAATTTAGTTATGAGTTATCCTAAGTTATAGAGAAGGGAACACAATTTTAAATAGGATTTTAAAAAAATTAGAGAAGTGGGGTAAGAAATTGTTAACTAATTTTTCTTACTCTTTTATCATAAATTTTCCCTTTATTAAAATTTTATAATCCTATTTCTTCAATTTTTTTAAATTCAACTCATAACCCCCCCCCCAAAAAAAAAAAAAAAAAAAAAAAAAAAAAAAAAAAACCTCATACCAAACAACCCCTAGTTTTCATTGAGTATAATGCATGTTAAATATGAGTAAAATTGGAAAAATGTGGACTTTTAAGACAAGGTTAATAAAGTTTCAAGTTTTGTTTGTTTGTATGAGACATGCCGAAAATACCTTATAAATAAGATTAGAAGAATAAACATAAACACAGTATTTGCTTGGTGGGCTGCCCTGCGCCTTAGTTCAGTAGCTGGTAAACTCCTCCATGCTAAATGGTGAAGTCCAATTTTTTCATCATTCATCAATACATACAAGCATGTGATCCTAGAGTCAGTCAAAACGATGGAGCAGTAATTATAGGGATTATAGGGATCTGTGAAGCAACGGTAACCTAGACTAAGGTGAAGACATGTGTACTGTCCCGAATTCCTTGTGGAGTGGGCTCCAAACACCCCCACCCTTGGACTGTGTGTAAATTCAACCCCTCTCCTAAAATTTTTATATATATATAATTCCATACAAGCATGTAATGCTATCTAAATTGGACCCTTAAGCCTCCATTTATGTGTGCGCGTAGTAATATTAGTTTGATGCTTAACACATCTCTTCATGATTGTCAGGCTCATTCTCCCTTCTTATCTGATTTTTGATGTGTTAGGCATCGAACTTGTATTACTGTCGGATTGCATGCTCACACGAAACAAGGAACTAATCATTTTGAGAGTCCTAATGTCATATTTTTCTTCTTGAAAATGTCTAATTTTCTGTAAACAAATTGTATTTGAGTTTTATGTTGGGTCGGTCATGAATTTGGAGACAAGTTTTTGGTTGAGCATTTTCTATGACAATGAAATTACTAATCAGCTTTTTTCTTCATCAGGTAGCAGAATGGGGAAAGATGAGTATACTTGTGCAGTTGTGCTTAAACCAAAAACAAAAAAACAAAAGAATAGAAATGTGCATGACATCCAACTCCTCTGAATCTTATTTCTTTTCTACTTCACTATATATAACAACTTACTATTTACGGCAGAGAAATCAGGTTTCATAATTACATGAAAAAAAAGAAAAAAGGAAATCAAGTTTCATAATTTTATTTAATTATTGAAGCTCTGAATCTTACCTATTGTTCTTGCTTTTATTTGCAACTAAATAATGCGTGAAACTTCCTCCTCTGGAGATTTAGAGCCATTCTCTTAGAAGATAGTGCGTGAAATCAGTGCCTAATATCAGCTAATCAGCTCAATGTTTCAAGAAATTCAGATTCACAGTTCATCACGACCCGTTCCTTCTGCAACTTCCACATCCTGCTGAAATTTAAGGAGATAGCTGGTAGCTAATGATGCATGAAGTGCAGCCCCATAAGGAAGAACATCTTCATTGACTCTGAAATTAGTTGAGTGAAGCGGCTCGAGTGGTCCGAGAGAAGCATCCTCCATTCCAAGGAAAAAGAAGTAACCAGGGATAACCTCTTGATAGAATGAGAAGTCCTCAGCTGTCGTTATTGGCTTAATGTCATTAACCTTTTTTTCGCCGAGCATATCCCCTGCAACCTGTCGAAAATGCTCGTGCAATTTGCCATCGTTAATGGTAGTAGGGTAGAAGGGACGCTTTTCTTGGAATAAGTTAATTGTAGCATTGCACCTCTGTACAGCAGCTTGTCCGGTGATAACCTGAAGAAATGTATCAGCCTTAAGCCCTAGTAGAATTGCAAAACAAAACAATAGCCTACCATTGTTTTTCTTGTACAAATTGATTGCCAAGATTGAAGCAAAAATTTAGGAAACATGGTCTAACAGAGACACCTGCTCAATCCGCTGTTTTAGTTGCACAAAACTTTGTTTTGAAAAGGCGCGGAAGGTGCCGCCAATATTGACAGAATCTGGAATGACATTAAAAGCACCAACTCCTCCTTGGAAATATGCTATTGTCACGACCTGTTATGACAATCATAATGTTAGGCAGAGACAGCATCATCACTCTAAGTAAGGAAAACCCACCAAGATTTCTAATCATTTCCATCAAGTAGAATCTCTAATAAGTGATAATATAATGATTTAGGAGTTTAAAATCCTTTCCAATACGGCTCAGCTCCAAAATGCAACATATCAAGGATTTGGTTTTTATCCTTTGTAAGTCTATCATGTCCACTTCCATTCTAAGAGTTGTGTATTTATTCGGATGCACTATTATCTCTGTTCTGTTTCCCCCACCTCTCTCTCTCTCTCTCTCTGTTTCTGTAACTCTCCCCCAAAGTCTCCTCTGTTTGCATTAGAAGAAGTGTTCGTGAGTATGTATTGCGTGGCATATTCTCAGTTCTCACCTTTTTACGTCTCGTGTTTTTCTCTGTTCAAGAAGCATTATTTAAAGCAAATGCTCTTTAAATTTGTCTACCAGCATACCACCAAATCCTCACAAGCAGATTGTTTTAAGTGTTTGGACAGCATAAGATATGTCCCACTACCTTGCAGGTTCTGTTTACTATCTCTGCTCGAGGTTTTAGGAGTAAAAGGAAGAACAAGGAGCTTTGGAATTAGACTTTACTGATCTTAGATGGTACAAACTTACTGATCTAAGATGGTAAAGCAACTGAATACAAATAAATGGGTGGTGGATGGAGGTGATTAAAAAGGAGAAGTGAAACAAACTTACCTGAGAGTCCAAAGGATCGGCCTCGCGTGAAACAAGATGCTGTAAGCTAACAATCACGTTAGAAGCTGCCAAAATGGGATCAATAGAATGCTGAGGAAGAGCAGCATGACCTCCCTTTCCACTTATTACTGCTTCAAAACAGCCACTTCCTGCCATAATAGGACCAGATCTTGAGCCCACTTCACCTATAGGTATGTTTGGTAGAACATGCAATCCAAATATGTCTGAGATACTTTCTAAGGCTCCAGCATCTATAATTTTTGAGCCCCTGCTCCTACTTCCTCTGCCGGTTGAAAAACAAGAACTACAGTTCCCTATTTAGTGTTTAGAAGAACAAAAAATGAATGATGTCAGATATCATTGAGTGGAAGAAAGTAAGAAACACAGAAAAATACAATTGAAGAAAGTAGATCACGCGGTTGACTGTCCTGTGAAATATTTATTCTTTCCAGTAGTACCTAATATTTTCTCTCTTTCTTTTTTTCTTTTTCTTTTTTTTGGCCAATAGGTAGTACCAAATACTGAGTACCCCAGTCAAACATATTAAACAACTTTCACCACAAAATTAGGAACTGAAATTCAAAACAAAGTTACATGATCTTTTTCGGGGGAAAATGATAACAAATAGCCAGTAGTAAAGAAAATGAAGGCGTCAAACTTTTCCATCTTCCTTTACTTCCTTTATTCTGAATTCTAAATTTGATATTAAAACTAGACTTCAAAAGTATTAATAGTTGGCACAATGAAGTGTAGCGCCCTTTCAAACATCCTAAAAGCAATATTTCAATGTTCTTAAAAATAATAGAGCATTTCACCAAAATAATAATAATAATCAATGTTGTCAAAATCGAGTTTCTACGTAGAAACGGAAGAGAGTGGTAGAGACGTAAATCGTAGAAACGACACGAAACATAAAGTTTCTACTACTTAAAATCAAGATACAAAATTTTATATATGTGTGTGCGTGTGTATTATTCTTTGTATAAATTTTATATATATATATATATATATATATATCTGTGTATCTGTGAAAAAATAAAAATCATTATCCAAAATTTAATGAATAACTTTATATTTAAAAAATATAAGTCATCTAACTATATAAAACATAAGTCTAAAAACACAGAGTTCAACAACTCCTACAACCAAATTTCAAAACATCAAAAGAATAAAATTTAACAATTCTTAAATTGTATCAGTTGATTCAAATCAAACACACATCAACTTGCATATCTTCAATATGCTTTTCTCTTGCTCTTATAACAAGTTGATTTACAAAACTTGTAATGTTCAAATCATGATCATTCATAGGTTCTCTCACCTCAACTTCAATCAAGTTTTTCTCATCATAGGCATCAACATCTAAGTTGTCTACATCTTTCCAATCTTCTTTATTTTTCACTATCCAATCGTTATCGGATGGAAGATCATCAAAATTATATGCATGAGAGTTTTGAGCTTTCTTTTTCTTCCTCAATCTTAAATTGGCTATCACAAAAACAACATCATTTATAATATTTTGATTTTACGGAAATGAAAATAAGGCTTTTTTTTTTTAATGTAAAAAAGATGAAAACAGTAAACGTAAGTTTTTACCGTTTTTAAGTTTTCAAGTGTAGTTTTTACTCATGACAGTTTTTACTTGCATCTTAACACGTATCATAAGTTTTTACGTTTTCACACACTAGTTTTTGACAACAATGATAATAATAAAGCAAAATAGACCTGTATGTCTTTTTCATGCTCTTTGAGTATCTTTGCGGCACCAAGAAGCATAGCAATATGAGCATCATGGCCACAAGCATGCATCTTTCCAGGAACTTTACTCTTGTGCTCCCACTCCACCAATTCCTAAAGGACTCAGGGTTAGCAATAAAATTAATAAATCAACAAACAAATACACATATAGAGAGTGCTCCAATCTTTTAGCCTCTCCAGTACGGTCTCCATTATTAGATGACACCGACAAAGCAGTCTTTTATGGCATTTACCAAATTACTTTTTTAATTTTTTCAATACAGGCAAGCAAAAGCTTGAGGAAGTTAAACAGAGCTAGAACACAACGCCCTAGCCCTTAATACATGAAAATAAAGCTAGCAAAAACAGACCAATCGGTCTTTCAAGAAGAAGTCTAGACAGGCACTAGGGACCGACGGAACAAGAGTCACATCAGAATCAACCGGAGCATCATGACCACTCTTGGCCATGTAGTCAGCACATAGGATATTGGCCCTCGGAGTGTAACGGAGCTCGACGTGCCAGTCCCTGAAGAGAAGGTCTCTGGTTTCCCCGATAATATCCGTAAGAGGGTGATCGGCGTGGGAGTCCCTCATGAGGATATTAATAGCGTCAAGAGAGTCCGAATACAGGAGGATTCTTTGGAAGCCCATCTGAAGGCCCATCTTTAGCCCTAACATGATAGCATGTATCTCAGCTTCAATCACTGTGTGGAGACCAAGGGCTTTATGAAACCCCATCACCCACTGGCCTTGGAAATTCCTGATCACTCCACCACATGCTGCTTGATGTTGAGAACGCACCGAGCCGTCCACATCAATACGGATCGCATCAGCCGGAGGGGGAGTCCAAGTCTTTTCTTCATTCCTGTCAAGTTGAAAAATTTGGTGAGATAGAGTGTGTGCGGTTGCAATCTCCGTGAGGAGATAGTTACAAGTATGAAGCATCTCCCTGGTATCCGTGTTTTCGCCTTGGAAGAGATATTTGCATCTCGTTGTCCAAAGGATCCAACACACCAAGCGAAGATTCTCGGGTCCATGAGAAGCTCGAAAGCGTCCTTTTCCGGGATTGTGGTGAGAGTTCCAGTTGATCCAAGCTTGCAAGTTACCTGCAAAAAACTTAGAAAAATAGTTAGGCAACAAAATCTGCTTCCATAAGTCTTTTGCTCTCTCGCAATCCCTGATAATATGAATCACATTTTCCTCCATATTACAGTTGAAGGGGCAGAGATTATCGTTTGAGATGCCTCTTTTGACTCTAAGAGACTTAGTGGCAAGCTTTTCATGTCCGGCCGCCACATGAAAAATTTAACTTTTCCGGAAGTTGCCATTTCCAAAGCGAGGGTCCAAAAGCTATTATTACCCCTCCGACGATGATCGAGAGATACCAATAAGCAGATTTAAGAGAAACTTCCATCTTTAGCGGGACGCCAAGTGAAACGGTCAGGAAGATTGTTAGAAGGTGGTCGCATTCGGAGATGTAATTTATGATGGGGTAGGGAGAATGCCGGACCATGCATATTTACCAAATTACTTTAAAAAGGGCTAATACACGGTTGTTATTTTCAGATACCAACTTGGGGTCCGGATTTTCTCATTATCACTTTTCTATCTGTCTCTCATCATCGCTCATCCTCATTTGTTGAAATCTTGATCCAAGGATCCAGAGTAAATTTTAAAAAACCGTATGCGGTTTTTTTAAAATTTACTCTGAACCCTTAGATCAAGACTTCAAGAGCCAGGATGAGCGAGATAAGGAGAAAGGTGCTCATGAAAGAGGATCCTCTTCCTACCAACTTGTACTCTTCGAAGTCAGAACTGAAGTTAAACAGTTCTAATCATTTAGGGAACAAATTGCTAGAGAGATCGTATCCCTTTTGATAGAGGTTCTTAATCCCCCGGGATATCTCGTAAGGAAAGAAAAAGAAGAAGAATTTCAGTCCACTGGTTCTAGCTCTGTACGTAGCTGAATTGACTCCGCCGATCGTATTTCGCCTGAGATTAAAGAAAAAATAGCTAATCTGTCTTTTCAAAGCTATCGTCCCACTAAAAAAAATATTCTTGTGGTGTGTGTATCGATAGGTACACACAAACTAAAAGTTACTATAAGATTTGAGAGGAGGCGAAGAAATTTGTACTCCTCCTAGTCGGAATCGATGAAGTAGCCTAACTCAAATCCATATAAAAGACAAAAGATCATTATATACTGAATAGTGAATAGAGAGATAGAGAGAGAAGAATTCAGGTACTTGAATGGGAAGAGCATCCATATCGGCTCTTATAGCGACAAAAGGAGGTCGTCCGGTGCCGATATAGCCAACAACACCGGTGACTGCAACTGGGGATTTATACGATACGCCCAAAGTATCCAGTTCTCTTCTGATCAGCTCACTGGTCTGAAATTCCTCATAAAGCAATTCAGGATTCTCGTGAAGCTTCCTTCTGATTCCGACCATCCAATCAAAAGCCTCGCGTTTCTTGGCAAAGTTCAAAAATTCGGTCGGCGTCGGAGAGAGTTTGTTTGAGCTCAAAGAAGTGACCGAGGATATGAGTGTTGCGGCGAAGAGATGGCAGATGATTATCATTGTGAGCGACCAGAAGAAAGCCATGGTTGCTTTGCTAGTGAAGAGTAGGGGAAAGAAAGCTCAGGCAAGAACAAAAAGGAGAGGGTGCCAACTGCCAAATCAGTACTTTTTTTTATATAACGTTCAATGCGATGACGCAACGGCCCGTGTGGGCCCTGCGCAACTATTTTGGTATGTACTGGGTCAAACCATTTTGAGAAAATGACAGTGAGGGCCCAAGGATTATAAAAAATAGTAAAAAAGTCTCAACAAAAATTCACATAACAAAAAAGTCCTAAAGAAGTCCCTAAGGACTTTTTTGTTATTAATTCATCTTATGAAAAGACCTTATTACCCATACTGCATAAAAAAAGGAAACAAGCAGAGCAAACTTGCGCACGCCGGAGAATTGCATTTGTCAAAAAGGAAAAAACGGAGAAATCACGTAAGTAAGATAGGTGGATCGAATTTTCGATGTTGAAGGCAAGTAAGTGACATTTTCATGTCCTAAGCAAAGCTTAGATTTTGCAGCTGTCATCTACTCTATGTTCGTTGAATAATTTATTTTGTCGGTGTATGTTCGTTGCATTAGAGAGTGAAGGATTGGTGAACGGTTGAAGTTTGAGCTCATTAGTGGACTATAAGCTGGTACCTAGGTAAAGTAATGCTAAGATTTTACTAAAGATACAGAAGCAGAGCGCTATGGCGGGGTGTGGGGACAGGATACCATTGAAGTTAGGGTTTCATATTATTTGATAGGGTTAATAACATTGTGCTCTGTTTTTTGTGAAAGTAACAGAGGGACCGCTTTGTTTTTATTGGTAATGGTTGATGTGATGATGGTTTGTTTAGTTAAAAGTTCTGATAGGAGATAATAAATTTGTTGTTAATATGTGTTATTATTGTTAATATGGCTTTTTCAATTGTTAATACAATCGCCTTGTTGCAGATTGTCCTGAAATATGGCAAGTACTTCGGGGAAAAATCTATTCTGTTTCTTTCATTTGGGCGGGAATTTTTTAAATAGTGGGGGAGATGAAAGTTAATATATTGGAGTTTGGTAAGAACAAGATGTATAAAGGAAGGCACAATCTATGAAAGTCAACCTTTTTCTTCTTCACAACTACTTGTCAAGACAATTTAATACTAACCCCCCTATTATGCAAATGATAAGTTCATTGAAAAGAGAGCTAAAACTAATACCAAAGGTAAAGGGAGACGCAAACACAAACTTACAAAACCCAAACCACAAACTATAAATCAACAAAAGATAACAGAGCAGGGTTACTCTGACTTCCCTCTCATGCTCGTGTAGTTTGAACTTTGTAACCAAATAAATACATCACGTTCCTACCGTGAATTCCTTAAAGAGAGGAAAAATGTGCGTTGGTTCATATGCTCTCTAGACTTCTTTATGACATAGCACAATACGTGAACAGTCCAGATTCTGAAGAAGAGAGACAGGCTAATACCCCCCAAAATTGAATATTCCACAAAGAAATTAGCTCAGAGATAGCGTAGAGTCTTTTTACTAAGAGAAACCTAACGCAAATTTCATTAAAAGCTGACCCAAATTGAATTCCATTTACTTCAAAGGAGAAAACCTAACACGCATTATCAACCAGCCGCACCAACGAAATGAAAATGGGGTAGAGGTAGATCCAAGATACTTACTAGGGAAGCAGCAAAGCAAAGACGCAAATTTCCTTCTCAGTCGAACTATGTGTTGCAGGGCTCTCGGTCGAACAGTGTCACAGGGCCCTCAGTCGAAGCTGTGGAGATGGAGATGACAGATCGAGCAATTTTCAGTGGTTTATGCGTGTTTTTTCCTTGTCCAACATAGTAATTTTACATTCACAATTAATATAAAAAAATCCCTATGGACTTTTTTTATATGTGAATTTCTGTTTGGATTTTTTTGCTATTTTTTATGGTCCTGAGACGATTGTCATTTTCCCAACCATTTTGGTGCGCACCAGGTAATGAAATGAGGTTAAAAAAAAAAAAGGGTCAGAGTAATGAAATGAAAAATACTAGTAGTATATATGTGACTAGTATAAGAGCCAACTAATTTTTTTTTAAAAAAAAAATTAAGAAAATTAAGTAAGTTATATTAAAATACTTATATTTATCATTTTTCTTCAAACTTATTTTCCAAGCTTGTAAATTTATCTATAATTTAATAATACAAAAGCATATGACACGATTAACTAATTTACTTAGCTTTTTGAATCTTTACAAAACTAATTAACATGCTCTTATATTAAGAATAGGAAGAGGGTACTCTCCTATTCCTCTCTCTTATTATCTTCTTATAATCTCATTTTGACTCTTAGATCTTAAAATTGTTGGTTTATATTTAATTTTTATTATATTTTATAAATTAATTTTTTTCCTATATTACGGTCATGAATGGTATAACTAAATCATATTTTAAGAGTTTAAATTTACTTATTTATCTTTATAGTGATACTTTTATAAAATATTGAACATGATTTATTTTTTTAATCTAATGGTAAATATGAAATTATGGAAAGAAAATGAGAGAAACCCAGCCCCCAAAGATAGTAGATTGATAACAAAATTTATGTTTAGCGTATAAGAATGAGAATTTTTTTTTTTTTTTTGGGGGGGGGGGGGGAGTCCCCATTAGAAATTAATTGATGACGAGGACCTGCTTTTTTGTAACCACAAAGCATTAGTACTCTAAGAATTTTATGACTAAATAGTAGATTTAGATCTTTCTCACCAATTAGTTTTTTAAAAGGGACTTTTTCCTAGTTTTCCCTATAAAGATAATGGAATTATGAGGTAAAAGTTCTCTTTAATAAATATAACAAAATAATCATTTTATGGCAAATTAAGGAGTTTCAGATGTTGCACTCAATTTGCAACTTGACCCGAAGGGCAAATGTCAAAATACATGTTGAAATTTGTACTAATCAATTGTAACTTTAGTCACAACATTTTATTTTGTCAAACCACACAGTTCATTGCAGCATCAACACACTTCGATTCAAAACCCATTTGAAAACAATGTTGACTTTTGGCTCTCTTGCCCCTTCCTTCTACGTTCGACATTTGGATCGAGAGAGAGAAGCAAATAGGAAGTCAATGATAAGTGACAAAATAAAATGTTGTATTTGAGGTTTTCGCTGGACAAGACAAAGCTGAACATGAGTATATTTCTTACATTTGCATTATGGTTCAAATAAATTTCAATATTTTTGACATTCAAGTTCAATTCACAGTGAATACTTGCTAATGTATGTCTCTTATTATGAGTAATTTTGCTACAAACTCATTTACGCAAGGCATAACATGTGGGATCAAGATCATGCATTCATTCATGCAGACGTCATTTATCCATTAAGACTTGTGGATATATAAGGCTATTTGGAATAGCAATGTCGAAATAACTTATTTTCAATTTAAATTTTGCAAATGTAAGATAAGATACTTGATCAGATTATAAATGTGATTTGTATTTAGGTTGAGAATGACAGAAGTGGTTTTTTTTTTCAAACGGACTCTTGTTTGGATTATTATTTAAAAAGTCAGTTGAGATAGAAAATAACTAAAAGGGGTATGAATCTTATTGAATACCACACACACACAACTAAAGTACAGACACACACAATTGAAGATTAAAAAAAAAAAAAGGTTAAATTTTTAAAAACACTAAAGTGCTTCATTAAAAATATTGCCACACGGTTTCATTTATGCAGGGATGGGATCACACACAAAACTGTGATAATTGAAGATAAAAAAAGTTAAAATTTTAAAACACTAAAGTGCTTCATTAAAAATATTGCCACACGGTTTCATTTATGCAGGGATGGGATCATAGTTTTATTTGTTCCCGGTGACATAACAAATTGTTGCTTAGCCTTCACAATATCTTCTCTTAGCCTTGACAATATCTTCTCTTGCAGTATTGTATTGTTGTGACCTGATTTTATTTATGTGGACCACCTTATCATTTAGGTTGAGTTTGAACGTCATTAGGTTTCTCTCATAAGTTTTTTTATTTTTTAAGAAAAGCCCATTGGTTTGTGAAGCTACCCCAAGACACCAAGAATCAGTTCGTTTCCTCCCACCGAGCTTTTACTCTTGGGTATTGGGCTTCTAAGTCGTTTAAACGCCATGCCGAACAAGCACCACTGTATTTTGAAGTTGATAGGCAAAATTGCACCATACTAAACTTTAAGATGCTAACAGCTTATCACATACTACCTCCGATCTTAATTATAAACACTTTCGCTTTCGTAGTGCAATTTGCACTAAAAAGTGTTCTTATAATTAGGACCGGAGAGAGTAGCATTTTATGGATATTTAAATATTTTGATAAGTTTTCAACTTTACATTATTTTGATATGTATACTTGAATGAGAAATTCACAAAAATTACAGACAAAATAATAAATTAGGAATAAAATTATACATTCATATAATAAATTTAATGAGATGAGGAAAAAAAAAAAATCTCTTCTAGCCGGACCATAGGAGTGTCACAACAGTCACTTCAAGGAGGAAGTATCCTTATATTCCTTTCTCACATTTGCAGCCAATGCTTAACATCAGCTCAGTTTGGGCCAGCGAGGATTTCCAATGACTAAATAAATTCACAGTTCATCATTATGACCCGTTTCTTTTGCAACTTTTACATGCTGCTGAAATTTAACAAGATAATTACCAGCTAATGATGCATGAAGTGCAGCACCATAAGGAAGAACATCTTCATTGACTCTGAAATTAGGTGAGTGCAGAGACTCAAGTGGTCCAAAAGAAGAAGCATCCTCCATTCCAATGAAAAAGAAGTAACCAGGGATAACCTCTTGATAGGATGAGAAATCCTCAGCTCCCATTATTGGCTTCATCTCATTATTAACCTTTCCTTCGCCAAGCATATCCTCTGCAACCTGTCGAAAATGCTCATGTAATTTTCCGTCGTTAATGACCACCAAGCTAGATCCGACGAAGTTAACTGTTGCGTTGCACCTCTGTACAGCAGCTTGTCCTGTGATTACCTGTAAGGGGCGTATCAGCTTTAACATACGACTTATGTGGTTAATGGTGATGCAAACCTAAGAATTAAGCACAACAACAAGACTCATCCTACTAAGTTGAGTTAGTTATATGGATCACACGACATGACACTATCATGCTTTATCAAAAACTAAATCTTTAAATAGATTGTTAACAAAAAGTCCGTTCAACAAACCAAGGAATTAAGCATAAATGGAAAATTTAATATGATAACCGGCATACCTCCACAATCCGCTGTCTTAGTTGCATTAAACTTTGTTTTGAAAAGGCACGGAAGGTGCCACCAATAGTGACAGAATCTGGAATAACATTGAATGCACCACCTCCATGAAATTTTGATATTGTCACTACCTGTGAAGATAATCTTAATATTAGGCAACTAGAAACTCTGCTAAGTGAGAATAGGATGATTTCTTGGCATAAGATAACTCAGTTAGAAAATGCCGTGTCTTGCACTTGCATGATTAACACCATATATTACTTAGATGCACTAAAAGTAAAATTCTCACTTCTTATCTCTTAGAATTTTACAGTTAAAGCATAACTGAGAGCAGATGCTGTTTTAATTAGTTTACCAACCTCCTGCCAAATAGTCACATATCGATTAATTTTAAGTGTTTGGAGAGCACTATATACATCCAACTACCTTGGATCTGCTTGTGGTTTTGGGGTTTAAAAAGGAGAATAAAACCTTACTGATCTTAGATGGTTCAAAAAGTGGTACAAACTTATTGATCTTTAGATGATAAAGCAGCAAAGTGTAATTAACAAAAAGAAGTGAAAGAAACTTACTTGAGAATCCAAAGGATCGGCCTCGCGAGAGACAAGATGCTGTAAGCTAACAATCACATTAGAAGCTGCCAAAATGGGGTCAATAGAATGCTGAGGAAAAGCAGCATGACCTCCCTTTCCACTTATTACTGCTTCGAAAAAGTCACTTCCTGCCATAATAGGACCAGATCTTGAGCCCACTTCACCTATAGGTATGTTTGGTAGAACATGCAATCCAAATATGGCAGAGACATTTTCTAAGGCTCCAGCATCTATAATTCTCTTAGCCCCTCCATCTCTTTCCTCTGCTGGTTGGAAAACAAGAACTACAGTTCCCTATTTAGTGTTCAGAATAACAAAAAATGAATGGTGTCAGATATCATTGGGTAGAAGAAAAACAGAACACTAGAAGAGTAAGTAGACTTCACACGATATTATTAAGTGTTTGTTTGGATTAGCTCATTATTTTAAATGATTTTCCAAGGTACAAAAACTATCATAAACATTCAATATGGGAGTAAAAATGCCATGATAGTTAGATATAACTTAACGCTCTTACTACTTTTATGGTGGGACCCATGCTATTTTTTGCGTATGAATATGTTGTGTAATGGTGTTAGGTTATATTTAACGATCCTGATATTTTTTATCTCATTTCAAATGTTCATGGATATTTTTGCACCTTAACCCCTTTAAAAATAGACCACAAAATACCTGGATATCTTTTTCATGCTCTTTGAGTATCTTTGCGGCACCCAGAAGCATAGTTACATGAGCATCATGACCACAAGCATGCATCTTTCCAGGAACTTTACTCTTGTGGTCCCACTCCACCATTTCCTAAACTCAGGTAAACAAATCAATACACACACTACACATATTAAGTGGATGGACCAAGTAGCCTTTTTGGCTTCTCCACATTACTCACCAAAGGACTAACAGCAGGTTGTTATTTTCAGATATTAACATATGCTCTCAGAACTGAAAACTGTTCCAATAAGTAAATACTTCTTTGCTCCTATTTATCGGGCACTTCAAACATTTTTTATTTTTCACATAGATTAAAAAAAAAAAAAACTAAAGCCTGATTAATACTGTCATAAAATTCAACAACTTCCCAGCTCCAACTTAATATATAGAATACCAAATAAAAATAAAGTCTAACACAATAATAACTGAAGGGTTAAATTGTGCATCCATCTCAAAGCTTTAATGAGAGCAAACTCTCTCAATAGGACATACAAACAGTGAGCTAAGATGATTATATATTGGGGAAAAATGAAAGCAGAGAAATTATAATGAAAAATTCAAGTACCTGAATAGGAAGAGCATCCATGTCAGCTCTTAAAGCAACAAAGGGAGGTTGACCGGTGCCTATATAGCCAATAACGCCAGTGACTGCGACTGGGTATTTATAGGATACGCCCAATGTATCAAGCTCTCGTCTGATCAACTCACTGGTCTGAAATTCCTCAGAACTCAATTCAGGATTCTCGTGAAGTTTCCTTCTGATTCCGACCATCCAATCAAAAACCTCACGCTTCTTGGCAAAATTTAAGAATTCGGAGGATGTCGAAGAGAGTTTGTTTGGTGGGCTCAAAGAAGGGTCCGAGGATATGAGTTTCGCAGTAATGAAATGGAAGATGGCGATCATACTGAACCACCAGAAAAAACCCATGATTGCTTTGCGAGTGGAGAGTAGAGGAAAGAAATCAGAATTTTCTTCGACCAAGTAACACAAGTACCAAAGATGAATGCAATAAAGTGAGATAGTATATTCAGTTGTGTACGGTGAGCTAGATAAGATTTGCACGAAACTGGATTGTCGGATTTTTTTTTTGTGCGGAAAGGTTACAAAAAAGTGCGCCTAATCGGCTGCGGAGGTAACACCGTGTCGCCCACAAAACACGAAATACTATGGTCCAATCAAAAGATAACAGGGAAAATAAAGGATATAAAGATAGTTAAAATAGAAAAATCTTATATAATACTGGTAAATTTAATAAATCTTAAATTTGGTCAATGATTTCATCTAAAATATTTAAATGTTGGTTATTTTTCAATAATACCCATTAATGGTCCAAAGAAAAGAAAAAAGGAAAAACAAGAAGTCAGATGTCTGTCGCACTCACGTCACTCCCTCTTTTTCTTATGTGCCCTGTGGAGCATGAACGATGCCATGAGAAATCACAGAAGCTGCCACTATCACCGTCAGGAACCCTGTTTGTGCCAAAAAGTCGGATATGAAGATTAAACAAATTTCTGATACTTGATGCAGAGATTTCGGCTCGTGTTTTGCAGTTGATAAATATCACTGATAGTAGATTACACAGTAGGGTATATGAATATTTTTTGGATTTTTCTGCAAAATCGGGCAGGCAATTGAGATGGCTCATAGCCTTCGATAAGAATAGATTAAGGAATAGAGATTTAACATTAGAACTAACTTGTCATAACCTTTGTTGCCGATTTTCTAACGTTGTCAAAGTCTCCAATAAATTTCTTGTTGTTAGGTTCTTATGGGTAAACAATATTATTTTATCATCAATTTTTCTTTTTTTCAATAACTAAAGGATATAGAGATAATTTGTCTTAAATTCTAAATTCCTAATTGTATCACATAACCTAATCAATAATTTGTTAAATTTAGTAACTTAAATTAGAATTTGAGTAATTCAACCGTTTTCATATCGGATTTTTTCAAAAATAAACCTAATATTTTTAAATATTATCCTCCACTAAGGGTATGTTTAGTTGGGGGAGGGGAGGGAAGGGGGAGGAAAATGGAGGGAAAATATTAAAATGAGAGAAAATTTTTGTGGGCCCCACCACAAATAACTTTTTCTCTCTCCATTTTCCCTCCCCTCCCCTCCCCCAACCAAACATACCCTAAGAAGACGGCATTGTGGAGGCAGCCCTAATATTTTAAATATATTATCCTCCTACCAGAAGACAAGGTTGTAACGGTGATATTTTAAAATTTAATACTTCAATTAATTTGTAATATAATAACTAGTTTATTTTTGGGCTAATAAAGTTAAATAAATTATATTAAAGTATTTATATTTATCATTTTTTTCTAAATAATTTATTTAATTTATAAACTGATTTATAATATAAGAATATATTAGAGTCTTGTGATGGTTCTATCATAGGTTTAGGGGTGCCACTGTACTATAAATGAATGAGTGTATACCCAGAATAATAAAAGAGCAATTATTTATGTTTGATGATAAGAAAATCTGGCCATTGCTTAGATCATGTTAATAATATTTATCAATAATTCAAACAAAAGTCCGAAACAGCTTGTAGCCTAATTGTTTGTATAAAGAATTGGTTGAATTGGCTTCTATTTAACATAGTTCAAATAGTTAGATGGATCACTTATTATCACAAATATCGAGAATTATATGACACAGAATGGTGTTTCTGTGTTATGAGAGCGTTCCCAAAATTCCCTTGCAATAAAACGAGCGTTTGAAGGGAAAATCTAATTCTGCGTGATAATAGCTCAATAATTGTATCCAGATTACGTATTGGATGGGCTAGACTAGGCTTTAGCTAAATAGATCCGGCTTGTAATGGAAATCCAAAGCCTAAGCCTCAGAATCGAGCTTATATGTAGGCTTTGTTTAAGTTAAGCCTAAAGCCGACAAAGCCTAAAACTTATACATCTAAGTTCATATATAATTCATCAAGCCTATTTAAAAGCCTACTTTATGTTTTAAAAGTTTAGGGTTTGTTCTCATATGAAATAAAAGAGTTAGTAAGAGGAAAAAAGAATACCTAGTAGCAACAATTGCCTAAGTAAATAAGAATAAGAAAAATCTTCATCTATTAATTAAAGAGATATATTTTTTTAAAAGAGTAAAATAATCTAATCACTCTTTGTTTTATCTTAATTACACAAACCTCTCATCTATTTTGAAAGCATACACTTTAGTCCAAATCATTAACACCGTTAAAGAATATTTTAAAAAGATTCTTCAAGTATATTTTTAAATTAAAAATCATATTAAAATAAATGTTGTTTATTAATTTACCCCTCATTATACCAATTCCCTAATTTATCTTTTAATATTAATATTCATTAATGATGTATTTAATATTTTTAATAAATTTTAGTAATATTTTTATGTGGTAAATATTAATAACTTATTCAAAATTTGTGTAATTATTTTTAAGAATATATGTTTAATGAAATATTCTTAAAAATTTTAAATTATAAGATATTAATATACCAATCTCATAATAATACCATTTTATAATTGTTCTGTTCTGAAAACAGGACGTGTTGGACTTGACTAGGAGCCAAGCCTAGGGCCTACGTACTGTGAAGGGATCAAAGTCCACGTAGTTCGAACACACACAAAAGGGGGTGGGGTGTGTGCTCTGTGTGATGTATGTAAAAGTCTAGGGTTAGAACGTAGAACCCGTCCACCTAGTTAATTGGCCTCTCGTATTTATAGAGGTTACCGTTGAGGAGATCATGGTTGGGCATGATCTCCATGGCGAGTATGTGGGGAGCACTTCGCGCGAATACGGTTAGTCCACTCCGTGATGCTCAACGTGGAGGAGACCACGGTTGGAATACGCTATAATATAGGATCTTCCTATATTATAGGTACACTGTTATCTTAGAGCTTTACTTAGTTGGGCCGCCTATTGTATATGGGCCTTATCCAGATCCGTAACAGTTGCCCCCCAGCTCGGTAGGTCGAGAGTTCCGAGCTGCCGAGATGTCCTATGTCCCCTGCTGGCTTCATTGGCCGAGCTGTGTTACCCTTTCGAGAGTCCGAGGTGGAACCTCAAAGATCCTGAGTAGTGCCGAGATGGTTCGCCTGCATCTGAATCCCGGTGTTGATCTCGGTTATCAAAGTCGTCTTCTCCAAAGATCCGAGGTAATGTCTCAAAGATCCGGGGTAATGTCTCCAGGATCCGAGATAATGCCAAGGCGATTTGCGTGACTTCGAGGTTGTGTGAATCTTACCCTCTTGCCTATCTACCGCGCATTGCCGGATTATGTCATATTGACCCCGTTACCGATGTGTCATTTGCTCAAAGATCCGAGGTATTGTCTCAAGGATCCGAGGTAATATCAAGGAGTTCGCTCGACTTCGAGGCCGAGATCCTTAGGCATTTGAGTTGTTCCAACTTGATTTGCTTTTGTCCGAGTCTTGACGAATTCATATTCATTCGTATTCTCGCTACCAATTTGCTTATTAGGCGATAGGTTTTTCCCCGAGGCGGGATTTATTTTCCTTTCCCTCGTTCTATGTTTTCGCTTGCCTCGATCTCGGTTGATGGTGAACCCGTATTTGAAAATTCAAATAACAAAGCATGAGGGCTTCCGTTGGTTCTTCTCACATAGTTGACAATTGTATAGTAGTTGCCCCCTACTGGCAAAGTCAATAGCTGGCCTGCCGGGGTGCATTAACTATTGAACCGGATCTCATGTCCGAGGTTAATCTTCATTCCTCCGGCGAGGTGGTTCCCTCGATGATGCCGCTCCTCCGAGTTAAGGGTCGCGGCTTTAGTTTTGTTTTTCTTTTAACTGGTCAGGGCGTCTATGCCCTTTTGAAGAAAGCACTGGATGAGGCCGAGACCGAGATGATGGCCCCAGAAGAGGATGGCGACGTCGCCATAGCCGCTGCGGGGCAAGCGACTAAGGAGCTGCTGCTCGTCAAAGAGGTATTGGAGACGACGACCTCCGAGTGCTCCTGCTGAAAGCCTGGATGCTATGAATTCACTGTACAAGCAGCGCGCCAATCTCGCCTCCGAGCTGGACTCGACCAAGGATGCTCTTCGGCGGAGCAAGCAGGCCCATTTGAAAACCACCGACTCGTTGAAGGAGACTACCTCCGACCGCTTCGACATGGCCTCGAACAAATCAAGCACTTGAATCCGAACGTATCCTCGAACCTTGCCGGTATGACTACCGGGCTTATGTGAAGGATGATGTCCTCGTTTGCCCCCTCCGACGCCCGGATGGTGGGTCCATGTCTTTTGAGGAGGATGAACTGGAAGAGCAAGGCGATGATGAGGCCGGCAAGGAGCTCCGGAGGCGGCCTACCCAACGAGGTGGTGTCTTTCGGTGATGCCGCTCCCCCAAGCTGGGGTCGAAATCCTTCACCTTTTTTCTTTTTGCTTTTTCCTTGGGGCGTGTGTGCCTTGGCAAGCTTGAATTTTCCCGGCGTCTGCGCCGGTTGTATACTCTTGCTTAGCAATTAAATTAATGTTAATTGTCTTATCTCTTTATGAATTCTAAGCATAGTTAGGAATCCATCGACCGTAGTGGGTACAGGTCTTTTATACTCGACCAGAGCTTAAGTCTGGGAGTGATGGGCGTGGTTGTCTGTTTTAACCTCGTGGGGTGTTAACTTAACCGCTACCTCGTTCCGCTTGACTAGCCGGAAAAGTGTATTGTAACCGAAATAAGGGCGAAGTTGTCACATGTTCAGCCGAGGTGTCCATAACGCAATACTTAAACATTTTGACCTAATCAGGGTCGTCATGACAATTCGCGTTCTTAGATCGGGCGAGCGTTGACGCGTCAATTTCGCGAAAGCCACGGATGGCAATTTCGCCGAGCTCTAACCTGTGCGCGTCGGAGTACAACGGCCGGTGTCATACATCTAGATGGTTTTGGACCGGGTTTAAAGACCACGGTGTCATGCCGGGTTTAGTGACCTCAGCGTCATGTTTATTACCGGGCGTAATGACCTCGGTATTTCTTCTTTCTGACCGGGTGTAATGACCTCGGTGTAATGCCGGGTTTAAGGACCTCGGCTTCATGGACCTCGGTGTATCTCTTTGACTATCGATAGTAAAGCATATGAATTTCCATTGAGGAATTCTTTATCCGGGGTCCTTTTAAGGAGCACACACGAGTCAATTGTACTTTACACGGATCCAATTAAGGGATTTTAACCGGATTAAGTGTAACCGGGTCCACATTTTCTTCATCCGGAACTCGGATTTAATCGTATTCCTTTCTCACAAACTTTACATGGAGCCCGGATTTTCTTCCCAAGGTGTAACCTTTTAGAGGCTCCTTCTTCAAAAATTTTCTGAATTTGCTTATCTGAGATGGGTGTCGTAGCCCCAAGATTCCATTATGGGTGTTGTAACCCCTGATTAGTATTTCCACGGAACCGGGATTTTAACTATATTAAGTGTAATCGAGGTCCGCCTTCAAAAATTCATAGGGATCCGGGATTTTAACCAGATTCGGTGTAACCGGGGTCCATTCAAGAATCTCATCGGTGCTAGCCGAGAGATCCGAACGTTAACTAGATTTAGTTAACCGAGTCCGACTTGAAAACTTCACACGGAGCCGGCATTTTAACCAGATTAGGTGTAACCAGTCCGCCTTCAAAAATTTACAAGGATCCCGGATTTCAACCAGATTCGGTGTAACCGGGGTCCATTCAAGAATTTATGCGGATCCCGAACGTTAACTAGATGTAGTTAACTGGGTCCGACTTCAAAACTTCACACGGAGCCGGGATTTTAACCAGATGCGGTATAACCGGGTCCGCCTTCAAGAATTCACTTGGAGCCCGAGCTTTAACCAAATTCGGCGTAGCCGGGGTCCGTCTTCAAAAATTATCATGAAGGCCCTTTAGCAAAGACCGAAGTAGTAAATCATGAAATTTAACAAGAAAGTTTTGCAGCTCCTTATTTCCAAAATTTATTTCAATTGGGAGACAAAAAGAATAATGACAAAAGCTGCGCTATTTCATGGTTGGCTGGCTTTTGCAGATAAATAAGATGACCAAAAGAAGGTCCATTCATAAATGAGGCTTTACGGAGCTAAGCATATACGACGGATGTATGCCTGGCATATGACTTTAATCTCATGAAAATTCATATTAATATAATGAATTAACCAAGGGAATATGCTTCCTGCAAGAATAATTTCAATGAAGAATATGTGGGTAATTCCCCCAATAATATCTCCAAGTCAAGGTCTGTCAACTGAGAGTGTAGGAGTAGGCGTCAAGCAACTTTCTTGGTCGATTCCTCCATCGGTAGAGAGTAATGTAGCTACACATGGCCTTGAAGTATTAATAAAACCTTCACGTGGGAGACCACTTGATAAAGATTTTGGAAGATCCCGACTCAGTTGTAGCATCGTGATCCATTCAGAATCGTTTGAATGGTCAAAAATTTATATTCCTCGCATAATCATTTATCAAAGAATTATAATGCTATGAATAAAAGATGAAAGGAAGCAGCGCCCATGGTTACAATAAGAACCGAGATGTTGTCCACAATATTCTCCAACCATGATCAAGCACCCAATAAAATATAATTATTGCATCTTCAAGGGCCCATTTCACGAAAATCAGAATATTTCACAAAAATCAAATTCCTTTAGGAATTTGAACTCAAGTCGTACGCAGAGCAATATGTGGATGAGAATGATTCATGGGTGGTCCCCACCATCTCATGTTTTTATTTGCTTTCCCCAAGAAGGAAAAAGAAACAGCAAATTCAAAGATTGTGGGTGAAGGAGAAAAAAGCAAAAGGTGGGATTAAGAACCTGCGTCGTCAAGCTTGTGACCTTTCTTTACATACACTCGGCGTGCCACTCCCACGGGCTTCTCTTTCAATTCCCCTCTCCTCCGCTAATTGCTTCGGCCCCTTTGAGACTCAGCACCGCCACACGCAGAGTCAAATAATTGAGTCTTCTAGTCTTTTGATTTCTGATTGCTTTTTAGGTTCATATAGAGCATTCGATCCGTACTCTTCAAATCCTCATTTCTAGCAATAACGAAAATCACAAGGTAAAAACTCATCCACGTCAGATTCCTTAATGGATATATCCCGGACTTCAAATCATAATCCTAGTTTTATATTCATCGACCGTAAGATGTCGGCATCTCGAATATCTCGGACCGGAAACCTCTATCTCGGCTTAGGAACCCGGTTTCACTCTTTCACACCTTGATCTCTGCTCCGTTATCTCGGCTTCACTTATCTCAAGTATATACTCTTCCCTGATTGCTGCTTCGTTATCTCGGTACATAATTTTCCCTGTATCTCGGCTCCAGCATTTGAATGGTGAGGTATCTCGGCAATTCGGGATAATAACCTCGGCACTTCGACTTTTTACCTCGGCCTAAGTATTTGGAGGATTTGAATAGGGAGGAACCTCGGCATGGCGTTCCAATCTTGGCGTCTTGGTACCTTCAGACAGACGCACCTCGGCATAGTAGCCATCAATGGTCAACTCGGCACCACGTTCGAAACGGTGAAACCCGAGGGCCCAATTCTTGGCCGTAGGCAGTATCTTTGCCATGAACTTGTCGATCAGAAGCGTTGCAATCTGAACTGAAATCAATGTGACTATCATCGGTTCAGCGCTGTATTGGAAGAACATGTTTATGAAGGATAGGACGTGCCATCTTCCGAGGTCAGTTCTTCGGTGAGTTCAAACCGCACGACAGGTGTCCTCTCCTCTGTGACGGTGTAACCGTGAAATCCTTCACCCGACTAAGATTCCTTCGTTGTAGACTTCCTATCTCTTGAGAGGGGTCGTCAATGAATTTGAATTGCTCGTATGTAGCGATCAGAGACCATAGATCTCCCATCATCACTTATCTGAACGAACCCTAAATTCTCCCATCGACAATGCTTTCCGGTTGGTTAAGCAGGAAATTCCTTCGACTTCTTTGTTGCGACTATCCTAGGTCACGGGAATCAAATAAAAATTTACCGATTCCCCACGGTCGGCGCCAATGTTCTGTTCTGAAAACAGGACGTGTTGAACTTGACTAGGAGCCAAGCCTAGGGCCTACGTACCCTGTGAAGGGATCAAAGTCCACGTAGTTCGAACACACACAAAAGGGGGTGGGGTGTGTGCTCTGTGTGACTGTATGTAAAAGTCTAGGGTTAGAACGTAGAACCTGTCCACCTAGTTAATTGGCCTCTGTATTTATAGAGGTTGCCGTTGAGGAGATCATGGTTGGGCATGATCTCCATGGCGAGTATGTGGGGGAGCACTTCGCGCGAATACAGTTAGTCCACTCCCGTGATGCTCAACGTGGAGGAGACCACGGTTGGAATACACTATAATATAGGATCTTCCTATATTATAGGTACACTGTTATCTTAGAGCTTTACTTAGTTGGGCCGCCTATTGTATATGGGCCTTATCCAGATCCGTAACAATAATTATATAACTTAATTGAATATACTCATAATCATATCATTTTATAATTATATAACTTAATTGAATATATGTATGTATGTATTATTGTAAAACATCATCATGCGTATTTAAAAATTACGTAATAAGTTTAATAAATAAAAGAGATTAAATATTTAAATTTATCAAAAAAATTAAAATTTATCATGATAAAATTAATTAACTTTATAATATGATAAATTTAAAAGTATGACAAAATTATAAAAATATATACTTATTTTTTCAAGACTTTGAATAAAGATATGTGATTAAATGATTTTTTTTTTTTTTTTTTTTTTGGCTAAAGATTACATGATAAGTAGTGATATTTATTTTAAGGAGGTGCATTTTGGTAAAAATAAGAAGTCAATGTTGTGATTTAATAGTCAACTAACGGTTAGATGGATAGAAGTGGAATTCCAAAGCAAAAAGGGAAGTTTATGCAAACATATATTTTGATTTTGAGGGAGATTCATATAGGCTTTCAAAATAGAATGGAGGCCTCGTAATTTAGAATAAAAAAGGGGAGGTTGATGTATTTTACTCTTTTTAAAATCAACCAAACACAACAAGTGACGTAAAACTAGATTTTACTTTTTATTTTTCTTACATAAAATGAGACAAACTCCTCCTGTTGTGATTATTTTCATTTGGGCATTACTAAAATAAACTTATCGCAATTATTATGTTGTATCAAATGACACAAATCAAGGGAAAGGTAAATCAAGGAAAAGGTAATGAGCTAGCATTATCATCTCGAACAATAAAAAAGAAGAGAAATATATGTTATCAATTGATGAATGAAAATGTTAAACTCATAGATAAATGATGAAATGTGAAACTTAGGGTTAAAACTAAGTTATTAATTTTATAAATAATTTACAAAATTAATTTAGATTAATTATATACAATTATGCATAATAATACATTTTTGAAAGAAAAAAAAAACTAAATAAGCTAGACCTATAGGCCTGTAGGCTAGGCCTTATGAAAGTATGTCTTGCTTGTTTACTTAAATAAGCCTAACAATAAACCGAAGCCTAAGCCTAACCTTTTTACTAAATAGCCTAGGTTAGGCTTAAAATAGGCTAGGCCGTAGTCCTCTAATGAAGGTCTAACCTAGTTTCATCTATAATTCTTTTGTGTCTATAATCTATAATCTTACAACGCATAATAAACGCTTTTTATAAGCACACAAGTCACAAGTCATAAGCTCAAACTTATATAAAATCCATCAAATATAACCTGACTTTTTTCCTACCGGACTTTTATAAAAGTCAGATAGCTTTTAAGCCACCGCTCCTACCGCTAACCCAAACAGGCCCATTATTCATTAAACTCTTTAATATTTGTCAGACAGAGAGGGCTTCATAGAGAAGTGAAATGAAAGATGACAATTTCAAAGACTCAACTTTTGCTTATTTCCCACAATTTCTTCCCTTTAAAACTTATATGAAGCACACTCTTGTCAGCTACAGTAAAATTAATTACTGGTACATAAAAGGCCTAGGCTAACAAGAACCATTGAATCGGTCATAACAAGTTCAGAACGAACAACCGCCAAAGTAATTATATTCCCTGATGACATGACAAAATCCAATCTACAGTTACCCGTCCTGGTCTTTAAGTTAATCAGACAGGTTCTAAATTCAAACCTTTGTTCAGATTCTAAAATGGACAAATAAGTAAGGGAAAAAAACAAGTTCCGCAGCACACAAGTGCCTTTTTTTTTTCCATCAACAGGAACTTATATTAATACTAATATTAAAAGTTACATCAAACAATTACACTGCGAAAACAAACCAAGAGACACTAAACGAAAACAAACCAAAACAAGAAAACTAACAAATACAACAACAACAAACCAAATGTAAGGAAAGCTAATCACCACAGAACAAATGAGAATAAAAGTAACTTCAAAGACTTCATCAACTTGCTGGACATCCAAGGTTAGAAAAGACTTGTAAGAAGGTGTTGATTGCAAAATCCACCCAATCGGGCACACTTCCTTATAAGAATAAGCCGCAAATAGATCAGCTATATAATCGCCCAAACTTGGGGTACAGGATAGAGAAAACCCAACCTCGAAGAAAAAGATAAGTGAAGTCTCGAAGAATACTTTTGCTCCTCCATTGAAGCAAACTTGGTGACATCAACCACCTCTTGAACAAATTTTGGCTAACATTAGCGATATGGGTTCGCCACCATCAAACGATCCTAACAATGGTCATCTCTTAGGTAAAGCACATAATAGTATTAACCATTGAGAAATCCCTTCCCCCAAAATCGCAAATCCAATCAACAACATAAAACACCACCATAAATACCCAAATCCACAACATTAGAAGAGAAACACCAACATAAAACAATAAAAACAAAAGGAAAGAAGAGGCATCCCCTCCGCTAGAAACCACCGTCGAGCCGGAGGCCATCGGCAAGCAAGAGACCACCGACGAGCCGGAGGTCATCGGCGAGCGGAGACCACCGACGAGCGGAGACCACCGACGAGCTAGAGGCCACCGTCAGGAGAGATGTCGAGACAAAAAAACTCCCACCGCCATAGATGAGAGAGGACCACGGCTACACCTAAAAAACAAAGGGACGATGGAGCAAGGAAGACAATGAGGACGAAGACCGGAGGAGAGCCGGCGCCGAGAAGAAGGAAGGTCGCCGCTCTATTTCTCTGTTCCGACCTAAAACTCGCCTGCTCTTGACTTATCGAGGTCTGATCTGCATTTTTGCCGCAGTTGTGGATTGAGAGGAGGCTCGCCGGCGGCGTCTAGAAGGAGCTCTATTAGAGGAGAGGGATCTAGGGTTTGGCGAGAGAGAGCGTTTCGGGTGGGGGTGGGGGTGGGGGGTCTATGCTTTATTCAAAAACTCCAGCACAAGTGTCTCACAATAACGAAGGTTCTTAAATAATGTTATTTAGGAGTTAGCACCAATTCTCAAATAGTGATCGCTTACCAGCTTAAGAACCTAAATCACATGGAATTAAATTGTTGGTAACTCAGTAGCCCATGCAACTTACAGGAGTTCCTAGCTCCTCCCAAAGCCCCTTCAACTTCACAGTTGACAAAAGAAGAACCACCTGACACATTGAACTTTACACTCCCATTTCATTGTAAAAAAGGCACATATGATTAATCACTTTTTGTAAACAAACATTTCATTTCACTTACACAACTGATGGAGCAACCCACATCATTCATTCATCAGCATCAATAAACCATCAGCCCACTTACCTGCTGTTCAATTATACTGACAAAAACAGGACATGTTCTTCTAAGTTCAAACATCACACACCCCTCTGATATCTACAGAATCTACATCCTTGTTCAAGAAACAGATTTAAAAAATTCACATGGCCACAGTTAACAAGCATGAGTAACATCTGAGACAGATAAGCTGCAAAGGGATCATCTTTAGATACAGTGCAAAGTAACAGCGGAGAGAAATTCAATCTAATATACACAAATCACTCATTCTCATTATTATAAAACTGGGAAAAACTCAAGTATAATTGCATAGTTTATATGTATTTCGTTCACAAATGGTACCCATCACCCTAAGGATATACTAATTATATCTTAACCTCTGGCCTTAAGGTCAGCAAGTCGCCTAGACAAGTCACCTTCGTCTGCCTTCTCCGTCTCCTTAGTCGGCACCGCGTGAGATGCCGCCTGCGGCAGACCCACCGAGACCTCAAGGCCATAATCATCGGCGACCTGGTGCATCAGGCTGTTGACTTCGCCTTCAGGAGTGGAAAGCGAGGTGGATCCGGCCATGGCGCTCTCCATGAACTCAGCCTGAACCTCCATATTCACAAACTGCTTCTCGAACGAGTCCATGGTCTCCGACATCTTCTGGAGATTCCCGGTGGCCAAGGAAGATTCGAGAGACTTGACGATATTTCCCATGGACTTGTTGATTGTGCTCATCTTGGCTTGAGTATCAAGACGAGCCACGACGGCGTCAAGCCGAGATGAAAGGCGCAGATAGTTCATCTGTTCGGTTCGCTTTCGGATGGCGTTCTCAGCGTAGATGCGAGCGCCATCCATATTGCCTTTCTCCATGGCTTTCTTGACCTTAAGCTTCTCCGATTTCTCTTCCTTCTCGCATTTACGGGATTGGCGTTGAAGGGACTTGGACGTGAATTTCAATTCCATGATCTGGTTCATCAATTTCTCTGTGTTGCCCATGATTTGCTTATTTCACAGAAAATAATCAAACAATTGAAATTGGGAAACACAAAGAAAATCGTAAACAACTAAGAATTATTCCAAGAAAAATATTGCACTACAGATCTGAGAAATTTGGGAATTTGTAGCAGAGATACAGACCGGTGAGACCGGATTGGATTTCAATTCCACTCGCAATGCGATGTTTCCCCGAAAACGAGAGCGTTTTCTCTAAACACGGACACGCGACCCCACGTCAAGTCCGACTGAGTCACACGGCTCAGAAATCTTGGGAGTTGGCTTTCCTCCTTTGCGGAAAGCATCCGCTGCCATCCGCTGCCCTGGAACACTGTCGTTTTGTGCCAAAATGATGAGCTGGTCCCTTAAAAAAAAAAAAAAAAAAAATTCAAGGTACAACCGTGTATTAAAAAGATAATTCAGGATACTGAATGATACAGAAAAATGATCTTGAAAGATTCTTTTAGGATCTTAAAAAAATATTTTATGATATTGGGTGGTACTAAAAGGATACTTCAGGATGCTGACTGGTACTACAAAAATAATTCATGATCCTGAAAAGCCACCCCAAAGTATATATTTGGTAGTAGTAATTACCTTAAATATTTTTTAAGATCCTAAAATAAATTTTTTAAGATCATGAATTATTTTTTTAGCATCACAAGATCATAAAGTATCCTTTTAGTACCACCTAGTATCATAAAACATTTTTTTAAGATCCTAAAAGAATCTTTCAAGATCATAAAGATTTTTTTTCTCAGATCTCCAAGATATCCCGAATTATCTTTTTAATACCCATTGTATTCTGAATTTTTTTTTTTTTTTTTTTAAGGGACCAGCTCATCATTTTGGCACAAAACGACAGTGTTCCAGGGCAGCGGATGGCAGCGGATGCTTTCCGCAAAGGAGGAAAGCCAACTCCGAAATCTTGTTCATTAAGATTGCAACCGTTACAAAAAACAAAAACAAAAACAAAACAAAAAAGCAAAAAGGGGGTGACCACGAGGGTGTAATACCCGTTCTGTTAGTCCAAGGAGGACCTTGTGAATGACTGTGTTATCGGCCAAGTACTTCGGCGGGAATCGTAAGGCTCCACACGTGTCTCAGCCCTCCACCCAGAAATGGATGGATAATTCCCAAGCTCGAAGTTTACCCGTTTCCGGGCCTGCATCTCTGCAGAAGTTGGCCCGGGGACTTTCCTGAGCTCGCCCAGTAACATTGTCACTGGGTATGTGAGCCCATTCACAACACCTCGAGATCACCGCTGTCACGTTACTCTTTTTCTGCATATATAAAGACTTTATGATTGTACTTCGTCATCGATGTGGGACAAAAATTTTGACCCTAAAACCCTTCTCTCTAGGACTCTAACTAATTATAACATAGTTGATTTTTTTTAAAAATTAAGATAATTAAATAAATTATTTTAATCATATTATATATCTTTAAATTATATATATTAGTTTATTATTTAAACTAATTAGTTTAGAAAAAAAAAATACTTTAAAATAATTTAACTAACTTCTTAATCTTTTCAACAAAGTCAATTTATTCTTATAATTAAAATTAGAAGGAGTATTTATTTGCCTGTATCTAGGTCTATGTTGCTATGAGGCAAGCAATTTCAATTCACACAAATTAAAGAATAATAGTCAGCATATCAAATATGTCTTAAATATTTAAAATTTATATTTTTTTTAAAAAAAAATGTAAACTAATGAGTAGAATATAATGAATATGGTCAAAGAAGTTATATATAGTTTCAGTACATATTCCACCATTACTCAGTTAAACTATCCTTTCGTCACAACTACTTCAACATAATTTTTTTTTCTATTCTCGAACGTCAAAGTTTTAAGCATCTCCATTCGCCTATGTTCATAAAAGATTTGACAGAATTTTATGTTGGTTATTGAGAGCCTAATACAACATAGGCGAAGTTTTTTTCAAGGTTCTTCGGTAGGTAATTCAGCTGCGAGTTGGTAGTTTGTTGGACTCCTCGAATTAGTTGCACCAAATTTCTCAATTTTATTAAGGAGGAATATTGAAAAAATCAGCGTTTGATTTAATTTTATGAACTTTTGAAGTTATAATATTATGCATTGGTGTACACTAATGTAACAGCATATATGTACAAACAAATCTATGAGAATGGGAGAAAATCCTCTCATCATCCAATTTCTTATGAGCTTATCTGGATCGTTGATTAGGAAGAAAAGAGAAAAATATATATATATATAATTTGATTATGTGACCTTTCAAATTCATTGGATGATATTATTTAGAAATTATAAAAGATAATGAGAAAATAGATGATGAGAGAAATTTAAGAAACTTAATATATATATATATATAGCATGTGTAGGAATTAGGAATATGATCCTAAGAACAGTGTTAACGGAGAGCAGATCACAGTATTTGAATATTCTCTTCATTTTTCTTTCTTTTTTTCTTCTCTCGTCCCATTTTTGGTGGATTTAAAAAAATGAACCTTTGAGATTAGTATTTTATAAAAATCATTTATTTTCTCTATTGTCAAGTATTTTACAGTTGTGAATTGTCCACAATAAATTTTAATAGTTTATTTTTTTTTATGTAATTATAGTATACTCCCTCTTATCCTTAATATAGGATTTAATTGAGAAGTTGATTTTGGTCATAAATATAATATTTATTTTTCATATTTATCCATATTTTCTTAATTTAACTCTATTGACACTCCTCTCTCAACAATAAGTAAGGAGAGGAAGGAATGTGGAAATTAAAAAAGATTATTATAATAACTTTATTAATCTAATAAAATTAGATAAATAGATATTATATTAAATATCAGAGGGAGTAATTTATAAAAATATTAAATGTTTAATTTTTAATTTTTAATCTAAAGTTAGATTCAGTATTTCATTTTGATCTATGCTTTATCAGCAATCATATTTGTTACAATAATAGGAGGGCTAGAACTATTTATTGCCAACCAAACACTTTCTATTGTGTGTTTTATGTCTTATAAGCTAAGGTTGGAGAGCTGAGACTACAATTGATGCAAATTTGTAAGTGTGTTTGCCTCCGGTAACAATAGTGGGGATAGTCCAGTAATCTTCCTAACTTATTTATTAGCCTAAAATCATTTATTACTTCCTTGAGTCTTAATTATAAGATAATATTTAGGAGTTCATATTGATCTTAATTATAAGATAAAGTTCTAATTTTTGTCAATTTTTTTAAAAAAATACCATATTGATATTTGCTCAATAATAATTTAATAATGCACTTATATATTCTATAAAATGAGTAATTCTTACGACTCATTAATGTCACAAATACCTCAATTCTATTTTTTTAATAAAATGATTTTGAGCAATATTTGTCATATTTAATATTCGCATCATTATTCCAAGAGCAGACTAGAAATTGTTGAGGGAGATCGATAACGACGGAATGTGTGAGAGCTTAGAGAAGTTGTGTTTGAGGTATGAGAAGTCCAGAAAAGGGAAGCAAAGTAATTGAATGCCATTTTAAATAAAGGCATTTTGAGAAAACAAATATAATTAACTACTACCTCCGATCCGGTCCTAATTATAGAAACACTTTTGTAATGCAATTTATACTATAAAAATGTTCCTATAATTAAGACCGGATGGAGTAATTTAACAAGTATCCTTAATCTTTCCAAAACTAAATATATATGTCCTATAATTAAAGATAGAGTATTATTTATATTATTTATATATACACACAAAAAGCCGTCTTTCATCAATATCAATTTAAATGATGAAACCATAATGTTTGAAATTAGACGGTTTATTTCCACCTTTCTTAGTCTATTCAATTATAAATTTACAATTCTTCCAAAATTTAAATGATATGAGAAAAGCTTTTGCTGACGAGGAAACCTATGTTATTGAATTAAGAGTCTGAATTTTTAACGGTCCAGGAAACTACCCTCTCCTTTATTAATGGATTATTCTGAATTCCATAATAAAATTTAAAGGTTAAAGTTCAATTTTGTTCTAAATTAAAAGTTATTAAAACAATGTAATGTTGTGTCAGAAGTTCTTATTAAATCGTACCAATTTCACCTAGTTAGGTTAAGTTTAACCGTTAGTAAACAACTATATTGAGATGACAGGTCCATGAGGCATCCATTTTATTTTTGTTAAGACGTAAATTTGTCTAGAATGTTTTCACTAGCACTGTTGCCCCAGAAATTTTTTTGGATTTAATATGGCCTGTGAGTTTCTAAATTAAAGCAATGTCGCCCTTACCATTATAAAGGTTAAGTTTGACCACTATTTGATCAAATATGCTAAGCTGACAATGAGACGTAATACGTTTCTCTATTCGAATGAAATAGAACCAATATCCGATATGGGTTTTGGAGCCTTTGGCCAGGCTACACCATATTATTGGAAAGCTTAGTCTAATCTTGTTAAAGAAATTAAACCTATTATGTTATATATAGCCCATGGGTTTTGTCAACGGTTACAAAGGTAGTTGGGAATTTTATGCATATTGAATGATTTTGAACTATTAAATATTTTGGAAAACTATTTAGACTTTTTGTTATACAAAGATATATATTGTTGGTTTAACTATCCTGTAATCATTTTATGCATACTCATTAAATTGGATATGTTACAAGTCCATGTGACTCACCCCGTCATTGTTTACTTTTTTTTTCATGCGAGAGTTTAGTCGGTGTTACCAAGGGGAAGGCATCCGAGACTTGATCTCAGTTATCAATCTTATATGTCTCATTTAGCCACATGAGTATGGTCTAACATATATTGCCGAACTTTAGGCCTTTTTGTATGTTGCATATTTTGATTTTACATTGAATATTGGGGTTTGTGCTATGGACGGAATCCTTTGATATGGTGTTTATGTGAGCTAATTTATTTTGATAGGGACTAAATGTGTATGGATATAAAATGATTAATTGTATGATAATTATGGAGGGTCGTTTGATTAAACCTACATAGTATTTATACTTATCAACTTAATTTAATCATTCTTTTCAAATATTAATACTATCATTTAAATTATTATTTAAATAGTAAAACATTTAACATGATATTGGAACAATGGACTCAATTTATTATTTTGCTTTTATAAAAATTTATGCAATATTTAGTAGTGGTTTAATTTTCAAACCGTTATAAATTTAAATTCCGATTTAGATTAAATTTTTGGCAACTCTTTTAAAATTTTATCAAATATTAGTGGCGGTTTCATAACCACTATAAATATTTTGGCAATTCTCATTTCCCGCCACACCAAAATTTAAAACTGATACAAGCTGCTCTATTAATGTGTTTTGTAACAGTTTTTCTAACCACTATTAATGTCGTTTGTATAGCAGTTAAAACTACTATAAATATATTATTTTAACCGCTACAAAAAGATAGTTTTTTATAGTGAAATTAGATAATCAATGTAATTTATAGAGAGGTATTTCAAAATCTTGGTATTGAATGAATTCATTGAAAATGACATTGCATTGTTCAAGGTAAGTGTGAAAAAGTTAAAAAAGCACAAATACGTGCTCTGAGAAATTCAGTTCAATATACATAAATAAAATAACTCATTCTCACTGTTGTGAAAATCAAACGAGAGAAACTCAAAGTATAACTGCTTAGTTGATATATTTATCAACATAATGATACAAATTCGATATTACTTAATCTCTAGCTCTAAGTTCAGCAAGTCGCCTAGACAAGTCATCATGGTCCACCTCCTCCGTCTCCTTAGTTGACGGCACCGCATGAGATGCTGCCTGAGGCAGACCCACGGCAACCTCGAGGCCGTAATCATCGGCGACCTCCTGCATCAAGCCGTTGACTTCGCTTTCAGGGGTGGAAAGTGAGGTGGTTCCGGCCATGGAACTCTCCATGAACTCGGCCTGAACCTCCATACTCACAAACTGTTTCTCAAAAGAGTCCAAGGTCTCCGACAACTTCTGGAGATTTCCGGTGGTCAAAGAAGATTCTAGAGACTTAACGATATTAACCATGGACTTGTTCACGGTGTTCATCTTGGCTTGGGTTTCAAGGCGAGCCACGACGGCGTCAAGACGAGAGGCGAGTCGCAGATAGTTCATCTGCTCCGTTCGTTTTCGGATGGCGTTCTCGGCGCAGATGCGAGCGCCGTCCATGTTGCCTTTCTCCATTGCTTTCTTGACCTTAAACTTCTCTGATTTCTCGTCCTTTTGACATTTTTGGGCTTGCCGTTGAAGGGACTTGGCGGTGAATTTCAGTTCCATGATCTGGTTCATCAACTTCGCAGAGGAGTTGCCCATGATGGCTTAGTGAAATTGATGGAGCATGGAGGTACGTACGTACGTAGCTCTGTATATAGAAGAAGGTGGAATATATCTTGAGGTTTGAAATATACCATATCTTAGAAATCTATGTGATACTCCACTATATCAATATATCAATTAGTTTTGATATATATTTCTTTCTTGCAAAAGATTCTGATAAATTTATCACAATGTCTCTAACATGATTTAAAGTTAAACGCATTTAATGTATTTAAAAAAAAGTTAAATTCATTTAAATTTTATCTTATATTCATGACATTGATAATGGATTAAATTCTAAATTAATTCATAAATATGATTTAAATTTAAACACAACATTTTTTATAAATTAAATCATATTTATAATACCTAGAATATTATGATAAAATATCCTTCTTTAATTTAAATTATATTTATTTTGATAATTAAGATATTATTTAACAAAATTTAATTAAATCTTTTTAAAATATCAAAGTCAAATTAAATCCTATTAGTCTTTTTTAAAAAAAAAAAAAAAAAATAAATAAACAAACTAAAAGTAAGGAGAAAATCCAAATTAAATCTAGTTAATACATACTTTCAATTTCTTTTTTCCTGTTAGTCCATATAGAAACTTGTGAATAACGTTGTAAGTAGCCAATTTCTTGGACAGGAATCGCAAGGCTTCACACATGTCTCAGCCCACCACCCAGATGGATGAATAATTCCCAAAGCTCGAAGTTTACCCGTTTCAGGGCCTACATCCCTGTATAATGGGCCTGGAGACTTTTCAGAGACCAGCCCAGCAACATAATCACTGTGGATGGGATCCCATTCACAACTCTGTGGTCAACCAACCGGAGGTTGGGTCTAATGGAAGAGCTAGTCCAATAGGATGCTTATGGAGGAGGGAAAAGAACTTCTAGGGGTCGCCAACGTGTGGTTGACATGGGTTAGATGGAAGGATCGGACTCCTTTGGCAAGGCGATCTCGTGGGTTCGATCCCATTTCGGGGGCGTCTTGGGACTCCTTTGCAGTGGGGATCGAAGTCGAACCCCTCCAAAACTTTTTTTAGCAAAAAAAAAAAAAAAACTCTTTGTGGTCAACCAATTGGGGCTGGGTCTAATGGAAGAGCTAGTCCAAAACTTTTTTCAATTAAAAAAAAAAAAAAAAAAACTTCTAGGGGTCGGTGTTACTTGTTAACTTTGTGTTTATTTGGGATTATGTTTTGAATCTCAAAAGTATTTATTTATATAAATAGAAATAAAACTTATCTTACATACTTACTTCGTATATTGTAAATCATAATTAAAAAACTATTTTTGAAAATTCCAATCGTTATTCTAACAAACATAATTGTTTCTGCATATATAAGTGGCTTGTGATTTTAATACACGGGCGAATGTGGGACTGAAATTTCGATCCTAAAGTTTATGTAGCCTTTTTGAGTGCATAAAAGCTGAAAGGCATATGCGGAATCGAATAGCTTTCCACTTTTATTCACGTGGAACCTCACTCATCGTTTTTTTTTTTTTTTTTTTTTTTTTTTTTTTTTTTTTTTGATACAAGAAAGTTTAGGTGGGTTTGGACGGCCCCACCAAGCCTGAAGACGGCCCCAAGCGCTTTTTGAGAAGACTTACGGGGTTGTTTATACGTGATTGCCTACCAAAGGAACAAGGGCGGAGCCAGAATTTGGAATTAGGGAGGGCAAAAATTACATAATAGGACATAGTGAAATTATATTTTAACTTATTAATGTTTCACAATGTTCATTTTAGTCCTTCTAAAAAACTATTAATAAAGACTAAAGTGAAAACATTGAAACTTTTACAAGACTAAAATATAATTTCCTATATTTTTAGGTAAAGTTTTATAATTTTAGGGGGCAGGGGATCATTGTTTTTCCCCTAACCCCCTAAGGAGCCCTCACTCACCGTATTAAGTAAAGGGTTCTTATGAGGCCTTTTTGATCTTACTAATGAAGTGATTAGCATTTGTTTTGCGGGTCTGTTGTACTCTCCACGTTTTCATGTATCCATTTTATTCATCTCTCTGCAAAAAGCCATCATCTTGTGACTCTGTGGCCAGCAATGGATCAATCATGAATGACTTTTGCTCACGAAATTTCACGTGCCAAATAATTAGTACGATTCTCAGTGACTTTATCCTCCACTTGTGTACGTACGTGATGTTAAAAAATTCTATCACTCAATGTCTGCTTTTCATAACACTCGATGTTTGGAATGTAACGTTAAGAATTGTAATTTTGAAAAAAAGTCCAATAACATTGTTAACTAATTTTAGGTTGTTTGGGTTGAGCTTTAAGTTCATTGGACTTAAAGCTCAAAAAGCTCATAATGCCCATTAAGGAAAAGACTTCACCAAAAAGTTTTTTTTACAAAAAGCTCTAAGCTTTTTTATATAGGTCCCGTCACTTCTACCATATCAATCTAAACACAAATCATTATCTATAATCTAACTTTTTTTTTATCAAGCTTTTTTTAAAGTTATATAACTTTTAAGCCACCACTCCCACCATCAATTTTTTCTAAATGATAATATAGTAACTTGTTTATGGGCAAAAATAGCTTATGATGATAAGTGATAAGAAAAGTACTTTTCCAGTTCTATCCATAAGGCACTTCTAGTATGCTTTCAACTTTATCCTTATATAATATGGGGTTTAAATTTCTCATGTTGCATGAGAAGAAGAAAATTCCTACACATACATGAAATAGTGAAATCTACATATATATATAATGCTAGTTATATATATATGTGGGTGCCACTATTTTATGTGTGTGTGACATGAGAAAACACTTCTCCTACAACATGAGAAATGTTTTTTCCATATAATATATACATTATCACTATGAGAATAAAGTTAATACAATAGTCAATGAAAGGAAAAATATGCATTCATATAGAAAATCTAATGATGTGCATTATAAATAGGGAAAAAGAAAATTCTTCTCCCTCTATCCTATAAATAGCACCAAAAAAGAGTAATTTTCAAGAAACTTAAAAGAGAAAACTTAGATCCATTACCTTATGTACTAAATATCAAGTTCTCCAGCAAAACACCATATCGTCCGTCTTCCTCTCACCCTCTATGTGAAGGTTTTGGTTATTGGAAGAAGCTAATTTTTTAACGTGATTTATGATTTACAAGATAAGTTGTGATTGAGTTTTATCTCAACTTACATAAATATGATTTTCTAATTAATACTAATTCAAAAATGCACTACGTTTTGCTCTTTTCTGCGCATCAAAAGACAAAACGGGAAGAAACCCTACTTGCTGCCAAAACAGTTGCCACGGTATTACTCCTCATCTCTATTCACTTTTACGCAGGATCTATAATTTTTCATCTCCATCTCTAAGGGCATTCTTTCGGTGACATGGCTGGTGAGTGTCACGATATATATTTTTTTTAACCTTTTCTGAATTGATGCCTGACAGTTGTTTTTACTTGCTTCCCTCTCATTTGCTTTTTCTAAATCAGCACAACAACTAGAAATCTTTCTTTGCCACCATTGAATTGCAGAGAATTATGAAATGAGTCAATCTTTGCCCCCATTAAATTTAGATAGTCTTCCTGCTCAATGTAAGTTGCTTGAGCACTAGAAATCTTTCTTTGAGATGGCAATTTATGCTTCCATTGCTCCTAGGAATAGCTAAAGCATGATTTTGTGATTTAATAATCATTTGAGCTAGACAACCAGTTCTCAAATCTTTACGAGCGTTGTTGTTCCTTCCATGTCATTCACTTTCTTAAACCCTTCTTTGAAACACACAAATTTTTTAGATAAAATTATAGAATCCATATGCATGATCTTCACTTTCAAACTCCATGTAAATCTCTTTCATTTACTTCATGTTCTGTGAAATAATCATATAATAATAAAGGATATATTAAAAAACAAGAAACAAAAAATCACGGGCTGATTTTAATAAGCACATTGGACAAAATCATGAATAGGAGAAGATAAAAGTTGCTGTACTGATTCAGAAAAAGCAAATGAGGGATGCAAGTAAAAACAACTATCGGTTATCAATTCAGAAAAAAGTAAAAACAAATATCGTAAGCCTCATATGATAGCCATGTTTGAACACATCGAAGAATGCCTATAGAGATGGAGATGAAAAATTATAGATGCTGCGTAAAAGTCGAACAGCGATGAAGAGATCCTACGTAAAAATCGAATAGAGATGAAGAGTAATACCGTGGCAATTGTTTTGGCAGCAAGTAGGGTTTTTTCCCGTTTTGTCTTTTGATGCACAGAAAAGAGAGAAACTCATGCATGTTTTGAGTTAACGTAAAAAAAAACATGTTTATGTTTATGTAAGACTAGATAAAATTCTTCTTACATACTTATAACTTCTAACACTAACCAAACGGCCACGTGGGCGAGAGGAAGCCTGATATTATGGTGACGTGTAAGAAATCCAGATGGCAGTGTTTTATTGGAGAACTGGGTGTTCAGTACACGAAGTGCAGGATCTAAGTTTTCTCCAAACTTAAATAACATTAAATCACAACCCGACAAGTGGAATTTCGTTTCTCATATAAGGGATCGGATGCCTTAGAAGTAAGGAGTAAAAGTAAGAATAGAATCAGAATTAACCCAGACATAAAAACACCTCCCTGATGCAATGCTCATATTAAAAATAAACCATTATACTTTAGTTAAATTAGTTAAGTAAACTCTTGTACTGAAAACCTATGTAGCATTGATACCGATACGCCGTTTTCGATACGTTCTCGATATGGGACATCGATACGTTACTTTAAATAATATTGGCTTGACTAACGGGGGTTGGCACAAGTGGTAAGTAGCTTGTGTCGCTTAAGCAAGGTCTCGAATTCGAGCCTTGTGAATGCAGAAAAGCCCCGCTGAGAGACTCACCCACCATAGCCAGGTGTGCAACTCGGGTCGGATTCGGATTAGTCAGGACAAAGCTGCGGATCCGGATAGCAACCAAAATAATAATAATAATATTGGCTTGATTCTTATGCTTAATTTTGATACGGCATTTTCTACATTCCCGATACGTGTATACGATACGTTAGAATTTTTTGTTTTCTTTTTTTAAGAGTATCGGTGCTACATAGCTAGAAACAATAATATGTCCCTGTTTGGAAAGGTGGTGGGAGTTAACAAAGTACGGTAGGAAGGGAAAAATCACATCGAAGTATAATAATGTGTTTAGGTTGATATTTTTTCAAATCACCTTTTAAGACGAAAGTTACTTTTAAGAAGAAGCCACCCGACATGTATTTTATAATATAGATAGGCTTCTACCACTACTAATTCAAACATAAATCACATTTACAATCTCACTCTTATTCTATCTTAAGTTTGTAAAAGTGATACTCCCTTCAGTCCTAATTGTAAGAACACTTTCGTAGTGCTGATTGCACTATAAAAGTGTTCCTATAATTAGAACCGGAGATAGTATTGAAAAAAAGTCACTACTGTTACCACTAATACAAACCAGCCCGTAGTAGTCAGAATTTATGGAAGAATTTAATGAAATGATATAGTCGAAACCGACCAAATGAGAATAATGTGGAGTGCGTCAGTTTCCAATTGAGCATCCACCACGGTGGGAATAACTGTTTAGTGGATACAAATTCATTTGCTTTCAAAATCAAAGTGTTATATCATTATACCCCCTTGTCCATAATATAGGCTAAGCTAATTTGTTAATTTTGCTTATAAATAGTTAGTTAGTGTTTAAACATCTCATTGTATTTTTCTCTCTCCTTTCATTTAAACCTCATTTAATATAGGTAGAGTTGGAAATTTCTTTAAATTTAATGAGTGAATTACTATTTTTTGATTTTGATGAATTAGTTGAAGACACTTTATATTGTGGACCAAGAGGGGGAGAGAGTATACTAGTAGGAGTATTAATTATTGAAAAATGATATAAGGAAATTAAAATATGGGTTTAATGTTTTTGTTTTTGTTGTAGAAATTTTTTTTGCCATAATCACATAAAAGTGAGTGGGTCTCACTGATATTTCTCTATCTTCTCTTTTCAATAGGACCCACTCACTTTTATGTAAATGTGGCAAAAAAATATTTCTGCAACAAAAGTAGAAACATTAAACACTTAGAATATTTATGTAATAATATCAGGGGTTTAATGTTTCTGTTTTTACTGCAAAAATATTTTTTCTTCCACACTCAATAAAAATGAGTGGATTCCACTATTATTTTGTCTCTCTCTCCTCTTTACAATAGGACCAATTCACTTTTATGTGAGAGATTGTAGAAAAAAAAGTTTTGCAGTAAAGATAGAAACATTAAACCCTAATATCAAAATGGAGATCTAAATTGTTTAATCTTTTTTCTTTTGTTACAAATTATTTAATCTTTCTTTAATTTTCATCTAGAGTGGGTCTGGAAAATTTTGAACCCACCGGTCCCTTTTAGGACCCGTTTGGTTTATGGAACTCATGTTAGTTCCAGGAAACATAACACAATTCCCATCCCCAAAACCATTTGGTGTTAGAAGTTCCGGTGAGACTAAGTTCTAGCCTTGCCTAATCTTCCCACAAACGTGGGAAATTGAGATCCCTTAAAAAATGGCGGGATCTTGAAAACGTTCTTGGGAAACTGAATTGTGGGACAAAAAAGCCCCTCTGAAATTATAAACCACATGCTTCTCGCCTTCTTTCCCAGATTCAGCATCACCATTCTACTTTTCTTCCTTCAGCCACCACAATCGAGATTGCCTTGTAGGCATGAGGGATCAAGCAGTTCTTTGTGTTTCCTCTTCCTTCTAGTCACATCTGTGTGCGTGATGGTGGCATGGATTTTGGCTAGTTTTGTCTTTCTTCTTCATCATTTCTGCTAGATGTTGTGGGTATGTGGAGCTACATTTTCCTTCCCCTATTTCGTTGATCTGTGTGATTCAGGAGCATTTTTCGTTTACTTTTGCTCCTCAACTCAATATATGTGGGTGGGTGTGGTGGTAGATGGCTTTTCAGAATAACTTGTTGTTGGCGCTTTGAGACTCTGCAATAGGGGAGACTTATGGAGCAAGGTTCTTATGGAAATTTGAGAGACTGTGTACATGTTTATTTTTCAATTACCTCCTTAATTTTATTGTACTGGTTGACATTTTGTGTTGTGAGTTCGAACTTGAATGTGTTATTTTGCAACTTTAGTGTGTACTTGGTTTTGTAAGTTATTTGTGGGCTATTTTTGCATATCTTATGTCTATTTTATGGTCCAGATCCCTTTAAGGTCTCCAACAATTTTCTTTCTCCACCAAGACGCGATTTGGTTTGCCTTTGTTTTCGTACAATTCACGAAGAACAAAAAAATGTATGTTTTACGCCTTTTTTTGGGGGGGGGGACATTGTGGGAATTTTACCTAATCTTCCCACTTAACCAACACTCAATTCTTCTTACCAAACAATTTATCTTCCCTCAACTTACTTAAATTCTCATGTCAAAAAGTTCCCTCTTATCTTCCTTTCCCTTCTTTAAGTCAATGTTTTGAAAAACGGACCAGCCGGTTCAGACCGAAACCGACGAACCGGTCCGGTTTGAGGGGTGACCCCGAGTTCCGAGTTGGCCGAATCAAGGAGTTTAAAAAAAAAATCGAGGCGGCTCTCCACCAACGGTCGATCAACTCGCCGGTGAGACAACATAGAAGGAGAAGAAGAGAGGGGGAGAGAGAGAGATCTGAAGACTTAAGAGTTGTGATCAACTCGCTCTGATTGAAGACTCGCCGCCTATGAAGACTTTTTTTTTTTGGCCTAGAGTCGCCTATGAAGACTGAATCTGGAGAAATCTACAAAATAAAATCGATGAACTCGCGAATTGAAGCGTCTTCACTGGTGAAGGTATTGTAGATCTACGCTTGTGAGTAGTGGATGGATTTGCAAGTGAGTGAAGTGAAGCAGATGAGGGCGTGAGGCTGATGCAGATGAGGGCGTGAGGTTGATGAAGGAAAAGAGACGGGAGAGAGAGGAGGGGGGGGCAAGGACAAAGTGGTTGAGAAAGTGGGGATGAGTTGGCAATTGGTGTGATATGTAGTGTGACCATGCGGCAGAGAAGAATTTGGTGGAAAAGGTAGGTTAATTTCTTTGGAAAAGGTAGGTTAATTGAGGGTGGAGTGGAATGGTTATTGGGGGTAAAAATAGATATGGGCTTGGTATTAATATTTATCATAAAAAATTTTATTATTAAAAAATGAGTATTTTTATCTATTTAATTATATTATATTTTTTAATTAATACCTAATACCACTCAGTGGCCCCGACCCACTATCCGTCTTTCCAGGATTGACTGGAGGTCATTAACCCGTCTGGTTCGGAAACCGGCCGGTCCTGGCTTCCGGGTTGGACAGACTGGGTTAGACTGGACCGGGTTAGTGGTCCAGTGGCCCAGTCCATCTTGGACTTTTCCTTTTTATTTTTTTTAGCTCGTAGGCCTTTTATTTTTTTATGAAAAACCAAAATTTATACTAATATAGAATAATATATAGTACATTATAAAGTAGATGACTTCTTGACCAGAAGAAATAAAGTAGATGTGACTGCATTGGGTTGATCAAAATTTTGAAAAAAGAACAAAAAGTAAAAGTAAAAAAAAAAAAATTAGCACCAAACTTTTTCTGCCATAATCTCTATCTGAACAATAATTTCCCAGTACGAGCAAAAAAAAAAACAACAATTTCTCGGTGACCCCATGTTCAGACGGTGGCGGAGTCCCATATATCATCTTCTTCACCAAAAGCTTCAGATCACTTTCCCTCACAAAGAGCCCATGAAATCCGACGAAAAAACAGCTCCCTTTTGCATGAGCGACAGAACGAACTCAAGGGAAAAGATGAAGAAGTGCTCAACGAAAAATTGAAGATCCAGTTGAAGATTTCAAAAAAAGATTTCAATCATTGAAGAAGCAAAGATTTCAGACACGAGGAAGGAGAAGACGAAATACGAATCTGAATATTTCAACACCATAAGCACACACAGCAAAATCACGAACACCACAGTGACAAGAAAAGGCGACGAACACGGTGGTGAGGGTGACTGAGAGTAGTACCAAAACTGTGCTACCAAAGCTCGGACAGCGAGGATCTTGGAGACGAGGAGTCGGACGGAGAGGATCTTGAGACGGAGAGTCAGATGGAGAGAATCTCAGTGACGGAGCTGGAGAGTCGGAGACAGAGAGAATCGAGAGACTTCTCGGTTGTTGCAAGGCTGAATCAGGAACGGGAGGCTCGACTGGGAAAATTAGGGCATATTGTGAGAATATATACTCCCTCCCTCAACGACGCCGTTTAAGCTTTGGCTTTTTTTTTTTTTTTTAAAACTGAAGGTGAATGCTATAATTATATAGATTAATAAAATTACCGGGTAGGACCGGGCTTACTGGTCCAGTAGCCTAACCCGGTACCCGGTCTTACCCGGTAGTCGGGTTAGACCCGGTCTTGCCCGATTGTATTAAGGCTTCTCCTTCTTTTGGCGGGTTGGACCGGGTTCGGGTCAAGCTGGACCGGGTTCACCGGGTTGCCGGGTTTTATGTACACCAATGAATTAGGTCCGGTTTTTTGAACCTTGCTTTAAATTCCTTTTCCTCCTTAAATATTCTCCATACCAAACAGGCCCTTACTTTCTGATCTCTTTTGAATTGTTTTGGGGTGTCTCAAATACTTTATTTTAAAATAATAATAATAATAATTAGTGTGGCCTTGTCATGTCTTGTAATAAAAATAAAATAAAATGTATTTAAAAACTTAAACTAAATATAAATAATAATTTTCTTGCCTACTAAATATAAATAGTGCTGCTGCTTATCATATATGCAATTTGTTTTTAATTAAAAATTCACACAATAATTATATTTTTCAGTGGGAAAAAGTTTACTTTTATTAGTTTCAGACTTAACCGTTATTATTACAAGTAAGAAGTCCTAAGGAGAATCTCCAACATGCAGATTCAAAATTTAAAATTAAATCAATTATCATAATAAATCAGATCATTCCATGTGTCCGTTGCCACTAGTGGTGCTGCCAAATTGCCGTTTCCATTCCATTAGACACAGCATCGTGATTTCCTATGTCCGTTCTCTTCTCTGTTTTAAGATTGAATTATCATCTCTTTTTCGCCGAACCCATATCGCCATCTGCCTTGAAAGTATCGTCATTTTGGTCTTAATCGCTTCTTTTGACGGTTTGACCCCGAAAGGAGACGCATTTTTGTGTGTATCTCCCACAGGTCTCAAGGAAAAAAAAAAACTGCTTTCCTATCCTGAATAAGAAACACTACTTGGCTGTTTGCAACCTTTGATCCACATAATGGGATCTTTCGGCGCTATCTGAAGCTTTATTTTGTTCCAATTCAGGTGTTTAGGGATTTGGTGCATGCGTCTCTTGAAGGGTTGAAAAATGAATGAGCATGAAAAAGAAGAGCCTGTTTTTGAGATTGCTGTGGTAATTCCAAGGAGAATCGTGCAGGAAAAAGATGTAGACTGTGACTGCGTAAATGTCCTAGTGCAGGAGTTTAGGAAGGTGGGGTTTATAGTTGAGAGAGTTCATGGCATTGCAGAAGATTTTATTAAGGTTAGACTTCCAAATGCCCTTCTGTTTATGCATCATTGAACCTCCTTTTCATATTGAGTATCATCTCTTCCCTCTGGAGTACACTGTCGTTGTAGCAATGCAACGAATGCTAAGTTTGTTTGCAGAAGAATTCTGAACAAGCTTTTTATGGGGGGTTGTATCGGCCTTCAATTTTTCTCAGTTCTCACTAACCTAAGGTTATTTTTCCAGTCATTTGTTGACTTAAGCCATTATTTGTGGTTAAGAGATGGGGAATTTGGGTAGTTATCATGCACCCAAAAACAAAAATGATGAGTTGCTATAACTTTACCCTCGATTTTCTTAGCTGGCTGCACATTTGGAGACGTTGGGAAGGGCTGCCTATGAGCTACAAATCAAGAAACGGACTCATATAGGTGAAGTTGTGCAATTCCCATGAATTTTAAGTGTTCTTCAATATGTTAATGTTTAGTTGCAATTGGAATTGACCAGCCTGTGGTTAAAGGAATTTCTTTTTAATTATGTCACTGACTGTTCTCGTGTTCAATAGCAGGGATGGATTTGCAATTCCAGGTGGAGGATGTTGATGCTTTTGTGAGACAACCCGATGGTTCAATTTTCAGTTGGTGTGAGCGATTTCAATGCTACTATCATTTAATATATGGAATAGTGAGTTCTTTTTCTAAGGAAGCCATTCTCTTCATCTGCCCTCTCTCGTAATTAGACTTAACTGTATTGTAATCAATTCATGAAAGTGCTTCCATATTTGTTGTCCATTAAATACCATTTTTTAAGGTTCATTCGTATATTCATCAAGTTATATTTATTAGTTGGTTCTGCATGCAACTTGACTTATTATTGATAAGATGAATGGAACTTAAAACTCCATATATTCTGCTAAATTGTTTTACAGCTTTGTTGCAATGTCCAATTGCACGTCTGATGAAAATAGCTGCCATGAAATGGCATTATATTGTATGAATTTCTTCACGGACACATTCATATTTTTGCATTTCCTAAATCATTCATATACCGATGGTAATTTGTAGGTAAACAGCACAGGGTCAACCATGACCCTTAAATTTGATGGAAAAGAATTCAGGTGGGAAACTGGGGAGAACTTGCTTCGGAAGTTGGAATCAGTGAACATTGTTAAGCAAGTCTTTCCTCTGCATGGTATTTGTACTTACATATGCCATCAATTCTATTCAGTTTTGATATTAGGTAAATTTAAACTAAAATTGCTTTTGGTTGATAGATGAAAAGAAGAGACATAAGCTTCTCAAAAGTTGGGCATTTCATTGGTGGGATTTCACAAATCAACCAATCGATGAGATTTATTCTTATTTCGGGGCAAAGGTGACTGTAACTGAGCTATAGAAAAGTGATTTGAAAATTATGCTGTCATCATTTAATTTAGGAATTAATAATCTGCAGATTGCTATCTATTTTGCCTTCCTTGGAATGTATACACAGTGGCTGCTCTTCTTAGCCGCATTTGGTCTTGTTTTGGGGTTCATTGATTTTGGGTAGGCCAACTTGTCTATTGTGTCTATTTGTGGCTGTTTCTTTGTCCATCTAACAAAACATTAGTTTCTCTAAAACTCTCTGAATTGATGTCTTTTAGGTCATTGCATTTGGTAGTTCTGCCCATTTTCTTTGTCGTGGTGATTCTTTGGGCTGTAATGTTTTGTCAGTTCTGGAAACGTAAAAATTGTGCCCTACTAGCCAGGTATATTTTGTGTGTGTTTGTGACCATTATACTTACTTCTCTATGTGCATCATTCCCCTACTAAGATTTTCCTTTGCACCTCTCTCTCTCGCCCCTTGGTGCTTTTTATTTCTTGATTGGGTCCTGTAGATGGTCTATTGACTCTTTGGCTGCAGCACACCAAGGATATAAGATTCCAGATAGCAAGGAAAGTTCGCTATCGCTACAAGATGAACTCATAAAATTATTAGAGACTGATAAAATGAAAGGGAAGAAAGTATTCCAGAGATATGAGTGGCTTGGGCGACTCATGCGGTTTAGAAATGATGCCATTATAATCATCAGCATAATATGCCTCCAGCTGCCATTTGAGCTGGCTTATGCGCATCTTTATGAAGTCATTGATTCTGATGTAATTAAGTAAGAATCTAAGATTTTTCTGCTCTTCTATTTTCTAGTGTTAAGTGAATGCTTTATACCTGCCTCTTTCAGAGTCCTCAATAATTGTCAAGTGTTAAATGCAATACTTCGTTGTTGTCTGTTATAAACTGTAATGGAGATGATATGGTGTTCCTGGCCACATCAATCAGTCAAATTTGGAATCTTAAATTTGGAATCCATTCTCACAAAACTAGTTGTTGGCTATAAACTGGTGTCACATTGACTTTCCAAAGCAGTACTCCCTCTGGTCCTAATTATAGGAATACTTTTGTAGTGCAAATTGCACTACAAAAGTGTTCCTATAATTAGAACCTGAGGTAGTATTTTATATAGCAGTTGCAGAAAAAAAACTGCCATGTGTTAGCTGTCTTTTTTATTGTTTATAAGTTATTACATTTTGTTCATTAAAATGATACATTGACACTTATTTTAACTTTTGGGTTTCAGGTTTGGGCTTACCGCCCTTTATCTCTTTGCCATTCAGTATGTCACCCAGTTTTGTGGCAAGGTATCTGTCAAGCTTATAAGGTATGAGAACAATGAAAACACTGAAAAACGGGCTGACAGCTTGGTCTACAAGGTAATTATTATGATACAGTTGATTTCTTGTGTCTCTTATTCTTATGACAATTGCAATAAAGGGGGTTGTTTTCTTCTGCAGGTGTTTGGTCTTTACTTTATGCAGACATATATTGGTATTTTTTATCATGCTCTCTTGCATCGGAACTTTTTGACTCTTCGTAAAGTGTTAGTTCAGCGGCTCCTTTTGTCTGAGGTCACACGCTCAAGTTTTATATTTCATTTTTCTATTTTCTTTCCTTCTTATGGCTTGGTTTTCCCCTAGAATTCCCCCTCCCCCACCCCCCCCTCTTTTTTTCTCCCACTTAAACTTTGTAATTGAAATCGAGGACATTTTCCAGGTATTCGAAAACTTGTTGGAAAACACACTGCCTTATTTTAAATATAGCTACAAAAAATATCGGGTTCGGTAAGCCTTTTTATCCCTTGGATAGTTGGATGTGGAATTTGCTGGATTTAATTCATAGACTACTGGTAGAGTAGCTTATTTGCCTTTTATTTCTGAAGTCACAAGAAAAGAGAGAAAGGAGAAATGACAGGGAAAATCCAGTTTACTCATAGAGCAGAGAAGGAATATCTCAAGCCTGCTTATAAAGCCAGCATTGGGGAGGAGCTTGAAGATGGGCTATTTGATGGTATCACGTCCATCAAACCTACAAATTTATAATATTGACTTCTGAAATGTTGAAACGGAAATTATACATTCAGATCCACAATAAAGCTGTAATTGTTACAGTTGTGAGTTGTGACATCTCTTTTATGAGAATTGATTTCCCATTGACTATTGAAATCCAGTAAAAGGAACTATTTGTTCCATTATAAATATTTGGCTTAAATGATTTGAGAAAAATAGAAAAATATGCATGTCGGAAGCTTCATTTCTTGCAGTCTTGATTTGAAGACCAGAAAGCAAAAGACTTAAATTTTATTAATAATTTTAAACCTGATTGCAGATTTCTTGGAGTTGGCATTGCAGTTTGGGATGATTATGATGTTTGCTTGTGCATTCCCCCCTGCATTTGCTTTTGCAACTGTGGTATGAATTCTTTTTCCTAGCTTCTTTGCCTTTAAACATTAATTTCATCGTAATTGGCTTCTGTAAAGTTAATAACAACTGAGCCCCCCTCACTGTTCAGAACAACCTTATGGAAATCAGAACAGATGCTTTAAAGCTGCTAGTAATACTGAGGCGGCCCGTTCCTCGTGCTGCTACAACAGTTGGAGCCTGGCTTAACATATTCCAGGTATTTACATTCAGGACCTCTGGAATGTCCATTGCGAAGGAGGTTAAGCCCCCTCATGATATTAAGAATTTAGGAACGATTTGTTGGTTGAGAACAAGAGTTACTTGCAGTGCAAGATAATATGAATGAGCAGAGCCACATCTTAGGCCTTGATGCTTTAAAATTTAAACTATGACCATGACTTATCATGAAGTTTGTTTCTTATACTTGTTCTATTTTATTTATCTGGCTTACGCGATGTTGTCTTTTCATTTTACAGTTTCTCATAGTGATGTCTATATGCACCAACTGTGCACTTTTAGTATGGCTTTATGATCAAGAGGGAAAATGGAGTTTAGAGCCTGGACTTGCAGCCATTTTAGTTATGGAACATGTCCTTCTGCTGATTAAGTTTGGCTTCTCTCGCTTGGTTCCTGAGGTGGGTTCATCCCTTTATAAGTGACCATTTCAATTAAATAATTTAACTCTATCATCGCTTACACTTGACCAATGACTTTTAGAGTATTTCTTTTGGAAGTCATTTTGTCCAATGTCAAAATTGAGTGAGATAAATGATCACAGGAGAGGGTTGTTTTATTTGCAGGAGCCTGCTTGGGTCAAAGCAAACCGTGCAAAATATGCAACACAGGCGCAAGATATGTGTTCTAAAAAGCTTTTGAGGACAATTTCTGGGGAGGTGGCTTTTGGTGAGTCGAAAAAGTTGCAGTATCATAAGGACTCTTTTTTTCATCAATCCACAGACAGAAAGCAAGATTAAGTGGGTGGATTTTGTATATTAAAGAAGAAAATTTGCTTCAGTTCATGTTTTGTCTTTTTACCACTTGTGTGCGGATACAAAAACCTCACAGATTAGTTTAGTATTATTCTCTTTAAAGTGTGAATATGGAAATTACAGTTCAATCAACCTATCTACTATTGAACAAAGTGAAGTGAGTTTTGGGGGGACAGACAATATTTCATTGCTGCACCAGTTTAAAAATTTTGACAAAGCAATTGTATGAATGAAATTGACTTCCATTATGGGGTATTTTATGTTTCCGTGAAAAAATTGGGGATTGTAGCTTTTTGAAGTGCTTGCATGCGAAGTTGTTTATAAATATAATTATTATAGTAATTATAAGAGTTTTACTTTTTTGAAGAGATTAAAGAAGTTAATTAAATTAGTTTAAAGTATTTTTATTTTTTTCTTTAAACTTGTTTGACTAATAAACTAATATATAATCTAAGAATATTTAACATATAAAATGATTAAGTAACTTATTTAAGAAGATGCTTATAATTAAGAGCCTTTTTTAGTATCGTAGTTGGAATTCAGAATATAGAAGATGCAATTAGCCATGGACTATCGTGAAGCATGAATTATAATTATGAGAAAAATTATAGTGAGTGACAATGAGTACATGTTTAATGAAGGGGCTATAAGTCAATTAATGGGAGAATAATTTTTAGATCTCAACCAAAAAAAAGGAAATAATATTAAAAAAGTCATCCTTACAAAAAACTTTTAAATGAAATTTTTAATAACTTTTGAATCAAGCGATCATTGACAAAAAACTTTTGAAAATTGAAAATCAATGTTACAAAATTTTATTAAGACCTAAATGTGGGTGACATTTTTGGGGAAATAATGAGTGAAATAAAAAATAAAATTCAGTCATGACCGGGTTTTGAGTTTGAGAAGGGTCTTTTAGACTTCATTGCTTCCACTCTTCTGTGTATCTTATTATGAAATAATGAGCTGAAATAAAAATTAAAATGAAGAGCGAAAATTGTTTAGAAATTGTTTTTATTTAATTTGTTTTAATAGTTATATTCCAAGTGTTTTGATTAATCTTTTGTGGGCGAATGGGAGTTATCGAGTTTGTTGGGATAAGTGAACCGACCGTAAAAATCGTAGCTTTAGTTTAAGTCGAAAACCGAATAATAAGATCTTGGTTTGCCCAAGGGTGGAAACAATGAGGTCTAAAAGACGCTTCTCAAACTCACTAGAATCTGCATTTTATTTTTTTATTTATTTTCATTATTTCCCAAAAATGTGACCCACTAGTTTAATTTGCCAGATGATGATTTTGTATTGTTTTTCACTTTTAAAAATTTTTTTGTGTTGATCGCCTCCCGAAGCTAAAAGTCTCGTTAGCCAAAATTTCATATTTAAAAGTTTTTTCAAAATTTGCTCCTTCACCCAAAAGGATATCAAACAATGTTAAGTGAATGAAAATTAATAAGTGAATCACTTGTCATTCACAACTTGTAGATTTATCAATATATTATTATTTTTTATCGAGACCTAAATGTTATTCTCCCTCAATTAATTGACCATACAGGATTAATTCAGTCATGACCCTTTTATCCTCTCTCTCTTTGGAAGCGGAGTTTCTCCTTCCTTTTCTGGTGTTTCCTCTCGCTTTGTTTCTATGAGTTTGAGCGTTGGTTTTTCAGTGACGTGAACGATGAGAAATCAAAGGAATAGTGCTGAATAAATTCCACTTTTCTATTGAAATAAGATCCCAAATGGCTAATCCAAATTCCTCTGCTCCCCAACACTGGGGTATTGATGTTTATAATAGTACCACGTTCATTTAACTGAATGACATTACCATTTTTAAATAATTCGAATTTTCAAGGTCACTCTTGATGCTGCCATATCAATCAATCATGTAAAACAGATCAAAAAGCAAGTACATCACGCTGCAAACAAATTAAACAAGAACTATACCATTCGAGTTTTGATTTTGTATATAAGGATAATAAACGCCTAGCCAGCTCAACTCAATATAAAGTTCTAGGAACATAAATCACAGGAGAACTGAGGGGTTGAATGCAATTCTTCTTCCTTCACTTTCTGCCACGGACCTTGACAGCCTGTCTGTTCCTCTTCTTAACACCAGACTTGGCAACTTTGATGCTCCTATGAACAGCACTCAACCTTGCAAGGGCTGCCTTCTTAAGATCAGGCCTGTAGTGGTTGTCTGCCACCTACAATGCACAAGGGACTCTTAGTCATCTTCAGAACAAAAATGAGGCAGAAAATGCAACAATTGAAAAATGAAAAATCTTTGAAGTATCCACCGGAACAAAAAACACAGAATGCAAGACAAAAACAAGTACATTTTGAAAGGTTTAAAGTACAAGGATTTTCAAAGCATCAGTTAAGACATTACAGCAACAATCTTGATCATGTTCAAATGATCATTGATGGGAGGAAATTAATTGGCATAGGAAGGGATGGCCTCTCCCTTCTGTTGTCTAACATAATTCTTAAAACATTATATCCATCAGTTTCATGAGCAGAAACATCACTGCTGCCCATTGTTAATGCATCACTGTGAAACAGCACATGGCTAAACTGTGCAACCCATTTTCCTTGTATATTTACTAGGAGTAAAGATCAAGCACAAATCAATGTAGCGACTTGTTCGAGGCCATCATCAAAACAATATGATATCAATTTGACAGGCACGGAGAATCGCTAGTTGAGTTATTTTTGCCAACCTTCAAGGCAAGATACACCCTTTATTTTTGCAATAGATGCCCTTGCTCTGCTAATTGGCTTTCACATTCACAACCAAACAATAGTCAAACAATACACGCACAAACACATACTAATGAAACAAAACAAATAAGCAAACCAGATGAGTCACAAGGACTCACCAAGCAAAACGGACATCTTACCATCTATATACAGACTGTCAATGCAGATTAGTTATATAGCCATACAGATGAGCAAGGAAAGATGCATAGTTTGTTCACTCATTATATGCTACAAGATATGCTTATCAATGCATCACTGTGCAACCCATTTTCCTTGTATATTTAAGGGGAGTAAATCAAGTTAAAATAGATGTAGCGACTTGTTCGAGGCCGTCATCAAAACTAATCAATTTGATAGGCACGGAGAATCGCCAGTTGGGTTATTTTTGCCAACCTTCAAGGCATGAGACACCATTTATTTTTTGCAATAGATGCTCTTGCTCTGCTAATTGGCTTTCACATTCACAACCAAACATTTGTCAAACAACACACACATACTAATGAAACAAGACAATAAAGCAAACCAGATATCACAAGGATGCATCAAGCATAATTGACATCTTACCACCAAGATACAGACTGTTTATGCAGCCCAAAATTTTTTCCATACAGATGAGCAAGAAAAGATGCATGGTTTATTCAATTTATTATGCCGCCAGATTTGCTAATCAAAGATCACTGTGTAACAGCACATGGCTAAACTGAGCAAACCACTTCCATTGTATGTTTATTGAGAGTAAATCTAGTACAAATAGATGTAGCGACTTGTTCGAGGCCATCATCAAAACAATATAAAGTCAATTTGATAGGCACGGAGAACCGCCAGTTGAGTTATTTTTGCCAACCTTCAAGGCATGATACACCATTTAATTTTGAAATAGATGCACTTGCTCTGCTAATTGGCTTTCACGTTCACAACCAACCACTTGTCAAACAAAACACGCACAACAAACACAAATGAAACAGAACAATAAAAAACCAGATGTCCCAAGGACGCACCAAGCAAAGCTGCCATTTTATTATCTATACACAGGCTGTTGTGCAGCTCAAAAATATAGCCATACAGATGAACAAGGAAAGATGCATAGTTTAATCACTTTATCATGCCACCTGATATGCTTATCAATGCATCACTGTGAAACAGCACATGGTTTAACTGCACAATACAGTCTATTTTCCTTGAATGTTTAATGGGAGTAGGATCAAATACAAATACATATAGCGACTTGTTCGAGGCCGTCATCAAAACAATTTTAAGTCTTTGATAGGCACGGAGAATCGCCAGTTGAGTTAATTTTGCCAACCTTCAAGGCATGATACACCATTTATTTTTGCAATAGATGCTCTTGCTCTGCTAATTGGCTTTCAAATTCACAACCAACCACTTGTCAAACAACAAATGCACAAACACATGCTAATGAAACAAAACAATACAGCAAACCAGATGTCACGAGCTCAGAAGCCAAGCGTAACAAGCATATTTCATAGAAGGAATCCAACTTGGGATTCTTCTTACATGTTAAAGGCTCATCACCGCAGGGAAGAATTTTTGATACCACAAAGTTGACATGATTTCAACTTTTTAGGTCCTATGAAGTGCGCTAGCATGCAGATGGGAGCATGTGTGTGTGAAAACATTAGCAAAAGTGCAAAACACATAATTACATGAGTAAAATCAGACTAATTTCAACAAATTTATACGGACAACCAGCCAGCATGACTGATAGCGTCCTCCTTGATGTTCAACACTCAAACATTATAATCATCAACTTTAAGAGGTGAAACAACACCAACGCCCTATGTTATTCAGCATCTTCCATATAAGATTAACCAATAGCTTGGCATATGATATGAGGATGAGATAAGACAAGACAAGACATCAAAGCAACTACAGAAGCTCAGAAGCCAAGCGTAACAACCATATTTCATTGAAGAAGCCTATACTAGGCATTCTTCTTACATGTTATGGCTCATCATCACATGGGAGAAAAACCAGTCTCATCACCAAGAAAGTTAACAAGGTTTCAGCTTATTGGGTCTTCCTTTTTGGTGAAGTTTTTTTAGTGAATTGCTTGTTAGATACAGACAAATTGCAGACACGCTAGTAAGGAAAATGTAAACAATCCAATTTTGAAAATTAATACCTGGTTTACCACAGCCTTTGCCATTCTTGGGAAGTCCTTTTTCATGACAGATTTATGAAGCAAAGAGGCAGGCTGGGTCTGTTTCTTTGTCTTGGTAGTTGCAAGCAACACAGATTGTTCTTTACCCGCAGGTTGAATAGAGACGGTCTTCTTGTTTGCCAAACCTGACATCATGCACAAAAGCTTGAAAATACTATATATACAGGTCTGACAAAATAGAAAACTTCACTGCTAACTTAAGCCTTAGCTCACTTCCCAACACTCGAACAAAGCTAGGTATTATCAGTAGATCAGACAGTGTGTTTCCTATTCCATAACTCAACGGTTTCCTACCACCAATAATAACCGATTCCATTCAAATTTAGCATCCCCCAAATTCTCATCATAAATGACTTTTGAACACAACCATGAATTAATAAATCAAATGCTTGTAAATGAAATGACGAAAAATGCATCAAGATTAAAAAACATAAAAAAATTACCAGAGTGCTTAAAAGAGTTGAGATTGTAGAGATTATTGCTCTCTTTGCTGAACTCAACGCTCTGAGTGCCCCTGCCAAACTCTTTAACCAAAAAACAGTTGTTCTTCTTCACGATCTCCCATATGAGCTGCTCTGATACTGAGGCCATCTTCTCTTTTTCCTGCAGAAACATATCATAATCATTAAAACACGCAATCCAGCAAACCCTAGGCAAGCTTCAATTCGCACACAAGAGCCAAAAACCAACCTAAGGGCTTCCGCTTGTTCAAGGAAGTGAGCGAGCGACGGAGACTGTGTCAAGTGCCGACCTTTATAATGGCGAAACCCTAGTTGTGAATTGTGATCATCAATCGGGTCCTGCGAGTTCGGCCCATCTTCGGATTTTTTTTCTCTTTTTTTTTTTATTGCCATGCTGTAGTTGTAAATAATTATTTTTTTTAAGTGCTTGTTCAACGCAAGTTTAGAGTGGGTGAGTCCCATCCTACGGCTAGCCCTTAAAAAGCCATTGTCTAAAAAGGTCAGTTTTTTTAGATACGGAGTAAAAAAAAAACATCTATTTTTTAGGCCTGACCCATGAGTATATGGGTCAGGGCTAGAAGCCATTTTTTAAAATTTTAGCTATTTTTTATATGTTTTTTTCAAAGAAATGTAATCAATAAATTATAACAATTAAAATTTTGATTCAACAAATAAATGTAATTAGCATTAAGCTCTAAATAACATGCGTCATGTAACAAACAAACACAGTTAATAAATCATAATTAAAGGTATACTATTGTTCACATACCACAATTACAAATAGTAATGAGAAGACTTAACAAAATTAAAAATATTTCTTGTAAATATGTTTTAAAAAATGTAAGTAGTCAACAAAATAAACAACACAATATATGAACTAAAACAATCACTAAAAAAATAAGTCGAGAAAATACAAAATTAGTAACAATATTTATGAAAAAAGAAATATATTTTATAAGTTATTAATGGTTATAATTCTTAATACAAAATCTTCTTATCAAACTTAATTCTAAAAAATATAATAACATTTAAATATTTTTAATATTATTAACAAAGTATAAAAAATCTATAATATTGTTATCATATAAATAATTTTTTTGAAAAAAACATATGGACCTAAAAGGGCCAATCCTTGACCCTATAAAAGGCTGGCTATTTTAGGCGCGCTTTCACTTTTAAGACAAAAATCTTAAGTCTAGCCCTTGTAAATTCGGGCTTAAACGAGCAAAGCCCTTCGTTTTCCCAAGTCTATGCAAGTTAAATCCTAATTTTAGGCTCAAATATATTTTTATTCCTTTAAGTTTTATCTAAGATATAGTTTTGGTCTCTTAATTTGATAAAATATAATTTTAATCCTATATTACTAACATCATAAATATTGCTAACGGAAGGTGTTGACACTCCAAATTCAAGTGATAACTGTGTAAACTTAAGTGATGTAGTGTAATTAAATACTATTAATTTTAAATATTTGTAAAATTGAAAAATATCTAAAATCCTAATGAAGCAGTCAGTTGTATAATTATCACTTGAGTTTGTTACATCAACATTTTTCATTAGCAACATTAATACTATCTAGAATTAGGGATAGGATATTGTCACTACAAATTTTGGCCACTACCAATGTCATTACCACTTTTTCACCGTTAGATCAAAATCTCATCTACCTTTATCATTTCTCTTCTCTATTGAGATTATGATCTAACGGTGGAAAAGTGGTAGTGACATTAGTAGTGGCCAAAATTGGTGGTGACAATATCCTATCCCTTAGAATTATAAGGCCAAAAATGTATTTTATAAATTTAAGAGACCAAAAGTATACCTCATGTAAACCTAGAAAACTAAAAGTATATTTTAACCTATGATTTTATGATTTACACGGTAAATATATGAGAGGAATTGTGCCTCAAAACTTATTTTTTACTATAAGATTATACAAACAAGCCCCTAAAATAATAAATAATAGAAATGGTGATAAATTATAGGTTATTGCCCAAGGAATAGACTCCTAGATATTATATGATAAAATAAAATAAATCATCTGAAAAATACGATAAGATTAGACTACTTTCAATCATTAATATAAAATTCACTTTAACAAAGAAATTAGGAATAAGATTGTTAAAGTGAATCTTATATTAAGAATAAGATTGAGTAATGTTTAATAACATGCCTAACTAAGGGCACCATGGACCGAAAAATGTTTAATAACATTATTAATTTGCATATTATAGGACACTAACTAACCAACTAAGAAGTGTATTTAGTTTTTTTTATAAGGCATTTGCTTGTTTTAAAAAACATTAAATATTTTTTTATGGATGCCCATAATCGTAGTGGATGAGAGTAATAATTAATATGATATTAGAGTTTAGTGCACTGAGTTAGGGGTAATATTAGAAATTACTTAAATTTTAGGATAAATTTAATGACTTTAACTGTTTTTATTATTTTGTGAAAATTGTTAATTGGTACTTTATAATAAGGATCGGATGAAGTATAATTTAACTTTTAAAAAAATAAATAAATAAAACATACACTTGACAAAAAAACATAGACTACATGACAAAATCTTGGTCTAAAACCACTTTTAGGGCTTTCGTATGGTGGAATTGGAGGCATGGAATTGGAATTGTAATTGGATTCCATGCTGACTGTACGGTGAAATGGCCATAGAATTGAATTTTATGTGGAAGCCAACTATTGGCAAATTCCATATGAAATCCATTAAAAAAAAAAAAAAAAACTAAGGACCCGTTTGATACATGGAAGATATGTAGAAAGAAAGCGAAAATTATAGATCTTCCATTTGTGAACGCGTTTGGTAGCATTAGCTCCCAGGAAGCCATCTTTCAACGGTGATCCATCTTCCCTCATTCATGGGAAGACTACTTCCCTCCATTTTTGGTGGGAACTGATCTCCCAACGGGAGGAAATTCTCAAATAATCTTCTTCTTCTTCTTCAATCCATTTGTGCCTTCCTTTATCGTTGTCATTGCCGCCTTCTCCTTCTACAAATCCCATCGTCCCTTCTTCTACATGTTGCCGCCTCCTCCTTCGTTGTGTCTGTGTCCGTTTCTAGTTCAGTATCGTGTTGTGTCGCTGTGTCTGTGTGGGTCCGAGGATGTGAGGGATGTAGAAGGAGGGATGGTTTTTTTTAAGAGGTATTTTGGATATTGCAAATATTATATTTTTATTTTTTTTTTTTGAACAGAAAAGGCAAGACAAAGCTTGATAAAATAAGCGAGCTAGATGCACTAATCTAGCCCACCAAACAAAAACCTAGGTGGTAGGGTAGCAGTGAGAGGCCAACTGGTCCTTCAAAGCCATTGCAAGGCAACCTCGTGGAATCGTGGGAATTAGGGTGACATCCTCGCCTGCAGGAACATTATGTCCTTCTTTTGCTAAGTAGTCTGCACATGATATGTTGCCTCTCGGGGTGTATAGTAACTTGACATTCCAATCACGAAAAAGGAGGTCTCTGATATCGCCGATGACATCACGCAGAGGGTGGTCGGCATGACTGCTGTCTCTCATGATAATGCTGATGGCGTCAAGGGAATCAGAGTAAAGCAAGATATGGTGTAATCCCAACTGCAGAGCCGTTTTTAATCCCAACAGGACGGCATGGAGCTCAGCTTCGATAACGAGCAAAGACCGAGGGGTTTGTTGAACCCCATCAACCAAAGCATCTTGCGAATTTCGATGACACCTCCACAAGCTGCTTGAAAGTTCTGCCGAACAGAACCGTCAACATCAATACGGACCACATTTTCCGGAGGCGGAGTCCAAGATTCCTCATCATTCCTGTCAAAATGGAAAATTTGGTGAGTGAGGTTGTGATTGACCGTATTTTCCATAAGTAAATAATTACATAAATGAAGCAACTCCCTTGTATTTTTGGATTCGCCTTGGAACCGGGCTTTGCATCTAGTTGTCCACAGAATCCAGCATCCCAAGCTGAAGATCCTAGGCCAGGGTAAGTTTTGAAGTCTTCCTCTTCCAGCGTTATGGTTGATATTCCAGTTGAGCCAAACCTGCAAATTACCTGCAAAAAACTGGGAGAAGTAGTTAGGGTTTATAACTTCTTTCCACAAATTTCTCGCTCTCTCACAGTCCCTAAGAGCATGAATTACACTCTCCTCACTATTGCAGTGAATATTTTTATTTTTTTAAATTATCATATTCATCCGCATTTCATATTAAGTTCCTTCTCAATCTTATCTTCTTTTCTATTCAGTTCCCTTTCATTCTTTTCCTTTCCCTTCTCAAACTTTCTATGTACCAAACAGGGCGTAAGATTTGAAATTGCATGTCCTCATTTCCCACCTTACTCTCTCTTGCCTCACTCGCACCTGGACTCACCATGTGCAACCTAACTCACCAGCCTTACCCCACTGCTTGCAACGACAGCGGCTCCGCCAATGCAGGTGAATGACGATGACTGTGGCCTCTAACGCTCTCCCCTTCGACGGTGGCCCGTGATCTGAACTGCGACGGTGCTTTCCCCTTCTTCATCCCCTTCCACGGTGGCCCAGGTCTGAATTGTGACGGCGCTTTCCAGGTTTATAAGCAGAGACGAAGCTAAAGTCATAACTCAAGGCGAATAACTCGCTGTAATCTGGGTCGACCTGCTGCTCTGAAATCTAGATCTGAAATATGGGTGAGGTATTATTCCCCTTGAGCTAGATCTTAAATATGGGTTTTTAATATGTGTTTATAAACACGTGAATTTGTGTTACTACGGTATCTAATATGGATTTCCGATCTTGGACGAGTCTCTCCACCATTTTGGTCTAAAATCTTGCCGGCAAGCAAGATGAGTTTCGAAGGAAGGAAGAGGATGAAGACGGCTCTAGGAAGATTTTGTCCTTTATTTAGAAGGGCATTTTGGTCTTTTACATTAAAAAAAGTTCTCTTTTTCATGACATACTAAACATACTTGTAGCATCATCCCCATCTCCACATCAATTTCCATTTCCACAGCGTACCAAACAAACAGGCCTTAGAATTTTTGATATATAATGAGCGAAATTATGCATTATAACTTAAGAACTTCGCCTTTTGTATCCTTTCCATTATTCTCAAATCTCAATCTGAATTCTGGCAAATTAGTACTAGCAAACTGCATAAGAATCAAGATCAAAGTTGACGTCAAAAACAAAATATTCTCACAAGTTTGTATTTTTTTGTCTACTGTGATTTCAGAGGCTTGAAATAACCTATATCAAGTCCCGGACTCTTATACAATATGATAAACTATTATTGAACCTCTAAATAAAACTGAATTCATAACTCCTTTTTAAGAACCTAATATCAGATCACCAATACCTAATACTAGATCATCTTTACAACCTCACCTAATTTTACATTATTTACAAAACCATATAGAAGCCCAAAAGGATTAAATAAACTCCTACCCTGCTCAAGAATGTCTTGAAATTGTACATAAAGATTCCACCTTCATGGTAGAATTTGATGTGTTGCAAACTGAACTAAATCAAAATCCTTCCAGATTATTATTAAAGAACCATATCTCCATAAAAACCCACTTCACTGTAACTTCCTCCCATTATGCAATGTCAAGGGTTTGTTGCCGGTAATACACGGTGGGTTGGCCGAGCCAGACCATTCACAGCCTCATTTATTCGACTAAATACTACTTTTAAGGGAATGCAAGCTATGACAGGACCTTTGAACTTATCTACCATTGGTTTTCTCTCCTCTTCTGATTGCCTGTGCCCCGTAAGTGATGACAGTTTCCGGATCTTTTTATTCAACAGCCCGGATTTCTTCATTCTGGAAGATTTACTCGATGAAATATGTGGCAAATTTTTGCTAGGAACTCTTCCACCGGCTGAGTTCGGTTTGAATGCATAGTTATTGCCACCACTGGTCAAGCCACCTCCGGCGCTGCTCAACATTTCATCACACTGTCTATCATTCAAGGCCTCAACTGTAAGAGGGTGTCCAACAATTGCTTTGCCGTTCAATTTACTCATGAGAGAAACCAAAGGGACATGTTGTGGCCGGTAGCTGGCTTTAACTTCTATCTTAACATCATATAATGATGTGTCAGAACAATGACTTCTTCTGGGAAAATCGGCCATCTGATATCTGGAGTTAACAGTAAACCTGGACTGGCGATAAGGAAGCAATCTCTGAGGCGTCAAAGATCCATCAGGCAATAGCTTTGCCTCTGTTGCACCCCTGACATGCTTGCTCAATCCCTGGAACCCATCTAGTTGGCCTTCAGCAACCGATTTGCAATTGTTCTGAGATGGAGAAAGGTACAAGGATGTCGGTGCACCTGTGGTATTGCCATCAACATTCTGTCCAGCACCTTGAGAGAATTCACCTGGGTTCTCCATACTTGCCAAATAAGCATTGGATTCCCCATCCACATCCGCATGATTTCTCGAGACCTGTTTCCTATTTTTATTTGTGTTTCTGGAGTTCCTCTTTCCTTTTGACTGCCACTTTGAACTAGCTTTCTGATCATCATGGCTAATGTTGTTATGACCAGCAGCTAGAGTCATACAACCAAAATCATTTCGGCCCCCATTAGCTGATGACAAGACTTCTGATTGACCCCCATGACAAGATTCCCTCAATGCACCCTCTTGAGGCTTTTCAGATGAACAAGAAACAATAACAGGTGAAAAGCCTGGCAGAAGGAAAATTGTCACTACAAAAAGCTTGGCCACCCTAAAACTTCTGAAATCATAGATTACACAAGGGAAAGAACTAAACTGTGCAGCTTCTAAATGAACGTAAGAATTTTACAGAGAAAAGTATATGAGAATAGCAGAAAAGCAATTAGTATTGATAAGCTTCAGCATAAGTAGGCATTGACATGTTCAATAGATCACTTTATACTTAGTCCACATCTAGACATCAATGAAGCCACTTCGAACAACCAATGTGTATTCATGACTTAACCAAAAAAGAAAAAGGTAACTATATTATAGAAAAGCAACTACATTATAGCCATATAGAAGCAGGTAGTAATCTTCAAGGTGGTAGAGAAGCTACCAAGTTGGAGTCGTTATTCTTGCTACATAAGAACATCAAGCAACTTAAGAGCAAAAAGGATCAGAATTTCTCAAACTTCTATTGACAACCAAAGCAGCCAAGAACCAAACTCATTCAACACATTCATTTTCCATGTCACACTTTTAAGGGGTTTTCCAGGTCCTAAGTGCTAAGGATCAGATATGATGTAAGTAGAGCAATCAGAATTTTAAAATCATATCAACTGAAAAAATTACGGGAAAAAATATATTGAGAAGGAAAAAGTATAACATAGGATTCAACAAACTGGTATAAAAACCTAAAACAATTGGGCACCCAAAAGAGGAAGGCATGTGGGAGGGAAAAGGAAAGGAATCATTATAAGCAAAGCAACAAGGGTTGATATTAAGCTGCTGCAGATTATTCAACTGAGAGTTGTAAATCACTATGTATCACATAAAATAGAAATAAAAGACCATCAAGAATTCAAAATGCTAATCATTCAAGCATACCTGGAGTGTGTTTCTCCTCTTGCAAATCTCCAACAAATGGTACATCAAATAACTTATGTGAGGAACCATTTTCAACTAACACTGTCTTGCCAGAAGTCTCATTCTCCTTGACCCTGTGACTAATTTCAGAAGCATCACAACCATGTTCATGAAAATTTAATGCAGTTCCATTTTCACATGCTACTCCGTTACAATCAGAGTTGTGAATTGCCGGTGGAATACCTTTCTCTGACCCATTTGGATCCAATCCTGAAATTTTTCCATCAGATTTCCCACAGAGTAGAGAACTGGTTGGATTTGGAAGCTGATCACAGATGACAGGAACTGATACCATGGCTGTACTCTCCAAAACCTTAGTTAAAGGTCGGCGCCGATTTTTTCTTTTCAAGAATTCATGAACATTTGCCACTTGTGACCTCTTTCTTTTCACTGATGGATTAACCTTACCACCATTTACAGAAGTACCATTTGCCAAGCAACTTCTGGTGTTTGAGTTGTTTGGGGAAGCCATTTCCTGCTGAACTACATCAGTTGTTCCTGCACCCTGGGCTTTTCTTTTTGACACCACACCAATGCCCAGGTCCTCAAGTCCTCTCATTCTCTTCACTCCTTCAGTACCGTCATCTTCTGAGTCATTAGGGGTCCTTCTTCTCCTACCATGAACAGATTGCACCTTGGAAGAACCATTGGCATTCGGCTCCTCAAAAGATATACCAGATTGAGATAATTCTGGAGCTGAATTAGAATTGTCTTCAGAGTCACTGAGATCATCAGTAATATCATCACCAGAATTGGATACGACTGGTGATTCGCCAGCTACAACACCATGTTCACTGGCTGATTTATCTTCTCTGGGGAAATTTAATGGTTCCTTGCCTAGGCGATCACTCTCAAGCTCAAGAGCATGGAGGATTGCATCTTCTCTACGAGCATACTTCACTGCCTTCTTGTTTGCACTGGCCGCAGATGCCTTTGCTCTTTCAATGCATTCATTATACTCTCCACAACGGAAAGGTTTTACCCGCTTCGACTTTTCAAGATTATACCAATCCCTATATCACAGGAGAGATTTCACCAAAATGAGACCATTTAAATACAATAATAAAACTCTATAACTCCAACAGCAACAAATTCAAGAGAAATAACAAGAATCTGAATCACAGATACCCATGGAGACATGTATCTAACATCTAGGAAGAGATTACAGTGCCAAAGTAGCTTGCATCTATTAAAAAAGAATGCTACATCAAAGTAAATGGCCATAGTCTTAGTATAACAAATATTTCTTTCTTAAAAAGATTCTAGTTATTTTGAAAGTTCTTTTTCCCAGCTTATCAAGGCAGATACAAAGTAGGCATCTTACACCCTATCTTGGACAAGGACTCACAGAAACCCATGGACAAGTGTTTTGCGCTGAAAGCATGAAATATAGGAACTAGAATGCAAGAAAACCATATTTGATCACATCTTCCAAGACTGTGCCAGAATTTGAAGCAACCATAAATCAAAAGGAAGCAAAACATTTTCTGGAGAACTTAACCTTTGTTACAACACCAATTGAATTCCATTCAATCAAGTTACAAAAGAAATGTCTTCATAAGTTTCAACAAAGGTTACACAAAGGTCTTCAGCTACAAACAGTACCACAAGATAACAATCATAAAATATCAACAATAAGCAGTGATCTACAGATTACACACAAACCTCCATAGATTTTTCCACAATAATGGTTCAACCAAACAACTGACCAATCTGTAGTTCAGATTATCTTGTTTGACAACATTTATTACAGCTCCCAAGTTGCATAAAAAATCAACACAGATTTAACAATGAAGTGATAATAAGATAGGAAGTCCATACTAGCAACTATCTTTTGCAGATGCACTTGAACCAATTATTAGATTCTCCTATCACACAATAGGATTACAAAGTAAGATTTCTATTGAACTGGGCTCCCAAGATAAACCCATGACAGAGGACAAGGAATCTCCCTAAGAGAAACATAGCTGGGGAAGAAAAGCAAAACAATAGCTCAAACGAGTTTTCCACTCTTTATGTATATCCATAGGGAACACCCTTCTAATATAGCCATAAACTAAAATCCAGAGGAGAAAAAACAATACAGACAGAATTCCTCCATTAAAGTGCATAGTTAAAGGATGCTCCTTCTGGCTTCCAAAACTTCAGAACTTCATTGCTAAAAAATTATCATAAATGGGATGACAAAAACTCTTTATCGAAGCTGCTTGGAAATCTTGAAATGCAAAGAAAGATCGATAATTGTCTTTGAACCCCAATACTGAGTCAAGGAAAAACTGCCATGTTAGGCTTTAAGTCTAAAGCTACCATATTATATCCACAGCTCACTTCAGTCCAAACTACTCTTTACCCTAGAAAGAGGAAAAGAAAGATTTGAAGATGCAAAAGTCAGTGCAAAAAGGATGAACTGATAAATCTTTTGATGGGATACGGTTATGCCAACACATGCTACTTGATATTACAACTTCGTCACAAATGCATCTCTCAAAAACACGCATATAGTCACTTAGCAATATCAACGCGAGCAATACTAGGAACCAGATTTTGGAACTAGCAACTAAACAGGGAAACAAATAGAAGTTGCAAACTGCCCTATCAAAATGAAGAGGGAGAAGAATGAAAATAATATACAAAACTAAAAGCAAAATTATTAGGTCAATAGAGTAGGACTCACACGCTTGCGTCCTCGCGACCTAACAGCTTAACTGGAGTGCCCGATCTCGGAGAAACCAAACAACTCTCAGATAATTCATCGAGGCCCATTATCCGGCCAGGCCACCAGGAACCATTACGGCGACGGACCCAAACCAAACCACCGACCGACGCATCGATTTCGTTAGTGTTTGAGTTGGACTCTCCCGAACTACCACCCATTTCCCAAAGCGAACAAAGAAAGAAAATCAAGAACTTGAAATCCCAAAATCAATCTCAGCCTGCCATTGATAAATAAGCGAAGTCTAGAGGATGATCAAAAAGCTTCCCTTTTGCTGAAAGCTCACACCATAAGCCTAAAATCCCACAAAAGATAAAACAATTAAAAAAATCAGAGAATTTCATAAACTTGCATGTTTAAAAGAGAAGAGTGGAAACAAAATAGTACAACCAAAAAACTGAAGAAATTGATCACAAGAACAAGGCCAACATACCCAGACAGAGCTGTGAGGATAAAACGGACAAACTGAGGGCACAGGTGGAAAGGGTTTATAGTGGATGAAGATCTAAAGCAGAAATGGCACGGCAAAGAAGCAGAATGGGATCTAATATTTGTATTGTTTTTCAGTATCTGAGGCTTATTTTTGACAAATTTATGGATATACTGTAATAGCTATGGCGATTTTCTGATTTTTCCCACCTACAGTTTCGTGCTGGGATGACATCAGAAGCTCATAGATTCCACACAGACAGTGCAGACAGCGAGTGAGGCAGAGGGGAGCGAAGCAGGTCCAGGAAATGGGAAGAGAGAAAGCTTCTGTGTGGATCAAACATACCTTTTTGGTATCTTTATGCCAAGAGAGACAGGTCACAGAGCCATTGTTTTGTTTTTCGCCGGAGAGAGAAAACGGGTGCTTGTTTGTATGCTATTTTACTTACTTAGACGGTAAAATTCTGAGCCAAAAAAATACGGTAAAAGAACGCGAAGAGTCAGCATAGAACCAACATATATGAGTTCCCATTAGATTCCTTTAGATATTGAGTTTGAGTCACAAAAAAGTATTTGTGTTGTAAGGACAACCTCAGACTCAAACCGGATAATAATATAAAAAAACGTAAGGGTAGAAAATAAAAGTTGGGTGATGTACCCACTAATAATATAATGAATGACCAAAAAAGCATAAAAATAATAGAGATGTTATTTTTTTAAGAAAATGTAATATTAACATTTTAGCTACTCTTTTAATCCTTGTAGTTTCTTTATAATATAAATTTGCCTTGAAAGTTTTCGTTGAGAAGCAATGTTGTTCTATAAATTTTTTTAGGTTCAATGTCACCTCAAAAATTTCAAAATATAACAATGTTGCCTTATACAACGACACTGTTAAAAAACTAACTTTGAAGGTGTTGACCTTCAATTTGTTAATAGAAAAATAGCAATATTACTCCATTTTAACATTTCTAGTACAATCTTGATCCTAAAAAAAATTTGGGGTAACATTGCTTCCGAAAGTAATGGCTTAGCCCTCATAATATTTACAAAATTCTTCCTTGTGAATAAATATGTTTTATTTCTTTTCAAAAAAAAAATATATATATATATATATACATATATATAGATATCCTTTTTGCTGGTTTTGAATTGTTTGTGATTCACGCTACTTCAAGCATATATAAAGGAATTATCCTCCTTCAATCCCTTTTTAGTTACTCTTTCTATAAAACTGATGAATTATTTACTTCTCCCTTCCTTGACCCTTCTCCACCAATTTTAGTTGGGTAATTATTTTCATTTTATCAGTATATTTGATTCAAAGTAGTTTTAATTTTTCAACTTTTTATTTTTGCTGCTTTGTTTATATTATAGTATTACCAGCTAGTTTGTTTCATATGTTTTTTTTCCTACTTATTTTATACTCCCTCTGGTCCTTATTATAAGGCACCAATTAGCAAGTTTATTTGGTCCTTTTTATAAGGCACTTACTTGTTCCCAATGAGCATTAATTATTTGTTTCCATGTCTGCCCATAATTAATGAGGGTAGTGTGTGAGAGTAATAATTAATATAATATTAGAGTTTAGTGCAATTAGTAGGAGTAATATTGGAAATTACTTAAATTGTAGGGCAATTTTATTAACTTTAACTGTTTTTATTAGTTTGTGAGAAAAGTTAGTTGGTGCGCTTATAATAAGGACTAGGAGGGAGTATGGATTAGATTCTTATGTATGTGATTCATGTTAAGTTGTAGGTAAGTCCAATCATTTTCTTTTGGCAGATGACAAGTCCAATTTTTATAAAGTATCTTTTTATTTTTTTTAAATAAAATTGATTCATTCTCAAAAAAGGAATACGCCTTCTAAAATATATAGGTATGCATGTATATGTACTAATCACCTACATGCCTGAAAAGGGTTTTCTTACTTTTTCATTTTTTTTATGAACAAGGTAAAGGAGTTTGGGAAAATCTCATTAAAAACTTTTTAAAACACTCAAATTTTACGTCAAACTCTCAAAGTTACCTATAAATTCTTTTGTTTCCTATATCTATGTCTTAATGTCGGTTTAGATTAGTGGTAAAAGTTATTATAGTATACTAGATAAGTATATGAGAGAAGTTTTGTCTCGACTTATATAAACGTACTTCTATAACGTAAACTTAAACAAGCCCACCTCCATCAAACCATCACTCTCCACCTACACTTCTCTCATCCAATCCACCTCTATCGACTATCAGCCTCTTGTTCTTTAGAGTTTTTCTCATCGTGATTGGGATTTGGGATCTTTTTTGGTTCATTATGTGATCGGCTTGTGTTTTCAGTTTGATTTTTATTGGTTTCGTTTGCTTCAAATTTTGTGTTTGGACTTAATATAATACATGTTCATTGTCGTAAGGCTGCATACAACAGCATAAAGAATGGAGAGACAATAACATAAACAAAATCTAGATGTGATAATGAAAAAAGAAAGGAATGTGCTTGAAATATAAAGTTAACCACATTGATAATGAGCTGTTTGAAAAGCATGTTTAGGTAAGTCGAGACAAATTTTGTTTTCTACATATTTATCTCGTATACTGTATATCACGTCGCAAAATCAACTTTTACTGTTAATCCAAACAAATACGACAATTATAAATCCATCATTTCCAGAAGATAACTTTTGATTGGAGTAAGAATAGTAGTGATGGAGGAGAATGATGCTGAGATAGAAGGAAAGTGATTTAGGATATGAGTATTTCAAGAAGCTTTTTAATGGAAATTCCTTAAGGATGTTCTATATGACATATTTGTTTCATTTATTATTATTTTTGTTTGCACTGGTGAAATTATTATGGGCAAAATGATAAAAAATATCTTTTGAATTACAAAACCCCCAAAATATTTACTAAATTAGCAAATATATATAGGATAAAGGAGCAATTTTACACATGTAATTTGGCTTAGGGAGCGCTCAGCACTACGTAAAATTTTCTGAACCAAAAATACACATGTAATTTCATTTTGGAGCGCCCAAAGACCATAATCGTTAGTTGGACCGTTAACTTGGATGGAACGATGACGTGGCGATGATTTGACCGACACGCCGACGTGGAATAAAAATTAGAAAAAAATTTAAAAAATTAGGAATTTTTTTTTTAGAAATTAGAAAAGATTCAAATAATTAGGAAAAAAATTTAAAAAATTATGAAAATAATTAAAAAATAGAAATAAATTCAAAAATTAGAATAAAATAAAATAATTAACAATAAATTCAAAAAATTAGGAAAAAATTAAAATACCCCCGTTAGTGAACCCCACAACCAGCCAACCCTACTACCGGTTGGCGACGGTGTCGGTTAGGTGTGGTGGGAACCGACCACAAAATTTTAAACTTTATTAATTCTATCACAAAATTTAACAATTTTTTTAACTTTAAAGCTATTTAATTATACATATTTTTAAAAAATAATAAATCATTATATATGAAGCATTCAAAATAATTATTATGTAGATAATTATTTTTTTGAAAAAAATGTATATTTAAATAGCTTTAAAGTTAAAAAAATTGTTAAATTTTGTGATAGAATTAATAAAGTTTAAAATTTTGCAGTCGGGTCCCCACCACCGGCAGAATCCCGCCGCCTTAACCCGGCGGCAGCCGACTGTAGGGTGGCCGGTTGTGGGGCTCATTAGCGGGGGTATTTTAATTTTTTCCTAATTTTTTGAATTTATTGCTAATTATTTTAATTGTTTTCTAATTTTTTGAATTTATTTCTAATTTGTTTATTTTTTCATAATTTTTTGAATTTTTAAATTACTTTATAATTTTTTTCTAATTATTTTAATTTTTTTTTCTAATTATTTGATTTTTTTAATTTTTTTCCTAATTTTTCGAATTTTTATTCCACGCCGGGTGTCCCAAATCGTACGTCAGTTCCATCCAAGTTAACATCAATCGACGGTCACCTAACGGTCAACTAATGTAAATGCGTGGTCCGAGCGCTCCAAAATGAAATTACATGTGTATTTTTTGTTTAAAATTTTACATGGTGCTAAAGCGCTCCCAAAGCCAAATTACATGTGTAAAATTGCTCCTTTACCCATATATATATATATATATCATGTGCTAGGGGTCTAAGATTTTGAAATTTAAGTATTGACAACTTGAATATAGAAATTAACAATTTTAGTTTAGAGATTGATAATTCGAGCTCCTCAAGTTGTTACTGTGTGTACTCAAGTAATTATTGTTATTCTTAAAATATCATTGTCTACATTTAAATTGTCAACATCCAAACTTTAAAATCTCATATTCTTGTCAGATCACATATTTTTCTTTTTTTGTTAATTCAGTAGACATTTTGGGTTTTTTTTTGGGGAAAATTCCAAATAAATACCTTTTGAATTTGCAAAACCGCTAGAAGTCCGTTGAATTTGTAAAAAGACTAGAAGTACCAAAGACCTATGGTTGATATGCAAATTCGGGTGAAATTATCCTTTTGTCCTTAGTTTAAGTAAATAAATAGTAAAAAAAACCCTCAAACACCCCATGAGTTACCACCGCCCGTCAACCGGCAGCGGCCAATAAAGAATGGGCACAAGGGGGCGATGGTGGGGTGTTTGAGGGTTTTTCTTTTTTTACTTATTTGAAATTAAGGGCAAAAGAGTAATTTCACCCCGTATTTGTATATCCCCATAGCCCTCGATACTTCTCCGCTTTTTTACAAATTCAACTGAATTTCCGGAGGTTTTGCAAATTCAAAAGTATTTATTTGGATTTTTTTTTTGGTTAAATTATTTTTGTATTATAATACTCCTGTAATATTTAACTGTCCTAGAAAAAGTAACTTACATGATGTCAACTGACGTTTTTTAGCTTAAGAAAAAGTCAACTAATGTTTGTTTTTAATAGGAGTATTAAATAAAAAAAAAACATAAAGAAAATATATGGGAGAAAGGAAGTGCATGATAAGGAAATAAAACGGAATGAACGTTAAGAACCTACAAGATATAATTATGTTTCCTATTCCATAACTCAAAACAGTTGTATGACCAATATTTTATATTTTCATATAATTTTTTCAATGACTAGTACAACTTATTATAAGCTTTTATATTGACATTAATATGACCTCTATGCATATAAAAAATAAAGGAAAAAAAATGACCATTAAGAATCCTACAATGGAATTAATACAAAATAAGATTTATTTATGATTGAAATTTCAAATTTTATTACTCAATATTTTATATTTACAGTTCAAAAATTCTCATTTTACATTAATTTTTGTTTAAGTTCTTTGATTTTCATTATTTGCCCGAAAACAAATTATCATGAGCATCATAGCGATGGATGATTGGCTATTATTGGGATTAGAGCCGTCAATCAATCGGCCGTACTATCGGGGCGACCCTCCAGGCCCGGAGTAAGAAAAACACCTATTTTTCAAAGCCCTACGAGAGCACAGGGGTGAAAATGGTAGGCTTGGAAATTATTATTCCAAATTTTAATTATTTTTTCTCCGTGTTTTTCATACAAATATAATTAGTAAATTACAACAATTAAAGCTCTAAATTACAACATAAATCATCTAATTTATCAAATAAATGTTTTCAACATTTATATCCAAAAAACATAATCATCCAACAAATAAGCATTCACGAATTCATAATTAAAAACAAATTATGTTCTAAAATAACTTACATAAAATATAAAAAGCATACCACTAATATACATAAATTATGGCCAGTGAGATGCGAGAGCTGAGAAGAGTTGTGATCGAGGAGGAGACGAGGAGTGGAAGGGACATGAACATAGTTTAAAGTGTAAAGATCATAGGAGTAGTCAATAACAATATTAATATATTAGTTTAAAATTTTAAAGACTCTACATTGTTATAAGACATAAACATTATATTCCAACTCGGTTCGGGATTTTGTTAGGAAAATATATCAAAGAATTTTTTTTTTTAAGACTCAACATTTAAATAAGGAAAAAAAAAAAAGGCTTAAACGGCCGGCAAAGCAAAAGCCCGTGGCCTGCTTAGGCCTGACTTCATCTCTTTCTTCTATTTTTGAGGCTTGGCCCATAACAAAGCCGGGCTAAACGGGCCGGCCCGACGGGCCCGGCCCGTTTTGACGGCTCTAGATCTTTTTATTTTGTTATTATGAAATTATATTCGAGTATTGTAATTTTTTAAGTCATCAATATAATCAAATATAACTGTCGTTGATATAGTTGGTCTTGTATATATTTTGCTTAACCTTGTTGGCAACAAAAAAAAAAAAAAAAAAAAATCTTAATCAACTTCTAACTCTATAAATTATCTATCTAGTTATGCTATGCCTCTTTTTCGGTAGAGTGACATCACTAGATTAAGGCAAGAATATTTAATTACTTATTCAATTATTTTCTTTACAATGACATTTTGACTTAGTTTTACCTTCATTGAATATAAACATATATGTTCTACATAATAAAAAATTATCTTTACTTTATATATTTTAAAAATAATCATGTGTGCATATTTAAACTTTAAAAATGAAGAAAGCTAAATATAAGATAGAGTTTTTTTAGGAGATTAAGAAAGCTAAATAAGTTATTTAATCATATCATATATTATATATCATTAGAATACATATCAATTTATATGTAAGGCAAAATAGTTTAGAGAAAAAAACGATAGATATAAATATTTTAAAGTGATTTAATTAGCTTTTTTAATATCTTCCAAAAAAATCAATTATGTTTTATATTTAAGATTAAGAAAGTACCTTTTATTCCAGAAAATAATACTCCCTCATGTCTTTAATATAAGACGTATCTAGAAAAGTTGATATTGAATCTAAAGATAAGATAAAATTTTAATATTTATCAATTTTTTCCTAATTTATTCTAATTAATTCTCTTTCAACAACAATTAAAAAGAAAAAAAGAATTAAAAAAATTAATTAAGATATTTTAGTAAATATATGTCAGATTAAATAATTTAATATTTTTTTTAATTTAATCAAATTAAGTAAATATATACCCAACACTATTAAAAAATCCACTATAATATAATCGAGTCCATGTCACGGGGACGAGGTGAAACTGTGCGTTTAAGGCGTGCTCTGCTTCTAGGGTCTTTTCCCAACCTAAACTGGCTTTAGCGTGAGATTGTTGTGTATGCGCATGTGCAATCTGTCTACTGTCTAGTTCATCGAACTCAGGGGCCTCTGTGAATAAGGAAGGAATCCATAAATCACAGGCAAATTCCAACCATGACAGGTATACGCAATTTTTCTCGAAATATCTGTTTCATTCAGAAAGCGATAAACATTGGGTGCTATTAATTTTGGTTGTGCATAGTGATCTTTTTGAGCTTTCATTCAAGACTGTTTCTTATTCAGTGAAATTATGGAACTTGAATTCTTCACCACGACGAACTTCTTCATCATATTTAAAATGTGTGAAATTGGTCTTGCTTATTCATGTATCAGGATTTTTCTTAAATGGGTACTGTCCTGCTGTTTGATATCGACTTCATTGCTCTGCAACACTTACACTCCTGATTGCTGACATTATTACCACATCTGTATTTCTACAAATTTCGAGACCGCAAGCTTAACCCGTTTAACCAAATTAAGTAAAAGCTATCTGCTTTATCTGACTAATGTTTTTGCTTCATTAAATGCCATGTTCCTTTTAAACAAGTTCTTCGAGGGCTAAGTTTTGGAGATCCTTAATTTTTATACATAATGAAATACGAATTTCCTATTCTCCTTGTGCAGTTATGCTGACGGACAAGTAAATCCGATTATTTTCATGTCTAAGTGAAGGTCTGCGGATAATTTAGAAAATAAATAATAGAATAGCAAACCATAATTCTTAATAATAGCCCTCTAAATCTTTAATAAATGTATTCTATTATGAAATAAAATGTAATAGTTCTTTAACTGTTTGCGCAATGTACTTGGTCTGGAAGAATAGTGATGAATTGAACTGTGCTTTATTCAAATAAAGGGCGAGTGTCTAGGTTCATGCTATGGAATATTGATCAGCAATTCATAGGGCAATATGTTATACTTGCGTTGCATGCTACTACTACATTATGAATGTCACTAAAATTGATCGCATGCATTACACAGAGTATGCACAGGAACAAGAAATGGAAATTGAAGCTTTGGAAGCTATACTCATGGATGAATTTAAAGGTATACAGTTTTCTTTCATCAAGCAGTTTTTTCTCAAACAATAGTTTACTGCGTTTCCTAATTATAACTATTTCCTCTTGGGAGGAGGCATAACATTCTGTTTCACTGTTTATGGTAGAGATACACTCTGGTGAAAGTGGCCTAAGCACTTCCAATAAATGTTTTCAGATAAAAGTATCTGCACTGGTAAATGCTTTCCTTCCTTTAGATGGAGTGTTTTGGAGAACATGTGGAATTATTTTTTTCTTTTGTTGTAAAGTAATCTGTGCACAGCTTATCAGAATTTTGGCCTTAGTAGGTTTAAAAGTTAGGTTTGTTTCTGTTACCTCTCCATCTCCTTTTATTGTTGATGGTATGTACCTAGGAAATTAGGACACATTCCTTATCGAACGCTTTAAACTCATGTGTCTTTTTGCACTATGGCATACAGGATGATGATATGGATGAGCCAATGACAAATCCAGGTTATTTTCTCTGGAATTCTAAACATCTTTTCATCTTATTCTTTTCTAATTTGAACTAGTTTACTACCTTTTCTATATGGGATCTTCTGATTTCAAATGTTCTCAAGATAAGTTTGAAATTTCTGCTGCAGTTCAATTGGCTTTGATCTTCTCACACACAGAGAAGTATCCAGATGAACCTCCACTTCTGAATTTGAAGAGGTCAGTTTTATTGATTGTCCCTCTTTTAAATGCATCAAGAGGACAACACTACTCTCATTTATGATTGTCTCTGTTCAGTCAGTATGAAGCATAGTTCTTTAGCATGTTAATTTGTTTTGTTTATTATACATCAATGTGAAGATTTGTCGCAAGACCTCTTTTTAGTCAAAACTTGGGTCGGTTAAGTAAACACCCATAAACAGTTCTATTCAATCATATTCTTCATGACATCAAAGCCCCATGGGCTTGAGCATTGGAAAAAGCACATGCTACCAAACCATGTCTTGAAACTTAAAATTCAAGTGATAATTGAGGCATGAGGTTTAAACTCTTGATAGAGACTTTGAAACCATTTGAAGAACCACTTGATCTCAAGAGCTTCAATTGTTAAGTGAAAGACTATGAATAGTTTAATTGTAATCTCTAACAAGATGTATTTTCTATTTCCTTTTGACTTTTCAGCTTGCAAGGAATATCTAGTGAAGATTTAAAGATTTTGAAACAGAAACTTCAAGAAGAGGTGGTCTCTAATATTAGGAATTTTGAATTTTGAAATGAATATATCAGGCTTTTCTGCTATGGCTGTACTGAATGTTTTCCGGATTAGAAGACATTTCATTAACTGCATTCTGAGTTTTTCCCCCTCAGTTTTTATGCACACTTTTTTTTTTTTTTTTTTTTTTTTTTTGCACAATTGCTGATGCTTTTAGAATTTGAAATTCATTCCATACACTGGTCATATAATGAAAGCTTGTTTACAAAACTTGTGGTCCACAGGCATCTGAAAATCTTGGTATGGCAATGATATACACTCTAGTTACCTCAGCTAAAGAGTGGTTATCTGAACGGTTTTGTCAAGACAATACTAATGGAGATGCTGAAGCTGAAGAGGCTGCCAAAGATGAAGTAAGAATGTCTCTTTTATGTTATGGTCTTCCCTTATTTCTTTATGTTGAGTTCTAATATAGATATCTATTCTGCGCATTTTTCTTGTGTGTTACTCCAGCAAGATAGCTGATATTGAAAATTACATCATGTCAAAATATTTATAATGTGACAATTTTGGATTTTTTCGGTTGAAGTTAACTAGTCAAAAATAGAAATAAACCATTTTAGCTCGCTTATATATATGATTTATGCAATGTGAATTTTGTACCAAGTTTTGTGCTAACACCTTTTCCTGAAGGGTGCTTGGCAGAGACCATGAGAGTAAGTGGAATGAATAAGGGGTAGCTTGGTGTCAAGAAAGAAGGTTATAAAGTTTATAAATCTTGTTCAGTATGTAGGAGCAAGGCTAACTGATAATCAGAGCACAAATATATATAGAATAGGAGAAATATGAGAAAAGGCCAATATATCCCATTCTGATTACAGAATAAAAACTATGGAGGGGACCTGATTAATAACTTCTTGATAATAATAAAAAATGTGTGCATTATCTCCATGGTTCAAACAATGCGTACCTATAAGAAAACTTTCTGCATGCTATATGTGTGGCAGATGACAACATGGGATGCGCATTCATTTGCATATATAATTACTTGATATTGCCAATGGTTTCAAGAATAATCCTCTTGTTCTCAATGTTTATAGTAGCACAGACAGCAGCACTAGTGGTTTGTTTGCCTTTTCATATTCTTATCTTGATTTCTATCTAAGATGAGAATATAATTTTCATTCTATCATATTGTTCTTGTAATTTTGTGTTTTCCTGTAAATTGGAACTTGAAACTGTTGCATGATACAAATTTGTTTGTCATCTTTCCTAGATAGTAGTACCGCATGGGGAACCAGTTACTGTTGACACGTTTATGGTATGGAGAGAAAGGTTTGAAGCTGAACTGGCACTGGAACGAGCCAAGTAAGTCCTTTATAGTTGGACTTGGACATACAATTCTAGATCTCAAGACATCTGCTGTTTTAATAATTTTCATCATATTGAGGGTGTTATTTAATTGAATGGCAGTACATGCATACATTAACTATTTAGGTGGCTGCTAAGGTACTATTATGCATCATGGCATTTACTTTAAGACTTTTAATACTTTTCAGTTACTTAATATGTATTGTGATCAGTCTTTGGATATGTTTTGAATGAAATATAGAGTTCTTAGAAACTAGAGTTAAAAATTACATGAATCTTGCCTGAATTTTACTGGAATTCTACGATCTTCTCTATTTTTAAAATATGCATGGACCCCTCCCAAAACTAAATTTGCACCACAATTTCGTTCAATTATATATATTTTTTAAATTAGAATACTCTCCATTAATATTTATCAAACAAAATCTACTTTTTTTATTTGTGGATATTGTATATAGTACATATTTGTATATTCCTATCAGTGGAGTATATTTTAGTCAGAGAAATTAAAACTGAGCTACAGAATATATTTTGAATTCCCCATACTGTATGAGCAGTTGTATGTTTTGTTTAGCGTCAGATAATAAGAGAGTCAGCCGCTCCTATTATTGCTAACAACTTGTTATGCTGATGGCAAAATCATCAATGCTGCGTTCAGGCTAATGCCAGGGTCTGCACTTACAGCCCCGAAGGAAAAGAGGCTCACTGGTAGACAGTGGTTTGAAAGTGGAAGAGCTTCGACGGTACTTCACTTCCCAATTCCCATATTATTGCTCTCTCTTATATAGAGTCCAATGTTTTAAGTTGGAATATTTATACTTTTTAACGCTCCCACTTCAAGCATATAATTTGGTACCCCTAATAATTTTATATTGATTAGAAGAAGGGATTTTTGCCCTTGTGGTATTGCACTAGCTGCATCATGAGGCAGTTGTGCCACCCAGTTTGAGTGTCCTTTAGAACAATGCAGCTAAAAGTAGTTCTTAATTTGAAGAAGTGATGAGGAACTTAGTTGTGTTCTTAGTGGTGGTTGCAAAATGAAAGATCCTAGCATTTTGATGATTCAAAATTTTTGTTCATAAAAAAACTAGTTAATCTTGGTTTGTCACAGAAAGGTGCAGCACCTGTCATTGAGGGATCTGATGAGGAGGATGACGATGACATTGACTTTGATGATGAAGATCTGGAAGGTCTGCTCCCCCCCCCCCCCCCAAAAAAAAAGAAAGAGATCAATATGTTGTGACATCGGCAAAATCAATCACTTTTCTATTTTATAATTAATGGTTCAAAATTTTGAAAATTCTAATAAATCATATCCTTTTTTTTTTTTGGTTGGTCACAGATGATGAAGATGATATGCTTGAGCATTATCTGGCTGAAAAATCGGATTCTTCTGCCCATTCCTCTAGAAGAGGCAGCTAAACTGCAGAGGCATTGGCAGCGGCACTACTATCAGACGACTTGGATGGGTGTCTGCCATTCTTCATGGACAAAGGAAGCGTTGGGATAGGAGGAGAATTGGGTATTGAGCTAGAGGTGGGTGGTGTGTAACATTTGTGTTTCCTTAAAAGCACTTAATTATGAAAAATGCATTTCAATTTATAGTGTCTTCAGCCCTGAATCTATGAAAGCATTAGCTCCTGAATGAGTATTTATGTGACAATGACAAATCAGTTCAAGGAAAAGAAATGAGATACATATTTTTTTAGCGGCTTTGAATACTGCTACTGAACAAAGGCATCTCACAATTATGTCCCTGCCATCTGTTTTCATTTTTTCCTCTGTTCGGTTGGGGGATTTTGGAAAGGAGAGTAGAGAGGCGAGGGAATTTTTGAAAAAAACTTCCCTCCCTTTAAATTGGGGGGTTTTAGAGTCCCGAACCAAATAAAAGAATCATTAAAATACTTTTTAAGAAAAATCCCAAAAAAATACATTTAAAATAGGGAAAAGGCAAATCAATTTGTCCAATATCGCAAATCTCAAGTAGACCTGTGTGTGGAATCTGGCATTTACAAATGTTTCCAAATGACTAATATAGTTCTAACAACATTTAGGGCACTTAAGTTTTCAATATGTATATTGAAGTTGTAATTGCAATTCTTAGGTTGCTACTCTCTAGTACTAAATAATTAGTAATGCTTGACATCTGTAACTTCAATATATTACCTACAAGCTTGATGATATTTAGGAGGCTAAAGTTGTCAATATGTATGCTAAAGTTGTTAATTGCGATGTGTAATCAACTTAGTATAAAAATAACCACTTAAAAATTGCAATTAACAACTTTAGTGTACATATTGGCAACTTGAGTCCCCTAAATGCTATTAGGGGCAGATTGGTCATTTGAAAACATTTGCAAATCCCAGATTTCACGCACAGGTCTGACTTGAGATTTGTGATATTAGACTTTCTTATTTGTCTTTTCCCTATTTTAAATGTTTTTTTTTTCTTGTGTGGATTTTCCCTACTTTTTTCTCTTGAACCAAATAAAAAATCATTAAAAATATTTTCTCTTCTTCCTTATGTTGAACCGTATAAGGGCATAGTGGGATATCAGAACTTGCCTCTGCTCTTTTCTCTTGAACAAGCAATGGCACCTTTTCCAATTCAATGCTTGTATCATCTTTTCTATTTTACGACAGGATCAAAATGATATCAAAACAAGGATAATGCAGTTACGATACATATTCCAGTGAAGAACAAGTATAAAGAAAAACTAAAGGCTCAAGATTAAATACTCTAATAAAGCCTATGTTAAGACTAACAAAAATTGAGCAAGTGCAGATCTTGTGTGACCATTGATCTTGAAGAATCTGTTTGCAAATGCTGATATGGCTTTTATTTTTTATTTTTTATTTTTTTATGCCCACATATAGAGAGTTGCTTCATTAGAAACGAAGAATGGTGATTGAATAATCCAGTGCAAACCAGCTAGCACTTAAACATTTGAAGGCAAAAGAAGAGTCTTGTTGATGCAGCCTTTTCCATTTGTATAATCTAACTAAAGGCTTGGACAAGAGGAAAAGAAAAGAAAAACCTAATTTAAGAATATTAACAAATGTAATTTTTTTTTTATACCAACAAATGTAATTGGCTGGGTCAGCCAAAATACTCCAGGGCTCCCCCTCCATCCCAAAAAAGCAAAAAGAAAAAAAAGAAAAAGAAAAAGAAAAAAAAGAGACTTGATAAGAAACATAATACTTCTCCAGTTCTAAATGTATAATTTGCATTACAAACTATATTATATATTTAAGATTTGAGGTAGTATTTTTTAAAAAAAAAACAAAAGTCGAAAGAGGTTTGAAGCTGAAAATTTGGTAATCCTTCAAAGAACATGACGGAAAGAATAAAAGCTTATTTATCAAACACCAGGCCCTTTATCTATGCAATTTTTAAATTTGCCATACTTTTTAGGGTAAAGGAGCAATTTTACACATGTAATTTAGTCCAGGGGAGCGCAAGCACCACGTAAAATTTTTTGGACAAAAAATACACATGTAATTTCATTTTGGAGCGTACACATGGCCGTTATTGATCGCTAACTTGGATGGAATGCGACAGGCGATGGCCGGGGGACACGACGTGGGCGATGATGAGCGTGGAATAAAAATTTGAAAAAAAATTTGAAAAATTCGAAAAATTACGAAAAAAATTTAAAAAATTATAAATAATTCAAATAATTAGGAAAAAATTCAAAAAAGTAGCAATAAATTCAAAAAATTAGGAAAAAATTAAAATACCCCGCTAGTGAACCCCACAACCGGGCGACCCTGTCTTGCGGCCGCGCGGTTGGCAGGGGTGGTCGGTTGCGGTGGTGGGGACCGACCACAAAATTTTAAACTTTATTAATTCTATCACAAAATTTAACAATTTTTTTAACTTTAAAGCTATTTAATTATACATTTTTTTCAAAAATAATAAATCATTATATATGAAGCATTCAAAATAATTATTTTTTTGAAAAAAATATATATTTAAATAGCTTTAAAGTTAAAAAAATTGTTAAATTTTGTGATAGAATTAATAAAGTTTAAAATTTTACGGTTGCTCCCCACCACCGACATTAACCGATAAATACGCGCCAACCGGCGGGCAATACGGTAGGGTGGCCGGTTGTGGGGCTCACTAGCGGGGTATTTTAATTTTTTTCCTAATTTTTTGAATTTATTGCTAATTTTTCTAATTTTTGTATTTATTTCTATTTATTTTAATTTTTTCATAATTTATTGAATTTTTAAATTATTTTAATTTTTCCTAATTTTTTTCTAATTTTTTGAATTTTTTTTCTAATTATTTGAATTTTTTCTAATTTTTAAATTTTTTCCTAATTATTTGAATTTTTTCTAATTTTTTTAAAAAAAATTTCGTAAAATTTCGTAATTGTTAAATTTTTTTCAAATTTTTATTCCACGTGAAAGTCGTCACCCAAATCGCCACGTCATTGCGTTCCATCCAAGTTAATCGGCCAATTAATCTACTGTGGTCTTGGGCGCCCAAAATGAAATTACACGCCATGTATTTTTGGTCCGTAAAATTTTACGTGGTCTTTGAGCGCCCTCGGGCCAAATTACATGTGTAAAATTGCTCCTTTACCCTACTTTTTAATTAGTCTAAAGAATATTTTTGTCATTAATTTTTCATTTTAATTTTAAACTGAGTCAATTAGACAAGTATAATTTTTTTTTTATTTAATACAATTTGTTTACATGTTCACATATAAACATGTCAACCACGACTCAAGTCGGGACCTCATTCAAATATGACAGCACTGTCGGAGCAATTAGCCGTTGACGAATTATAATTTAATTTTTAAAACTTCCCAAAATATTGGATATACTCAGACACACCCTGAATCTTATCCAAGCGCAGACACTAAATACAGGGGAACTTGCTGCCCCAGCATTTATCAATTTAAAAAAAAAAGTCTCGAGATTAAATAAATTGTGAACTTTACCCCACTTTACCCCTGTGATTCTGCATCTCTTCCAAGCTGAGCCTAGCTCAACCTGTTTGAGAGGGAAAAGAAAAATAAATTGATCAAAGATGCTTCCCATGGATCAAATATTCAAAGGCCAGGCCAAACAAAAACGCCGGACCTGCGCTGAGGAGAAATATACATGAACCAGAACAAACAAAATTTATGTACAAATCTATGGTAACAATGAGATATGGAGGGGAGAAAATAAGCAGAACATCAAATCAACACAAGAATTTATCTACTCATTTGACTGTCAAGTACCACCCCAACCTTCTAAAGCTTGAAGTAAGAGACTTTAATTTTCTGTATGAAATACATATTAAGGTACTTGATGTCATCAGTCTTTGTGATACGACTCGTCAAAGTCTTTGATCATTTGCTTGAGTTGCTGCAAGAACCAGGTAAAATAGGTGTGAGGAAATATACAGAAAGAGGCAATACAACTAGAAACAAGGGGGAAAAGAAAATAAAAATAAAGCAATGGTTAGTATGAATTTTTTTAAGAAATTTCAGGTCCAGAAGGATATATATATATATATATAAATATATATGGTTACCTGAAGTTCCTCATGCAGCACGATAAATATTTTCTTCAGCCTCTTGTGCCTCTGCAACTCAAATAAAAAATGGAATCAGCCAAACATTTTATTAACATATCAATAATATATAGTACGGGAAGCCCTATAAAACAGGTTGAGTTTCTCTCCTAATCTTTTTTTCGTTATCCCTCATCATCTTCAAATCATATCCGTTCAATCAATCACAATACTACTTTAACATCTCTCTCATCTTTCCAATCAACGGCCCAGATGGGGCCGATGAGCGAAAAGGAGAAAAAGAATTATGAGAAGGTCCTCTCCCCTATAAAACGTTCCTCTCCACATCGTTGATAGCATTCCATGATTTGGCCCACGATGTTATTATATCTATCCATATCCCTGCCTTTGGCATTTTCTAAGTCCTCGCCTAGTTTAAGAAACTCATCCCTGCAAGTTTTCAGGGAAATGTTGGATCAACAAACCATAAATCCACCAAAAATTCAAAGTCACCTTAAATTTTAAGGCTCACTACCTGTCACCCTCCAGAATCTTGTTCAAGGAGAGGTAGCTATCATACTTGTCACGATACTCCTGAACATGTTCTTTATATCTAGCATAGCAAAGTAAAGACGTAACATATGCAAAAGTTCAGGTAATTAACCCAGTGGAACTTTAAAGCAATAAAGATGGATAAGAAAAGGAATGAAAACTTACTGGGACAAAGTGCTTATAGGTCCCTTTAGCTCAGGCTCATCCTTTTCATACTTTGAATAAGAGCAACTATTTTCATCTGACGGAGATTCTATCCTCTTTTGACCACTGTTGTTTCTATCAGCCAAAACAGAATCCTTACGTCCATCAGCCATCTCTTCCAATGGATTAGATGTTTGTCTTCGACCTTCCTTCACTGTTCCACGTTTAGAGTCATGTTTAACTGCACTAGCGGGCCCTCTTTTATTGCTTTCCCTTCCTTCGAAATCAATACCTTGACACGCCCCAGCTTCATTATTTCTAGATCTATCATTTATTTCAGGCAATTTGTTAATCTGGGAACCAATTTCCATGTTATCTTTCACATGCTGTGGATAAGAATGCACTGCTTTAACATGGGGCCTTGTTGAATCTTCAAAATGATGATCTGTGTTCTTCTTTTTATTCGTGCCTTCCAAATTGCCAGGAAAACTTGAGCTTACAAGGGCTGGGGATCGTTTTCCTGATTCAAGAGTAGCTTTTGATGGGAGTTTTACTCTAGAAACATCTGAATTTTTGTTCTCTGAAGTGCCTGTTCTATTTCCCAAGTGTTTGAATGAACTTTTTCTTTCAAATTGCTTTGTGACATGAAAATGATTGGTTGGATCTAAAGGCTTCCCCAGTGAGGTTTGATCAAAAGTCCTCGGGGAGTCTGAAGATTTTGCAGAAAATGATTGGTTGTATCCTTTCTGTAAACCAGCATTCAAAGTCCCTTGCCTATCAGCTCTATTAACTGCTTGTGTAGCAGGACCCTTAAAAGTGTCTTCAGTGAGTCCAATGGGAGACAAACTCTTGGAATTTTCTGACATCGGCACATCCATACCAGCAGAACCCATTGCTTGATTGAGCTTATCTGTTTTCAACCTCTTTGTAAGTTCAGACTTCTCATCAGGTTCTTCACATCAGAACCCCTCTTGTGTTTTCCACTAGATAGCCTTTCATAGTTGTCAGACGGTTCACGCCTTGAGCCAACCTTAACTGTGTTTTCCTTTTCATCAAATAAGTTTCCGATATAATTTTGGCGTTCCAGGACATCATCATAATCAGGGTAATAGTGCTTTGTCTCTTCTGAAGCTTTTCCACCTTTGTTAGAGATGGTAGTTGTGGTTGGGGATGTTTCAGCTCCCTGTTCCTCAGGTAAATATTTTTCAATCTCAAGTACATCAGATTCATTACCATCTTGCTTCTCATCAATTTCATTCTGCATGGATCTACCATCAGGTGATTTTACTGCAATAACTGATGACACCCTTTGATCAGAGACTTCCATTTTGAGCTTTGACTCTTTTTCATCATCACTCGTCATAATATCTACATCCTCATCAGAAGCCTCCTTGCTGTTGGATGGTGCATCACTTTCGCTGTCACTACTACTCCCACTCCCTGTTCCAGCAGGACTCCTACTTCTGCTCCTGCCGTGGCTTCCGCTGTCACTGTCACTTCCACTGTCACTAGAGCTGCCCGCCTGCCCTTCACTACCATCAGAGCCCTTCTTGTCATCAAAGACATTCGGAGAAGTGTGATCAACATCAATTGTATTCAGTGTGTTGGATTCTTCTTCAACTTTGGTGGTTAACTGCACATGTTCCGTTACATTATCATTTGGCACTTTCTCTTCAAAGCTTCCCTGCAGTGCAGCCGTGCAGGTGTTTGATCATGAAACTCTCCACGAGCAGAGATTTGGTGGAGATTGTCTTCAGGCGAACTGTGGAGAAATGAGAATTGATAATGTCTTTAAATACAAGCCCATGAACAAAAACAACATAAAATATTGAAGGTTATAATCATATTAACTAAAATTGCCATGTTGAAAACTTCATTAGACCACACCACTAAGTTCATATAAGCAATGACAGTCATACCAAAGAAAAAATAAGAGCAACATTAATTATTGTACTGATTACGTATGTAAAGTACCGCATCAGCATTTTTAATATTTCATGATACGATCAAGCCAAATAACAGCTACCTTCCACTTTCAGACACAGGTTTCTTGAAGCTTTCCAAATCCACTCCAGGTTTCAATATATACCTTCCTGGAGCTTGGGAAGTTGCAAACTGGTGATCAAGATTAACAGATCAGGTAAAAATTGTTTCAGAAAAGAATTGCCTCAAGAGTTCCACTACTTGCCTTTTTTACAATAGGTTCAATTTTCTTGGAGGAATTTGGAAATGTCTCTCCAACAGCTTTCTCCAAGGCCTATAATCAAGGGGCAAGATGGATAAGAAGATAAAATTGGATTCACTAAGAAGTTTTAGATATGTTTATTAGGTCGATTCACACCCTTATAGTCATTCCATTAGGTTTATCCATGAGAAGTAAAATTAACAAGCTCTGCAGATCCATTGATTTAGCTCCATTATTCCCTTTGCTTCCTGGTGTCTCCCTCACTGCACTGTCTATCCTAATAGTGTTATCCTTCAAAGAGCCAGCCATAGTATTTTGCTTGCTCATCATCTGCGATGGCACATCATCAAGGTTCTTGGAGATATTCACAGCTCCTGGAGAAGATGAAGGAGCAGCAGATTGCTCTGGTGGAGATGGAAGAGGAGAAGATGAATGTCTGCCCTTGGTTGCCGATGAAGGCAATCCAGATTTATGGGTAGATTTCAGGGGCCCACCAACTATGAAAAAATTCAGACATACAGATTAAACACCAGAGCTAACAAAATATTATAGAAAAGCTTCAATACAACTCTAAGTGTCATCATCTTAAAGATTGAGCAAATCTACATCAGAAAGACACAAGTTTCAACTACCTTGAAGAGTTTCCGCTTTCTTTTTCTTGAGAACAGCCTCTTTCTTTTTGGTGTAATTCTTCCACGAAGTAGCTGGACAAAGAAAAATACAAAGCTAAACAATGAGACAGTTACAAGAAAATGGTCAAATTAAATAAATAATGATAAAAGGCTTTACAAGAACCTAGCTGGATCTTAATAAGCAAACAATCATTCCTAGTATCAGCAACAATAAAACACTATTCAAAAGTTTCTCGCACCATCATATAATGGAAGCACGGAAATTTCATAGTTAAAGAACAATGAGAATATTAAATTATGATCAATGTTGTAGCATTATGGATCCAAAAATTAATGTGTAAGGAATTTTTAAAGTGGCCAGAAACACTCAGATGCAAAATAATTTAGTTTCCCAATACAAGTGGAACTTGAGTTAATCTCATTACCACTTGTTTTGAAATTCAAGCTTTGGCCAGTCAGGAGGAAGTCATATGATGGGAAAAAATCAAAAATTACAGGTGACAAACTCACTTCATAGACTACGTTTCCAGCTTATGGACATTAGTTTAAGCATAATAGTCGCAGCTCAGTGAGGATGGGTTTCAGTAATTCCAATGGTTTCACCAATTATATTTGGTATAAATATAAATGATATGGGAGGCTTATTGAGCAAATTTTGTGCTAAACCATGGGGATTAGAGACCTCTGGGATAGTTAATCGGAGAAAATAATTCTCCTCTTGAGACATTTAGTTGGTGCAAATTTTCAGAGGCTATTAAGATGGACTGATGTTCCTCAAAACACTTTCCTTTTCTTCAAAATATTAAGAAAGTGTAAATTAAACTTCCCTGTAAAGGGAATGTATTTTAAAACATAAAATTATCAAAATTGCCTTCCATATACAAGAAAATCATGTACCATAATCACATAAAGCAGAGGGCGTGAGGCTTACAGCTTGGGGATGACTAGGAGGCTGGATTTTCAAAAAGCAGTTCTCTTCTCTCTTTCCTAACTGAAATCTTTAGCCATCATTTCTAGATAGCAACGGAAAGTGTGTGTGATGGATCTTAACTCTAGAACAATAATAAAACATTCAAGAACCAGAATCTAGTCCCTGACCAAGGTACATAACACGCATATATTCATTCATTGATCCTTTTGGTAGAACACATCTATGATATTTATAGGCTAACAGATAAACTGAAAATAACTACCTTATCCATAACTGAAAATAACTACATTATCTTATCCCTATGAAACTCATATTAACCAACACTAGACACTTGTAACATTTAAGACAAGACACATAATAAAACATAAAATACAAATAATGGTTGGTTCCTATCAATATCCACCCCTAGGAGAACAACCTTGTCCTCAAGGCGATGGGAAGGAAGGGGGCAGTTTTGCATTTATGACCAGTAATAAATTTATCCCCATGTCTGAAACATAACCCTTTGCTCTGCATAACTGCTTGCCAGTTTCAGAAATTTGTGGAGTAGTGGTAACTGCTTGGGTTGGTCCAATAACTGACATCATTAACTGCCTTTGAAAATTATCTTTATTTCCCATAGAACTATAGTTGCTGTCTGCAACACGTGGCCACATATTTCCTGTGTAAAATGTCTAGAAGAAGGCTGCAGTCAGTTCTTCTTCAGTTCTGTCATATCAGCATCCAAACAACCTGACTTAAATATGATGGCAGATAACTGTTGTGAAAGTTGTTGAGTAGAAAAGGAATCAACGTGTAGAATTATTGGGTGGAGGAGAATTATGGTAAGATTTTGGGTTGGGTTTTGGAAGAAGGAGATCTTTATCATAAGTAGTGTTGCAAGTGGTAACCCTTGTACCCAACAGGTTTGGAAAGAGCTGCTCTGATACCAAGTTGATGGATCTTAACTCTAGAACAATAATAAAACATTCAAGAACTAGAATCTAGTCCTTGACCAAGGTACATAACACGAATATATTCATTCATTGATCCTTTTGGTAGAACACATCTATGATATTTATAGGCTAACAGATAAACTGAAAATAACTACCTTATCCATAACTGAAAATAACTACATTATCTTATCCCTATGAAACTCATATTAACCAACACTAGACACTTGTAACATTTAAGACAAGACACATAATAAAACATAAAATACAAATAATGGCTGGTTCCTATCAGTGTGCTTGTTAAAAAAGACGTGAACACACACTAATTGCAATAGCTTCCCTGACATCATTCAGAAATCTATTTACAGACATAAAGCACCACCAAAATTGTCATTTTTTAAGCGAACTGCAGCATGAAAAAGGATTCCCAAAGAAAGTATTTTGAGCAAGTAATGTATACTTTTAATTCATTTATTTATTTTATTGAAAAGTAATATTTTGTTTATCAGGAGGTAAAATCCAAACTGTGGCTGTTTATTCCTTCAAGTTTCCATCTTTTCAGGGAATTATTGGACTGATCTTAACTTTAACTATTCTCCCCTTTTCTTTACTTTGTTCTCTTTCAGAAGGCTGTCTCATCCTCCTTTCATGTAGTTCTCTTTCAAATAAATTATTCCTTTTCTATCCCACCAAAAAAAAAAAAAAAAAAAAAAAAAAAAACTGATTATCTCAGCATAGCAAACACAGTAGCAGGCAGGGTATTTAACATTCCAGAATATATTCCAAATCCGACTAAACAATTTTACATCCATCCCAGTTTTGGACTTCCAGTATATAGAACTTAATGCAAGGAAAGGAGACATGAAGAGATATAACTTAGAACATTTAAAGGAGATATGAAGTGAAAAAGAACTCACCCTCAAAAGCTGGTAAAGCTCTGTTTTAGAGAACACAGAATAAGATATTTGAGAGAAAAAATAAATTAAAAATATCTTTTAAAAACATTAGGGAGAAAAAGACAAGATATACTAGTACATCATAAGACACGACTAAAAGTGGTATATCAAAATTTAGAATCATTGACTGGAAATGAACATTTGAAAATAATATGCCTTGGGAAATTACAGAGGAATGAGGTGATTGAAGCAAGATTTTAACAAAAGAATTGGAGTGCCTTCACAGAGAGAAAAGATGTTACTGTTAAATCATTCACAGTTCAGTTAACGTGAATACAAAATTGACTTTTAACCGAATGTTGCATATGGTAATACTACGCAGTAGGAAAGCCAACAACTTTTTCCATTCAAATGACACTTACCAACCTATGTACAAGTAATCTACAAAATTTATTTTTACATAATAATCTAACCATCCACATGACAATAACTAAAAGATGTGAGACGATATCAACAAGAAGAAAATGTAGAAAAACTTCACTATCAAGATAAGCTTGAACGTATAACTTCAGAAACACTTGAAGTTTTCATAGAATAATGCACTGAACCTACAAATTCAAACTACAGGGTATATTTAAGGAATTATCTATCAATCACAAGTTACCATATAAAGAATGTCACAGAATTTATTTTCAACGAGTTTATCAAATAAATTAGGCAAGCGTATTAGAAGCAGCATCAAATTGTCAATCAAATAAAGCGAAAGAGAATGAGGGAATAGCATGTTGACAACAAGGATTAGCAAAGAAAACCAGTGCACAACCACAGAGTTCATATGATCGCAAGTAAAATATATCCTAATAATTACATACTTGCGTGACTAGTGCTTTCGTTCAGCTTCCTCTGACCGCATTTTGACGTGGTTTTTAGTTGATTCATCCAATATGCACTGTACATTCAGCTTTCTCCAGGCAGAACCAGATTTAGCAAGCAAGCCCTTTCCGTCTTCACCACTTTGACGCTCCTCATATATATCACAAAGGTCACCAGGTTCTCTTGACCATGTAAATCTAAATTCTTTCCCACCGACATCAATAATCTGGAAAAATTACAGGACATTTAAGCATCATATTTTAAATTAATACTAATTCACAAACATGCAAAATGGTAGTAGCTATGAACTAAGCCCCATGGAAGTGTGAACTTGCATATGGCATTCCAGACCCCTCCCCCTCCCCTTTCCAAGGCAGAAAACAAGAGATTCAAAGAAAAAGCAATAATGACCAAATATATCCATAACTGGCACTTCAGAATGCCTTGTATTGAGGAGTAAACACAATGCAAAACAAGCACCCGCTTTCTAGTAGCTATAATTCTCGCCAATTGTCAAATGATAAATCCAGTTCAACTCCAAAACCCAAATGAAAAGAATTGTCACTAGCCAGTGCTGCATAAAGTATCATATTTGCAATGCTTTGCAGAAAGTCAATATATATCAACAATTAGGGGAGCTTTCTGTCATACATACTACTAGATACAAGATTTCCAAGTTAGCTGTAGCTATATGAAATCCATAAATATAACTGCACAGCGTAGCAGTCAACATTGAGATGGATTGAAGTAAATGAAGGCAATGGCATAACATAAACTATAAATCTGAGACAGCTGGACAATAGTAAATTACATGCTAATGCTGAAATATGTAACGGTCATGATGTACAAGAAACCTTCAAAATATGAAAATAAGGGTGCCACAGTTATACCCATATAAAACATTTTGGATGTATCATATTCCTTTGGAGATCAAATATCTTGCAAACAAGAAAAGCACATAAAGTAAGCAAATTTTGCCTCAATGTAAAAGTAGTAAGAAATAAAGTAAAGAGAAGCTAAGAATACTGTAAGGGGAGGAAAAATATTCTCCTGAACAAGGAAATGAAGAGCAGTGAACAGAACAAAACTGCAAGGGGAAAAAAAGCAGCAAAGCAGTCCAGTGATCTCCATTATTCTTCATCAAAAAGATAAAGACAAGCTATAACATAAGAAGGGTAAAATTTATCATCTCAATTGGCAAATCATGGACATCCCAAAGGAGTATGCGAACATATACCACATCAAATCCTTCAAAAAGGCATGCTCCATTGTCTTCATGCTTTTATATTTTGGGTAAAAGATTGAAACACCCAACCACGTCACGGTACATTGTGAAGTCTTTGATGCTGAGCATAACACCACCAATCCCAAAACCTCCCCTTCCATATTCTCTGCTGCAGCTTCATAAACTAAGCCCTAGATTTTATACACATAAACTCCAATTCTCCGGAGAGGTTACTCAAATTGTCCAGGGGAGAATTCCTTTTCCTTTTCTTTCCAGCTTAAAAATGTGGTCACTAACGGCCTAAGATTACAGAACCTGATTGACCCCACACCCACCACATCCCACTTACAAGGAGCTTAATGCTACCAGGCCTAAAAGCCATTGGCACAGAATTTCTTTTCTGCAAGCATTCTAGAGCTTCTACAAATTCCATAGTCAAATTCTACATTCTAGCAAGTCATGGGGGAGTTATCATAGCTGTTCAAATTGAATACTAGTTTCTAAGAGCACAACATATATCATCAGGATCATAGGAACGTTTAAAGAATGATAGGTTTAGTTCAATGAATCAGTTTCCATTACTTTCCACAATCAAGTCGCTCAAAAGTGCTGGGACACAAAAAACAATTAAAACTTCGCCAACAGTTAGGCAAACACGCAAAAATACACTATAAATAAGGAAAACAGCAATGCTCCCCTGAAAGCACAGATTAGAAAAACGACTAAAAAACTGATCAGTGAAGAAAATTCCATAAAAAAAAAAATTCCAGTAAAATCAAGCAAGCTCCTCAATTTCACTACGAAGCTTACATTTCCACTAGGATTCTTCGGGTTCGAATCGAATTTCATCCGCGCCCTCCCACCTTGCGCCTCTAAGCGCTTGATCTCCTATACTAAATCCGGCGCCAGTCTTATGGTCATAGCAAATGCTAATGGATTGTTGCCAGAAACTAGGTTAAACGTCTCCTCCACCGCCGGGGATTGCCGGCGTCCCTCGGTTCGGGTTCCGGCCACGAGGGCCGCCGGAAGAACAGCCGATTGAAAGGCGGCGGCCGCCGGGAGGAGCGGGTTCCCGGAGGGACGGCGGCGGAAAAGACGAGTGGAGGCGCTTTGGGCCGCCGCCACGGCCGACCTTTAACGGGCCTCGGTACATGTTCCGTCACCGTTTCAATTCCGAATTTAATATAGATGCATGACTTTTTAGTAAATATATATGTTTCATAATTGGTGATTAAATTATGTCTATTTTGTATGGGAATGGATATTGTCCCTACTAATTTTATGTCACTATCACTTTTTTACTGTTAGATCAGAATCTGAATAGCAGAAAGAAATAATAAAGGTAAATGAGATTCTGATCCAACAATAAAAAAGTAGTAGTGACATAAAATTAATAGTGACAATATCCTATCTCATTTTGTATTTTGTAATATTTTTATTTTCCTTCTTCTTTTTGCCAACCAATATTTATCTTGCTTTTACCTCGTGACCACATATCATGTTGGCAATGATAAATATCAAAATGTTTATTGTCATCCTGTAATGAAATATGTTATGACATCAATGATATATAAAAGATTGAGATGAAGAGATATAAAAAGAGAATTGGAGAGAAAGATACAGCAATATCTTATTTATTTATTTTTTGAAACAATATCTTATTTATTTAGGTCAACTAAAGTATAATATATAGTACTCTATTTATAGGCTATCAATCTCAACCAAGAGTTACATAAAGTAAGTAGCAAAATTAATCCTCATGAGTGTACCAATTGTGACATTTGAGTTATGAATATAAAGACTCCTAAAGACTATTTATTATAGAGGTTGTGGAGCATAGAAAGTAAAAGACCAAGAGTTGAAAGTTTATGAACATCTACATCATATAATGTTTTTACAACATTCCCCTTTGAATGTCTATGGACAAATATTGTGCCTCATTAAAACCTTACTAAGAAAAACACAGAGGGAAAAAATCTAACAAAGAAAAAAGAGTACACAATACAAATCAAAACTGTCTTGTTAAAAACGTTACCAACAAAACCGTATGACAAAACCTTGGTTAAGGAAAAGGAGTACACCACAGTCTCTACTTGACATGATGATATTATTGTATTCACTCTCACTGATAATAACATTAGTTTTACTCTCCCTGATAAGAACATCACTTCCAATATATTTTCGAACATATTATTCTTTTAGCCGCCAAATTATGAATGATGCATGGTCACTAAATATTCTACGAAAATGTATTCCTCTAAAATATTTTTTAGATATGTTAAAATATCAGTATATTATGTCTTTATCTTATTTATTGTGGAAACAATAAAAGAAAATTATTCTAAAAATCATAATATATATCTTACTTTTTTGGACATGTTCAATTTGTTATTAACAAAATGTACTTATAGAATAGTTTCATAAAAGTATTCACAGATAGAACTATCACACTAAATCTCAGTTTCATAGTATCTATAGTGTACCTGAAAAATCTTGATTTACCTAGAAAGAATATAATAACTACAATATTAGCATGATGTAAACATTCATAAAATATGTACTCCGTCCTAATTATAGGACATATTTAACCACTTTTGGGGAGATTAAGGAGAGGAGTTAAATTAGTTAATTTTACTCTTTTTCCTAAAATGCCCTTATATAAATTTTAAATGACAAAAGTAAAAGTAAATCAACAATCTCTGTCATATACCTTTCTATCCTATAATTTTCTTTTCTACACGCTTTCTAATTGAAATAATGGTCTTATTATATATATGTATGTATGTATACACATGTATATATGTGTGTGTGTATATATACATATGTGTGCACACGCACGCACACACACACGCATATATATGCACACACACACAAACACAAAATATATAGACACACATATACACACACAGGTATATAAACACACACACTCACATACAAATATATATAAACACACACACATACACATACAAATATATATATATATATATATATAAACACACACACACACATACAATTATATATATAAACACACACACACACACACAAATATATTTGTATGTACACACACATACAAATATATATGTATGTATGTATGTGTATATATATATATGAACACACACACACATACATATATATAGATGTGTGTGTGTGTGTGTGTCTGCACACATATATATAGAGACACACATATTTGTGTGTATGTGTCTATATATATATTGGTAAATTAACGTCAACTGATTGATAAACAAATTAAAATCCAACAAAAGTTTCATTTACTAGAAGAGTTTACACACTCATATACATATATTCACTAAAAATCAAACACACTTGAGAGAACAAAATAGGGGTATTTTAGGAAAAAAATTGACAAAACTTAGAATGTTGTCTTATAATTAGGACCAAAATGAACCTCCAAATGTTGTCTTATAATTAGATAGGAGGGAGTAATACTTATAGACCGTTAAATTCAATTAATTTTTGCAAACAACATCATCATAGCAAAAATATATGATTTTGAAATCAATAAGGTTTCTAATAACTTGATCATTAAAATTATCAATGTATCTTTCAATCAATTATATATATACTCAAATCATTTTAATCCATGTAACATTCTATATACTAAATACTTTTCTTGGACATGCTTTCAACATTTTGGATCATTTAAAGAATTCTCATGAAATATTCACTATCCATATGCATTTGTTATATATAATGATATCTAATGGACGCATTATTTCATTTGCATATATTGTCAGACTACTAATATATGCAACAACTATTGTATCCACCATCAAATGTTGTACCTCATCGTAATCATCATTGGACCTTGTGAAATCTTTATTTTCACATGAATATTCATATGTAACAAATAATTTTTATATTTCAAATGTTTTGGATTGTAAATCCATAAATTTCACATAGTGAATGAACATTTTTCATTACGTCTTTTCCCCCTTTTCAGTTGGCTAATCACCTTTTTTTTCTATCGACATATTTATGTATAAGATCCTCATTTGATCACATGATATTGTTACTAAAACTGTTGTTAACAACTTTATCTTTTCAGTTCTATTTTTCTAGTTGTGAGATACTTCATTGAAATTGCTTTATTACTTTTAGGTACCTAAACTTCTTTTGAGGTTTTTTGCACTTAGTTATGTATTGACCTCTCCTGGAGTATCTGCCTCCTTAATATGATTATCTTGATTATTTGCTCCTTTCTCTTTTATTTTGGAATCAATTATTCTCTCATTCTTCGGGCATGTCTTACTTTCATTTATGCTGATTAGAGTATTTTTAGCTAAAATATGAAATTTAATAATTCTCATTTAGGTCAGTAATTGCATCTAGCAAATTTTGTGCAATATTTCATTAATGCAAAACCTAATAGGCTTTTTGTTCATATTGCTATATTCAATTATCTATATTTGATAGTAATAACACATTCCTTTTGTTTTGTTTTCCGGCTATTCAATTTCTTCCCCTCATTTTAGGAAAAAAAATGTCAGATAACAATTGACTAATCATACATCATAAGGCTCCTAAATTTATCTGTTTCCATTAGAAATGCCCTTTTATTTCATTTAGAGACAAACAAGAAGAATGAGGTTCTCACCCAATATTTATCTCAATTTTCTTTAAATATCTATCTATATGCATTGTGGTGGATCAATAGGAATGCACATTCAAACCTTTTAAGATGGAATATACCTGACTCCTGACCAAAAGCCAATTTTATCAGGAGAATTTGGATGGCTAGTGTAAGTACTGCAATATGTAAGATCAAATATGTCAATACTGAAATAGAAATTTTGTTCTCATAAGTATTAATCTAGCTATTTATGGAGGCTTCAATGAATGAATCATATAATCTTGAAATTGCACTTGACATATTTATTCAAACAATCCTACAAACTAATAGTAATATCACCTGTAAACGTCTTATAAATGCATCTATCAAATCTATTTAATACTTATATGGTTTACATGTTACTTGAATTGGCCCAAATATGAATTTGATATATTTCTAGAAATATAGAGTTCCATTCCAAATCATAAATTTTGATATTTTAATAATCAAATTTCTTTGAGAAAAGCAACACATAATAATTATTAAATTATATAGTATGTTGGCTATTTATGAAGAATCTTCTAGTTCTTCAATGGATGTCATACATAATCTTTTATATATGACTCGATGATCATACAAGTCATGCCAATAATAAATTTGTTTGAATCAATAAGCTGCTTGTTTACTGTGACATGTTCTCTAACTAACAACAAACTTTTCAATTTCGACAAGGTATCGATATATAATATTAGTATGCAATCCATTTTTGGGAGATCAATAGGCTTTGTGATGAAGTATTTCAATATTAATTCACACTTGTATTCTAACAATCTTCCCTCAAGTGTGTGTCATACAAATACACTTTCTTTATTTTTATATTTCAAAGACAAATCAATATATAGTAAGTCAATAATCTTTCTTTCACTTGAAAGCTCAAGTTTTTCATACCTCACATACAACCATGGGTTTTCAGTCCACTAGGGTATCACTTAGACCCTTTAACAGAGTGAAACTCGATGTAAATCTATGGGTCATAACATTTCATGATCAATTCTCTTTTTGCCTATATAATTAAGAAAAATCTATATTAGTTCTCCCAAAACTATATCCATTTTGTTATATGTATGTTCTTTAGGAACTAACATATATTATCACATATTTATAGAACTTCATAACTCATTAATAATAATATGCTTCAATTTGCCTATTCAAAATATGAAATGCTTAGAATTTTCCATTACATAAAGAAATATTAGAAGATCCATAATCAAAATACATAAAGATCTTATTGCAATGATTTGTTATGTTTATGGACTAAAATTAATTTGAGCAAAATGTAAAGACAAATGCATTATAATATAATTTATAATTATGATATACATAGTCTTTTTTTAAAAAAATATATATATTCCTTACTATTTGATCATCCATAAATTTGACTTGCACTATATATAAAGTTCACGAGCATTACAAAAATGGTTTTGTCTAACAAATCATAAACTATTCATAATGATTTTTCCCATAAAATTAAATAAGTTCTCATTCTCTTAATTCAAATATGATATATGTTTTTTTCAACAAATGTCACAAAAACTCAATTTGATTCCAATATATATCATATTATATATTATATCATGATTAATGTATGAAACTTGCACATATCATATGAGAATGTTAAAGAGTAAAAGAAATGACAATACAATGAATTGGGAGAGAATGCAATAACTTATCAATACTAAAATAAAATACAAATTACAAAGTATTTATATAGCTTTCAATAATGAAAAGTTTGGGAACTAAGAATTTTTTTTTTCTCTTGAGCTAAATAAAAAATCATTAAAAATACTTTCTCTTCTTTATAATACCTTGATTTCCCTTTTATTAAAAACCTTGTAGTTTGGTGAATAATTAGCAAAATACGAAGGTGAATATATATCTCAAGAATTATAATCTATTGATTATATTTCCATATGAATTTCACTCCGAAATTAATTGGCAAATTGCTAAATATGTGACTACATTTAGTGGCTATAAAATATGACGGAAAAAACACATAAAAAATGGCTAACATATATCCAAAAGAGACAAGAAAGGAAATAAAAAGCACTTAGTTTAATTGTTATCTATTAACAATTATCTTTTGGTAAAAGAACTTGCACTAATTGAGATTAAAGGATAACACTTGTAACTACCTAATAGGGCTATATTTTTTTCCTAAAAACAAGAGGTTGAAGATAATGAAAAGTACTAGATATTAAAGGGGATAAAACACATAATATTTAATGCATTTTATGCTAAAATTACACATGTCAAGTAAGAGATAAATATCTAGTTGATTATTATCCAACTTGTGCATGTATCTTTAAGATGGGAAAGGCAATAAAAATATTCTTATGGGACTGATATTTTCAAAAATTTAAGGGCCAAAGAAGATGAGATAAAGCTTGATAATTAATACACAAATGCCCTTGATAAGATAACAAACCAATTACACAATGATATTTGGTATTAAGGGACACTTAGACCCTTATTTGAGTCATCAAATCACATCATCAACTTGCCCAAGAAAGTACCACATTTCGACTGGGCACATGGGAGGAAGATTAGGATAAGATTTCAGGATAAGAGCACATGCAATTAAGCCAAAATATTCTAAAACTTTCTTGAGCTTGGGAGCAAATGAGATCATGGGAATTGACATGTGGCAAAGCCATCCAAGGGCTGAAAATTGAGGGAGGAGGTCGGCCAAGGAGAGAGGGAGGAGAGAGAGATGAAAACTTGAGGATTAGGCCAAAGGAAAAAGGATATTTTACAAGGGTAAAGTGGTAATGTGACTTGTGGGGCCTACAGGGGTTTGTTCTCCACTTATTTCAGCACATGGTCCCCCTCTTGCATGTTACACTAAATTGAAATAAATCTAATCTTTGTGAGTGAGAGTGAGACGCATAGAAGGAAAGAGAAAGAAAGGAGAGAGCAAAATTCCTAAGCTTAAGGTATGTACTCTTGAAGTTGGTGGTCCCTTTCTTTATGCTTTTGCTTTAACCTTTAACTTTAGTAAGAGCCTTTTTTCATGATGATTTTAACAGTGGAGTTGGAAGTTAGCAGAAAGGAGGAGTTTTTTAAAATACAAAAGTTGGTAAGTTGGTAAATTGTTGCTCGACTTTGTGATATTTGATGTTGATTGTCTAAAATGGTTTGGATTATGTTTTGTTAGAATTTGGAGACATGGGACCCTACGGGGTCATGCTGCCCAAAATCCTAAGAACAAGACTCAACATTATCAAAGTCCAAAAGATTAGGTTCTAAAACAAACTCATGGTTAAAATCATGATTTTATGTTATAAAAAAAAAAAAAAAAAGATTTTCCTTGTTTTCAACCAAAGATTTGGCCTCAGCAAGAAAATGTTAAAGTAAAATTATTTGCATGATTTTAAGGTCACCAAGAGGTTTAAAATGAAAAATGGAGTAAAAACATAGTGGAAAATGATTTTTAGAATCAAAAGATCAAAATGGTAAAAGTTGAGAAAACTGTCAGTTTTAAGTTTACTAGAGTCAGTCTACTTCTGAATAGTATTTTACTATGTAAATGATCTCTAAAAATCATGATATTTTTGAGAAATAAATTAGACATATAGATATTTCTTTTGATATATAATATGTAATTTTTAGAGCTCTGTAGAAGGAGTTACAAATTTTTGAAAAGGGCCTATGTTTCTAGAAGTTCAATTTGAACAATGATTGTTGTGCGTGGATCTTGTCCCATCAAATGATGCCTAAAAATACTGAAATTTTTCAAATATATAGAGGACAAAAAGAGATTTCTTTTGATAGGTCACAAGTAATATTTAGAGTTTTGTACAAAAAGATATGGATTTTTCAAACTGATTCATGTTTCTCGATATATATTCTAAACAGTGTTGAAAAACAATAAAACTGGGAATGATTCGAGCTGTTCAAACTTATGGAAATATTTTTTCATGAAAATAGACATGTGAAGGGTTATTTAGGCTTTGGAAGCACATTATTTTGGTTTTTTTTTACAATTAATTATGATTTCTCAAAATTGCTGAAAAATTCAACCAGAAAAGATGGAATTTTGAAATTAAGGAAAAGTAAGGATAAAAATTGGGTAATTTATCCACTAAGGTAAAAAGAGGTGAAAATAACCCTTTAGATATTATTCTAAGTCATGATATTTATTATGATATTATATAAAATATGGAAAAGGAAATAATCGATGATAACATTGTAGGATATTTAAGAAGCCTGAGTGCAGTTTCAAGAGACAAGCATATTGCTACTATGCATACGTTCGCGTACGAGTAACTCTAGTCTCCTATGTCTTGTGTGCCTTTATATGTTTGATTCATGATTGTGGTTTCATAGACAAGACTGGGTCTTGGGCCATGCATACTCATGACTAAGACTGAGTCTTAGGTCATGTGTTTATTTACATTCAACTAACTGTGGATTGTTATATTTATATGATAATACTGCATGTTTGTTTTCCTAGCGTTGAGGATCCGTGTCTGGGACACGTGGCACTAGTGAATGCTTAGCCGATAATGATACATGTGTTGTGTGCTATTGTATTTTAGTTACGGTGTGTATGTTGAATGCAATATACTTCTAAATTGTAAATATATGTCATATACTGTTATACTTGCGCATGAGGGTTAACTGTTACCCTGAGATTCAAATTAATTGAATCGTAGACTTAACCTTAGCTTTAGGATTAGGAGGGTCAGGATCTGGAGTCAGAGGTAAGCAGCAAGTGTAAGATCGGGTGAAGACTCAGAAGAGGTTTTAAATATTTTGGACTATATCATACTGTTCATTATTTAGTTATCAAAATACTTGGATAATTATACTGTTATTATCCCCAACTGGATAAGCTACGATTAGTTTAAAATTAAGCCACATACTATTAGTTACTTATCCACTCAAACCATATCATATGTTCTATTGCTCCGTCCCTTGATTGTATGCTTAGATATTAAATGTAGTAAAGAATTAGGGGTGTTACATTCTTCCTTCTGTTGAACCATACAAGGGCTTAGTAGGATATCAGAACTTGCCTCTGCTCTAGTGTTCTATGACTGGTATTGTTAAAAATAAGTGGCTTTCATTTTAGAAAGAGAACTAGAACAGGGTCAAAGTGATATCAAAATGAGGATAATGTGGTAACAATACATATTCCAGTGAAGAACAAGTATAAAGAAAAGCTAAAGGCTCAAGGTTAAATACTTTAGTAAAGCCTATGTTAAGACTAACAAAAATTGAGCTAGTGCAGTACATCTTGTGTGACCATGTTGATCTTGGAAGAATCTGCTTGCAAATGCTGATATGGTTTTTTTTTTTTTTTTTTTTTTTTTTTTTTATGCCCACATATAGAGATTTGCTTCATTAGAAACGAATGGTGGTTGAATAATCCAGTGTAAACCAGCTAGCTCTTAAAACATTTGAAGGCAAAAGAAGAGTCTTCTTGATGCAGCCTTTTCCATTTGTATCATCTAATTAAAGGCTTGATCAAGAGGAAAAGAAAAGAAAAACCTAATTCAAGAATATTAACAAATGTAATTAGTTGGGTCAGCCAAAATAAAGACTTGATAAGAAACATAATATTTTTTTAAACAAAAAACGAAAGTCGAAAGGGGTTCGATTCATTAGAGTTTAATTTTTGAAGCTGAAAATGTGGCAATCTTTCAAAGAACATGACGGGAAGAATAAAAGCTTATAATTCAAACATCAGGCCCTTTACCTATGCTATGCAATTTTTAAATTAGCCATACTTATTTAATTAATCTAAAGATTTGTCATTAATTTGTCATTTTAATTTTAAACTTAGTCAATTAGACAAGTATAATTTTTTTGTTATTATTATTTAATACAATTTGTATACATGTTCACATACAAACATGTCAACACACGACTCAAACTCGAATCAAAACCTCATTTAAACATGACAAACCTCATCCAAACATGACGGACGACAGCATTGTCAGAGCAATTAGCCATTGACGAATTATAATTTAATTTAAGACTTCCCAGAATATTGGAAATACTCAAGACACAGACCCATGAATCCTATTCAAGCGCAGACACTGAGTGCAGGGGAACTTGCTGCCCCTGCATTTATCAATTTTAAGTCTTGAGATTAAATAAATTATGAACTTTACCCGTGATTCTGCATCTCTTCCAAGCTGAGCCTAGCTCAACCTGTTTGAGAAAGAAAAGAAAAATTAAATTGATCAAATATGCTTCCCTTGGATCAAATATTCAAAGGCCAGGCTAAACAAAAACGCCGGACCTGCCCTGAGGAGAAATATACATGAACCAGAACAAACAAAATTTATGTACAAATCTATGGTTACAATGAGATATGGACGGGAGAAAATGAGCAGAACATCAAATCTGCACAAGAACTTATCTACTCTTTTGACTGTCATGTACCACCCCAAACTTCTAAAGCTTGAAGTAACAGACTTTAATTTTCTGTATGAAATACACATTAAGATACTTGATGTCATCAGTCTTTCTTATACGACTCAGCAAAGTCTTTGATCATTTGCTTGAGTTGCTGCAAGAACCAGGTAAAATAGGTGTGAGGAAATATACAGAAAGAGGCAATAAAACTAGAAACAAGGGGGAAAAGAAAAGAAAAATAAAAATAAAGCAATGGTCAGTATGAATTTTTTTAAGAAATTCCAGGTCCAGAAGGACACATATATATATGGTTACCTGAAGTTCCTCATGCAGCACGATAAATATTTTCTTCAGCCTCTTGTGCCTCTGCAACTCAAAAATGGAATCAGCCAAACATTTTATCAACATATTAATAATATATAGCAAGGGAAGCCCTACTAAACGTACCTTTCCACATCGTTGATAGGATTCCCTGATCTGGCCCACGATGTTATTATATCGATCCATATCCCTGCCTTTGGCATTTTCCAAGTCCTCGCCTAGTTTAAGAAACTCATCCCTGCAAGTTTTCAGGGAAATGTCGGATCAACAAACCATAAATCCACCAAAAATTCAAAGTCACCTTAAATTTTAAGGCTCATTACCTGTAATCCTCCAGAATCTTGTTCAAGGAGAGGTAGCTATCATACTTGTCACGATACTCCTGAACATATTCTTTATATCTATCATGGCAAAGTAAACACATATCATATGCAAGAGTTCAGGTGATTAACTCAGTGGAACTTTAAAGCAATAAAGATGGATAAGAAAAGGAATGAACACTTACTGGGACAAAGTGCTTATAGGTCCCTTTAGCTCAGGCTCATCCTTTTCATACTTTGAATAAGAGCAACTATTTTCATCTGAAGAAGATTCTCTCCTCTTTTGATCACTGTTGTTTCTATCAGTCAAAACAGAATACTTGTGTCCATCAGCCATCTCTTCCAATGGATCAGATGTTTGTCTTCGACCTTCCTTCACTGTTTCACGTTTAAGTGCATTAGCAGGCCCTCTTCTATTGCTTTCCCTTCCTTCCAAATCAATACCTTGACTCGCCCCAGCTTCATTATTTCTAGATCTACCATTTACTTCAGACAATTTGTTAATCTGGGAACCAACTTCCATGTTATCTTTCACATGCTGTGGATAAGACTGCACTGCTTTAACATGGGGCCTTGTTGAATCTTCAAAATGATCATCTGCGTTCTTCTTTTTATTCGTGCCTTCCAAATTGCCTGGAAAACTAGAGCTCACAAGGGCTGGGGATCGTTTTCCTGATTCAAAAGTAGCTTTTGATGAGGCTTTTACTTTAGAAACATCTGAATTTTTGTCCTCTGAAGTGCCTGTTCTATTTCCCGAGTGTTTGAATGAACTTTTTCTTTCAAATTGCTTTGTGACATGAGTTTCATCAGGAGTGGACTCACGAAGTTCACCCAACTCCAAGTCAGAAAACTCTCTTTGTAGAGTGATACCTCTCCCGTTAATAACTGGGGATTTTCTAGGACCAACTGGGTTATTGTCCTTCGGTGAGGTTCCAGTGTGTGTGTGTGCGCCTTGCCCACCTTCCTTAAACTTCCCTGACATTTCACTCAGCTTTTGGTAACTCGAATCCAAGGACGGCTTACTTCCATTGCTACCTTCCCTAGAATTCCTGGGAACCTTTTTTCCAGAGGTGTAAATTTCGTCATTTTGGGATTCTCTATGAGATTTATCATTCGTAGAAGGACCTTTACATGCACGAAGACCCTTTTCTGAGTGTTTTCTGCTGCGCCCTAAACTTTTATTAGTTTTCTCTAATGGATCTAAAGGCTTCCCCAGTGAGGTTTGATCAAAAGTCCTTTGAGAATCTGAAGATTTTGCAGAAAATGATTGGTTGTATCCTTTCTGTAAACCAGCATTCAAATTCCCTTGCCTATCAGCTCTATTAACTACTTGTGTAGCAGGACCCTTAAAAGTGTCTTCAGTGAGTCCAATGGGAGACAAACTCTTGGAATTTTCTGACATCGGCACATCCATACCAGCAGAACCCATTGCTTGATTGAGCTTATCTGTTTTCAACCTCTTTGTACGTTCAGACTTCTCATCAAGGCTCTTCACATCAGAAACCCTCTTGTGTTTTCCACTAGATAGCCTTTCAGAGTTGTCAGACGGTTCACGCCTTGAGCCAACCTTAACTGCATTTTCCTTTTCATCAAATAAGCTTACTATATAATTTTGGCGTTCCTGGACATCATCATAATCAGGGTAATAGTGCTTTGTCTCTTTTGAAGCTTTTCCACCTTTGTTAGAGATGGTAGTTGTGGTTGGGGCTATTTCAGCTCCCTGTTCCTCAGGTAAATCTTTTTCAATCTCAACTACATCAAATTCATTACCATCTTGCTTCTCATCAATTTCATTCTGCATGGATCTACCATCAGGTGATTTTACTGGAATAACTGATGACACCCTTTGATCAGAGACTTCCATTTTGAGCTTTGACTCTTTTTCATCATCACTTGTCATAATATCTACATCCTCATCAGAAGCCTCCTTGCTGTTGGATGATGCATCACTTTCGCTGTCACTACTACTCCCACTCCCTGTTCCAGCAGGACTCCTACTTCTGCTCCTGCTGTGGCTTCCACTGTCACTTCCACTACCGCTGCTGTCACTTTCACTGTCACTGTCACTTCCACTGTCACTAGAGCTGCCCGCGCGCCCTTCACTGCCATCAGAGCCCTTCTTGTCATCAAAGACATTCAGAGAAGTGTGATCAACATCAATTGTATTCAGTGTGTTGGATTCTTCTCCAACTTTGGTGGTTAAGTGCACATGTTCCTTTACATTATCATTTGGCACTTTCTCTTCAAAGCCTCCCTGCAGTGCAGGTGTTTGATCATGAAACTCTCCACGAGCAGAGATTTGGTGGAGATTGTCTTCAGGCGAACTGCGGAGAAATGAGAATTGATAATATGTCTTTAAATACAAGCCCATAAACAAAAACAACATAAAATATTGAAGGTTATAATCATATTAACTAAAATTGCCATGTTGAAAACTTCATTAGACCACACCACGAAGTTCATATAAGCAATGACAGTCATACCAAAGAAAAAATAAGAGCAACATTAATTACTGTACTGATTACATATGTAAAGTAGCGCATCAGCATTTTTAATATTTCATGATACGATCAAGCAAAATAACAGCTACCTTCCACTTTCAGACACAGGTTTCTTGAAGCTTTCCAAATCCACTCCAGGTTTCAATATATACCTTCCTGGAGCTTGGAATGTTGCAAACTGGTGATCAAGATTAAAAAATCAGGTAAAAAATGTTTCAGAAAAGAATTGCCTCAAAAGAGTTCCACTACTTGCCTTTCTTACAATAGGTTCAATTTTCTTGGAGGAATTTGGAAATGTCTCTCCAACAGCTTTCTCCAAGGCCTATAATCAAGGGGCAAGATGGATAAGAAGATAAAATTGGATTCACTAAGAAGTTTTAGATATGTTTATTAGGTCGATTCACACCCTTATAGTCATTCCATTAGGTTTATCCATGAGAAGAGAAATTAACAAGCTCTGCAGATCCATTGATTTAGCTCCATTATTCCCTTTGCTTCCTGGTGTCTCCCTCACTGCACTGTCTATCCTGATAGTGTTGTCCTTCTCAGAGCCAGCCATAGTATTTTGCTTGCTCATCATCTGCGATGGCACATCATCAAGGTTCTTGGAGATATTCACAGCCCCCGGAGAAGAGGAAGGAGCAGCAGATTGCTCTGGTGGAGATGGAAGAGGAGAAGATGAATGTCTGCCCTTGGTTGCTGATGAAGGCAATCCAGGTTTATGGGTAGATTTCAGGGGCCCACCAACTATGAAAAAATTCAGACATACAGATTAAATACTTGAACTAAAAAAATATTATAGAAAAGCTTCAATACAACTCTAAGTGTCATCATCTTAAAGATTGAGCAACTCTACATCAGAAAGACACAAGTTTCAACTACCTTGAAGAGTTTCCGCTTTCTTTTTCATAAGTGCAGCCTCTTTCTTTTTGGTGTAATTCTTCCAATTAGTAGCTGGACAAAGAAAAATACAAAGCTACACAATGAGACAGTTACAAGAAAATGGTCAAATTAAATAAATAATGATAAAAGCCTTTACAAGACCTAGCAGGGTCTTAATAAGCAAGCAATCATTCCTAATATCAGCAATAATGAAACACTATTCAAAAGTTTCTTGCACCATCACATAACGGAAGCATGGAAATTTCATAGTTAAAGAACATTGAGAATATTAAATTCTAATCAATGTTGTAGCATTATGGATCCAAAATTAAAAGGAATTTTAAAAGAAGTAGCCGGAAACACTCAGATGTAAAATAATTTACTTTCCCAATACAAGTGGAACTTGAGTTAATCTCATTACCACTTGTTTTGAAATTCAAGCTTTGGCCAGTCAGGAGGACCTCATATGATGGGAAAAAATCAAATAATACAGGTGACAAACTCACTTCATAGACTACGTTTCCAGCTTATGGACATTAGTTTAAGCATAATAGTCGCAGCTCAGTGAGGATGGGTTTCAGTAATTCCAATGGTTTCACCAATTATATTTGGTATAAATATAAATGATATGCGAGGCTTATTGAGCAAATTTTGTGCTAAACCATGGGGATTAGAGACCTCTGGGATAGTTAATCGGAGAAAATAATTCTCCTCTTGAGACATTTAGTTGGTGCAAATTTTCAGAGGCTATTTTGATGGACTGATGTTCCTCAAAACACTTTCCATTTCTTGAAAATATTAAGTGTAAATTAAACTTCCCTGTAAAGAGAATGTATTTTAAAACATAAAATTATCAAAATTGCGTCCCATATACAAGAAAATCATGTACCATAATCACATAAAATAGAGGGCGTGAGGTTTACAGCTTGCGGATGACTAAGAGGCTGGATTTTCAAAAAGCAGTTCTCTTCTCTCTTTCCTAACTGAAATCTTTAGCCATAATTTCTAGATAGCAACGGAAAGTGTGCGAGTGTTAAAAAAAACATGAACACACACTTATTGCAATAGCTTCCCTGACTTCATTCAGGAATCTATTTACAGACATAAAGCACCACCACCAAAATTGTCATTTTTTAAGCGAACTGCAGCATGAAAAAGGATTCCCAAAGAAAGTATTTTGAGCAAGTAATGGGTACTTTTAATTCATTTATATTTTTATTGAAAAGTAATATTTTGTTTATCAGGAGGTAAAATCCAAATAATGTTTTTTTATTCCATCAAGTTTCCATCTTTTCAGGGAATTATTTGACTGATAAACATTGTTAACTTTAACTATTCTCCCCTTTTCTCTTCTTTTTTCTTTGCTTTGTTCTCTTTCAGAAGGCTGTCTCATCCTCCTTTCATGTAGTTCTCTTTCAAATAAATTATTCCTTTTCTATCCCACAAAAAAAAAAAAAAAACACTTTATCTCAGCATAGCAAGTAGCAGGCAGGGTATTTAACATTCCAGAATATATTCCAAATCCGACTAAACAATTTTACATCCATCCCAGTTTTGGACTTCCAGTATATAGAACTTAATGCAAGGAAAGGAGACATGAAAAAATATAACTTAGAACATTTAAAGGAGACATGAAGTGAAAAAGAACTCACCCTCAACAGCTGCTAAAGCTTTTATTTGACTCTTCATAGATGGGTTCCCAGGTTCAATGACAATAGCTCTGTTTTAGAGAACACGGAATAAGATCTTTGAGAGAGAAAAAATTAATTAAGAATATTACAGAGAAAAAGACAAGATATACTAGTACATCATAAGACATGACTAAAAGTGGTATATCAAAATTTAAAATCATTGCTTGGACATGAACATTTGAAAATAATATGCCTTGGGAAATTACAAAGGAATGAGAGGATTGAAGCAAGATTTCAACAAAAGAATTAGAGTGCCTTCACAGATAAAAGATGTTACTGTTAAATCATTCACAGTTCACTTAACTTGAATACAAAATTGACTTTTAACTGAATGTTGCATACAGTAATACTACGTAGTAGGAAAACCAACAACTTTTTCTTTTCAAATGACACCTACCAACCAATGTACAAGTAATCTACAAAATTTATTTTTACATAATAATCTAACCGTCCACATGACAATAACTAAAAGAAGTGAGACGAGATCAACAAGAAGAAAATGTAGAAAAACTTCACTATCAAGATAAGCTTGAATGTATAACTTAAGAAACACTTCACGTTTTCATAGAGTCATGCACTGAACCTACAAATTCAAACTGAAGGGTAGATTTAAGGAATTATCTACCAATCACAAGTTACCATATAAAGAATGTCACAGAGTTCATTTTCAACGAGTTTATCAAAGAATTAAGGCAAGCTTATTAGAAGCAGCATCAAATTGTCAATCAAACAAAGAGAAAGAGAATGAGGCAAAAGCATGTTGACAACTAGGATAAGCAAAGAAAACCAGTGCACAACCACAAAGTTCATATGATCGCAAGTAAAATATATCCTCATAATTACATACTTGCGTGACTTGTGCTTTCGTTCAGCTTCCTCTGACCGCATTTTGACGTGATTTTTCGTTGACTCATCCAATATGCGCTGTACATTCAGCTTTCTCCAGGCAGAACCAGATTCAGCAAGCGAGCCCTTTCCGTTTTCACCACTTTGACACTCCTCATATATATCACAAAGGTCACCAGGTTCTCTTGACCATGTAAATCTAAATTCTTTCCCACCGACATCAATAATCTGGAAAAATTACAGGACATTTAAGCATTATATTTTAAATTAATACTAATTCACACACATGCAAATGGTAGTAGCTATGAACTAAGCCCCATGAAAGTGAGAACTTGCATATGGCATTCCAGACCCTTGCCCCTGCCCCTCCCCTTACCAAGGCAGAAAACAAGAGATTCAAAGAAAAAGTAATAATGACCACATATATCTATGACTGGCACTTCAGAATGCCTTGTATTGAGGGGTAAACACAATGCAAAACAAGCACCCGCTTTCTAGTAGCTATAATTCTTGCCAATTGTCAAATGATAAATCCAGTTCAACTCCAACACCCAAATGAAAAGAATTGTCACTAGCCAGTGCTGCATGGTATCATATTTGCAATGCTTTGCAGAAAGTCAATATATATCAACAATTAGGGGAGCTTTCTGTCATACATACTACTAGATACAAGATTTCCAAGTTAGCTCTAGCTATATGAAATTGAAATCCATATAATATAACTGCACAGTGTAGCAGTCCTTTAACATTGAGATGAATTGAGGTAAATGAAGGCAATGACATAACATAAACTATAAATCTGAGACAGCTGGACAATAGTAAATTACATGCTAATGCTGAAATATGCAACGGTCATGATGTACACGAAACCTTCAAAAATGAAAATAAGGGTGTCACAGTTATGCCCACAAAAAAGATTTTGGACGTATCATATTGCTTTGGAGATCAAATATCTTGCAAACAAGAAAAGCACATAAAGTAAGCAAATTTTGCCTCAATGTAAAAGTAGTAAGAAATAAATTAAAGAGAAGCTAAGAATACTTTAAGTGGAGGAAAAATATTCTCCTGAACAAGGAAATGAAGAGCAGTGAACAGAACAGAACTGCAAGGGGAAAAATGCAGCAAAGCAGTCCAGTCATCTCTATTATTCTTCATCAAAAAGATAAAAACAAGCTATAACATAAGAAGGGTAAAATATATCATCGCAATTGGCAAAACATGGACATCCCAAAGGAGTATGCGATCATGCACTACATCAAATCCTTCGAAAAGGCATGCCCCATTGTCTTTATGCTTTATATTTTGGGTAAAAAATTGAAATACCCAACTACATCACGGTACATTGTGAAGTCTTTGATGCTAAGCATAACACCACCAATCCCAAAACCTCCCCTTCCATATTCACTGCTGCAGCTTCATAAACTAAGCCCCAGATTTTATACACATAAACTCCAATTCTCCGGAGAGCTGAGGTTACTCAAATTGTCCAGGGGAGAATTCCTTTTCCTTTTCTTTCCAGATTAAAAAAGTGGTCACCAACGGCCTAAGATTACAAAACCAGATTGACCCTGCAACCGCCACATCCCACTTACAAGGAGCTTAATGCCACCAGGCCACAAAGCCATTGGCACAGAATTTCTTTTCTGCAAGCATTCTAGAGCTTCTACAAATTCCATAGTCAAATTCTACATTCTAGCTAGTCATAGGGGAGTTATCAAAGCTCTTCAAATTGAATACTAGTTTCTAAGAGCCCAGCAAGTATCATCAGGATCATAGGAACGTTTAAAGAAGATGATAGGATTAGTTCAATGAATCAGTTTCCATTACTTTCCACAAACAAGTCGCTCAAAAGTGCTGGGACACAAAAAACAATTAAAACTTCGCCAACAGTTAGGCAAACACGCAAAAATACACTATAAATAAGGAAAAGAACAATGCTCACCTGAAAGCACAGATTAGAATAACGACTAAAAAACTTATCAGTGAAGAAAATTCCATAAAAAAAATTCCAGTAAAATCAAGCAAGCTTCCCAATTTCACAACGAAGCTTACATTTCCACTAGAATTATTCGGGTTGGAATCGAATTTCATTCGCGCCCTCCCACCTTGCGCCTCTAAGCGCTTGATCTCCTCTACTAAATCCGGCGCCAGTCTTATGATCATAGCAAATGCTAATGGATTGTTGCCAGAAACTAGGTCAAACGTCTCCTCCACTGCCGGGGGATTCGCCGGCGTCCCTCGGTTCGGGTTCCGACCACGAGGGCCGCCGGAAGAACCGCCGATTGAAAGGCGACGGCCGCCGTGAGGAGCGGGTCCCCGGAGGGGCGGCGGCGGAAAAGACGAGTGGAGGCGCTTTGGGCCGCCGCCACGGCCCACCTTTGACGGGCCTCCGTACATGTTCCCTGACTGTTCCAATTCCGAAGTTACTCGAACCCGTTATGGCCACAGCAGCTCACGGCGCGACGAGAATACCCAAAAGTGGCTATTTCCTCGCTACGTTCGTTTCACCGTTTGACATTTGCAATAATACCCCCCAACTTTTGACTATTTCTTCTTTTAATTTGTCTCTACTCTGGCCGGCGAACGAAATATTGGGACATTTTGGAGGCAAATTTTGGATTTATACTCACTTTACTGTTTCACTTTACTTTAATCCGAACCAACTAATAATTCTCACGTACTAATAAAAATAGTTAAAATCAATAAAGTTATTCTCGTTAATTTAAGAAACTTCCAATATTATCTCTATTAATTGCACTAAACTCTAATATTATATTAATTATTACTCTCACTCACTACCTTATTAATTATGAGTATACATAAAAAAAAAAAAAAAAAAAATTATCTTGACAAGTGCCTTATAAAAATGACCAAATACAATTACTAATATTTTATAATAAAGACAAGATGGAAGACATGATAACATTTTATAGGAAAACAAATCACCAAGTCCAATACTACCAAGTCAAATTAGGTTATTTAATTTAAATTTTTTTATAAATATTATTAACCAATACTTCCATATAAAATATATAACCATTTTTAGCAAATGACAAATGATTCTAGAAATTTCCCTTTGTTTAAAATTTTAATGAAAAATCTCTTATTTGTTGTTCAAAAGTGTTTTGTTACAAATATTATTATATTTTGTTGGTGCTCGTTATTTTCTAAACTTTTTTTTAATGAAAACTGAAATCAATTACTAATAATCCACAAACATTACTTTCATATCTCTTGGTGGTACAACTGCTATTTACCATGTAGCTCTCATAAAAATATGAATGATGCTTTTACAATTATAAATTATAAATAGGGGAAAAAAAAACGAAGAGCACGGGAGTATATAATGATTATTCTAGTTAGGGATGGAAATAGGTTAGGTCAGGTCAAATTTTGGCTAAATAGGTCTGAACCTATAATAGGGTAGGAGGCCTAAGCTTGGGCCTAAACCTGAATACAAGCCTTTTTTTAGGCTCAGACATGAGCTTTTATAAGACTTAGTCGAGCTTGAAGCCTTTTGAAATGCCTACTTACAATGTAAGCCTTTACAAAGGTCTTATATTACGGGCCTTAGAAGCCATAAATAGGCTATGTATACTTTGAGCCTTTCAAAACCTATATAAATGTAGGTTTTAATAGAATATAAGAATGAAAAACAATAAATATTATGTTATTTATATGACATAAATATAATTATATTTATTTAATGTGTAAACAGGCTAGACCTTAACAACATAAGCCTGGCCTATTTATAGATTTAGACCTTGGTCTGGCCTTTTTAACAAACAGACTAGACTAAGCCCTAAAAAGGCCAAGTTGTAAGCCGTCTAATAAGAGCCTGACCTATTCACACCCCTAATTCTAGCAATACTAAAAATTTTGAACCTTAAAAAAAAAAATTATCACTCTGATCCTAATTATAAGAATATTTTTGTAGTGTAATTTACACTACAAAAGTGTTCCTATAATTAGGATTGAAGGTAGTATATTTGAATATCTATGCCTACTATAATTATGTAAGCTAATGCTAAAACCATAGGTGGACCTATGTATAAGAGAAGGGGGCAAGTGCCCCCTTGAATTTTGAATTTTTTTAAAAGAAAAAAATTAATATATGTTTGAATGATTGTCTACCCTTAAATTAAGTGCCAACCCTTAATATATCAAGACTATACTTCATAATTGGATGGGGGATGAATGATTGAATGATTGTTTAGTGCCTTATATTAAAAAGGATGTATTTGATAGAATTGATAATAAAACAATTATGATGAACTTCTAAAAAATAAGGCCTAGAAGGATGACATTGTGATTATTTTTATTGTAATATACTTTTGTTATTAAAATATATGTACTTGAACTTATTGAGTGTCCATCCTTCATTGTAATTTATGTAGATGCATTTCTAACAGCACTTAGCCTTGATTTTATAAATGACAGGTTTGTAAAATAATTGCTTCTCTTATTACATCATCAGTATTCACTTGATTTCATGAATATTTTTTTTGATATTCTTTTCTTTTCTTGTTTATATTCTTTTATTTTTTAATACATTTACAACTTTCCTTAAAAAAGTTCGGGGCAACACTAATGCCCACCCTTCATTTATTTTCTAGGTCTGCCACTAGCTAAAACTATACACACATAGCTGGATCCTTGGCAGAAAGACATAAACATGGTAACAAAACGAAAAAAAAGCACATAAGCAAAACAAAATGTGGTGGGCTATGTATACCAAATTGCAGCACTCACTAAACGGATGCATCTATCAAACTTATGAAGCTCAAACTGCAATTTTCAAACAACCTCGAAAATTTGATATAACTTAAATTATATATTTATTCGGTTCTAAATATAGGATATAGTTTATAATATAAATTGTACTACAAACTATGTACTATATTTAAAACTGTAATAGTAACAAATTACGATTGCAATGACAAAATATAAACCAGTTGTTAGAAAAATGAAACAACATCGTACCTTCCACCCTCTCTCTAACGAACTAATTGGCGGTGAGCGAAGCGAGAAAATGAAAAGCCTTATTTATAGTTCTCATGAGTCAATCTACTAAGAAATCACAGTTCCTTATTTTTCTCTAACATTCATGAATCTGATTAAATCAAATCATGAAGTGCATAGCCCTTCAATATACTTTCAATGAATACATTAAAGCATATACAATGATTTTGGATGATACATATCCTAAAAATTTAATATAGACGCATGGCTTTAGCAAAATATATGTGTTTCATAATTGGTGATTAAATTATGTCTATTTTGTATTTTGTAATGTTTTTATTTTCCTTCCTCTTTTTGCCAACCAATGTTTATCTTGATTTTACCTCATGGCCACATATCATGTTGGCAATGATAAGTATCACAATGTTCATTGTCGTCCTGTTATGCAATGTGTTATAAAATAAAATAAAAAATATAAAAGATTGAGATGAAAGAGATGAAAATAGAATTGGAGAGAAAGATGGAGTAATATCTTATTCATTTGGATCAACCAAAGTGTAGTACATAGTGATTTGCAGTCCTCAAACTCAATCGTGAGTTCCATAAAGTAAATAGCAAAATTAATTCTTATGAATGCCCAAATTGTAGCCTTTGAGTTATGGGCATAAAGACTCATAAAGATTATTCATTAGAGAGGTTGTGAAATATAGAAAGTGAAAGGCTAAGAGTTGGGAGTTTATGAACATTGCCGTCATCTAGTATTTTTACAACAATCCCATTGGATGTCCATGAATAAATATTGTGTCTCATTAAAACTTTACTAAGAAAAATCAGTGGGACAAAAACCTAATGAAAGAAAAAGAGTACAAAATACAAATCAAAGTTGCATTGTTAAAAACCTTACAAGGAAAACACCGTAGGACAAAACCTTGTTTAAGGAAAAGGAGCATTGCATGGTCTCTACTTCACATGATGATAATATCGTATTCACTCCCTTGGTAAGAACTTCAGTTTTACTCCCTCTACGATGAGAACATCACCTCCAATGTGTTTTTGAGCATATAATTCTTTTAGCCGCCAAACTATGAATAATGCATTGTCATCAAATGTTTTGTTGAAATGTATTCTTCTAACATATCTTCTGGATATGTTAAAATATCAATATATTCTACATTTATCTTATTCATTGTGGAATCAATAAAGAAAAATTATTTTAAAAATCATCAAAATATATATTGCATTCACATGTTCAATTTGTTATGAATAAAATGTACTTTTAGAATAGTTTTATAGAACTATCACACTAAATCTTAGTTTTATAGTATCCATAGTGTACCTGCAGAATCTTGATTTTTCTAGAAACTACAAAGAATATAACAACTACAATATTAGCATAATGTATTATTCATGAAATATGTGGTACTTATAGACCATTAAATTCAATAAATTTTTGCAAACAACATCGTCAAGGCAAAAATATATGGTTTTGAAATCATTAATTTTTCCAATGACTTGATCCATAAAATTATTCATTTTTTTAATATATCTTTCAATCAATTATATATATACTCAAATCGTTTTAATCCATATAACATTTTATATGCTTGTATTCTAACAATCTCCTCTCCCAAGTATGAGTCATATAAATATACTTTCTTTATTTCTACATTTCAAAGACAAACTAGTATGTGCCCGTTTGGGATAGCGGTGATAAAAGTGGTTTTTTTTTTTTTTTTTTTTTTTTGGAATTTTCCATATAGGCTTTTTCCTAAAAGTCGGATTGTAGATATGATTTATGTTTGGGGTAGTGATAGTAGAAGTGATTTTTTTCCTTGTGGACACTTGTTTGGCATAGCGTTTGAAAAGTTAGTTGAGATGAGATATGACTGAAGAGGGCATGAATCTTATCAAACACTACACACACATATGTATTTTTTGTGTATTATGTGAAAATTTGGGATAAAAATTAAATTTAAATGTAAATTTGCTATAAAAAAAAGTATTAACTACAATACAATGTTGATCATATATGTGGGAGTAATTTTTAACATTTAAATGTTGTTGAAATATTAATAAAATTTTAAAGAAATAGAAAAAGTTACATGTAAATTAATAAATATATAAAGAAAAATGAAATTAAATGAAAGAGCAAAACAAACTAAATAGAGTGTATGTATCAAAAAATTAAAAGACGGAGAAGAGACCGGTTGGAGCGTTGGACGACCGAGAGAAGAAAAGGAGGGGGCGCAACGATCATTTTTTACTAGGAAGCCACTGTGATGAACCTAAAAGCTCCAAAAAAGTAGTTTCACATAATAAGCCATTTTTCTCCGAGAGGTCCATCACAATTTGAAGCCATCTCAAACACACTTTTTTCATGTTTTCTTTCTCATTGGGTTTTTTCATTGCCACTGGACTTTTTTTGGGTTTTGCGGCTATGCCAGTGCAGGCTCATTGCAAGCCAATAATCGATCTTTCACTTGCTTCATACCTTACATACAATCATGGATTTCAATCAATTGAACTATCACTTATGTAAATCTATGGGTCATAACTTTTCATAATCAATTCTTTTTATGCCTATAGAATTAAGAAAAATCTATATTAGTTCTCCAAGAACTATATCGATTTTGTTACATGTATAATCTTTAGGAACTAACATATATTACCACATATTTATATAAATTCACGATTCATTAATAATTATGTGCTTCGATTTTCCTCTTTTGATGCATATTCAAAATATGAAATGTTTAGAATTTTCTATTACATAAAGGAATATTAGGAGACCCATAATCAAAATACATAAAAATCCTATTGCAATGATTTGTGATGTTTAGAGGCTAACAATAATTTGAGAGAAATGTAAAGACAAATACATTATAATATAAAATAATGAATAATTATGATATACATAGTTTTCTTTCAAATATTCCCTACTATCTGATCCTTCATAAATTTGACTTGCACTATATATATAGTTTGCGGACATTACAAAAGTGGTTTTGTCTAACAAATCATAAACTATTCATAATGAATTTTCCCGTAAAATTAAATAATTTCTCATTCTCTTAATTCAAATATGATATATGATCTTTTTTTTCTTTCACAAATGTCACATAAAATCAATTTGATTCCAATATATATCATATTATATATTATATCATGATTCATGTATGAAACTTACACATATTATATGAGAATGCTAAAGAATAGAAGAAATGACAATACAATGAATTGGGAGAGAGGATGATAACTTATCAACACCAAAATAAAGGGTTAAATGCCTAATCTGCTAAGGAAGTTTTGATAAGGGGGCACTTAGCACCCGAAAGTTTTTTTGGTATCAAATTTGCCCCGGAAGTATGAAAAAGGTAGCAAATTTGCCCCTCCGTTAAGTTTGACTGTGTGTACATTTGGCATGTCATCTCATAACACGTGGCATGCCACCTCATCATCCCGAGTAAGAGTTAAGTATCATTTTTGCCCTGAAAGTTTTTACTGAGGAGCTATTTTGCCCCGAAAGGTTTCACTAAGGAGCAATTTTGCCCCTGAAGTTTTCAAAAGTAGCAATTTTGCCCTTCTTTTTCCCAATATTAAATTTGACTATTAAATCAAAGACCACACATGTCATGCCTTGAAAGGTCGAACTTAGAGTCAAAGAAGGAGATCCTTGAGATGTTGAGCTCAAGACGCTTTAATTTGTGAAGCCGAACCGGTCACATGTGGACGAAAGGTTTGTCGCAAAACCGGAGGAAGCATCACTTATGATCTAAGCAAATGAAATGCAAAACGAGAAATGAATTGTTCCAAAAATTGGTTCAAGAAACAAATCAATAGTGATAATATTTACGTTTGTATAGATCGATCATTTGTTTAGATCATAAGTGATGCTTCTTGTGACGGATTCGCTTCACAAATTTCGGGTACGCCTTGAACTCAACATCTAAAGGATCTCCTTCTCTGACTCCAAGTTCGACCTTTTCAAAGCATAACATGTGTGGTCTTTGACTGATTTAATAGTCAAATTTAATATGTGGGAAAGAAGATCAAAATTGATACGTTTTGTAAACTTCCGGGGTAAAATTGCTCATTGGTGAAAACTTTCGGGGCAAACTTGCTCTCGTGAAAACTTCCGGCAAAAATGATACTTAACTCTTATTGAGTTGATGAGGTGGCATGCCACATGTCATGAGGTGGCATGCTACGTGTACACTGTCAAAATTAATGGAGGGGCAAATTTTCTACCTTTTTCATACTTCCAGGGTAAATTTGGTACCAAAAAAACTTCCGGGTGTTGAGTGTCCCTTTATCAATACTTCCGTGGCAAATTAGGTATTTAACCCCCAAAATAAAATACAAATTACGAAGTATTTATATGCCTTTCAATAATGAAACGTTTGGGAACTAAAAAAATTGCACACATATATATGTAAGGCAACATAATAGTGCTCAATAGAAGAAAAGAGAAGGAAGATATAGCTAAAATGGAAAGTAAGACTAATAATGAAAGAAAGTACCTTGATGTTGAGGTATATAAATTGAATTTTTGTTGGGAAAGCTGTGGTGCAATAGAAAAACACAAATCTCAAGAAGAAAGTAGAGGTAAGTTTCATGTGTAAACTCTATTGATGTGTGAATAATATTCCCATACACTATATACTTAAAGTTACAAATAAATTGTACAATTATACATAAAGAAAAGAATTAAACAACTTAATTATATAATTGAATGTTGTATGAATAAATACTAGAAACCATTTAGGGTATGTTTGGTTGGGGGGGAGGGGGAAGGGAAGGAAAATGGAGAGAGAGAAAAGTTATTTGTGGTGGGGCCCACAAAAATTTTCTCCCCTTTTAATATTTTCCCTCCATTTTCCTCCCCCTTCCCTCCCCTCCCCCTCCCCTCCCCCAACCAAACATACCCTTAATTTAAGAGTTATGGGGCATAATGACAATAAACATGACGTAGGTGGAATCCTAAAAGGTCATGAAATCATAAATTTCCATACAACATAATATTTAAATTTGTGAATAAATTGGCACTATATTTAAATTTTAAAATGACCGATAATTACCTCTTTGTCTATTTGATTTCATATATCACTCACGAACACTTATCGATATCAAATATCAAATAATAATTTCTCTCTCACAAATTAATCACAATGAATTTAAAGTTAAACATTAATCATAATCAAAATCAAAATCATATAGCATTCAAGACTTACAATTATTTCTTTTAGCTTTACAATTTAGTCATATTTCTCCATAACTTATGGATTTAAGCACCATAACTACTTTAAGTATTTTTCACAATATCTTAGTCTTTTTTAGCTTCACAACTATTTTGATTTTTACTTTCAATAAATTGATACATATTAGTCTATATGACTTCTAGTCATATTATACCATTTTTTCTATCCATATAACTTCTATTCATAGTATAACATTTACTTATAATTTTAATGACCTTTGAAATGTTATTATTTCTTTGACTGTAGCTCAATAGTCAAGAAAAGTATTCTTAACTTTTAATTATTGATTTCACCAATTTGACCATGTTTATCTTTACTCTTATAAACATGTTCTTTGCTTTTAATAGCACATCATCAATTTTTCCAAATATTAGTCTTAAGGACCAAAACAATCTTACAGAGCTTTTTTTTTTTTTTTTTTTTTTTTTTTAGTTTGATATTTGAACCTTAGCCTCCAAAGCTTTGATTTTTTTTCCCTTTTGATACAATAAATTTTAGCAAAAGGGGTTGAGTTCACCTACGATCCAAGAGCAGAGCAAAATCTCCCTTCCTTTTAGGTGATACCAATTTTGGGCAGGGTGAGCCGTCTATTACCCTCGCGTTAACCCAGGTTAAAGGACACCTAAGAGCTAGGATCTCCCCGCCGCTTGATCAATTCCAGGATCGAGCCCCCTCTTTGATATTTAAAACAATTAAATCATCAAAGGTGTCAAAGTTTTTCTGGTCAATAATGTCATTTAATGAACAATTACAAAAGTGATGTGACTTCTAGTCATCTGATCACGAAATTAAGAATAGTGTAGCTTTAGGCTTTTGATAAAATTAAAGCACTGTAAAATAAATTAAGTAAATTCAAATTCGTAATCTAATATAAATAATAGATAAGCACATGATCATATAGATCACATATAATACTATTATATATTTATATAATAATAAAAAATGAAAATAAAGGACTCACATAATGGTATAACAATAATATATTAATATAAATAAATGAAATTTAAAAAAAACGATAAAACAAGATGAAATAAATAACATAAAATAAAGAAACATAAACAATAAATTATAACATAAAATGTACATAAAATAAATAAATAAAATGTTAAATAAGTAAATAAACAAAGGAAACATAAATAAAATGAAATAACATAATATAAGAACATAAAATTTAAATAATACCATAATATAAAATAAAGAAATATAATTGCATAATAAGATAATCCCGGAAAATGATAAATAAAAGTAAAAAAAAAAAAAAAAAAAATTGCGAAGGAGAATAAATCAACAATAAACTTGCAAAGGAGAATAAAAAAACAATAACCTCCAATCTTAACTATGGAACTCGATGTATAAAACAATTAGTAAAATGGTCTTTTTAATTCATATAATCCCGATTAATCAAATAGATATATGCTAAAAGAAGGTAGGATAAATCGTTAAATCAACAGTGAGAAAAATAAACCTTCGTTACGAAATCAAAAAAATATAAGAGATTAAGATGAAAAATATGAAGAGAGAATTTGAAAGAAAGATGGAGTGATATCTTATTCATTTGGATCTACCAAAGTGTAGTATATAGTGTTTTAATTTTAGGCCCTCAACCTCAACCAATAGTTACATAAAATAAACAACAAAGTTAATCCTCATGAATGTACAAATTGTAACCCTTGATTTATGGGCATAAAGACTCCTAAAGATTATTCATTAGAGAGGCTATGGAGTGTAGAAAGTGAAAAGTCAAGAATTGAGAGTTTATGGACATTTACATCATCTAATATTTTTACAACACGTCCCATTTTATTCCTTTTTTTAAAATACTTTTTCTAGATACATGCATTTTTTTTTTTTTTAATTGGAAACAATCCTGTTAAGGTATTGTCAGGTACTTAATGTAGGTATATCTTACAACAGATATTTAAACCTTAATTTAGCATGTTATGAGAAACTAGCCTCTTACTACCAAACTCAACTCGTTAGTTGTTCTCGCTTTTCATTTAATTTCATTCCATTTAGCAAATCCTAGGTAGTCCAATAAGCTAATCATTCTTGTTGTTTTCATTTGGGCTTTGCTTGATTCTCAAAGATAGCATCTAATATGGACTATGACCTGCGCTTGACTTAACCTTAAGGGTGCGTTTGGTTTAAGGAAGAGAATTGACTTATCTTCACTTTTTGACATCAAAATCAAATCAAGAAAACATAGTTAAAAGTGTTAATAATGTTAAGTCTGAATGTTAAGAAAGTAATCACACCAAATTCACACTTTCGTCATCATTCCCCACTTGAGTTGAATTGATTTTTTACCCCCAAGTCATCAAACATGATTCAACATAACTTTTCGTTGATAAAAATATATTAACAAAGTCTACAAAGCCAGTTACTTAAGCTTTCAGACCACTAGTCTATCACTAGAAGATTCTTGAATTGTCCATGATTATATACAAGATACAACTAACTTAAGATTAAGAAGTGTTATGTATTATGACCTAATTTTTTAATCCTCATCAGATGCCACATAATCATTATCTCCATTAGTCACTTAATAATGAAAGTAACGGTGAAAAAAAAGAGAGTTAAAAGTAATGACAATAAATTTAATGCTTTAAATTAAAATTTTAAGGAGATTAAATTTAAATTTTGAAATATAAAAAAATTATATGCAACTGATATTAACTTTAAGGTTTTACTATATTTTAATATTTAACTAATTTAAATAAGGGTAAAGAATTTCTCCAAGTCACTGAAGATAAGTTATCTCCAATAACCTCTAAAACTACATTGTTTTAGATTAATAAAGGGCATTTTCGTAATTTTATACCCTTCATTAATTCACCTAAAATTATAAACACATCCTTCGTTAATTCAAAACGATCCGTAATTTTATAGATCATTGGAGATAACTTATCATTTTTAGATCATCGGAATAACTTATCAGGAAAAATAATTTTCCTTTTAAATAAGTGGCAGAACTCTACTTGTTGATTTCTGTCACTTTCTTTGCGAACAATATTTCAACTCCTCAATCTTAATTAGATGAACAATAACCTCGGATTTATTGCCTGAACTAAAACATCGGACCGGCCGGTCCAAGTTTAGTCCCGTTGTGGATTGCGGTGGCGCAAGGATTACCCGATCCTGAAGGGAGGTATTGGGCTTGGACTTGCCCCCATATAAATTCACACAGGAAGCTGCGATTGTACATATCTGCTTTTCCCTTTCTTCAAGCCAAGCTTCTAGCTTTCTACACAAACTCTTCTTCCTCTCTGATCCTTCTTGCTCCCGAGTTAGTTAGCCATGATTTCAGGTCAGTGCCCTTCTCGAGCTCGATTTTCAATCCTCTGTTTCAATTTGATATGCACCGTACGACGGGGAGAATGAGTGCCTGCGATGCGGTTTTTATACTGATTTTTCTTTCTTCATTTCATTGAATATTTTGAGGTTCACTGTTCTTGTTGGTGTTCGATTTTTTTGTTTAATCGGACTCTGATTTGCACTGCTTATTTGAATTCAAGAGATAGGTCATTGGAAATTTGTAGGTTGAGCATTGCCCTGTCTGTTTACTAGGTAGATAAATTATCGACATCTGATTTAAAATTTTTGGAGGACCGTGCTTGAGCCTGAGTTCTATAATTTATCTTTAAGCCGGGGCTGTGAACTGTCAAATTGGTTTTCACGTTTTTAAAAATGAACTAGTTGTAGGAAAAGCGAATGAACAATACTGACGCTACAACTACAATATAAAGTATAATATGTATCATGAAATCTCTAGTAAAAGCTTCACTTGAAATGTATTAAATTAAGCGGGTATAAATGGAAGGATCTAAGCCTCCTTCTAATATATGTGTCCAGTAGCAAAGCTCTTGAATGTTTTTGAGAAGTAATGCGTACATATTGGATTAGCAGTTTTTTGGGGCTTCAACATGAGTTCCTGCTCAAAGTTTCACTTCCCTTCCCCTTCCCCAATTGTTAATTGCTTTTGTTTTATCCATACTAGCATTTTCAATTCTTTAGATTCTGTATTTTTTATGGGCTTCATGCCTTCATGAATGACACAAGGTACTTCATGACCTTGGGGGTTCTAGTTTTTCCAAAATATGAATTGCCTCTCATATTATTGGATGATTTCCCAGCCTATTTTCTTATTTGTCTTTGAGAGGCTGTGATATTTATAATTTTACTATCTATTACTCACTATTGCACTGTGTTTGACTTTGCAGTGAGTGTAAAATGGCAAAAGGAACTGTTTAAAAATGTTGAACTTGATACTTCCCAACCCCCTCTTGTCTTTAAGTGCCAATTATATGATCTAACTGGGGTCCCTCCTGAAAGGCAAAAAATTATGGTCAAGGGTGGTCTACTGAAGGTAAGTAGATTGTTGTCTGTGAGATACCAATAAGTGAACAGATATCAAGTTACTAATTATGTTGTTAATTATTAGTCAGTTTCAGCATTTCTTAATGAATTAGATATAGCTTATTTTTAAGTGCTACCGAATTTTCTTCAATCATTTCCTTTTGGGTGTCAGGATGATGCTGATTGGTCAACATTAGGTGTGAAAGACGTGAGTGTTGCTAAGATTCTTTAACTAATTTTAACTCCTTTTTAATGAAGCATCTATCATATATTCTTTTACTGAATGATCTACATAATCTAATTTTTCAGGGTCAAAAGCTGATGATGATGGGGACTGCTGATGAAATTGTGAAGATTCCGGAGAAGGGAACTGTTTTTGTTGAAGATCTTCCTGAGGAAGAGCAAGCAGTTTCTTTGGTAAGTTTCAAATTTCAACTCTTTTTCTCTGTGTAATGACATTATAATGCATAAACACACAGTTTTCTTCTTTAATTCTATCCCCATGGTTAACTAGCTTCTGGGCAAATTTAGATTTTTGTATTTGTCCCCCTTTTCTAATTTATTTATTTTATCATTCTGTTTTAACATGACCTTGGCCTTATGAGTCTATCATATATTTAACTTCTGGCTCACTGAGAACAATACTTTTTCGTTTCTAACATCTTTTTTTTCTTTCTCTGGTGCCTTCCAGGGTCACACTGCTGGTCTATTCAATTTGGGAAACACTTGTTATATGAATTCAACATTGCAATGTCTCCATTCTGTGCCAGAGTTAAAGTCAGCTTTGATCAAGTGAGCTCTTTTGTTATGTTCTAGGATAGACAAGTGAAAGGAGAATTCCTTATTAGTCTAACTCCAAGGGACCAGAATCTAATCCTATAAACTAAGGGCCTGTTTGGTACACAGATTCAGCGGAAAGAGAAAAGAAGATTAGCAAGTTCCCTTGTTTGGTACACTTTTCGTGTCAAATATTCCAAGAACTCAAGTTCCCGGGCCCACCAATCTTCCCTTATATATGGGAAGATAAGATCCCTCCAACGTGAACAGTGAAATTTTTGGACATATTTACCCCTCATAGAATATTTTTTTTTTATAATGTAAGAAAATAGGATTAAATTCAAATTTATTCGATAAGTTCGAACTTGGCGGGAGAATATTTTAGTCAAATTTGAACTTGGCGGGGAAGTTTTTTAGACAAATTCGAACTTGGCGGGAGAATATTTTAGACAAATTTGAACTTGATAAGAGGCTATTTTTTTAAATATATTTTTGCAAAAAAATTATTTTTGCTTTTCATTTTGAATTAATTACTTTTGAGGGCAAAATAGGTATTTCTTGATTCTTTATCAACTACTACTTCTTCATTTTCTTCCTACCAAACAACTCATCTTTCCTCAAGCCATATTCCCTCATCCCTCAAAATCTTCCCTTTCCTTCCTTTCCCTTCTCTAAGTTTCTTTCTCTCCTCAAATCTTCCTCATACCAAACGGGCCCTAACAAAGTGAAGGAGAATCTCCCAGATAAACTGAATATTCACTTCAAATGCATTATACATGTTCATTTGCAATCTGCAACGCTTGGGTATAACTAATCATGACAGAAAGCCAACAACGAGCACCTAAACATGAGACACCTGGTCATCTAATATCCAGACATATGACTCCTTGACAGCAAATGGAGATAACTGATCTAATAATACTTTTAAATATTGACAACACATAATCAACTCCCTAATTCTCACTTTCAGACATATCTTCAATATCTTACATGTTAGCTCTATTCTTTTTCAACCATAGGTAATTATAGGCAGAGGTATCCTATAACCTTTCTGAGGAGACTTAAAAGACCCTTTTCATTTCCTATTTGTCTCTGTCACATTTGATGAACAGTATGTTTTATTGGAATAAGGTACTCTCATTCTGGCCGGAGCAATGACGTGGATCAGTCATCTCATATGTTGACTATTGCAACCCGTGACTTGTTTAACGAGCTTGATAAAAGTGGGAAGCCTGTGGCACCAATGCAATTTTGGATGGTTCGTTTATCTTTGACTCAGACTTTCTGTTACGTGAATCTGCTGATTGATTTATTTTTTGAAATGTCTTGAGAAGATCATATTTTTGAAGCCTCGTAAGTTAAATTTTTGCTATATGTTCTATACTATGTAGATCATTATTACTGTTCTGATCCAAATTATTGCATCAGGAATCCAGCTAGTGTGTTCTATTTTAATAATAAGTCTGATGCTTTTTTTATTATTCCACCATTCTGATAAGGTGTAGAGGAGCCAAGAGTACTGCATTTTTGTAGGCTTAATAATATATTTCTGGTTAGATTGATCTATTTTGAGCTTGAAATTGGAAGTTTGGGCATCTAGAAAGAGAGAAGTTTACAAAACATTTTTTAATTTTGCAATTTTTTGTTTTCTATTCCTCTGTAGGGGCTATCTCATTCTTTCATTGTATGCTTTCTTTCTTGTTGCTGGCATTTCTTTCTCACAAGTTTTTTCTTTTTTACATCATACTCTGCCTTTACACAAAATAGGGATGGTAAAATGATATTGCCTTGACTTTTTAACTCTTTACCAGGTATTGCGAAAAAAGTATCCTCAATTTGGCCAGCTGCATAATGGGGTGTTCATGCAACAGGTTCATAAATTGGACGTCTCTCTCTGGAATTAATTGGACTGTTTAAATGAGCTAGGACTAGTGTTTAATTTTTTTCATATCTATCAGGACGCTGAAGAATGTTGGACACAAATTTTGTACACACTTTCTCAGTCTCTCGGATCCCCTGGATCAAGGTGATTTTCTTGCTATTGCTAAGAATTTAAAAGTAATTGCTTGAGTATTTCAAAATTGATACTTTTCATAGAAAAGATGGCATGCAAGAACAGTTAAACCCCACTCTTCATGCTTCTCTCTTCCAGACTTGTTCTCTGATTCGTTGTTACCTTGAACTGCAATTTCATTGTGGTTTACTTGGTTTTTCTAGTTCTCAAGGGTTAATGCGTCTTATTTATTTTCCCATAATTTTTTTCATGAACATTTACTTACTGAGTAGTTTAATATAAATTTTCCTTTCAGTGAAAATCCTGATGATGTGAAGGCTCTTTTTGGCATAGACCTTGTTAGCAGGTAAACTATCAGATTTTATCATAATTGTTGCTACTCCTAATAATACTATGCAATAGGTTGCTTTTACTTACATGTATTCTGCGTTGTATTTTTTTTATCAATCATCAATTTATTGCATTCTTCTTCGTCCTTTTTTGCTGCTTAACTAGTAAGCTGATTTTCCTTGAATGGTTTAAGAATAAAATGGATTTTATGTTTAACTTGAATTTAGTTTCTCTTTTTTATCATCGTTTTCATTCATCTGTTAATTTGCCCTAACTCTCACATTTCGTAGTGGCTGGCTCTTGGTCTTTATCTCATTTATCCGGGCCTTTTTTGGGTTATTTACGTTCACCCTCATAAAGCTTGTTTCATCTAGAAAACATTTGAATTTGATTGGTAGAACTGTTAATACCAATAGGAGATAGGTTATTTTATTTTAACATACTAAGTACCCAATTTATCATTCAAAATAATGATCTCATATGCAATAATGATTTTTTTATGTTCTATCTTTTGGTAGTCAACTTAAACTAGGTATGCCATGTGACAAGGCAGGTATCATATTCTGGCAGTTTAGGCTGAGAAATATGTGTTTGTTGTGGCTTGTGGGGTCTCTTCTTTCTATAGATGTTTACAGCTACACACATTTGTCTCTATCTGAACATGTGTGGCCTTTGTGGCATTGTAGTCGATGCTAGCTGGTTCAATTAGTCACATTTTAAAGGACCCAATCTGCTTTTTATAAATGACTGAGTATATTAAAATGCTTCATTAGTGTCATGAAAGTTTATTGTACTCATTTTTGTTAGTGATGAATTGGTAGGATACATTGCCAAGAGAGTAATGAAGAGAGCTCAGAAGCAGAATCTGTTTCCTCACTTAAAGGACACAATCTGCTTTTTATAAATGACTGAGTATATTAAAATGCTTCCTTAGTGTCCTGAAAGTTTATTGTACTCATTTTTGTTAGTGATGAATTGTTAGGATACACTGCCAAGAGAGTAATGAAGAGAGCTCAGAAGCAGAATCTGTTTACTCACTTAAATGCCACATATCACATGACGTGAACCATTTGCATGAAGGACTGAAGCATGTAAGTACTGTTGATATAATAGAGTTCTGAAGACTTGACTACTTCTGCAATAATGTGATAATTATTCGATGAGGAGATTTTTATTCTCACTGTCCTATCCCTGTTTTTATGTTTTGTTGTGATTGAATAGCTTATCCCTGTTTTTATGTTTTGTTGTGATTGAATAGCTTCACCATCCTGAATACCTTATACTTTAGCCCCCCCCCCCCCCCCCCCCCCCCCCCCCAAACGTCCTCTTCCTCTACACTTCTAGCTTTCACCAATAGTCGCACCTAGTACGGCTACCTAGTTACAACTTCACTCCAGTCACTAGTAGTGCCTTCAGCAACCCCCTCCTTGCGGTGAAGGTAATGACTTTGGGCATGGCTAGTTCCTACTTCCTATAGTTTGACGGGCAGTGTGTACAAGGCCCGGCAATGAATTTACCATCGTATGGCTGACCATCGATTGCTAGTGATTCCGGCTTCATGTAGGCGAGTTGCAGCCCACAATCCAAACTGAGGATGGGTATTTGGAGTTAGCTTACCCTTGCAGGACCGCAATCCTTTATCCCAGCCTCTGTAGCACGTGTGTCGCCCATTCAAGTGAGATGGGGAAAAAATAAAAGTTTGATTTAGGTGAAGCTGAACAACTAGCTACTGCAGTAGTGTGAGGGCCATAAACTAGCAGATTTTTTATTCCTGAAAATCTTCTGCCCATTATTGCTTACCTTCTATACTTAGTTTAACCATATAGTTGATTGTTTCCTGCTGCTGAATGTCATTGGCCCTGGTGATTATGAAATATCTGAAACTTTAAATTGATCCCAAGCTTTGATACCAGTGATGATTTATTTGATTAAATCATCAGCCATTTTATTATTGTTTTAAATGAATTTAACTCGGTACAACATGATTAACGTCTAGCAATTGTTGAGTCTTACGGATTCTTAAAAAGTATTATATTGTTTTTAAATGTTTTCCTTCTTATTGATTTTCTCTCGTTCTTATGTACTGAATAAATCTTACAGTGCTTAATTAATTTAAATCATGCAGGGCTTAAAATCTGAGTTGGAGAAGGCTTCTGCTGCTTTGGGGCGCAGTGCAATCTACTTGAAGGAATCTTGGATCAACTCCCTACCAAAGTAGATATTTTCATTTTCATTTTGGGTCTTTCTTTTTTGTATCGTCACTCTTCAAGTCTTCAGTTACACTGTGTTATATTGTGCCTAGTGTATTTTGAATGTGAAAATTGCACAATTTCTAGCTAGCTTTATTAATATAGCCTTTTTTTGGTGATAGTATAGCCTTTACTAAGTTGCTGTTATATAGTCAATCACTGTGACTTGTGAATTATTTCAAGGCATATGCTATGATTTCTTGATTTTGACTGTCAGCTGTATATGGACTTTAGAAGTGGGTAGACTCTAATAAGATCAGGAGAAGAGAGAGAAACTTAGATTTGAGAGGTAATTTGAATAAGAAAGGTGGTTGGAAAATGCCAAGAAACTGACTTAAAAGATGAATCAAGATAAGATGTTGCCATTTGTGGTAAGGTTCCAAGAGGGGCTGTGGTGGTGATTATAGAGACAACCAACACGCTCCTAACAGTTTCCCCCCAAAATGAAGAAATAATTTAAGAAATGGAAAGGGGACGAGCCATAGTTGTAAATATCCAAATTTTGGTGAAGTTTATTTTGAGTGTTTTGCCATTCATACTAAATTGAGTTTGGCATGATTCATTTGTTCAATCAAAGATCAAGTACTGATTTTCATTTCCAAGATTTATTGTGCTCAAGGAGAATTTCTTAGACATGAATCCTAATTTCAATATCTACCAGTTTTGAACTTCGATTTGAATTATTATGGTCTACCAATCTATATCATGAGCCATGGCATGGTCTGGCAGTAGTTCACATGATGCTTGTTCACTGGCTTCTTAATCTGTGCCTTTATGATGCTTTGCATAGGTTTTAATCTCTTTGCTATTGCATTTTCAAGGTACATGACCGTTCAGTTTGTCCGTTTTTTCTGGAAGAGGGAATCTAACCAGAAGGCAAAGATTTTGCGGGTACTGCTTCCTTAATCAATCATTCTTGTAGGGTTTTTTTTTTTTTTTTTGGGGGGGGGGGGGGGGGCTTCCTGGAAGGCTTTTGTTTGCTTTCTCAGACTTCATTTATATATGCATTTATAATTGGGTTTTCTCATCGCAGAAAGTGGATTATCCTCTTGTGTTGGATGTTTATGATCTTTGTTCGGAAGATCTACGTAAGAAGTTGGAAGCTCCTCGACAGGTTTTCACATTGGCATTTTAAATCTCATGGTCATCTCTTTGATTAAAGGGCGATTTGATTAGTGATATGTATGGTGACTATTTTCATTCTGGCACTGTAAAACAGATCCTAAGAGATGAGGAAGGCAAAAAGTTTGGTCTAAAAGTCAATGAGAAAACCTCAGTTAAAAAAGAAAACGATGTAAAGATGTCTGATGCTGAGGTAATGAGACAAACTAACTCTAAAGTGTGTATATACATGAGCATAATTGCTTATAGTTTCTTTTCTATTGTTTCAGGGATCATCAAATGCAGGAGGGGAACCATCTGTAGCTCCAATGGAGGAAGGTGAAAACTCGTGAAATCCTTCCACTGAATTTGTTTTCCATTGCCAACCTTTTCCCTTCTGTTTAACATGCTGCTGTCAATAGGTGAAAAGGAAACCCAGATGACTGGAATTTACGATTTGGTTGCTGTATTGACCCACAAAGGTCGGAGTGCTGATTCAGGACATTATCATGCATGGGTCAAGCAAGAAAGTGGTTGGTTCTCTGAAGCATATCTGCATTGCTTCAATATTCAAGTCAGTCTTCTTCGGAGTTGTGGAATTAATATTTTTTGTTGGCAGGAAAATGGATTGAGTTTGACGATGATAATCCCAAACCACGAGTGGAAGAAGACATCACTAAACTATCTGGAGGAGGTAAGGATATGCCAAATCAATTTCAAAAGATGGATATGCAAGCATTTTTAACTAAATTTAATTTGCTTCACTTTCATAAACCTTCTGGAAAACTGAGTTAAATATTCCATATATGCTACCCTTGTTCTCAAAAGGACTTATCAATTCATTTTTTTAGTGTTTCCAGAGTATCTTTACTTATCTTTTGAGTTTGAAATTGAGGCCTTATAGATTTAACAAAATTAATTTGGTCTGCAATCTTAAATCTTGCTGTAACTAAATAAACTTTGTTTGCATTGGCCAAAAGATTATTAAGTTGACAGTGGAAGGGATAATGCCAGATGGAGTGAAATTTGCTCAGTGGGTGGCATGTGATACTACTTTGGCCTATTGATCGGGACGAGTTGACATAGATGATGTATAAACTACAGTGTTAATGTTAAATATGATTGGTTACATCATTAAAATTTAATGGCATTCTGATTTAGTTAATGAAAGGAGATCAAATTAGTAGTTTTCTAAATTATGAGGACTAATTGAAAATTGAATGAAACTAAAAAATCAACAAGTTAACCTCTTTTCTATCATAATGCAATATATAGGTTCAGTAACCCTTTCCTCTGTGTAATTTGTGATTCATGAGGATGAATGTGATTGAGGATTACTCTACCATTTATGTTCAGGTGATTGGCATATGGCGTATATAATCATGTACAAGGCTCGTGTTGTACCTATGTAATGGTTGTGAAGAGCCCTTGGGATTGTCCTTCAGGGAGTTGATTGCGAGAGGAATGTTATACAAGATCATTGTTTATGTTGTACTCTTTATAGTTACGTTGGATGCTTGTTAGAAGTTCATCACTTAGAATTAATCTCATTCAATTAACTTGGTATTTTTTTAAGAAACAATTGTATAAAGATTTGTCTTGAATTTCTACCCCAAACCCCCTGGCCCTTTCTTCCTTCATGGCATGCCCCAGGAAATATATGCATCCTTTGGGAAACAATTGATATTATTGTTGTTACAGTTTTCTCGTGCCATTCAATGTCTCCATAATTTGACTTTAAACGTTAGGTTCTGCAGATTTGGAGCATTTTGTAATGCCCAAAGCGCCCAGGAACTTCCCAAGAGGTCACGTATTAAGATTTTCCTCGTTTGAGTATGTTTAACCTTATGAGGTATTAGTCATTATGTCAAAAGCTCAAGCTGATAGTAGAGGCGAACCTTGTATCTTATGTACCCGAGGAACTTCTTTATCCTCTCTGATATGGAACTTGTTACAGTGGGACCGTGACAATTTACTAGTGTAGATTTGTTGGCATAAAGTTATAGAAATAAGGGTTGTCAAAGCCATAATCTTCTCTGTTCCCTTCTCTCCAGACTTTCTTTTACCCTCTATGCAACCTTATCCTTGTATTATGATTAGATTTGGAGATAATTTAGATTTTTTGAAATAAAAAGTATATTTCAGGTGAGAAACAAATTGTATGGGATCTCCACTAGCCTCTTGTACAACAGTACAGATCTGATTTAAGAGACAAGGAAGGAAAGTGGATCAAATGGTATGAAGATTGTTAAAAGTTTACACTCATTGGGCATAATCTCTATCCTTAATTACGATATTTGAATGTGGGCATGATCCATTCCAGCACATGATCAAGCTACAAATCTTATGTATAGTGATTGGAATGTGACTGGGAAAATCATGTATCAGTATCACAACTTAGCTGGGCTAGTACAAGAAATAGAAGAGAAATTTTTTTTTTCGTCCCTAACCATCCACCATCTTGTAGAAGGGTGTTGCATGGGAAGCAGATCCTCTTATGATCTATTTTTCTCATTATCTCCCGTGAGGTTATATAAGTCGTTCATTGGGAAGATGAGAGAAAAGTCAAAGTAATATTGTGACTTTTCAGATTGGTTGGACGGACGTGATTTAGAGATTATGATAGGGGATGAGAAAATGATGATGAGAGAAACCTAACCTTGGTATATGATGAAATGAGTGCTACCAATTAGATATTTTTATAGTGATATGGTGATTAGTGAATCACCCTTCCAAACCATTATCATCCTAATTATAGGAACACTTTTTCCAAACCAAAATTATTCTACTAGTTATGTGTGTATGTGTGACATGTATAGCTAAATTTTTCTTCCTACAAGAAAAAAGGGGATCTCCAGTGAAAATGGGAAATACATTTTTTTAAAAAATAAAATAATATATATTGCAAAAATTGAGAAATACTACGTGAATAATATATATAATGGAGACAGTCGTATCTTGAGGTGCCAAACTATATCTTGAAGAAGTGGTGGGTTGCATTAATTAGTGGAAGGAGGCAAAGTCAGATGTTCCTTCTACAGTTTATTTGGTTAGCACACAAAATGGAAAAAGCCTACTCAAGACTGCCCCCACATACTTATCTTCTTTTAGTTTTAGATGTGGATCTTTTGTGATCACACAAACACAAAATTGGGATTATCTTCTTGTTTTTTTATTTTATTTTTTCTTGCTATTCTTTTTTTTTTAAAAAAAAAATATGGAGTCCTTTCTGACTCAACTCAGTTGTTGACAAAATTTGATATACATTATTGATGCCATAAGATTTCCAAATGTAGAAAGAAGAAGACAAGTCCCATCTAATTTGAAAGGCCTGGTGATAATTAATTGATATGACCACATTGAATGATTGAATTGAACTGATAAGGTCAAGTGCACTTCAATTCATATAATAAAAGATGCACTTCCCTACTACCAGCATTCATTAATGAGATCTAAAGAAAGAAGCTAAGCTTATTTCCCAATATTTTACCATAAAAATTCTATTAGTAGTATAAAGCACCAAGCTCAGAAATATACTCTCAGAGATATTTTTTTTAAAAAAAAACAATTGTACATTTGAGAGATAAGGTGGATTAAAATTTTAATATAGGACTAAAATAATTCTCTCAACTGACTCCTGTATTTTCAACCAGAATAAGTAGCAGATATAACTCATGTAATGGATGATTCGAGTTCACATTCCATGCTAAGAGTTATATGCTTAGTTATGTGCTTATACCTCTTAGAGGTATAAGCATATTTTTTTAAATTTTTTTATATATTATATTTATTTAGATTTAAATTATATCTTTCTTTTACGAGATGTTTTTTGCATCAAAGTATCTCAAATTAATTAATTTTCATAATATTAGTGTTACGATAAATGCAGAACTAAAAATTAATTAATTTGAGATACTTGGGTGCAAAAAACATCTCGTAAAAAAGATATAATTTAAATCTAAAAAAATATAATATATAAAAAAATTTAAAAAAATTTAAAAAATATGCTTATACCTCTAATTAGAGGTATAAGCACATAACTAAGCATATAACTCTTAGCATGGAATGAGGACCCGGTATTTTATACATGTGAATCATCCAGGTCCTCATTCCATGCTAAGAGTTATATGCTTATACCCAGGTCAATTGGGTCAGCATGCCCTGTTCATTGAATCTATGAGCAGGGCATGCTCATTCGCCAAACGTTGCTGTTTGGGGGTCGAGGGAACCCTTTTTCATTTTATTTTTTCTTGATTATTTGGATTTAGCTGTATCCCGTAGTGTGGAATATTTTTTCAGTAGCACCAAATATCATAAATTGATTAATTTTTAGTGCATCCACTACCTGAAATGTTTTTCTAATTGCACCTACACCTAGTATCCTAAATTCATTAAATCTTAATGCATAGAGAGCGCCTAAAGTAATTTTTTTCCATAACACCTAGTATCCTGGATTAATTAATCTTTAGTGTATCTAGCATCCTGAAGCATTTTTTTCCCTGTAGCTCCCAATATCCTAAATGAATTAATTTTAATGTATATAGTAATCTGAAATGTTTTTCTAGTAGTAACCGATATTCTAAAGTGATTTGTTTTTAGTACATTTAGCATGCTGAAATATTTTTTTTCAGTAGCACTCATTAACTGAAAAAATACTTCACGATGTTGGATACACTAAAAATTATGTAATTTAGGATAATGTGTTTACTGAAAAAAATACTTATAGGTGTAAAATACAACTTAACTCAAATAAATAACGAATTAATAAAAATGTTAAAAAAGGTGTATTTCATCCCCAAAACAGCTATGTTTTGGGGATGCATAATTTTGGATGAGTTGGGAACGTGGATTCGATTGAAGTAGAACCCATATATTTGGCTACACATTTTCTTAATGTAAGATTTAATATTCATCTGTTTGTCTTTCCATTTATTCCTTAGGTGTTTTTTTTTTCCAGCGCTCCAAAATTGAAACACATGCCTTATTCTATAACATTCATAATAATCTCGTTAAATTCCATTTTGTTTTTATATTCCTTTATAATTGAATTTTTTTATCTTCATAAATTAAAGAGTTATCATAATTTAAAATTATAATTTTTTACCAAAAAATAATAAATACGAGAGGATTTAGTTTGTAATCCATTAATCAATAAATATAATTTATTCATGATTATCTTATAATTCCTCTTTTTATATTCCCTTATAATTGAATTGTTTTATCTCCATGTTAATCAAGAAAAATAATTTATTGATGATTATTTTCTAATTTGTTGCCTGAAAATATAATAAAGAAGGGGATTTAGTTTGGTAATAAATACCAAGGGATTCAGTTTGGATTCATTAATAAATTATATTTCTAATTTGTTTGGATTATATTTTTACATTGTGATTCATTATAGGCATTTGAGCTAGAGTACAAAAATATTAATTTAGATTTAAATAATTTCAAAGGCTTTATGATTTTTTCTCTCTCTCTTAACGTTGTATGCCCTTGAAAAATTATGAGTGAAAAAAGAAAAAAAAAAAAAGCATATAGAAGTCCACATACCTATAGTCGACTTCATATAACTTAATTAAGGCATAATATAGATATGGACTTTTTGCTGCAATCCACAGGCACCAATACTTATTTATAAAAAGCTCAAGTTTCATATATAATATAAAGGGGTTTAAGTTTCTCATGTTGCATGAGAAGAAGAAGATTCCCACACACACGTAGAATGGTAGGACCCACATATATATATATAATATTTATATATATATATGTGGGTCCCACCACCATTCCTCATGTGTACATGAAATACACTTCTCCTACAACATGAGAAGTGTTTTTCCCTAATATAAAATATAATACATTTTACCAAAAGTCGCACTACTAAAAAAAAATTACGAGATACATATAACCACGTCTAGTTAAACAAAGCCTTATAAATCTTATCTTTTCTTGTTAAATAATTACTATATTGTTATGAATATTGAAGAAACTTAAATATCAACAACACAAGGGAGAGAGAAATGTATAGGTGAGGAATGGACTTGATGTTAAGCACTGTGTTTAACCCTTCCAATTCATCAGATTTGGACCGTTAGATCTGATTTTGATGGTCAAGATCTGAGTTTTTAAAAGTAAATATTGTTTAAAAAAATTATTTGAGTGAAATACTTTGACCACCATTCTATTTTATCTTAATTACATGACATCCTCTCTATTTTAAAAACATACACTTTACTTCAAATTATTAACATTTTGTTAAAGAATATTCTAAAAAGATTTTTCAAGTATATTTTTAAATTAAAAACCATATTAAAATAAATGTTGTTGACTAATTTACCCCTCATTATACCAAATCCCTAATTTATCTTTTTATATTAATGTTCATTAATGATCTATTTGATATTTTTTCTAAATTTAAGGGTTAAAGTGTAAAAATACACATGTGTTTTTTTCCGATGAACGCAGGTAACAAATGCTTTTTTTAGGTGCAAAAGTACACACGTGGTTACAAATTAGGTGCAAAAATACCGTTTGACCGTTAATTTTAACTTTTTTTGGCTGACTGGACGATGACGTGGCATTTCAAAGGTGCAAAAATACACATGTGGTTTGTCAAGAAGAACACCCACCACCATTTTTTTTAATTTAATAATTTTACTTCAATTAAAATTATTTTAGGATCTTGAAAAAATATTTCGTGTATTGACCTGGGTACTAAAAGGATCTTGATCGATCTTGAAAAAATATTTCAAGGTACTGACTGGTATAAAAAAGTACTTTCAAGATACTGACTGGTGTAGAAAAAATACTTCATAATCTTGAAAAATTATTTTAGGATCTTGAAAAATTATTTCAGTTATTGACCGGTACTAAAAGAATACTGACTGATACTGAAAAAAATATTTTAGGGTACTGACTGGTACTAAAAAGTACTTTCGGAGATACTTGACTAGTACTAAAAAGTACTTTCGGATACGACTAGTACTAAAAAGTACTTTCGTGATACCGATCTTCTGAAAAAAATACTTCATAATCTTGAAAAATTATTTAAGAATCTTGAAAAAATATTTAAGCTATTGACCGGTACTAAAATGATACTAATTGGTACTAAAAAATATTTTATGATCTTGAAAAATTATATTAAGATCATGAAAAAATATTTCAGTAGTCTTGGATGTATCGAAAATATACTTCAAAGATATTTTTTTTAAGATTCTAAAATATTTTTTCAAGATCATGAAATATTTTTTTGTGCATTCTCAAAGTATCTTTTTAGTACGATCAAGATTGAAATATTTTTTTCAGATCTTAAAATAATTTTTCAAGATCATGAAATAATTTTTCAAGCAATGTGAGTATCTTGAATATCTTTTTAGCACCCTGTAGTAATTAAAATAAAATTATTTAATAAAAAAAAGAATTTGGTGTTCGACGCTCTTTTGACAAACCACGTGTGTATTTTTGCACCTTTGAAATGCCACGTCATCGTCCATCGGTAAAAAAAGAGTCAAACTTAACGGTCAAAGTCAAACTTAATGGTCAAACAAGTATTTTTGCACCTAATTTGTAACCACATAGTCACTTTTACACCTAAAAAAAGCACTCGCCATCGGGCGCTCCTGAGAAAAGCACATGTGTATTTTTGCACCTTCATCCTAAATTTAATTTAGAATAAGTTTTAGTACTCTGTTTGTGTGGTAAATATTAAAAACTTGTTTAAAATTTGAGTTATTATTTTCAAGAATATATGTTTAATGAAATATTATTAAAAATTTTTAATTATAAGATATTAATATGTGAATGTATAGTAATATCATTTTATAATTATATAACTTAATTGAGTGTGTGTATGTGTGTGATTATTATTGCAGAATATTATCATACGTATTTAAAAATTCAATGATAAGTTTTTAAAAAAACAAAAGAGATTAAAAATTTATATTTATTAAAAATTTAAAATTTAAAATGATAAAATTAATTAACTTTATAATATGATCAATTTAAAAGTATGACAAAAATTTAAAAATATATATTAATTTTTTTAACTTTGGATTTTGTGTGATTAAATGATTATTTTTTTGTCAAAGATTACATGATTATTAAGTAACATTTATTTTAAGGAGGGGCATTTTAGTCAAATAATGAGTCAATATTGTGAATTAACAGTCAACTCATGGTTAGATGGATGGAAATTGAATCTCAAAACTAGAGAGAGGTTTATGTAGCATATATTTTGATTTTAAGAGAGGTTCATATAGGTTTTTAAAATAGAAGGGATGTCTCTATAATTTAGAGTAGATAGAGAAGAGGTTGATGTATTTTACTCAAACTATTTTAATGGGTATAAAATCTAAAATAAAGATAATCTCTCAACTACTATTCTTTCAATTCTTTTTTTAATTTTAAAAATCATCATTAAAAAAAAAAATCTCAAATCTCGACCATTCAAAATCAAATCTAGATAGCTCGTATTTATGAGTTAGGAGAGCTAAACATCGTGCTTAGCACTAAAGTCCGTGAGGAATAAGGGAGAATTCTCATTCACATATATATTTCATGTACATGTAATTCTTCAAATCAAGCCTCATCTATTTATAGATCTTCAACCACTAAGAATTACAATATTCTTAGTAGGGCTGAGCATAGAACCCACAACCCGACGAGCCCGCCCATAATCCAATGTAATTGGGCCATTTTGAGCCCGCCCAAAAAGGCCCATAACGGGTTGGGTTAAAACCCGCTTATTTAAGACTTAAATGGACGGGCTATGAGCGCACCTTCGGGCTGTCCAAACCCGCCCATTTAGTGTTATATATATATTTTTTATTAACTATACGGACACTTGAACAATAATATGCCATATTGCCATGAAATACCCATTCCCCATTTCCCCATTTAACCATTCCCCCACTTGGAGTTTGAACATCAAAATTATGTTATGATAACATTTGTCTAAATTTAGGTTCTTTTGTGTAAATTATAATAATTGAATTTTGAAGATTCATATTTCAGAATTTAGAATGATAAATTTGGGTGAATACTTAATACTTATATATATTTTTCTCCAAAAAAAGAAACTTGTCAAATGTAAATGGGTTACCCAAAACCAACGTCAAACCGCCCATTTATATGTTAACCCGTTCAATATGGGTTAGAATGAAATTTGAGAATGACGGTATGGGCTAACCCATACCCATTTAAAGTTCAATGGGTGAGCTATGGGTTTAGGCATGGGTTGCCCAACCCGTCCATTGCTCTGCCCTAATTCTTAGTAGAAGAATTAGTCTACATCATTGGACATCATAATGACATTGGAGGTTTTAATAATAAATAGTAGCAACCTTTAAATTGGGTTATATGGCATTGCGTCATCCAATGAAAGATTTAAAACCCCATTCTTGGTGTTACGAACATCCACATATAATTATAATATTTATAACATATATAAATATATAAGTAGTACATGCTATTACATAATAAAAGACTACTCAATACAATGTTCGATTCTCTAAGTTTGTTTTCATTTTGGTTTTAATTCCTCAAATTTTAAACAATCGGTTTTGGTCTCTTAAATTTTATTTTGTTTAAAATACTAGTCCCTATAATTTAATAAACACATGGTGCATGTTTGGAAAACTCCCAAACCATAATTTCATAAGCTCTTTTCTACAAGCCGAGATAAAACCTCTTTTACTTACTAACATCGTAAATTTTAAAAGTACTAAAAAAGCTAAAATAAACTAAGAAATATTTTACCCCTTAACTAATAGAGGTGGAAATAGGCTAAGGTTAAGTTAGACTTTAGCTAAGTAGGCCTGAGCCGGTGACAGAGATTCAAAACCTAAGCCTTCAAAAGGCCTTAAGCTTATTTAAAAGCCTACTTAAAATATAGGCCTTTAATAGGCTTAAAGCCTATGTATCTAAGTTTATATATAATTCATCAAGCCTATTTAAAAGCCTACGTTATGTCTTAAAAGTTTAGGGATTCATTCTCGAGATGAAATAAAAGAGTTAGTAAAAAAAGAAAAGAACATCTAGTGACAACAATTGTCTGAGCATGTAGAAATTGAATAAGAAAAATTAATCATTTATTGACTAAGTAGATATATTTTAAAAAATGAACAAAGTACGACAAGTGGCATGTAAAACTAGATTTTATCTCTTGTTTTTCTTGCAGAAAATGAGACAAACTCCTCTTATTATAATCATTTTTATTTAGACATCACTAAAATAAATTTATTGCAATTATTATGTTGCATCAAATGACACAAATCAAGGGAGAGGTAGTGCACTAACATTGTCATCTCATGCGATAAAAAAAGAAAAGAAGTAGATGTAATCAATTGATGAATTAGAAGGTTGAGCTCATGGATAAATGATGAAATGTAAAATTTAGGTTAACACTAAGTTGTTAATTTTATAAATAATTTAGATCAAATTATATATAACTATGAATAATAATATATTTTTTTTAAAAAAACTAAATAGGTCAAATTGTAAGCTAAACTTTATAAAAATATGTTTGGTCTGTTTACCTAACTAGGTCAAACAATAGACCTAAACCTCAACCTAATCTATTTACTAAATAGGCTATACCATAAAAGGACTACAACTTATCTTTTAAAACTTCAAGAATCAAAACATGAGGAGAAATTTGAAGCATCAAGAATTATATTAACAAAAATAAAAAATCCCAATTTTTCATAACCATATACCCTCCCTCGCCGTCCATAACTTCATCATTACGTCATCTCTATAGAAGTTGACACATTCTGATATTATTTATTATAAAGAACCTTATGAATTATAGTCTCTTCTTAATTATAAGAATATTTTTAGAGTGTAAATTATATATTATAATAGATTATAGAAGGGAGGGGGGTATAATTTCACCAAAGACAAAGATCAGAATCCGGATAATTTGGAAGCTTTCTGGATTGAGCAGAAGAAAATTTTGTTCTTGTCTCCCTGATTCTACTGAAAGCTCGAACCTGGTGTATACATCGCAATGTTAGACCACTCGTTATCGCTATTCCAACAGCTCGAATCACCATTAACTTGCATCTCCGAACCCGGATCCACAATCCGTTCAACAGAACTAACATTCGCCCCAAATTCACCGCCTTCGGCCATTTTCACACCCGACCCATTTGGATTCAAACCCTCCAAAACATTCCCCAGATGCCCAGATGATGATGCCAGAAGCGAACTGAAACTCCCACTCATCGGGTCGGTATAAACACGGGTCGGGTCTGCGCCTCCGATGGCTGACGAAACTGAAGGAGACGATGATGACGAAGATGAAGTTGCAGGCAATCGTTTGGTACTGGTCGATGATCGCTTTGTGTTCTTCCGGCTTCCACCTCCGACAGGGATGTTACGGAGAGTGCCTCCTCTAGTCCAGTACCTTTTGCAACTCTTACAGAAATGGCGTGGCTGCGAGAGATTATAATTGTTGTAGTAGCAGAACTTGGTGTTTGTGGAATCACAACGAGGGCACTTGACTTGTTCTTGTTGTTCTGGAAATCCATGGCTCTTCATGGATTGAAATAACGTTGGGTCTTGCATTGCACTTTATCTGTTTGTGAGAATGCCTGAATGAAAAAAAGGAAGAGGGTTTTAATTGGTGTAAAGAACAAGTCTTAAATGATTACAACTTTGTGTGGTTATGAAGAAAAAGGGAAGAAGGGTTTGATTGGTTTAAAGAACAAGACAGAGGAAATTTAGAAGCTTCACGAATGGATTGGCTGACACGTAAAGATCTGAATTGTTCCCCCGGACAAAGGAATTTTTTGTTAGCTTTTGATGAGAGCTATGAAGAGCCACAAAGAGAGTGAGCAGAAAGAAGGAAGAGGACAAAAGGTGGGAAAATTTTCAGACCTTTAAATGACCTTTCAATTGAGTATGAATATCAATTATTCAAAAGCTTCAAAGAAGATTGGCTGGCATATTATAATCCAGAAGGACTTCAATTGCAAGGACTTTTCTGTGTGGATGGACAGAACGGAAGGAACAGAGTAAAGGAATTTGATTAGTCCGGAAAACAGAGCTGAGAGTTCAAACCTTTCAAGGATAATTCAAAGGTTTCAAAGTAAAAGTTGGCATGTTGGATCAGAATTGAGCTCCTGAATAGAAGGATGTCAGGTGTTGATGAAGCTGTAAAAGAGGACAAAAAGGTGAGAAATTTTTCAGACCCTTATTAAATGAATGAGATTTTGATAGTACATATCGGCACCACATACAATAAAAGCATTAAAATCTCATGATAAAGAAGGTAAAAGTGTAGAAAGTTACATGCAGTGACTGTGTGAAGAGGAGGCTTTCTGTAATTTTCTTGGAGGAGAGTGACAGAAAATGCAGAGAAAGAGAGAGTTGAGAGGGATGTATTGTGGGGAAGGTGGAAAGAGGGAAAGAGTAGTGAAGATGATAAGAGACTTGGAAGTGTTTGATTCTGAAAATGGTGAGGCAGAGGGAGAGGGAGATGAACGATCTATCACTTTATGAGTGAGAGTGACGACCAAGTACCAACCCTCCCTAACTTTCAAATATATATAGAGAGAGAGAGAAGTTCTATTTGCAATTGGCTCCAACAATTGACTGGAGCTGGGCGCCATTGGTTCTTATGTCGACATGCTGTAATTATTATATTCACACTATCCATATTTACTAGTCAGTTAGTTCTATTTATAAAGCATTTTGGGAAAATCCAATATGAATTTGTAAAATTCCTAAATGTCTGTTGAATTTGGTAAAGGACTTAACAGTACTAAGAACCATCTAGGAATTTATAAATTTTTTGAAATTACTTTTTTACCCTTAATCTTAAAAAATAAAAATCACCTCCGCTGGAGGGCCGCGGCCACCGGCGATGAGTTTTTTTTTGGGGGGGGGGGGTTTTTTTTTTTTTTTAATAAAAAGATTCATTGAAAGTGTGGGATGTGGGGTTCGAACCCCCCACTACCCACACCTCCATTGGGCCAAATGGCCCAACCACTGATTCACTTGGTTTCTTTAATATATACATGTATTAACAAATATATATATATATATATATATATTCTTCTTAACATTTCTTCAATGGTAGTTACAAATCTTTCAACAACATTTACAAAATTTTCAATGACATTTACAACTTTTTTATAGGTTTACCTTTTTTACCTTTGAGAGAAAAACAAAAAAAATAATGCATTATCACAAATCTTTCAACGGCATTTACGGCATTTTTTTTTTTGAGGTTTACTTTTTTTTTTGCCTCTAAGGGAAAAACAAAAAAATAATTCATCATAACAAATCTTTCAACGGTATTTACAAAATTTTCAACCGCATTTATGACTTTTTTTTAATAATGAATTATGTTTTTTGTTTTTTTCCTTAGAGGCAAAAAAGGTAAACATAAAAAAAAAAATTCGTAAATGCCGTTGAAAATTTTATAAATAAATGCTGTTGAAAGATTTGTGATAACGCATTATTTTTTTTTTTTTCCTTTAGAGGCAAAAAAGGTAAGCCTAAAAAAAAAGTTGTAAATGTCATTGAAAGATTTGTGATAATTTTTTGTTTTTCCTTAGAGGCAAAAAAAGTAAACCTAAAAAAAAAAAAAAGTTTGAAATGCCGTTGAAAGATTTGTCCTCCGCGGCGGCCCGGCGAGGATCATTTTTATTTATTTTTTTTAATTTATTTAAAAATAAGGGCAAAAGGGTAATTTCACCCAAATTTGTAAATCCCCATATGGTCTTTGGTACCTTTAAATCCTTTAACAAATTCAACCAGATATCTAGAGATTTTACAAATTCATATAGTATTTATATGAGATTTTTCCAAGCATTTTAAACATTTCTTACATAGACTTATTAGTATTGTTAGGGATTTTATACATACTTGTTTATATCACACCCTTTTCCATTAAAAAAAGAAGGTAAAAATGTTAAATTGTACATTGACCTTAAAACTTTAATGAGATGCCTTATAGGAGTAATAAATAAAAAAAAAAAAACTTATCTCTTTCTATTCTATAAATATGACCAAAAGAGTATTTACACAACATACAAAATATTAGACTGAATTATTCATAGGGTGAAGGTGCAGATTTGCCAACCAACTATTACCTGAGGAGCGCCTGGCACAAATAACTATTGAGGGGACCAAAATGGCCAATCAAGAATTAAAAAGTGAAAAAAACACCAAATAACTATTAAAAGTGAAAAAAAAAACCAAACAACTATTTTAAAAAAAACACCAAATAATTAAGTTAAAATATGAGGCACTGGCATAGGACGGTGGCGGAAACGCTAGAGAAAAGAGCGATTAAGCCTTCTTGTTGGAAAAAGAAAACACCAACAGAGATGGGAGCAGACATTGTAAAGAAGAATTGTTCTTGTGGCATCGGAGGGATGGAATCAGGGTGCAAGGTGCGTGCCAGTCGAACGCTATGGACTACTGGATGGGTGCAAGAGGGTGAGTGGAACACCCAGCAACAATAGAAGCTTTGGAAATGCCGATGTCTTGACAATCAATGGAAGACGGAGACACCAAGAAAAAAAGTAATAAAATCGCTCCAAATTGTGTGTTTTTTTTTCACTTTTTAATTGTTTATTAGCCATTTTAGTCCCCTCAATAGTTATTTGTACTAGGCCCTCCTCAGGTAATAGTTGGTTGGTAAATTTACAGCTTGACACTTATTTTATATATTGTTTCTCTCGAGAAGGGATATTCAAATCCACCTCATCTCGACTAAGCGAAATGTGGCCAGATCATTCAAAATTTCATAGTTATTTTTAATATCTTGTGAAAATTTGTAATTAGCTCCTACCTCTGTTCTACTCAACTATTAATGTCATCACATGTCAAATTAATTTAATGATGTCTCCTTATCGATTCAAATTTCAGTGGCACTTTAATAAAACAATTCCCTTATACGATTTGATATACAAACTAAATCTTATACTCTATCACATCATAAAAATAAGATAAAATTGACTCTTTTTTTTTTTTTTTAGAGATAAAAGAAACTAATTAAATTACTTTAGAGTATTTTTATTTTTATTTTTTCCTTTAAATTAATTAGTTTGACTAATAAACTAATATATAATCTAAGGTTACAAAATATATTATATGATTAAGTAACTTATTTAACTTTCTTAATCCCTCTAAAAAAAGTCAACTATGTCTTATATTTAGGACCGGAAATAGTATCAAGTACGGAAGGAAGTATTAAAAGAAGGGTTAAGGTATAAAAACACAGATGTGATTTTTCCAAATTTGCGTCCAACACTAAATACTTTTTTTTAGGTGTAAAAGTGATTATATGATTATAAAAATAGAACAAAAGTCACACATTTTGTTACTTTATGTTGGTGAGGCCGATCGTCACTTTAATCTTAAATATGTGACTTTTGCTTCATTTTTGTAAGCACATAATCATTTTTATACCCAAAATACCACTTAGTAGTGTTAGATACACTTTTTAAAAAATCATATATACATTTTTACTCCTTTTCCCTTCAAAGAAAACAGCGGGTATATCAAGAATTCAAGATGTAAACCGGTAGAAACAACGTTGGCAGTCATTTGATGGTATTAAGATAGAGGAATGAGTCATGACCGACAGCCATAAAAGCTTCAGTTGAGCCGAGCCGAGCGGCCAATGGCAGCTTTCATACGCACTAAGCAGGCCCCACTATGAGGCATCATCGAGAGGGAATTGAAACTGTAGATTCTTTAAGATGACGAATTCGGATTGTCCACGTGTCAATTTTTTGTCCATGTGTGTAACATCGTTGCATTTAGTTCCGGGCATCCATAACACATGTACTCGTGGCAGAACCCTATCATTAACATAAGCCCCTAAAGTACCTGACAGCTAAAATAAGCCAAGATGTTAGGGTTAACGAGCTTGTCTTGATGTGTTTGTTATATGTTTGTCTCTTTAATTAAAAGGTGATACATTTTTAAATATATTTATTTATTTAAATTAAATTATATATTGCTTTTTAAATATTTTTTTATATTTAGTATATCAAATTAGAGGGATAAACAAATATATTTGAAGCTAATTATAAGGGATTTTAAAAACAAAGCATACAATTTAATCTAAATAAATAAAATATATAAAAATAAAAAAGCCCCATCTCTCTAATTAGAGGACAAGTATGTGAAAAAATATAAGGGAGAAGCACCTGATGTGCTTCCAAGAGTTGATGACCTTGAAAAATTGGAATCCATCATTTCGCATATAAATATATATTCATATTCATTCCTAGTTGTTTTTATGGGAAAATCACCGTCAGGTCCCAAAAATAATAAAGAATTACAAAAAAATCTTATATCAAATTCCTATAACAAAAAAGTCTTTCTGGACTTTTGTGTGATTAGTTGTTAATATGAAATGACAAAGTCACCGCCAAGAATAAACAAGGAAAATGTAGGAGAAGGAGGCTTGTTGCGTTGTGTGTCTTGCATTTGTTGCTCGTCCAAACCCCCAATCTCTGTTGAGGATGCAAACGAGCCAAATGTTGCACCAAATTCTGAAAACCAAAATGTAAAGACCATAGTCAAGCTTCTAACAAGTCTAGGCATTAATTAATAGTTAACACCTATTTAAGATTGATCGAATTTAAAGGTTTGAGTAATTGTGTGATGTTTTGATTTGAGTGGTTAACATAGTTCCCCACCACTTGTCACATATGACAGACCAAAGTTCATCCAACCACTACTAGAAAATACACAAATAGCGACGGAAAAAAATCCATCGCAAATTTTCACCTATTTGCGACGGAAAATTGGATCCGTCGCAAAAAAATTTGCTTTTGCGAGGGAACCTGAGTTTCGTCGCAAACCTCCCCTTTTTTTCGACGGAACGCATTTCAATCGCAAAAAAATTTGCTTTTTGCGACGGAATTGAAGTTCTGTGGCAAACCGGCGGCCATTTGGCCGTCGGATTCCTCCTTTTTTGCGACAGAACTTCATTTCCGTCGCAAAAAGAAATTTTTTTTTGTGGGAGACAAGATAAGGGAATGTTTCAAGACAAGAGCCAAATGAATAGTGTTGACTAGAGGGTGAGTGTAATAGTTGCAGCACCATACGTCCAGAACAGTATCACTAAGCACTCTTCCTACCCCACGTCAAATAGTTGAGCCATTGTGCGTGAGTCATTTTCATCATCATCAAATTCTTGCTATTAATAATCATATTATTAAAGAGCAGAGCTTGCTATGCTCGAAATCACTTAGTGATATTCATGGCTAGTGGCATGGCATACTACCTCACCAGCATGTACTGAAATGGAGGATATGGTGGAAGTATGTTAAAACACAAATCAGCTGTTAACAAACCCTTTGATTATAAAAACTTACGAACTTGTTAATATGACTCATAAAGTTGTGAAAAAAGGCTTAAGAACTTGTTAAAACACAAATTAGCTATGACAAACCCTCTGATTATAAAAACTCACGAACTTGTTAATATGACTCATGAAGTTGTAAAAAAAGGGCTTTTAACAAGTTCTTGAGTTTTTATAATCAGAGGGTTTGTCACAGCTGATTTGTATTCTAACAAGTTCTTAAGCCTTTTTTCACAACTTCATGAGTCATGTTAATAAGTTCGTGAGTTTTTATAATCAGAGGGTCTGTCATCAACTGATTTGTGTTTCAACAACTTCATCAATCATATTAACAATCCTTGGGACCTGAAAGTGACCACTCATTCCTAATACCTCCTCTTTTTTCTTCACACATCCATTTGACCATTCATTCTCTCCTTAATTCTCTTGCATACCTGTACGCCTCCACTTTACTATTTATCCACAAAAATACTCGCATGACACAAGTGGCTATAAACCCAAACTCCTTGCGGTGTATCTGGTCGGCACCTGAGAGGTACAATTATTCAAATATTTCAAAATTAGGCATAATACAGTTCAAAATAAAACTCCGGCTGAGTCCTCATGCGTGTTGTTTACCTTGTCACTGTCTCTCGATCCTCCAGATCCTGAAGCTAGGGTAAATGCTGAGATTCAATATCCATTGAATCTCAGGTAACAGTTAACCTCATGCTCAAGTATAAACAATATATGTATGACAGATATCTATTACATTTCAGCATTAACCATACATAGCACACAACAGATGTAAGGTTACAACAATACATAACACACAACAAATGTAATGTTAGCAACACAACAATACATAACACACAATACATGTAAAGTTATCCACGTTTGCACTAACCAGTGCCACGACAGCTCCTCGTGTCCTTAGCGCTAGGAAAACATCCTTACGGCGTTATCAAGACTATAACCCACATAAAGCTGAATGTACATAAACAGTGACCTAAGACCGAGTCTTAGCCACGGTGATGACCCAAGACCTAGTCTTGTCCATGACCCTATGAATCATCTATCACATATAAGCATACAAGTCAACATAAGAGTTAGAGTTACAGTACGCGTCCGTACCTTAGTCTGTGTAGCTAGTGGTACATTCGTCTGTTCGATACGATTCTTGATTTTCCCGGATATCCTATAATAGTATCACTACATTATTTCCTTTATGAAAAATATCCTAAGAGGTATCTTAGCCACTATTGACCTTTTTACCCCTGGTGGATTTTCTATTCCAATTATACCCTTACATTTACTTAAAAACGTCATTTCAGCATTTCTGTCCAAATTTTTTGGTAACTTTTAAAAATCATAATTAATTCCAAAAAAATCAAAATGAGGTGCCGTAAAATTCCACACAATCCTTGACATGTCTATTTTTGAGGAAAAATAACGGATTGCACTAGAAATATATGAATCAATACCGGTTTAATGTTTTCCAATCACTGTTCAGATTTTCTTTTAGAAAACATGACCCAACTTCAAGAATTTTTATATCCTTCTACAGCCTCTAATTGATACAAATTTTATATCAATGGAAAGCTATACATGTCTACTATAACCATGTAAAATTTCATAATTTAATGACTTCATTTGATACATAAAATAATGCCCTATATCTGACTGATTCCAATTTCCCAGCAAACCCAAAAATTCCCTATCTTACTCTAACTTATTCCATTAATCCCGAAAATTATTTCCCAACATGTTTTTACCTCATTAGGCATTTTTCAATGCAAGGAGGCCTAAAAAAAATTATCGGAATTTACTTTATTATTTTCTAGATTAAACTAACATTTTACTAAAAATTAAAGCTCAAGAATTAGTGACTTACCCTTAAAGACCTTGCTTCTCCTTCCTCCTTCTCTTCCTCAATCCCACGTCTCACTCTCCAAATCAAAGGATCATAGGTGATTGTGGTTGGTGTGATGAAAATGTGAAGGGGAACATCTCTATTTATAGAGAAAAATCAAGGACACAAATGGTAATTAAATGTGACCAAAATTCACCTTAACCCTTGGATTAAATTGCACTTTTTGAAACTAAATCCTACCCCCTACTTTAATGTGCCGACATGCCCTCCTCCATCAGCCAATTCAATGAATGTTATTAATTAACAAATAGTTCCATTTCATTGTGCTTTTCCCGTGACATTACTCCAATCACCTAAGCCTCTCATTGGTTTGCTTTAATTTCATGAGGTTTAAGTCCATTTCCTTTAATTTTTCCCATTGGCTAATTGTTAAATTTGACTTTTTAAAGCCAAGCTTTATTATATGATAAATCCTCTTTCCTCCAATATGTGTACCAACATGCTTCCTTTTTGAGTCATTTATTGTGTCTTTAAATAGCCAAATATATTACCTATTAATGATTAATTCCATCAGAGAACTTTCATGCATCATGCGCTCTCTCCCTTGTTGATTTTAGAGGTTATTTATTTGAACCTTGATTAATTTAAGTAATTATGCAATTGATCTTTAATTAGTGCAACTAAATTACCCAATTGCTTTTTGCTAATTTCCTTTAACTTAATTACGTATTTTCATAACATTTCCTACCTCTTTTGGTTATAAAATAACCATTATTTTATGTGTTAATTATGTCACATTTTATTTTCCCTAATCTTAATCTTATATTTTGCCTTTTGTTTATTTAATCCAAGGAAATTTGCCTACAATTTTAATCAATAATTTATAATAATTTGAGACACATATTCACCTTCATTTTTGCTAATTACTCATCAAAATATAATACTTATATTAAATAGAAATTTTCAGGTAATACAGGATAGAGGCTGGGGGTTCAGACGAGCGATGAAGGCTGAGGGTTCAGAGGATCCCTGGGAGGAACGTTCTTGAAGGGATGTTGATTGACAGGTTTGGCATCATCCATAATATCCACGCCACAAATATCACAGTCTTTCTCCTGCAAGAGCAATCTTTGACCATAATTGATATATTATGGCAATGCACAATTTTAACATCACGAGACAAAGCAAGTATAGAAATTAAAGATAAAGTTTGTGACCTTTAGAAAGTGACGAGCATCTTGGACAGAGAAAGTGACAAAAACAATTGAAGGACATAGAACGTGTCTCCCTCCTTCTCCTATATGCCTTTTGCTTTAATATTCCTTGAAGGCAACTTAGTCATTTCACATTAACAATTAATCATAAAAAGTTCCTGGGGACTTTTTTTCATAGAGGAATTAGGTGTGAGACTTTTTGGTACTTGTTTATGGTCCTTGGGACCTTACAGTAATTTTCTCTTTTATTTTTGGGTTCAAACTAAGAATGTAAAACAAGAAATGAAAATTTGATACAACTTTTTTTTTTTGGTGATTTTTTTGTTTGTTTTTAATTTAGGATATATCGGTTTAATAAAATTCGAGGCATCAAATTAAAATTTTATAGAATGGGAAAATCCCAAAAAAGACCTCTAAAATTTCAAAATTCCAAATTAGTGATTTCTAAATAAAATAAGTTGTGAATATCTTATTAAGTTTAGTCAATTCCTTATTAATTTTTTTATTAGATCAAGGGTTTTCCTTGAGGTTTAGAGGGCAAAATGTTCTCACCTCCTCCAACGAATGCGATTCCCTGAGTTCGAAATTGTATTTTACTTCTCCTGGTCCTAATTATAAGAATACTTTTGTAGTATAAATTACACTACAAAAGTATTCCTATAATTAAAATCGGAGGTAGTACTTTTTATGAGGATAAAGCCCCTTATCATATCAACTAATAGCTTGCTAATTCCTTATCAATTTGATTTGGATTCAACACAAGCTACATTGTTGTTGATGTGACTTATAAATAATAAATATTTTTTTCATTATTGATTCTTGCTCCGATGTCAAATTTAATTAAGATATTTGAGAAAAGTTTTCTTTGATCCATGATATAAAACATGGGAAATACACTTCTCAAGTTGGAGGAGAAGTGTAGCCTCATGTCATAGATACAAAAAGATGTGGATCCCACCATTTTCATGCTTAGTTTTTTTTTTTTTAAAAAAGATGTGGGTCCCATTATTTCATGTGTGTGTAGGAATCTTCTTCTTCTTCTACAATATGAGAAGTATAGACCCCATAAAACATAGCAATGGTTTTTCTGGTGCATTAATTTTATTTTATTTTTATTTTTAACCCAAATTATGAATATTCTAAAAAAACAAAAGAAACCTGATTTTCAAAACATAAGGAAGACTAAAGAGACCATTTAGAGACAAATGTGAAAAAAATGTGTTTTGTGAAAATTTTAATTGAAAAAAAAAAAAAATCCTAGTTTCAACTAATTTTCATAATATGCATAGATGAGATTATCTCACATTGAAGACTGAAGAAAGTATGAATTTTAAATATTGTAACTTACTTAAAAAAAATTATTTTTTGTTTAAAAATCATAATTTTAAAAAAAATACTCAAATCTGGACCATTCAAAACCAAATCAACCCAGACCTAAAAAGTTGGAAGAGCTAAGCACAGTGTTTAGCATTGAGACCAAGTCTGTGAGGAACAAGGGAGAATTCTCATTCACATATGTATTTCACCTAACATGTAATTCTTCATATCATAATTTGCGGTTATATGGCATTGCGTCGTTCAAAATGAAATGAAGGATTAAAAGCCCCACATTTTACGTTACTGACATCCACATTAATTATAACATTTATAATATATAAAAATATAATAGTACATGCTATTACATAATAAAAGACTAGTTAATACAATATTGATCTAAAGTTTATTTTTATTTTAGTTTTAATTTATCAAATTTTAAAAAACTCATGGTGTATGTTTAAAAAACTCTCAAATCATAGTTTTAGAAATCCTTTTTTATAAGTCGAGATGAAACTCCTTTATATGCTAACCTCATAAATTTTAAAAGCATTTCTAAAAAACTAAAATAAGAACCATTTTACCCTTAAAAAAACCACAACTCATCTTTTGAAACTTTAAGTTCAAAACTAAAATAAGGAGTCCAGATTCTAATAATCATCTTTTGAAACTTTATATTTATGGTGTCCTACGACAACCTCTGTAACCTGCGTTCTCAAATTCTTACTCTAAGTTTCTAATAATGTCGAACGCCTAATTTCATCCTCTCTTTTTTCCTCCTTCTCTCCTCCTCTCGCACTTCATCTTCTTCATCGCATTCCTCGCCGGCGGCTTTGTGCCTTACACACAAGCCGGCGACCACCGACTTTGTGCCACGTACGAGTCCGAGTGGTTGTTGCGAGTCTACATCTTTGATCTGCGATCCGTGTGTTTTGGAGTCCAGATCCTTGATCTATGGTCCTCTCCCTCGAGTTCGTCGCGACGTGGCTTTCTCTCGTCCCTATGGCGAGCTCCTTTCCTCTCCTCTCCGATCCGATCCGTGGAGGTGAGATTTATCTTTTTTTTTTATTACTTTTCGTGTTCTTGGGTTGTCTCGGTGGTGTTTTTGTCTTATGAAATAAGCGGATCCGTAAGATCTGCGGTCAATTCCTCTTGGATGGATGGTGTATGAACGTTATAAGATCCGACTCTCCCTTGGTAGTTCGGATCTGCGTTCTTGGGGGAGATCTAAAGAGGCGTTGCTTGTTGTGTGGCCAAGGTCACCGGATCGATTCAATGAGAAGCGTAAGATTTCTTCGGACATCATAGGTCTTCTTACGTCGAGGTTGGGTTTTTTGTGTTCTTAACCCCAATATGGGGTACTGCACATACCGCTTCTCGTTGCGCCTAATGCTTATAAGGAGGTGTGCCCGTTTGGGTGGGTTTTACAACCATCACCTTCTTCGTTGTCACTTCTAACCCCGAGATATTGAGGAGCCGCTTGCTTTACATGATTCTACTTCTACTTCTAAATATTTTTACGACGGTGATTTGGTTGTTTTTTGTTGTTGTTGTTGTTTTTGATGTATTTTGTTGTACTAGATCTGGCTTTACTTGTATCCAGATATTGTACATGTTTTTAGTATTAATATAAATAGCTTTCCGATCAAAAACTAAAATAAGGATAAATATGAAGGATCAAGGATTATATTTTTTAAAAAAAAATCTCAATTTTTCATAACCATATATCCTCCCTCACCTTCTATAACATCATCATTACGTCCTCTCTCTAGAAGTTTACACATTCTGATATTATCATAAAAAACCTTATGAATGATACTAATTTCACCAGACAAAATTCAGAATCCGGATAATTAGGAAGCTTGCTGGATTTAGCAGAATAAAATTTTGTTCTTGTCTCCCTGATACTACTGAAAGCTCGAACCTTGTGCGTACATCGCAAGGTTAGACTACTCGCTATCGCTATTCCAACGGCTCGAATCATCATTACTCTGCATCTCCGAACCCGGATCCACAACCCGTTCAACAGAACTCACATTCGCCCCAAATTCACCGCCTTCCGCCATTTTCACACCTGACCCATTTGGATTCAAACCCTCCCAAACACTCCCCAGATGAAAAGATGATGATGATGCCAGAAGCGAACTGAGACTCCCACTCATCGGGTCGGTATAAACACGGGTCGGGTTTGCGCCTCCGATGGCCGACGAAGATGAAGTTGCTGTTAATGGTTTGGTACTGGTCGATGATCGCTTTGTGTTCTTCCGGCTTCCACCTCCGACGGGGATGTTGCGGAGATTGCCTCCTTTAGTCCAGTACTTTCTGCAAATCTTACAGAAATAGCGTGGCTGCGAGAGATTGTAATTGTTGTAGTAGCAGAACTTGGTGTCTGTGGAATCACAACGTGGGCACTTATCTTGTTTTTGTTGTTCTGGAAATCCATGGCTCTTCTTTGATTGAAATAACGTTGGGTCTTGCATTGCACTTTATGTGTTTCTGAGAATGCCTGAATGAAATAAAGGAAGAGGGTTTTAACTGGTGTAAAGAACAAGTCTCAAAGTTCAAACCTTTCAAAGACTTCAATGATTACTGCTTTGTGTGGTTGTGAAGAGGAAGGGAAGAAGGGTTTGATTGGTCTAAAGAACAAGACAGAGGAAATTTAGAAGCTTCGCAAATGGATTGGCTGACACCTAACGACCTGAATTGTTCCCCAAGACAATGGAATTGTTGTTGGCTTTTGATGAGAGCTATGAAGAGGCACAAAGAGAGTGAGCAGAAAGAAGGAAGAGGACAAAAGGTGGGAAAATTTTCAGACCTTTAAATGAACTTTCAATTGAAGTAGAACAGAGTATGAATATCACGTATTCAAAAACTTAAAAGAAGATTGGCTGGCATTTTATAATCCAGAAGGACTTCAATTGCAAGCACTTTTCTGTGTGGATGGACACAACAGGGTAAAGGAATTTGATTTGTCTGGAAAACAGAGCTCAGGGTTCAAACCTTTCAAGGATAATTCAAAGGTTTCAAAGTAAAAGTTGGGATGTTGGATCAGAATTGAGCTTCTGAACAGAAGGATGTCAGGTGTTGATGAAGCTGTGAAAGAAGACAAAAAGGTAAGAAACTTTTCAGACCCTTACTGAATGGGATTTTGATAGAACATATCAGTGCCACATACAATAAAAGCATTAAAATCTCGTGATAAAGGTGGTGAAAGTGTAGAAAGTTACATGCAGAGTGACTGTGTGAAGAGGAAGCTTTCTGTAATTTGCTTGGAGGAGAGTGACAGAAAATGCAGAGAGAGAGAGAGAGTTCAGAGGGATGTATTGTGGGGAGGTTGCAAAGAGGGAAAGAGTAGTGCTATTATAGCAGTGTTTGATTCTGAAAAAGGTGAGGTAGAGGGAGAGGGAGATGAACGATCTATCACTGGGAAATTTAGCAAAATAACGTTTTTTTTAAAAATAATTATCAGTTTAGAGCGTGTTAGAAAGTATTTACCAATATAAGGCGTCAATGGCGTCCGTTGACCGACGCCATTGAACTTGTCAGATGGGGGACGCCACGTGTCAGTGGCGTCTGTGACTAGACGCCACCTTGCAGGGGTGGCGTCCACTGACTGACGCCACTACTGGCGTCAGTCTCGCGACGCCATTAAGGCGTCGCCACTCCAACCCGTGACCCCCCAACCCGTGACCCCCCAACCCGTGACCTTCCCCCGCAAAGTGGCGTCCAGTCCACGTACGCCACCGACACGTGGCGTCCCCATCCGGGTTTCAATGGTGTCGGCCAACGGACGCCATTGATCGCCTTTATATTGGTAAATACTTTCCGACACGCTTTAAACCGATAATTATTTTTTTAAAAACGTTATTTTGCTAAATTTCCCTCTATCACTTTATGAGTGAGAGTGACGACCAAGTACCAACCCTCCCTCACTTTCAAATATATATATATATATATATATATTACTTATCCGGTATCTAGAGCTTGGCTCTGACTAATCCGGATCCGATCCGCGTTGCACACTGGCTATAGTGGGAGAGTCTCCCAATAGGGTTTTTCTGCATTTAACAGGCTCGAACTCGAGACTTTACTTAAACGACACAGGCTACTTATCATTTGCACCAATCGAGAGAGATAGAGATGCTATTGTTTGCAACTGGCTTCAACAATTGACCTGAGCTGGGCTTCTCATCAGCCTTCCCATTAATCTTATGTCCACACGTTCCTGTAATTATAATATTCAAACCACCCATATTTCCTGGTCGGTCAGTTGTATATTTATAAAGCATTTTCAACGTGTTTTAGGTAAATTAAGAAAAACCTCAGGTCTTATAAATACAGCCAGGATTTTATTTTATTTTTTGGTCAACAGCCAGGATTCTATTCACAATGTTATATAAAATTAAGAAAAACCTCAGGTCTCATTAATACAGCCAGGATTTTATTCACAATGTTGACCCAGGCAGCGTAGTTGGTACTTGGTAGTGTATTGTGCATGTACATATTTGTTTATATTACACCCTTTTCCATTCAAAAAATAAAATAAAATGAAAGGGTTAAATTGTATATTCACCTTAAAATTTTAATGAAAAAACCCCCTCTCTCTCTCTGCAGCAGAGTTTGGAGTTTTAATTAGGAGGGGCGAAATTACAGAATAGGACTCAGGTGTTCATGAAATTACATTCCAACCTCATAAGCATTTCAATACTTTCATTTTAGTTCCTCTATGAAACTTTTAGTGGAGACTAAAATGAAAATATTAAAATTTTTATGAGACAGAAATATAATTTTCTAAATATTTGAGTTCTATTCTAAAATTTTAGGGGGCATGGACTACCCCTAACCCCCCAATTCCACCCCTGCCGTATAAATAAAACCAAATCTACCTCAATAAATAGCCCTATAACACAACATACAAAATATTAGGCTGAATCACTTATATTTTGTTTCTCTTGAGAAAGGGTACTTAAATCCACCTCATCTCTCGACTAAGCGTAATGTGGTTATGAGGTTTCATAAGCAACCTAGAACAGATAATTGAAAAAAATTTCAATTTTTTTTATAAATATTTTATGAAAATTTGTAATTAGCTCCTACCTCCATTCTACTCAACTATGAAATTCGCAAAATTCTCAGGACTGTAGAAGGCTGGATAATCTATTGAGAAAGGTTAAGGCTCGAAGGCATCTCATATATTACCATAATTTTCCTTATTCATGATGAAATCCAAACTTCCATGATAGCCAAACAGATGTTCATACTACCACTCCACCAACTGTTACAAGAGTTTCAGATGATGTCACCAAGACTATTTTTTCTAGACCCAGTGTTTCTGGCAATGGTGGAAGGCTTTGATGGCCAGCTTGGGACTTGGCCAACTCTGATCTTATAAAATTTATGAGAATATAAATGTATTTATTATATGATATTTTATTTGGCCCCAAATTTGGCCCAAACTAATTTTTTATCTTCTCGTAAAAATAATATTTGTTTCATTACTCATTGGATTTTGTGAGAAGAAAGTAAAATTCTTGTTTAAGATCGAAAAAGTTAGTATCATCTTACATATTGTTTTGATTTATAATTATCGTTATTATTTATTTGTATTTTCAAGGTTATTTGATACTATTTAGTAAATACTCCCTCTAATCCTTATTTAAGGAACCGACAAGTAATTTTCACAAGTCAATAAAAACAGTTAAATTCATTAAATTTGTCCAAAAATTTAAGTAATTTTCAATATTATCCCTATTAATTATACTAAACTCTAATATTATATTAATTATTACTCTTTTTTTCTCGAAAAAAGAGTAATCTCACTCACTACCTTTTTAATTATGGATATACATAAAAATATTTAATGCTATTTAGAAACAAGCAAATGCCTTATAAAAAAGACCAAATATACTTGTTAGTTGGTGCTTTATAATAAGAACTAAAGGAGGAGTTTAATATGTTTATTTTTTGACCCGGGCTAAAAAATTTCTCTGGTTCCACCACTGGTTTCTAGACCATCAAATTTCTCTGGATGACTCTTAGCACTTACACTTGTCTATGTACCCTCCAGATAAGACCCTCCTATTGCTTGGGTCAATCAAGATGCCAAGCCATGTTTTGTTTCTCATATTAATGGTCATTTCTTATGGGATGTTCCGAGGCTCAGGACATGTTTGATTCAGACTGTGAGTGTGATACTTACCCAAGTTGTATAAGCACTTTCTGCATCTTTGAACCACATCAATGTCATCACATGTAAAATTAATTTAATGATGTCTCCTTATCGTTTCAAATTTTATCATTCCCTATTTCAATTTTTCTCCAATAGCTCTCCCGTAAAACAATTCTCTTATAATATTTGATATACCACTCTGGTCTTATTTATAAATTTCTTTTAATGCAATTACACGTACTAAGAAGAGGTAGTTAGTTCAATTATTATGAGATAAATTTGGAATTTTGCCCTCATTTATGAATGAGGATTTCAACTCTTTCTTCTCTCTATATTTTCATTGTACAATTAATATGGATCAAAATTGTCACAATGTTATTTATTACTTGAAAAAATACTTATAAATATGACCAAATTTTTTAGTTAAAATAGATTTATAAATAGGATCAGAGTGGTACAAACTAAATCTTATATCCAATACAGAAGGCAGTATTAAAAGAAAAACAAAGGGTATATCAAGATGTAAACCGGGAAAAAAAAACTTTGGCAGCCATTTGATGGTATTAAGATTAGTGTAATTAAACTCAGACTGAATCGACTGGTTCAGTCCGAAAACCAACGAATCAGTCGGTAAAACCGGTCTGGGCATTAACCCGGTTTGTTTGTTTATTTTTTGTTTAAAAAAAAACGCGTGATTTTTTTAAATTTTTTTTAATTTTATATTAATAATCCTAAAATTTTTACTTTCTTATCGATTTAGTATTCAGTTAGACCTACTAACCCCCAACTTAATAGCTACTGATTCATTGAACGATGCAATTTTAATAGCTTTGATTAAGATGGAGACATGACCGACGACATAAACTGACAAAAGTTTCACTTGAGCCAAGCCGAGCCAAGTGGCCCATGCCAGCTTTCATACGCACTAAGCAGACACCACTAGGAGGCATCAAGAGGAGGACTTGGTTTTGGTGCTGTACTTTTTATCATCTTTTTCCCTTATTTTTCTTTTTCCATCGATAAGATCTTAATTATATAGATTTACTATCATTTTTTACCATTCTTTTCCCTCCTTTTCCCTTATAATGATATTTTTATCATATGATAAATTTAGACCGTTGAGATCTTAATCCAACATTAGAAAAAAGAAAATGATGGTAAGGGATATAGGACCAAAGCCAAATCCGAGGGGAGGGGAGTCGACATTATGTGGCTAATAATTAGGTGTTTCTTATGTGCTCATATCTCTATTAGAGGGATGAATATTTTTTATATATATTTTATTTATTTATATTTAAATTATATGTTCTTTTCGAAATGTCTTTTGCAGATCCAAGATCTCAAATTAATTAGTTTTAATTTACTAATGTTACGACACATATTTGAATATAGGATTGAAAACTAATTAGTTTGAGATATTGGATACAAAAGATATTTGAAAGGAGCATATAATCTAAATCTAATTAAATACAATATATATAATTAAAAAAGGCTAAAGTGCCATTTGATCCTTTATGTTTCTTCAGATCCATTTAGTCCTTAAGTTTGTAAAGTCTTCGTTTGGTCCTTAAAGTTAACACTGTTAAGCAGACTTAACGGAAAATACTAACTCAGCAATTTTAAATAATGACTGTGCACTTAAATGCTGATAAAGCAAGCTTAAATGTTACTTTTTTAATAAATTAATATTTTAAATCTTGTAAATTGAAATTTTGAACGATGACTATGCATTTAATTTCCTCAGACGAAAAACATATACCAAATGTTTGCTTAAATAAATTTCAATTTACAAGATTTAAAATATTAATTTATTAAAAAAGTAACATGTAAGCTTGTTTTGTCGGCAAAGATTTAAGTCAAAGTCATCGTTTAAAATTCTTTGAAGTTAGTATTTTCCGTTAAACCGCTTAACGGTGTTAACTTTAAGGACCAAACGAAGACTTTACAAATTTAATAGACTAAATTGATACCGAAGAAAACATAAAGCCGACCAATAGATTAGGATTTTAATTTTAAAAAAATATTCATCCCTCTAATAGAAGTGTAAGTGTACGTAATAAACACCTAATTATTGGGCATTTATTGTGGACTCATACAGAGGGAATTGAAACCGTTGATGGTTTAAGATGACGAATTCGGAGGTCCACGTGTCAAATTTTTGTCCATGGGTGTCATATCGTAGCGTTTAGTTCCGGGCATCCATAACACGTGTGTGTACTCGAGGCAAAACCCTATCATTGACATAAGCACTTAAAGGAGGACCTTTTTGGTAAAAAAAAACCCAAAAAGGGACTTAAGAATATGACAATTCAGAAAGTAGCGCCTTCTTGGTTCTTTTCTCGGATAAATTCATTAAAAATTTACAACTAAATCAGCCTCATTTACAACAATTTTTTTACAACTAAATCAGCCTCATTTACAACAATATCAGTCCGGTTAACAACTATATCAGTCTCATTTACAACTCACCAAAATTTTGACAAACCCAAAAAAGGACCAAGGAACCTTTCTGGGATGGTCAGATTCTTAGGTCCTTTTTTGGATTTTTTTTGCCAAAAAGGTCCCTTAGAAGGATTTTCCCGCACTTAAAGTGCCTGACAGCTAAAATAAGCCAACATTTTATGACCCTTAAAAATGGGAACCCCTTACGCATATAAATATATACTCGTATTCATTCCCAGTTGTTTTTGTTTTTGGGTTCAAACAAAAAATGTAAAACAAGAAATGATAAACGATCAACGTAAAAAAAAAAAAAAAAAAAAACACTTAGGGCCTGTTTGGTACAAGGAAGATTTGAGGAGAGAAATGAAGGAAAAGGAAGATTTGAAAGATGAGGGAAGATGGCTTGAGAAAAGATGAGTTGTTTGGTAAGAAGAAAATGAAAGGGTGGTAGTTGGTAAAAAAAAAAGGAAATGTTTATTTTACTCTAAAAAAAAGAATTAATTCAAAATAAAAAAGAAAAATATTTTTTTGCTAAAATATATTTTAAGAAAATATGCTCTTGTTAAGTTCGAACTCGTGTAAAAAAAATGTCGCCAAGTTCGAATGTTCCTACCAAGTTTGAATTTCAGGGGTAAATCTGTCAAAAAGTAAGAACAGTGACGTGAGAACTTGAGATCCCACCAATTTTGGTGGGATCTGATCTTCTCGCATATGAGGGAAGATTGGTGGACCTGGTGTGGGTTCGAGAACTTGGTTTCCCGGGAAAATTGGTGCAAAATGTGTACCAAACGAAGAAACTTGCCAAAGTTCCTTTCTCTCCTCACCAATTCTTTATACCAAACGGGCCCTTAGTGTTGGGCTCGAGTCTTCAACAGGGAAGAAGAGGCTTTCTCTGTTTTCATTTAACGGTCAATGTTAACAGGGATTGTGACTTTTACATCTATTTTATAACCTATAGTCACTTTTGCACGTGAAAGTGCAAGACTTTTAAGGATAAAACACATGTGTATTTTTATATCTTCACCCAAAAAAACAATCAATAAATGCTTAGATGGAAAAGGCGAAAAAAAACATATCAAAAGTCCCACGGGTCTGAAGACAAACTGGGACCCAAGGATAGGCCAGTTGTTGACGTGCCATTGGAAGGTGGGTCCCACTAATTAATTATACGGCTGTGATGTAGCTGAAGGATGATGGTGAGAGGGGAGAATGGAGACAAATGAGAGGTGGCCCTACCTGTGCGTATTGGAAACTGAAGACACATTCCCACTGGCCTCAGTGCCATCCTAGTCAGCTAGGGCCTGTTTGGTTCAAAGAAAGTAAAAATGAGCCTTCCTCTTATTTGGTTTATGGGCAGGGGTAAAATGAGATTTGGGAAAAATTAGGAGAAAGAGATTCTTGAAATAATTTATGGGGGCCTTGGGAAGGAACTGGTAAAAATGTGAAAAAGGACAAAAAAGAAGAAAACCGTTGAGAGAAATGGAGAGGGAAATGAATTAGGGATTAATCTGCATTGATGAAGAAAATAGTTAGAATTAGTTTAAAATAATAAATATTTTTTTCAACAATAGAATTATTTATAAAGAGGATAAGTGAGAAAAATAATAAATACAGTAAAAAAAAGTAAAAAATACACAATAAATATTTTAACTTATATTTTACGTACAAGTGATTATTAAAACCTCTCACCTGATCCCCTACCAACCAAACAAAACAAGTTATCCCTCTACTCTTTTCTTCCATCTCCTCCCTTTAAACCAAACAGATATGTAGCTATGATGATGCTACGTTTGTTTTCACTATTGCATGTGATCTCAGCATGCCCCCTTCAATTCTAAATTCTAAGTTCCAAAGGACTAACAACAAAGTTTTATCCTTATAGATGGTTCATTACATGATCACATGATAATGTTATTGAATATTGAACTCGATCAAAAACTAAATCTTTTGACAAATTGTTAACGAAGAGATCTCACTCAATAACTTCATTCAATATTTTCTTATGTCTTTCTCTACCTTTTTGGCTGGGTTCCCAATAACTTGATCTACTTTTCACTGATTCATCTAATGACCTTTTTTGTACGTGTTTAAACTATTTCAAACGATTATCTACCTTTTTTTTTTTAATAAGTGCCACTCCAACCCTTCTCTATATAGGTTCATTACAAATCTTATCTTTCATTGTATAACCACTTCATCTCTATTTTCATCTCAGTTGTACTCATGCAATCACTTCAAAGTCCAACATTCACTATGATAAAGCATTGTTAGTCAAATAGAAATATGATTTCTTCAATTCTAGATGCAAGATCTCCATAATCAATCTATCAAGTATTCAAAAAATTAGTCAAATTAATTATTTATAAAATATTGTTTGATTTTTTAAAATATTATTTTGGGAAAATTTCAGAAAAATACATTTAAAATAGGGAAAAGATAAATTAGGGGTCTAATATCACAAATCCCAAGTTAGGTCTATTAGAGGAATATGAGATTTGTAAATATTTCCAAATGGCCAATATGCCCCCGATAACATTTGGCTAGCTCAAGTTATCAATATGTATAGTAAAGTGATAATTGCGATTTTTGAGTTGTTATTCTTTATACCTAAGGAGTCAATGACGTCTTTTATGGCTTCAAAATATTTGCATATAAGGTTGTTGGTATTTGGGAGCTCAAGTTATCAATATGTAAACTAATGTTATTAATTGCGATGCATAATCAACTTATGTTTAGAGAATAACAATGTAAGAATCACAATTAACAACTTCCGCATACATATTGACAATTTGAACTCCCCAAATGTCAATGGCAAATTGAACATTTGGAAACATTTTCAAATATCAGATTCTTCCCATATGTCTAAATTGGAATTTATGATCTTAGACTCCCTAATTTGTTTTTCCCCCCTTGTTTTAAACGTAATGCTAGGATTTTTCCCCATTATTTTTTTTAAATCATTTTCATTGATTATTACTTCATTAATGATTAAAACCCCCCTTAATATATCAAGTTAATGTAGTTCAATAAAAAAAAAATTATTAATTTGGGAAATAAAGTGAACTACAAACATCTTTACTAGTTTTTATATTTAGGGTTGAAGGAATATGCATAAGGAAAATACTTAGGTCAAGTTCCTTATATTTATTTCGTTAAATCCTTCAATCACATGTGACCATGTGTTTTATTTTTCTAAACCTATATAAAAATAAATTGGACACATGGTCATATGAGATTAGAGTGATATAATAGATACAAGAAAGTCTAGCACAACACACAAACATGTTATAATTGGACACATGGTCATACATACTTTTAAATTATATTGACCTCATAACTAGATTTGGGCTCCACCATTGTTTCGCTTGCTCGGGACTGACCCATACTTGATGTGCAAGTATCAGCTTTTTTTTTTTTTTTTTTTTTTTTTTGATAAACAGTATCACAGCTTTGAGTAGCAGTTTTTGAGGGTACCATTTTGATTTGGTTTGCCATTTCTTAATTAAAGACATTGAATTGAGAGATCCCACTTCAAATGGATGGAAGCTAAAATATAGGTATGTAGCGCCACTCGTTATAAATAACATTTAAATTGACATTGCTAAGAGAAAGCACTTGGTCAAGTCGCTTACTGTCGTAATCATGGGATTGCTCAAGGACACGGCTATGGTTTCATTTTCATTGAAAGTAATGATCTTGTAATTTTCGAACCATGACCATCGTTTAAGAGAAACAATTATCCAAACGTGGTAATTAAACTTTATCTTTTATTAAAGTGCTAATTCTAGCCTATGTTAGGCTATACATCATTCAGACAATAACATAAGCTACGTACGAGGGAGATACATCGACTATAAAACCCCAAAGAGCAAAAAGGGATGTTCTACCATATTGAGATGGGGGGAAAAATAACACCAACAAACAAAAAGACTCAACCTTTGGAGTCAGCTTCCAGAGACAAATCTAGTTTATCTGGCAACCTAAAATTATTGCTTCCTCTGTCTTATTACACACAATTAACAGGTACAAAAAAGGAGAGAAGATTTTTCAGACAGTATCAATTTAGATTCCAAGAAAAAAGAATCAATGAAAAAATGATGCACCGCTAGTTTTAAACTGCTAGATCCCACCAAAGATAATTGGGCAAAAGGGGGAAAACTACTACATTTTATCTTAATCCTAGTGGCAGATATTGAACATCCTTTAGTATCTGTTGTAGGAGAGCTACAATCACATTTTTTTCCCTTCACTAGCAAGCAAGCCAAACACAATTCTGAAACATTTGACTGTAACTTCCCTTTTCGAAGAAGATACAGCAAACTGAGAAAAGAATATTAGGGTTGGAAGGAGAGGAATTAAAACAAAAGGAGAAAAAAAGAAAAAGAAGAAAAAGGCAGGTGCTGCCCATCCAGAAACAAAATCAGGTCTGCCTACCCGGGAATTCGGTACCGGCCACTTCTGGATCTTTCCTAAAAAGCTGTCTGCTAATAATTTTTTCTTTGAAGGGCGTTTGTAGTGTGAGTTAATGTAGCCTCCAACTCAATGGGTGTTAGGAAGGGAAAAAAGTCTTCTTCTCCACAGCAACCCAAAAACTGGTTAACCAAGCAAATTGCATGTCCACCTCTTTCAATCATCACCTTTATGCATAGTACATGTACAAACTATTTGCAGCAGCACAGGCAATCGAATTTTCAGTTGGGTGCCATGCTAAGTGCAGCAACTTTGTAGTGAAATCAAAGGAGTTCCCATTTGCATCAACACCCGGACTATCGGCTCCTGACAAGATTATGAAATATTAGAAATCAATATAGACAAAAAGCACGTGGCCAGTGTGTGCGTGCGCATGTATGTATAAGCACAAGATATTCACTCCAAGAGATACCAATTGTAAAAATACCTCGCCTTACAACTCGAGTTAAACTACTTCCCAGTGATCTAGCTGGCCTTGCAGGGGTCTGAACTTGTCGCCTGAGGCAACCAAAAAAGTAATTTAGATGATAAGATGCTTCAAAAAGTATGCTTGGTGACAGAGCATTCAGTAACATTACCTCATTGGATTTTTACTGGCTTCCAAGGTTGTAGCCTCAGCACTTCCTGGGGTGCAGCCAAACACACGGAATAGGTTGCTGATACCACAAGGTATATATAACTAGTAAGATGAAAAAGTCAAACAATTTCAATGATCATAGAACCAAAGAGGGGATAAGCTGGTAGCACAAACCTGTAAGAACCAGTTGCTACACGTGACCCATCGCCACTCAAACAACACTCGAACTTGTCAAAAATTGAATCATTTTCATATAAATCACACAGCTGGCACATTGAAACGAAAGCATACATATTAGAACTCAATAAAGCAGCAAAATTCAAGGCTCTCAATATTTCTCACTAGAAAGGAACCCAACCTTAGGTCTTAGATATTCATGAACCTGGAAAGTCGCAACTGGGCCAGAATCCATATTAATGTCCCACAACTGCAGTCAAGTGACAATAACAAATGAGAAACTTCCAGAGTAAGAAATTTTATGACTGAAAGGTAAACTCGTCTGATTTAGAACAGAATAGCATAATGTACAGAAATAAAGTCACAAAAGTAATATATGGGCATGTTCTGCCAAACTAACAACTGTAAATGCAGGGGGTGAAAGAGAACAGCATTGGCTCGTTATAAAACCAGCATATCTCACTTTATCAGACAGTATTCCAGTAAATTTATCAAAAGTTTTACAGAAGAGTGGATTCTAATATTTCAAACCTTTAGAGTCATGTAATCGCGACTAAGAACATATCTTCCATCCTTCCCAAATTTTATATCTGAAATTGAAGCAATAATCTCCGTAAAAAATGACCTGGACCCTGGGGCCTCCTGTTCCTCAAACCTAACCAGAGGATATTTGCTTGTTAGAGCCTCAAACACACAAGAAACTAATGTAAATTTATGGTGCAATAGGTTTAAAAAATGCTTTCCTCAACAAGTCCCAAGATAGGGGAACAAATAATCATTCCTGAAACTAGTCTATCGGGTAGGTGCTTGATAAGAAAGTGTAAGCCTGGTAGGGAGGAAGGCGAGACTTATTTGTTAGGAACAACTGAGAAAACAAAAGAAGATGAGCTTACAATTTGGCATGAGTATCACACAATGCTGATTGGCGCAGATCAACAAGACGAATTGAACCCTTTGAACTGCTATAGGCCAACATATTACAATGGGTAGGGTGAAACTCAGCAGATGTTATAACCTCTGTGTAATCAAACATCCAAGGTCAAGATTCACCCAACACATCAAGTTGAAACCAAACTGACATAAAAGTGAAGGAAATTTAAAACTATGGAGTGCATACAAGAGAAGTTGACATGAGTCTAAAATTCATCCAACCAAAACAAAGAGAACCAGGAAAAACCTGGTTATGAAGCCCTATCATGAACATACTATAAAAAAATGAGGGAAGAACAAATAAACATTTTTTAACCCCACAAGGAACTAACAACGGAGCAAGTAAAAGTCACAGTTATGCGTTTTTGCATTGAATGTTGGAGAAGATTACCATCCACAAGGGCAGCTTTGCCCAGCAATAAGCTAGGTCAAATGCATTGAAAGCCATAAAAAGATCTGATAATAATTTAAGCCCCCCTAAACAGTTCTTCAACGGCACATGATTTCAAAGCAGGAAACCACTATTTAAGAGAGGAGATGCACCATTACAGAGGAAAAGACCATATTTACTTTGTTAGGCTACAAAAATGTTTCCATCTTCTTGTTCTCTCTCTGAAGTGTCTACATATTTTAATCCCAAAATTTACTGAGAATGACAAGCATGGGTACCAACAATTATTGAAACCATGAACTTGAGGCTATGGGGTGAATTCTGAGCTCTTAGTTTCATCCATTAATTTGTATCCTTCAATCGATAGTGAATCAGCCAACTTTGAAAATTTTACATTTACCTTCTAAATCATGATACCTAAAACCCATTGAAAATTATGGTATTTCACATATATTATAGCATGATTTAGTAGAAATAAAAGTAAAATGCTAGTAACTAGAAAATCAACAAAAAGGTTTGTTCAGAATTACAATTAACAATTTAAAAGTTTGATTCAGAAAATGATCATTGTGCATATCTGCAATTTCTATTCACAAGACTGATACTTCAAGAAAGTGACCTCAAATAAAGAGACGATGAAATTTACAAGTACAGTCAACAGTCAATGACCGCAAACAAGTTTCCATATAACAGGCCACAATAATTAAGCTCCATCAACTGATAGACCATGATTTAACAAAAAAACAAATAACTAAATTGCACATTCAAGAAGATTTACACTTTCAAGATCAACTACAAGAGATAACCACTTTCCCTTGATAGTTTACACAGCTACTAACTATGAAATAAGTTTAGTACATCTATAGTGGTGGAACCTTACCAGTCAGATCCTCCATGTTTGCAGGCTTTACATCTACAATATTAAAACTTTGATTGCTAATTTCTAGGTTCCACAGATTTATCCGCAAGTCATCAGCAGATATGAAAGTTTCGCCATCACTACAAAAATGGGCAACACATCATGGCCATGTTGATTTATATTCATTTAAGTTTGAGAAAACCATACAAGACACAAAAGAACAATGAAAAATGAATTCTAAATACTACATGAGAAATATCAAAAACCATGTATTTAGAATTAAAAATAAATAAATAGAAGCAACATTTTAGGGCCAAAACTAATCACTGTTTCAGAAAAGAAAAAAAAAAAAAACCATGAGAAAAAAAAAATGAAATCAAGATTTGACACTGAGCAACTTATAAACAAAACATAAACATAAGGGAGTCACCAACCCCACCCAACTGACATAGCCAAACATACAATGTACTAGAAAATAAAAAGCTATAATCACCTGTTACTTGATATAGAGTTGATATGATAATCATGAGCATGGGCGTATACTCTACGACATCGAGCTATGAGGCTCGTCTCATGGCTGGTTACCTACATATTGTATAACTGAGGTGTTATTAATGTATGACAAAGTTAAAGTCAGAAAAAGAAACTTTGCCACAGCAATATCTAGTTTTTCCCCCAAGTGGAGAGGAGGATCTACACATGCATCCTCAAAAATGGCAGGAATAAGCACTATCAGCAATATTTGGTAGTTGATTGTATAACATAGATGAATGCTTCTTCCCAATCAGAAAAAAGCATGTACAAGTACAAATAGGATCATAAATGTTTGACTAAATGAATCAAAGTGCTTTTCTCTAAATTAGATTATTCCCATTAGGAAAAAATCGGTGCTGATGCCATCAGCATTTTTCAATTTACAGCCTTGAGTAGCATGATGAATTCATTGACAGAAGGAAGGGCAAAAAACAAGAAAGAAAGAGTAGCATGATGAATTCAACCAGAAATACACAACTAAACCACTTCTCAGAAACGCCTCCCAAACAACACACAAGATGGCAGCAGCTCAGTCTTCAAACAGAAAGCATGGCCTTGTGAAGTGATGTTGATATTTCAAATTGTCTTTTATTTATTAGCTCAATATAGCCCCATGAAAAGTCATAAGGTAGGATCTTATCAACTGAGAAACATATAATTGAAAAAAAAATGAATTACAAAAAGAACCACTTAATACAACTACCACAGGTAATCTTAACGATGGGATGCCCCCAGGTGGAAAGGATAAGTCATTGGTCAGATAGCTGTATGATTTATCTGGAGATCCTCCATTGGCAAGATATGATGGCCTAGGGCTACTCGAATTACTTGAACTAGCAATACTGCTGATACAGCCATTCGCCATTGCTTTTGATGGGTCAACATTCATCTCAGATATTTTCTTGACCTTCTTTTCTTGAACCTGTTCAACACTTCAACTCTCAGATGAAGGCAAAGAAAATAAGTAGTCTAGGAGATATCATCAATTATTTTATCCATATTAAAACCAACCAATAAATCACATCCACTTCAACTCATTACAAATGCACAGGAAAAGATACAGCACTATTGACTCAAAACACTTAAATTACAATGTATTTCACAGCACGCCCTTCTTTAAATTTCCTTCATATGCAATGGCTCCAAGCCTTTGGTAAATAGTACAAAAAGTGACCCGGAGATCAACAAATGGTGGCCACTTCCAACCGTGAAAATCCGCAAGACCATATTCAATTGTACAGATAAAAAGTAATCCCCAAAATGCAAATTTTATTAGTTGGCTAAATAACCAAACCATCATAATTTCTAAATGTTGAATCATAGTGCTAAATTTAAAGTATAGTTCAAAAATATGTAACTCAGAAGCTAAAAAAATCTTCATAGGAAGATACACTGGTGAAACAACCCTAAGGATTCTTAAGTGTTATTTATTGCAAGGTACTTATAGAGTTCAAAGATAGAATGATGCGAAGGATGGAAGCGCATAGGGGCCCACTTCCTCCTTTTCCCTGTAACCTCTTTTCTATCTTCTCTCAACAAATCCTCCAATAAAGAACTCTAGGGTCCATACTCAGAGAAATTAAGTCAAAAAAGATGTCAAACGAACTTTCACAAATATGCAACCCTTGTGCATAATCTATTCAAGGATTAAAAAAAAAAAAAAAAAAAAAAAAAAAAGCACTCAGTATGCTACATGCAGACATTAATTTCTTACCTTCCAATATTTGATGGTTTTATCATTTGTAGATAGAAGAAACAAGGCCCCATTAGCTGTTTGGCACCATCTGATTTTGTTTATTTTCTCTTCAATTTCCAAGCTCTTTAGGTAATCGAACTGACATCACGTTACAAAACATATATTTTTCATTAGATAAAATATTAAACCTTAATATTTATTTTCCATAAAAAGTTGATGCATCAATCAAAAGAAAATTATTATTACCTCAGGTTCATGACTCTGAAACTCGGTTTTATATCGGAACTCAGGATGCCTACTTATTGTATAATCCACACTTTCCAAATCCCTTCTTGATCCTCCATGCTGTATATTACAGCATCCATCCATTTATATATAACAATGTAAGTACATAAAGTGAAATCATCAAAATAAAGTTTGTTACAATAATTATCTGGAAAAGGAACAGCCAAACTTACATCTTTCGCATCTGTCCTCTCAAATAGAACTACTCGACCACCACGATCACCAGTAGCAAGATGATCACCAGACTTGTCAAATTCAATGGCAGAAATTATATCCACTGAGAAAGAAAGGTAGGGAAATTATTAACAAATTTTCACAATATCCAGAAACAAAACCTAACACGGTTATCCCCCACTCTGTCCTGCAGAGATTCACCATTCTGTTGATGTTATCTAGATATCTAGAGTAAATGCCTTATGATCAACTAGTCTAATCCAAGCAGACCCCACATCAGGACAGCAATGATTTCTAGTCCCTTGATCCACCACTTAACTAAAATTAGAATAAGCATGAATCTAATAAGATAATGTGGTGCAGCTATCAGCATGCCCAGTACTCCTTAGCCCTCAGATCATTCAACCTATAAACAGCCGGCTCCCACAGTCTCTCACATGTAAAAGCACCGAATCCATATTCCAGTCGATGATACTTTCTAAATAACTATGACACAATCCTACAGCACCCAGTAATTAGAAGATCAGTCAAAAGACTTCCACTCTAGAATCTAACATCACCACTATCATGACTACTGGTAATCCAAACTGCATCGTTGACCAAAATTTGAAGGTTTTGTATAGTCAAATGTTAAAATAACGATCTGACCCCTACGGCCATTTTTCAACGTCACTCATCGCTTTACACAAAGAACTGCTTGCAATACAAGCACCAGCTATAAACACGGCGAAATATAACCATAAAGTCTAAAAGCTCAGCTTCACACTGTATCATTCAACCTAGTAAAATCACGATGCCCTCAAAAAAAGACACCGGGTAATAAATAAAAAGCTAACGATCAAAGAATCCATTGCACGCATGAAACACAACATTCCCCCAATCAAATAAGAACCCAAATCACACAATGGCCAACGAAACGAAACAAGAGGTAGTTGATGAACCTCGATCCAAAATAGATCGCAAGCAAAACCAAACCCTAATCCCAATACACGCAAAATCTATCGATGGGATCCAACAAGTCAGAGACACGAATCCTTAATACAGCGAATTACAATTACCTTCCTGAACTTCCTCCCCGGCCGTACGTTCACCAAAAACCTGCGAGAATTTCCACTCCAGCGGTTGTGGTGGACCCGCCGGAGCTGCGACGACCTCATCGCCACCGTTCATTTGTCGGGAAATGGAATCAACTGCCCCGGAAAAACACGACTGAATCGGCCAATCTAATCAGCGCATCGAAGATCGCTTTCTGTTCCTACAAGATCATAACTTCAAAGACCCATATGTTTTCACAACATTCATTGGATTTCCAGTTGAACAATTGAAACACACGAAAGACAGACAAATAATTTCCCTCTCCCACAACCTTTTCTCTCTGGGATTTTTCTGACTTCTCTGTCTTTCTCTCTCTAAAAGGAGAAAAATGGGAATTTTGGGATTAAAATGTCTAGGCAAACCGTTCTATTTAGCGTTGGAGAAGCAAAACACGCACACAGGACACACACACACACACACACCAAAACACTTGTTCTAGTTCTTTACTCCTTTAGTCTCAAAAAATAGGATTTTTCGTACGTAAATTTATTACTAATACCCTATTGTAAGATAACCTCACCCGCTTGTCACACAACGAGGTGAAGTACGAAATGTGATTGGACGATGATGGGTGGTGGTCAGAAAAAACACTCTATGAACGGTGATGGTCGTAGGGACAGGCATGTAAGATAAGAAGAATAAATTTAGAATATTGAGATTTGATTGAATTAAGAAATAAGAAATTGTTAAAGGCCCAGAAAAATGTGGGAAGAAAAAAGTAAAGGGATGAGATTGTATGAAATGACAGGCGTATCCTTGCCTTTTCTGTTTTTTTTTTTTTTTTTAAGTATACGTTTAGTCTTTTATGTTAACCTTTTATATCATTTTAGTCCCTTAAGTTTGTAAAGTACATGTTTAGTCCTTTAATATTAACATCATTAGTCTAACTTAACAGAAAATACTAACTCAATAATTTTAAGCGATGACTATGCAATTAAATGCTGACTAAACATGTTTATATGTTACTATTTTAATAAATTAATATTTTAAATCCTATTAATTAAAAGAATATTTAATCTTCTTCAACAAAAAATATATTTAATCTTCACAAATGGTGAAAAACCGTAAAACGTCATCAAAATTAAATATTTTTCAATTAATAGGATTTAAAAATATTAATTTATTAAAATACTAATACATAAACATGTTTGGTCAAGCATTTAATCGTACGATGATCATCGCTTAAAATTGTTGAGTTAATATTTTCCGTTAAATCAAACTAACGGTATTAACATTAACAACCAAATGTGTAATTTACAAATTTAAGGGATTAAATTAATACTAGAAATAAACATAAAGGACTAAGCGTATACTTTATCTAAGAGAGATAAATAAGGGAAATCTGGTCAAGAGGACAAAAAAAGTAATAAAAAAAAAATCAAAATGTAGATTTCTCTAAACAAAAAAGTTCTAAGAACCTTAGTAATATAGACTCCAAATGTGATCTCATTTTATTGACAAGTATATGTGATTTTATTGATAAGTCATAAAGCAACCATTTACAAGCTCATATATGTTAATTAAAGCAGCTCCGCTAAGTATATGTGACTATATTGACAAGTCATAGAGTGGTCATTGATAAGTCTATGTAAGCTGACTAAAACAAGTCTCATTAAAAAATGTATGTTACTATATTGACAAATCATAGAGTGATCATTGATAAGTCCGTCTATGTTAACTAAAACAGTTTCTATTGATAAGTATATGTGACCATGTTGACAAGTCATAAAGTGGTCATTGACAATATTATCTATGTCATTGAAAAGTCTAAGGACTTTATTTATGTTAAATAAAACAACTCTCATTTATAAATTTATGTCACTACTTTGACAAATTATAAAGTGACAATTGATAAGTCCGTCTATATTAATTAAAACAGTTTTTATTGATAAGTGTATGTAACCATATTGATAAGTCATAAAGTGGTCATTGACAAAATTATCTATGTCATTGAAAAGTCCAAGGACTCTTTTAATAGAAGAATATATACTAAATTTTGTTCTTTGATATTTTTTCTAGGGTTAAGATACAAAAATGTACATGTACTTTGGTTAAAGTAGCGCCCAGTAGCAAGTGTTTTTTTGAGGTGCAAAAGTGACTATGTGATTATAAATTAAGTACAAAAATATCGTTTGACCATTAAGTTTGACTTTTTTGCCGACTAGACGATGATGTGGCTTTCGAAGGTGTAAAAATACACATGTGATTTGGCCAAAAGAGCGCCTAACACCAAGTGCTTTTTTTAGGTGTAAAAATACCATTTGGCCGTTAGTTAGTTAGTTTGTTTTTTTGGTTACTGGTTGGACGATGATATGGCTTTCAAAGCAACTGTGTGGAAAAAAAATATGTAAACTGGTGGCAAGTTTGAGTTGAGAAGAATTAATATCACCATCCATATCCCTATGTTTGCCTCTATAACAACACTGTACCTAAAAATCACAACTTATCCTATGCATACTCGATCCAGTCAACGCCACTACGATTCAATTTTAATGGATTGGAGGCGATAATGGCATTGAGAACGCTAGTCTGGGTAAGGTCTCCGATTTTTGGAGGGAGAATATGTCGACATTCATTGATGGCATTTTTAGCAGTGCAAAGGATGATATATCCGCATTAGACAGGTTGTGATTTTCAGGTATAATATTGTTATAGGGGTGAATAGAGAGATAGGGATAGCGATATTAATTCATCCCAACTTAGACTTGCAATCAGTTAGCATGTTTTTTTTTCACACAGCTGCTTTGAAAGCCATGTAATTGTCCAGTTAGTAAAAGAAAGTCAACTAACGGTCAAACGGTATTTTTGCACTTAAAAAAAACACGTGGTGTTGAACACTCTTTTAGCCAAACCACATGTGTGTTTTTACACTTTTGAAAGCCACATCATCATCCAATCAAAAAAAAAAAAAAAGAGTCAAATTTAACGGTCAAAAAGTATTTTTTAATTTAATTTATAACCACATAGTCACTTTTACACCTTAAAAAAACATTTACTACTGGACATTCCCCTAACCAAAGCACATATATATATTTTTACACCTTAATTCTTTTTTTAAATATTTGGACTAAGTGAGATTTTACCGATGACAAAAATGATACGTAAGTCATATCGATTGACAACTCCAAGATGTTCCTTCTCATTTTACACATCTGAGCCAAAAAAAATAAAAAATAAAAAAAAAAATGCCTGAACAGGACCCATATATGACATGACCAAACGGCGAGGATTGGACAACAAAGTTAAAATAACCACATTTTTGGCTCCTTTCACTGAATAATCTTTGCCACTAGCCGATCATGGTCAAGAACGTTTTTATTAGTCTCTTTTTTATAAGATTGTTACTAGTCTCCTATGGTGAGTATTTTTTTTTTTTTTTTGCTAAACACAAGTATCTTCTTATTAGAGAAAATCTTGCTTGAATTATTGTTAGAGATTAAATGTGAGCACCTCTCCTAATGTAGGTTCAAACTTTGATTTACCGGTTAGCCCATTCCGCTAGACTAATCCCCAATAGTTATTAAAAAAAATAATTGATATAAGCATGTTTTGGTGAAATGAGCATGAGTTTTTGGGAATTTGGGGTTATGTGAAAAATAATATTGAGCTTTGGCCTAATAATGGGCTTACTCTGTTTATGGGCTTAATCTGCCATGTATAGGACTAGTTGGGCTACAAAATAGGCCCATATATATATTTTCCATGGCCACAATTGAAGCCCAAGGTCCATCACAGTTCCATGAGGCCTCAGTGGCCTTTAAGAGATCCATGACAGTCTCATTGGGATTCAAAATCTCAACTAGTTTGTGTGCTGGCTGATATGGAAGAACCGTTGTTATAAAATGTTTGAAGGCATCATCAATCAATGCATCCAATGTAATATCGTGGAAGGTGATGAAAATGGGCGATTCAACTATTTGATCTTTCAGTATATTAGGAATGGATTTTATCTTCAAATGGTCTTGTTCATATTAACTGTCATGTTTAGGATCCTCAAAAGTACTTATTCATATAAATTTTGACAAAACTTCCCTAACATATATAACTCGTTACGAATGGATTTTATCTTCAAATGGTCTTATTCGTGTTAATGAACGTGCTTGTTTGAAATAGCGATTGGAACCTTCAAAAACAACTTTCCAATCCTAATTTACTGTATACGATGTAAATATGTGAGGAGTTTTGTCTTAATTTACGTAAATAAACACCACGTAATTCCAAACAAGCACTGGTCCTATAAACAACTTGGGACAAGCTGCTTGTGGAGGAATAGTTCTGGGACAATTAATATGACTAATTGATGGGTTTTCAACAGAAAATTGGATATTGGTAGTCAATTGTTGTAGAACTTCAAGCTATTCAAGCAGGTTTACGAAAATTTAACTTGGCTATACAATTAGTGATTGTAGATTGAAGCTCATCTCATGCTTTGAGAGACGAGTTTATTGATATGAGATCATTAGTATTCTCAAACAAAACCTTGAGATTATACTGTCTCATAGGAAGCATTGAAGTGTGCTGACTTATCTTGCAAGAAATGTTCATTAAGCAAATATGGATCTGTCCATTATAGGGAAACCTCATACCTTCTGTTTAGATCAATTTTAGTTAAACATGAGTTGTTTACATCCTGTTCCTCATCCCATTTTTTGTGATTTGCTACTGTTCGTAAACCTTTAAATTTAGTGCTTGCTTTGTATTCTAAAAAATATTTCAGCCATTTGCTTAAATTGATGACTGCCCCTACCACTCATGCTAGTTAGAATTAGGGATGAGAATAAGCCAAGCGCATAATAGAGACCTACGACCTAGCCTACATAAAGGCTAGCCTAGCTCATTTAATAAATAGGTTAAGTACAATCCTATTGTCAGACATATTTTTACAGGGCCTAGCCTACAGTTTGATTTATTTAACTTTTTTTAAAAAATATAATATCTAAATAATTTTATAAATTATTTATAGATTTACTAACTCAGCTTTAATCGTAAGTTTCACACCGTAACATCATTCACACACACTCAAATATTACATTTACATCAATCATTCACCTTTGCCTTTCTTCTCCTCAATTGCTCAAGATGATAATGCTAACTCACTCCTCTCTCTTGATTTGCGTCGTCCACTAAAATATAATAATTGATATGAGTTTATTTTAGTACGAAGTGAAATATTATAATCTTAATAAGAAGAGTTTGTCCCCCATTTATGTAGGAAAAGTAAAAGGTAAAATCTAATTTTACCTTTGCCTCTCTTCTCCTCATTCACCTATGCTTGTTATGCTTGTTCGATTTTTAAAAATATTTCACTAGTCAATAAACAATTAGTTTTTCTTATTCCTACTTGTTTGAGCAACTATTGTCACTAGATATTTTTTTTCTTTTCCTTACTAAGCCCTTTACGACGAGAATTGATATTAGGCTTTTAAGATGTGATGAAGGATTGTAAATAGACTTGAAGGGTTATATATAAATATGGAAGCATGACTATTAAAAGTTATTTAAAGGCCTATATTTCAAATAGGCATTTAAATAGACTTTGGGCTTTGTCAGACTTTATAGAGACACATGCTTAGGTTTTAAAAAAAGTCTACACACAGACTCAAACCCAAACATAGACTTTAAATATCTATTACAAGCCCATGCCTATTTAGATAAAGTCAGGTCTAGATTATCTCATTGTCAAACTTTCTCTTCATTCCTCAAAAGTAAATCTACACCATTGATTTTGACGGGTACTAAAAATATATTTTAGAATAAGGACTAGTACTAAAAAAATATTTCATGATCTTAAAAAAAAATCCGGAAGTATATTTTTAGTACTAGTCAGTACTCTGAAATATTTTTTCAAGATCCTAACATATTTTTCAAGATCATAAAGTTTGTATCATAAAAATGTTGAGAGATTTTTTTAGTAATATTTTAAGGCACTGATTGGTACTAAAAGGATACTTTAAGGTACTAACCAATATTGAAAAATACTTCATTATCTTAAAATATTATTTAGGATCTTGAAAAAATATTTCAGAGTATTAAATAATACCAAAAAGATACTCCAGGATACTGACTGGTACCCAAAAAAATACTTCATGATCTTAAAAAAATATTTCAAGGTACTGACTGGTACTAAAAATATACTTCAGAATATTTTTCAAGGTCCTGATTGGTACTAAAAAGATACTTCAAGGTACTGACTTGTATTGAAAAAATACTTTATGATCTTGAAAAATTATTTTGGGATCTTGAAAAATATTTCAAGGTACTGACTTGTACTAAAAATATACTTTAGAATATTTTTCAAGATCTTGATGGTACTAAAAGGATACTTGCATCTTGTGTATTAAAAAATATTTCATTATCTTGAAAATTTATTTTAGGATCTTGAAAAAATATTTTAAAATACTAATTGGTACTAAAAATATACTTCATAATATTTTTCAAGATCATGAACTATTTTTTAAGTATTGATCAGTATTCTAAAGTATCTTTTTAGTAACCATTTGAAATATTAAGAAAGATGAATAATCAAGATGAAGTGAAATTAATAGTGTAGATTTAGTTTTGAGGAATGAGGAGAGATGAAGAGAAAGTTAAATAATTAGAGGATCCATTCCCGCAAAAAGTCTATCTCATTTCCACCTCTAGCTAGAATCGTGGAATTTTTAACTTCTTATGATATGACATTTTACGGAATTTTCCTTAATTTGGATAGGTTAAACACTTAAATACATAATCAAAATCAATTAGATTAAAAAAAAAAAAAAGTTACTCGTGCAAAGGTGAGATGTGAATTATCTATATAAATGTTCTTTTTAATTGATCTTATTCTGATGAATAAGCTACGAAGCATCAAGCCATACCAATTAAAACATCTTAGAGCCCTGTATAATGTACAAAAAGAATTATTTTTTTAAATAAAAAAACTTCAATATAAGGTTGAATTGAGAACTTATTATCCGAACAAAATTTAAAAAACAAACACATATTTAGAAATTTACCAAAAGAACAAAATAGAAAAGACAAGAAAAATGTGAACGCACTAGAAATCCAAAGGCATGTGAACATAAAATACAAGTAGATAGACATTCGGTTTTCGGTTCTGATTTCGTGGCTGACCCTCTCGCTACATATGTTTTTTTTGGGAATCAGTTTCCCTGTAGGGAGAATGATTTTTTAATTTTTTTTTTAAATAATTAATGGGTAAAAAATCTAAAATAAAGATAATTTTTCAACTAACATAAACAAAATTTTTTCATTTAAAAAAATGAAAGTTAAAAAAAAAAACTGGAATCGTCCAGATCAAATCAACAATTCAGATTTGGAAGAACTCTCTACCTAGATAGGTAGAAAAATTGGTTCCGTTTCTTTTGGTTGTGGTTCCAATTTTCCTTGTAAACTGAAAATTTTAATCATTACAATATTTTATTGGACATATTCAATAAAGAATATTTGTTATGAATTAGCTAATCAAGTCGTCGATACTCAACAGGCAGTTTAGGCAAAAAATGCTACAATACAACATATAGTCACCCACTTGCAAGGCCCTACCTATCTTTGAGGGGGAACAAGAGTAGGGAAGAATATTCTTCTTCAGGTCAAGCCTGACTGAAGAAATGAGTTACCAAACAATTTTGGTGGGGTCCACTCTTAGAACATATGACAATTTCATTATTTACGCACTCTATTATTGAAAAAGACGATTAAATTAATCAGATTTTAATTTGGGTCACAAAATTTAATAAATTATAAATTAGGTTATGTGACATAATTAATGATTTAGAAATTAGGCTAAATTACATTTATGCCTCTTAGTTATTAAAAAGAAAAAGAAAAATTGAAGATGCAACTATATTGTCTAATGGGTAAACTAAATAAATAAATAGACATGGATTTGCAGGCCAAAAAAAAAAAAAAAAAGCCATAGAGATCATGGACGGACCCATGTTATGAGTTGGGGGAAAGTGCCCCCTTGAATTTGGGATGATGTTTGAAAAGCTCATCCTTAAATTAATTGCTCCCTTAAATCAAGGTTGGCTTCGTAATGGGATAAGGGATGAATGATTGAATGATTATTTAGTGTTTGTATTGAAAAAAGATGTATTTGATAGCATTGGTAATAACAATTATGATGGAATTTAAAAAATAAGAACTTTTTGGAAAAAGGATGACATTATAATTATTTTTATTGTAATATACTTTTTTTATTAAAATATATTTTTGAACTTATTCAACCGAACTTTATTGTAATTTATGTAGCTAGACATTTTTTCAAAATTACTTGGTCTTACTTTTCTAAATGTTGGTTTGTAAAATAAGCCTATCCCATTGTCTAATGGGTAAACTAAATAAATAATAGTTTATATTCTTTTGATTTGCATGAATTTAAAACTTTTTCTAAAAAAAAAAAAAGCCATAAGATGAGCTGCACGCTTTGTTCTATACATTCTTCTATAAGACAGATCCTTCTCTAAGTAGAATAAGCAAGCCCAGGAGAAATTGATAACATTCTTCTTTGTTAGTGTTTCAGAATACTCGAATTAAATCTTATTTATCAGACGTCTCCGATAAATCATAGTTACTATCAAAACAATTATAAATTTATTATGGTTATCCCCATTGGAATAATATGGTTGTATCTTCAATTTTGTTTTTGTTTTTTGTTTTTATTTTATTTTATTTATAACTAAGGGGCATGGACATAATTTGGCTCAATTTCTAAATCACTAATTGTGTCTCATAACCTAATTTATAATTTATTAAGTTGAGTTACCCAAATTAGAATTTGATTAATTCAAATGTCTTTAAATAAGATTTTTTTTTTATTTGAGGAAAAAAAAATTCCACATGTATTCCAAAATTTCAAAAATGTACTCATGTGGACAAATTAGAGAGAGGGTAACAATATGAGATTTTGAAGTGTTAATACTTTTATAAAATTGCTTCTCAATTTATTTTTTTTAAGAGAGAAAAAGTCACTCTCATCGGAGCACCACCGCAGGCCAGTCATTGGAGCTTCAGCACTAGTGGCTATTTGTTGCGATAAATATATATCTTTTAATTTGGAGCCAAGGTGGTGAAGGTGAGGTGAGGCCAAATCCCACCTTGGTTCCCAAAATGTTCACCAAAGCCCTATGTTAACACTCCATCCGTCCTTATATATAAGGTCATTTTAACTAAATTGTGGGATTTTATAAAATAGTTAAAAGTAATAAATATGTAGGAATTATAATTTCCCCCGAAAAAGTTCTTATTTATGAATGAGTAGGGGAGAAAATAATAATAAGCAAATGATGAAAAAGAATGTCGTGTGAGAAAGGGATCTAGATTCTCTCCTTTATCATTCCCCTTGGCTCCCATCTTTTTGCGCCAATACTACGTAATTTTGGGGTAAAAAAAAACAAGAGGATTTTTTCTGCATATTTTTTTTTTTTTTCAATAGTATTCTGCATCTCAAATAAATTTCTATTACACTTAGCATTCTTATTTTTTTTTAGTAATACCTAATATCAAACACCCAACACCTATAAGTATTTTTATATTAGCACCCACCATATAAAGTAGTTTTAAGTGCATTTTTTTAGCACCCAGGTTACTAGATGTTAATAAAAAATATTTTTGGGTACTGAATGCTAAATACTGAATGCCACTAAAAAACTATTTGAATGTGTTGGGTATATTAAAAATTAATTTAGGATAGTAAAAGCTATTGGAAAAAAAATATTCCTATGCCTTTTTTTTTTTTAAAACAAAAAATCCCACTTGCATTTTTTAACCCCAAAATTATGTACATGCCTGTTTAGATTGGCAATTGAAATTGATTTTCCAACGTGATTTATAGTATATTAAGTAAGTTTGTAAAAAAAAATTTGTCTCGATTTACGTAAACGTGTTTCTTGAATGCTAACTCTTAGGGTAAAGGATGGGAACGAAGGGGAATGACAAAGGTTTGAAAACCGGACCGGTCATTGAACCGGTGGAGATCTTTGGATTAAGGGTCATTGGGTTAGACCAGGAGTCAAACAGGGGTCGAGGTATTAATTAAAAATATAATTTAATTAAAATAAGAAAAAATATTCATATTTTAAAAATAAAAAATATTTTATAGTCAAAATATAAAATATAAGAATATCTGATGTGATCATGGGCCACAATATAAATATTGGAGGATGTTAATATTATATTTATTTTTTTAAAAAAGAAAAGTTAGCATAGTGCAGTGAGCCCACGTGATGTACTGATTTGTCAATTCAATCTCTTTACCTTCAACACGCATCCCTCTTTCACTCAGTACTTTTCTCTTATATTATTCATACATCAACTGTCTCTCTCATACTTTTCAATTATATTATTATTTATTAATCTATCAAACTGAATATGGCTACTGGCTCGAATCACTTCTTTCTCATTCTGTGCGTCACTCTTCCTTCTGGTTCTCTCTCGGTTCCTTCTGGTTCTATCTTGGCAGGTGGAGAGCTTTCAACCTTCAGATCGTTACCCCTCTTTCGGCCTCCACTACCGGCGTCTTCCCCACTAGTGGATAGCCTCGACATTGAGAGCAGAGAGGTGCCGCGTGAAGCTAGATCTGAGAATCGGACGAAGATCTTCTTCTTTCTCCATCATCCATTGCTCCACTCGCTCTTTTCCTTCTCCTTCTATGTCTCGCTCTTTTCTCAGGCTACTTTCAGGCGAACTGCAGGTTTCAGGCGATTTTTTTTTTTAAAAAAAAACTCTGTGACTCGGTCAACTCGGCCGGGTTAGGCCGAGTTGGCCGAGTTGACCCCGAGTTAACTCGTAACTCGGGGTCACCTCTTCAACCGGACCGGCTTTCCGGCCGTCCGGTCCCGGGTTCACAAACATTGGGAATGACAAAGGAGAGAATATGGATCTGTGGGAAAGATGATGCGAGAAAATAAAGTGAATAAGAGGAAGTGAGCCAACACTTAATGCAATGTATGAAATATAAGGAATAAATCTTTATTGCCTAAAATTTTAAAATTGTTATGAATATTCTAATATTGGTGTGAATGTCCACAACCTTTTCAAGAAGAGTCTTTTAAAGTTTCTAAAACCATGTAACCTATGACATGAATGGCATGGGAGTTTTCTATGACTAATGTAAATAACTTACAAAACCTCATAATATACCATTATGTAGATTTATACTTTTGTAACTCTTGTAATGGATTCATTGCCTATGTAGAGTAGGCATGTATCAAAGGTTGAGAAGAGAACAATAGAAAGAAGAATCACTCCCTCCTTGCTCTCCATTTCTCTCTTGCATTTCTTCATCTCCCTTATCTTAATCTCTCTTGTATTTTACTTAGTTTCATAACACGTTATTAGCACGATTGCTATAACGAAGGTATAATTTCTTTAACGATTTCATCTACTTTCTCTAATGATTTTATTATATGTTTATTTGTATATCTGGGATAATCTAAACCACTATATGGAATTAAAAATACTCTTTTACCGATTGTTTTTATACATCGGGTTCTATGGTTAAGATTGGAGATTATTTACTATTTTATATAATAATTTTACTATTTATCATTATTCATGCACAATAATTGTATAGTAATTTACGATTGTTTTACTATTTATATTATTGTTACTAACATAACATTTAAATTAAGCATTTAATTTTATGTTACTAACATAACATTTATATTATTGTTACTAACATAACATTTAAATTAAGCATTTTACTTTTATTGTTGCTAACATAACATTTTACCTTTATTGTTATGTTATTGTTATTTTTATTGTTGCTAACATAACATTTTACTTTTATTGTTATGTTATTGTTGCTAACTTTTAATGTTATGTTATTTTATATTTAATGCAATCTCTTTTATTTTATTAATATTATTATGGCCGGAAGCCATACACCTTTGTTTTCCTATTTGAAATTATATGACTGCGGTCATATTGTTACGATTTCCTATTATATGGCAAGAACCCATAGTCTTTTTATTCCTACTTTGATTTATTATTATTGTTTGTATATCTTACATTTTGATTTATTATTTTGATATTATATAACTAGAAGTTATATTTCTTTTACTCTTATTTTGATATTATTATGGCGAGAAGCCATAAACTTCTATTTTCTTATTTGAAATTATATGACCAGTAGTCATATTACTTTAATTTCTTATTTTGTGGCCAGAAACCATATAAATTTAAATTCTCATTTTGAGAACTAAATGGCTAGAAGCCACAAAGTTTTAAATTTAATATCTTTAATTTTTATTGTTTTTATTTTCATATTCTTTGATTCATTATTATATGACCAAATGCCATATATATATATATATATATATATAATTTTTATTTATCACGAAGATAAATATTTGGAAGCCATATTGATTTAATTTCTTATGAAACAAATTAGCTGAAGCCATGAGAAGACACAAATTGGCTTAGCCCTATGAGGAAACACAAATTCGCCTGAAGCAATGTGATAATTTGGCCTGAAGCCATAAGACAAATTGAAGTAAAGCCAGATAATTTGGCCTGAAGCAATGTGATATTGTAATATTATTACTATTTACATACTATTTTACTACGCACACCAACTTTTTAAGAATTTTCATTTGAACTGTATGAGATATTTGGTCTTTAGTCTTCTATACCTACGAAAGAGGTATGGGAGCTTGTTCACATCTAGAGATGGATGGTGGACAAGAAAGTGATATTTGTTTGTTATTAATATTAAAGCCCTGAAGACTTATGTTTCAAATATTGTATAAAAAGATTTTGATAGCCTTAGAAAATATTGTCTAGAAGACAATAACTTGCAGAGATTTATGTCGTAATAAGTTTAAAAGCTAATAGTCCTGGAGACTAATTAGCATATTTCGCCCAATGTTATAAGAGAAGCTAATGTTTAGACAATATATGATAGTATAAATTTGATTAAAAGCTAGGAAGAGCTAATATTTTGTTACCCGAAGGAACAAAATTATGCATTAATTATTCTATCGAGTATAAAAGAAACTTATTAAGTTTCAAAGATATCTAGAAATAGATATCATAGAAAACACGCTATTGTAAACCGAGAAGTTTACTAATAATAATGCAAGAAATTGTAATTGTAAACTAGAAGTTTACAAATATAGGAAATGAAATGTTTGCTAATGCTTTGCCAATGGGATATCAAAGAGGCAAAGAGCATGAGAGAAATATCTCTATATTTATTTTGAAGCCAAGACAAATAACAAATAAGCCCAGGAAGGTAATACGATGTTTAGTTTCTGTTCTTATTAAAAATATATATTATTATTTACATTTATTGTGATCCCATCTTATAAAACCTGTTGCCATGACAATTTTCTACTAGAGAATTTTCATGTGTGATTCTAAATCTGTGAGGTTGAGTTATTTTGATCATGAATATCTTCATATGTGGTGGTGTGTATGTTTTGCATATATAAGTAAATTGAAGTATATTATTAAAGAGTAATGAGATTATTTAGTGATGTAATCTTATATGTTTGTTCCTGACAAATCAATATAGATTTTTATTTCGAGCTTTAAAGGGTAAGTGATTTTGAAATGCATATATATAGAAAGTATGTTTATATAACTCACACTTGAAGGGGAGATTGTTAGAAAACAAGTGTGAGTTCAAATACAAGTATGAGCTAATTTTTGAAAAGTTATATACTTTTCACATAAAGCCTAATAGATCTCTCAAAATGGATGTCAGATTATGATCAAAAGTTTATGATTGATTGAGACATATGTCACAATAAATCAAAAGTTTACTAATCCAAAGAAATTTATTGTTGGCATGACTTGTTTGATCATCCAAGTCATATAATACAAATAAGATTACATTTTGACATCCATTGAAGAACCGAAGATTCTTCAAGAATAACTAACATATTATTTATGAATTATGTCTTGCTTGTTCTCAAAACAAATTGTCTATGAGAATATCATTGATCATGTAAAGCCTCCATAAATAGTTAGATCAATTCTTATGAGAACAAAAATTTTATGTTGGTATGTTTGATCTTACATATTGCAGCACTTATAAGCCAACAAAATTCTCCCGATATAATTGGCTTTAGGTCAGGAGCCAGACAAATTCCATCTTATAAAGTTTGTATGTGCGATGATTATTAATCCACCACAATGCACATAGATGGATATGGAAAGAAAGTTGAGATAAATGTTGTATAAGGACCTTCTTCTTCTTGTTTGTCTCTATATGAAACAAAATGATGTTTCTAAAGGAAACAAATGGATTAAGGCAACTTATCTTTGTATGATTAGTCAATTGACATTTGACATTATTTTCTCAACATGAGGGGAGAAATTGAATAGGCTGGACAAGAGAATACATGAAATGCATTATAGCAAAGTATATATCCTCGAATAAAGAAGTATGAACGAGAAGTTCATCAGGTTATACATTCATGATATATTTGCCGGATAGAATTCTTGACCTAAATGAGATTTATTAAATCTCATATTCCGCTAAAAATGCTCTAATAAGTAACATGCACGAAGCATGAGTAACTATTCGGTTCCAAATATAAACGTTATGGATAAATTGGAGCAATAATTAAGATGATCATATTAAGGAGGCAAATACTCCAGAAGAGTATCGAGACATAACTTATTGCAAAACCTTAAGAGGGGTTTAGGTACCTGAGTAATATTGATATTGTTATGTCGAATTGGAAAAATAGAACCGAAAAGATAAAGTTGTCGACAACAATTTTGATGATGATATCACGTGATCAAATGAGGATATTATATAAAGATTATTGGCCGGGAGGATAAGTAAAATTGAGAGTGACGCAAATATAATCATATTATAATAGTTAAAGACCTGAAGTCCAAATTGGAATATATGATTTTGTGGTGGATACGACAAATCTAGCAATTTATGAATGATAAATTATGCGTCTATTAGATATTGTTATATAGCATATGCATATTGCTTATTAAATTATGAAGATTGAATAAGAATCTTCAAGGATCCAAGACTGCTAGTAGCACATGTCCTGAAGGACTCAAGATGCCGAAGCATCTAATTCAAAGTTCGAGAACAATACTTAAGAAGTTTTGTAAGACTTAAAGCTATCAAAGCATGTATGATATAATCGTTTTAATGAATATCTGTTGATATGCATCTAGATATATCTTATAAGAATGCCTAGAAATCATGTTAGTATTATTATTATTTTCTTTGGAAATATTTAGTTCTTGCGGGTACACAATAGAATGTTTGATGACAAACGGGATGATATGCTCAAAAGACATTGAAAGTAATGTAGTCATCGGGGAGTAATGCGATGTTGTCAAAAGGGGAGTCGATACACTTATTTGTACTCTTTTTCCTTTATCTAGGTTTTGTCCCAATTGGGTTTTCCTAGAAAGGTTTTTAATGAGGCAGCATTGGACGGTGTATCGATGGATGTTGTACTCTTTTCTTTGGCTAGGTTTTTATCCCCTGGGTTTTTCCTAGTTAAAGTTTTTAATGAGCACATTCATAATGGACATTCAAGGGGGAGTGTTATGAATATTCCAATATTGGTGTGAATGTCCACAACCTTTTCAAGAAGAGTCTTTTGAAGTTTCTAAAACCATGTAACCTATGACATGAATGGCATGGGAGTTTTCTATGACTAATGTAAATAACTTACAAAACCTCATAATATACCATTATGTAGATTTATACTTTTGTAACTCTTGTAATGGATTCATTGCCTATATAGAGTAGACATGTATCAAAGGTTGAGAAGAGAACAATAGAAAGAAGAATCACTCCTTCCTTGCTCTCTATTTCTCTCTTGCATTTCTTCATCTCCCTTATCTTAATCTCTCTTGTATTTTACTTAGTTTCATAACAAAAATGGTCTTTCCATTTTACCCTAATTAAATATGGGGTAAAAGAAGAAAATTTAATATGAATGGACAATTTTATCATTAATTTATTATTGTATTGACTTTGTTCTCATAGGTATAAGGAATATTAAATATGGGTAAAATTAAAAAATTGTTTAATTTTATATTATATTTAAGGTTTTTATTTTATTTGTATGAAATATGTTGGAAGTGCCTTATAAATATGACACAAATACTCTTTTTATAAGTAAGGATATAATTGAAAAGAAAAATACATATCTTAATTAACATTTTAAATGCATATAAGAGTGTAATGTTTTAAACTATTGATTACGCTTATAACGCCAATGACAACATTTAGAAAAATATTTAGGGTTAAGTACCATTTTTGTTCGAAAGTACACGCGGAAGACCAATTTTGCCCTGGAAGTTTCTTTGAGAGCAATGTCACCCCGGAAGTAAAAAAATGTAGTAACGTTGCCCCTCCATTAACTGCCTTAACGGTCAAACATTAGTTGATCGCATTATCTTTGATGTGAATTGTCTATGTGGCATCTTTGTCACTTTTTGAAGTAGCAATTTTGCCCCGTAGTACACAATCGGGAACAATGTTGCCCTGAAAGTTTTTTTTGGGTCTCAATATTGCCCCCAGAAGTCTAAAAACGTATGATATGATTAAATAACTTATTTAGCTTCCTTAATCTCTCCAAAAAAGGTCAATTCGGTCTTATAACTAAGACCGGAGGTAGTATGAATAACAAACTTATTTAGTTTTCTTAATTTCTTTAAAAGAAAGTCAACACAGTCTTATAATTATAATAATGACAGGAGGGAGTAGGGGTGGCAATTATTATTATTATTTTTTAAAAAAAGTAAACATAGCCCACTCCTTCTTCCCCCATAGCATCCTTCATCGCAGGTATTCCCCAGTCAAACAATGATCACTCGCCTGCGGCATTTGTCCGAGAAAAAAATGTTTGAACAAATCAAACAAAAAATTAAGAACAAATTTTTTGAACGAGAAGATCAAACGAGTACGTTGTAGGCGGTTCAAACGAATTTTTCCAAACAATAATCACTCGCTTGCCGAAATTATCTACGCGAATGATTAACGAACCTCTGGTGCATTTAAAGCAGAGATGACTGAGAGAATAAAGCTCACAAAAAGTGTCAAATACAATTAATTAGTGCTGTTAATGAAGGGGCAATATTACTGCATTTTTCGACTTCCGGGGCAACATTGAAAAAAAATAAATAAATAAATAAATTCCAGGGCAACATTGCTCCTAGGAGTGTATTTCCAGGGCAAAATTGCTACTTAACCCAAAAAAGTGAGAAAGATGCCACGTAGATAATCCACGTCAGCATAATTGGGTCAACTAACGTTTGACTATTTGGACAGTTAACAGATGGGCAACATTGCTACGTTTTTTTTACTTCCGGGGCGACATTGCTCTTAAAGAAACTTCCAGAGTAAAATTAGTCCTCCACGTATACTTGCGAGGCAAAAATGGCCTTTAATTTCATTTCGATAATATTATTTACCACTACTTGTAAAACTTTCCATTCACAAGCCCAATCCAAGATAACATGTTATATTTGAATTTGTATCCTCCTACTCCCATGTAACATGTTTATTTGACACACCCACACAATATTCACCAATCACTGTACTTATAAATAGGCTCGAAAGAGAATGAACTAAAAGAAAACAAATGAGAAGAAAAGTGAGAAAAACACAGACCAGCTTATTCATATTCTCACTAAGTATTGACCATAAAAAATAAATAAAACCTCACTAAAGCTTGTCAATTGTGATATTCCCCGGAATCTCTAAGGACCCCACTTTTATTATTTTTACGTACAGGCTTTCATGATGAATTTTCCCTATAAATACCCTGCCTTGATCACAAGCATTCCCTCACACAGCAGCAGTATTAACTTATAATAGTTTTGTTTATCAGAGAATTAATTAATTTGTGTACGTGCAGTGGAAAATGGCGGGGATTGTAGTGATTTTTGACTTTGATTCAACAATAATCGAGTGCGATAGTGATAATTGGGTGTTTGATCATTATGGTTTAACAGAGAAGTTCTATCAGCAACTTCAAAATACCCCTTGGAATCCCCTTATGGTTCTCTGTTTCTTGTTCCTGCTCTGTTCTGTTGTTTCTTATTATTGCTTGCTATGTTCTTTGGAAATGGTTCTAATGATTAGCTTTAACCCTTCAGGATCAGACTATGGAGGAGCTTCATTCTCAAGGAAAATCCATGGAAGAGATTGTTCAAGTTTTGAAACGAACTCCAATGCATCCTCACATTGTTCCTGCCATTGAAGCTGCTTATTCTCTCGGGTACGCACTCTGTTTCTTTCATCCATCTCTCCTCTGTGTCTTTCATGTTTTTTCTGCGTACCAAAACAAAGGAACAAACAAATACTTGTACTTTTTTATGTGTTGTGCATGTCAGATGTGATCTGAAGATTGTTAGTGACGCCAACATCTTCTTTATTAACACAATTCTGGAGCATCATGGCGTGTGGGATCGTTTCTCTGAGATTATTACAAACCCCAGCTTTATTGATGAACAGGGCAGGCTCAGGATTTTTCCTTTCCATGATTATCTTCAATCTTCTCATGGTTGCAACCTTTGTCCTCCAAACATGTGCAAGGTAATGAACTCTGATAATATTATAAGTCCCACATCGAAGAGCTCAAAAGTGAAGCAGGTTTTTTATAACTTCAAAAAGCTCTTCCGCACAAAAATATAATTTTTTTGGAACATTTTCTGCCTGTAACATCTCAACGTCTCGCTATTGATACTATTGGGATGAGCTCTTTCACTTATATATTTACATGTATCTTCTTTAGGGAAAGATCATAGAAAGGATTGAGAAGTGTATTGCAGAAGAAGGGAGCAAGAAAATCATATATCTTGGAGATGGAAGCGGAGACTTTTGCCCAAGTTTGAAGCTAAAAGACACTGATAGCTTAATGCCCAGGAAGAACTTTGCATTGAGTGACTTAGTTTCCAAGAACTCTAACAGAGTAAAAGCAGAGGTGCATGATTGGAGCGATGGGGAAGAGCTCAGGCAAGTGCTGCTCCGTTTAATCAACACTCATCAAGAAGAAGCCAACAAAAGCAGCAGTGAGGAGGATTCATCAACTTCTCCAATCATGGCCGTTGATTGCAAGATGGTGGGCCCCATCACTTCCATTGATGCTCCTAAGAACCTGCCGCATCAAGCCATACCAGTTCCTCCATTAACTAGCAGATGATGATGAATTAATGTTGAAGTAAATTCAAATTTAGTAGCTTTTGCCAACTATGTATCCATTTTTAACTATTCTAATTCTGCAAATATTCTGCAGAATATTGCTATGTTTTTTAATATGGATAATATTAAATAAATGTAATAATGAATAAAAGCCTGCAATTTGCTGTATAACTTTTGCAGCCATAAAAACGCAGCGTAAAAAAAAGCAGTGATGAGTTTTAATTCGATCATGAGCAAAAAGGGGGCTTTATCTCAATCAGATCATATTTTTTGGTAAAAAAATTCTCAGTCAGATCGAATTTATTTCCACATTTATGCTAGTGTCAGCTTCAACTATACATAATTAAAAATGATAAATTCAAAATAGTTTTTTTCCCTTTAAGTATAGAGTGATAGCTTAAATATATATACACACACAATATAAAATTGTAAGAAATAGGGTCATTTAAGCAGGTGGTTTGTATCAAAAAAAAAAAAAAAAAAAGCAGGTGGTTAAAGGTTCAATTTAATAATTTCTAACTTCTGCATCATATATGTCATTTACTTTTATCTTTTGGTTAAAGGACGACTTATTACTCATCGCGTGGTTAAATATAAGATTTAGTTAAATAATTCATGAACGTTAAAAAAATTGTTACCTTGGTTATTTCTTATTATTGTATAAAGAGGTGTGTCATTTTTTTAAACATCTCTTTTAATGAGGATATTAAATATGAGAGATAAATAGAGCAATAAAAGTTATGAATTCAACAAGACTAAACTAGGAAAAATACTAAATAGATTTTGGGGATCGAGTTAATTAACATCTCATCCATTTTTTTTTTTAATACCAAATATTCTAGTTTTGGAGCTGTGATTGCCCTCTCAATGGAAGATGTCTCGTTTAAGATTCAAATTCAAGACTTACAGGAATTTAGCGGAGTCTTACCTGCTAAACCAACAATGAATTGGTACGTAATACTAACATCTCATCCAAATTTTTATATTTAGGATCGGATTCTATAGCCACATAGATAGAAAAATTAAGAGTTAAGATGTAAAAATACACATATGGTTTTTCTAAAAAAGTGTCCAATACTAATTTTTTTTTTTTTTTTTTTATGTGCAAAAGTGACAATGTGGTTACAAAAGTGAAGCAAAAGTTACATATTCCGTCAAAGTGACTGTGCCCCCCACTAAAAGTAACAAAATATGTGACTTTTGCTTAGTTTTTTTTTTTTTTTTTACCACATAGTCACTTTTACATCTAAAAAATCACTTAATGTTAGATGTATTTTTAAAAAAACCACATGCATATTTTTATACCTTAACTTAAAAATTAATGTAAACCAAATAAAATGTAGTACTAGATTATTTTCTTTACTCCCTCCGGTCCTAATTATAAAAGAACATTTGAGAGTTGATTTTAGTCCTAATTATACGACAACATTTTATTTCTTGTCAATTTCTTCCTAAAATACCCCTATTTTATTCTCTCAAGTGTGTTTGGTTTTTGGTGAGTATATATATGTGGATGTGTAGACTCTTCCAGTCAGTAAAACTTTTAAATAGTTGGATTTTAATTTATTTATCAATCAACTAACGTTAATTTGTTAATATATGTGTGTACAGATATGTGAACCCGCGCGCTACACACAAATATATATAACACACACATATATATGTGCGAGTGTGTGTACATATATATATATAACACACACATATATATGTGCGAGTGTGTGTACATATATGTATATTTGAAGCTAAAAGAGACTGATAGCTTAATGCCCAGGAAGAACTTTGCATTGAGTGACTTAGTTTCCAAGAACTCTAACAGGGTAAAAGCAGAGGTGCATGATTGGAGCGATGGGGAAGAGCTCAGGCAAGTGCTGCTCCGTTTAATCAACACTCATCAAGAAGAAGCCAACAAAAGCAGCAGTGAGGAGGATTCATCAACTCCTCCAATCATGGCCGTTGATTGCAAGATGGTGGGCCCCATCACTTCCATTGATGCTCCTAAGAACCTGCCGCATCAAGCCATACCAGTTCCTCCATTAACTAGCAGATGATGATGAATTAATGTTGAAGTAAATTCAAATTTAGTAGCTTTTGCCAACTATGTATCCATTTTTAACTATTCTAATTCTGCAAATATTCTGCAGAATATTGCTATGTTTTATGAATATGGATAATATTAAATAAATGTAATAATGAATAAAAGCATGCAATTTGCTGTATAACTTTTGTAGCCATAAAAACGCAGCGTAAAAAAAAGCAGTGATGAGTTTTAATTCGATCATGAGCAAAAAGGGGGCTTTATCTCAATCAGATCATATTTTTTGGTAAAAAAATTCTCAGTCAGATCGAATTTATTTCCACATTTATGCTAGTGTCAGCTTCAACTATACATAATTAAACATGATAAATTCAAAATAGTTTTTTTTCCCTTTAATTATAGAGTGATAGCTTAAATATATATACACAATATAAAATTGTAAGAAATAGGGTCATTTAAGGAGGTGGTTAAAGGTTCAATTTAATAATTTCTCAACTGGTAAGGGGTTGTCCTAGCTTAACCACGGGTCTTGAGTTCGAGTGCGTGGGAATGCAATCCCTCCTGTATTTTCTTTCTCGTGCGTGGGTGGTAAAGAGGCTTCAATTTTCCCCGAATAAATCTATGAAAAGGCCACCCGATCTCGGTTCGGATTAGTTAAGGTCTAAACAAAGAAAAGTTTGTATGATTTATTTTTGTTTTAGAAGCAATTTATGTGGGGAATTCCGTTGATGTGATAATATAAATCGAAAGCAACGAAAGATGGTCTATGAGTTTAATAGTTGGGATACCGAATGCTCTAAGCAAAATAATTTCTAACTTCTGCATCATATATGTCATTTACTTTTATCTTTTGGTTAAAGGACAAAATGAAACTTACTACTCATCGCGTGGTTAAATATAAGATTTAGTTAAATAATTCATGAACGTTAAAAAATTGTTACCTTGGTTATTTGTTATTAATGTATAAAGAGGTGTGTCATCTTTTTAAACATCTCTTTTAATGAGGATATTAAATATGAGAGATAAATAGAGCAATAAAAGTTATGAATTCAACAAGACTAAACTAGGAAAAATACTAAATAGATTTTGGGGATCGAGTTAATTAACATCTCATCCATTTTTTTTAATACCAAATATTCTAGTTTTGGAGCTGTTATTGCCCTCTCAATGGAAGATGTCTCGTTTGAGATTCAAATTCAAGATTTACAGGAATTTAGTGGGGTCTTACCCACTAAACCAACAATGAATTGGTACGTAATGCTAACATCTCATCCAAGTTTTTATATTTAGGATCGGATTCTATAGCCACATAGATAGAAAAATTAAGAGTTAAGATGCAAAAATACATATATGATTTTTCTAAAAATGCGTCCAATACTAATTGTTTTTTTATGTGCAAAAGTGACAATGTAGTTACAAAAGTAAAGCAAAAGTTACATATTCCGTTAAAGTGATCTGTGTGCCCCCACTAAAAGTAACAAAATATTTGACTTCTCGCATTTTTTTTTTTTTTTTTTTTTTTTAACCACATAGTCACTTTTACACCTAAAAAAATCACTTAGTGTTAGATGCACTTTTAGAAAAACCACATGTATATTTTTACACCTTAACTTAAAAGTTAATGTAAACCAAATAAAATGTAGTACTAGACCATTTTCTTTACTCCCTCCGGTCCTAATTAAAAAAGAATATTTGAGAATTGGTTTTAGTCCTAATTATACGACAACATTTTATTTTTTGTCAATTTCTTCCTAAAATACCCCTATTTTATTCTCTCAAGTGTGTTTGATTTTTGGTGAGTATATATATGTGGATGTGTAGACTCTTTCAGTCAGTAAAACTTTTAAATAGTTGGATTTTAATTTATTTATCAATCAACTAACGTTAATTTGTCAATATATATATATATATATATATATATATATCTATGTGTATATATACAGATATGTGTGCGCGCGCTACACACAAATATATATAACACACACACACATATATGCGTGAGTGTGTGTACATATATGTATACTTGTCTGTGTGTTTGTCAATGTATATGTGTTTACACACACACAGATATGTATGTATGTATGTATGTGTTTGTAGATATATGTGCACACACATATACATATGTGTGCGTATATATATCTATATATCTACATACACACGTACATACATATATGTATATATAGTAACACTATTATTTCAATTATAAAGAGTGTAGAAGAAAAAAATTCTAGGTTTGAGAGGTATTTGGTAAGGGTTATTGATTCACTTTTACTTATGTCATTTTAAATTTATATAAGGATATTTTAGGAAAATGAGTAAAATTAACTAATTTAACCAATCTCCTCAATTTCCCCAAAATCGGTTAAATATGTCCTATAATTAGGACCGGAGGAAGTATCTCTTTTTAATTTCTTCCCTCAATTTCTTTCTTTTTGTGCCATTTTGTTCAAGTCAATTGCACCACTATGTTGCATCTTTAGGTGAGAGGGATTTAACCTTTTATATGCACTTTTCACCATTTCTTAACTTTTAATTTGTTGTGATCACAAGAAAATTAATTGAGTGGGATTCCATGAAAGGATGGAGGGAAACAAGAATTGATGTAAACCAAATAAAGCATCAAACCACTTTCTTCTCTCTTTTTCTTTCCTTTTTATGTCATTGTATTTCAACCAAACACAATGAATGATATATAATTTCATTTTTGGGGATAATGGCATTTTGACAATAAATAAATTTAATTTTATATTGGATCAATCAAGAAATAGAAAAATTGCAATTTAGGACTAATTACTTTCTGAAATATAACACTAAAATGTAAAAATTTGCCACTTGTATTCCAAATTTTAACATAAAAAAATTTAAAAGCTTGTTTAGACAAACCATTTAGGTGCAAATATTTCATAGTTACTTTTCAATGTAATAATTTATACATATTTTAAATTTAACATTTAAAAACTTGTTTAGCCAATGGTATTAAGTAATGTCATTAGGGGAAGGGTAATTAATTAACTCAACTCCATAGCCAATTTCATTGGATTACTTAAGGAACAAACAAATTTCTTAAATATTTTCATTTTTACAAAATGTCTTGCTCTTAAATTAAAATAGATCAATAAATTCATCTATTGGTCCTAAATCATCACTCATTTAATCAAATTTATTGAATTATTTGTCATCTTCTTTTTGCTTTCTCATAAAAAGACATCCAATTCAGTTAGCACTGTGTTGTTGAAAGCAGAAGCAAATTTAATTGGGAAAAGCCTTTGTACCTCCACGCATGCATTATAGAGTGTATGCGTCTTTCACTATAAATCCACCTTCAATTATTTTATATCATTGAACATATTTTTCACCAAATTGTGGTTGTCATTTGTTGTTTTATACTCTCTAGCTATGTGCTTTTCCTTTTTTCTGACGTACAATCCCCTTACTTTAATTGCAATAATCATATTTATATCTGGTCAAAAGATTTTTTTTTTTTTTTTTTTTTTTTTGATAAGTGGTCAAAAGATTTTTCTTTTAAAGATTGCCAGAATTAATTATTATTAGTGATGTTCACTTTATTAGTGATCCAATGACAAGGTCTTTTATTTTTATGTAGCATTTCAAACTAGACACGACCTCTTCCCACAACCACCATAGGAAGAAAAGAAGACAGAACTTGAAATTAGATGAGTTATCAAATATCATATCAGAATAATTATTTGGGATATTTTTTAGGAAAAAATATGAGAACTTATTTAGGTGATTAAATTGAGTTAATTTTTTTTTTAAAAAAAAACCATAATTGCCAATTATATCCTTATTTTTCTTTCTAAAATATCATGTTTGAACAATCAGTTTCATCTTTAAGATTCTTAAAAAGACTGCTTATTTGGTATTAGAGATTTGGAGGGGTTGAAAGTTTTCAATTAATTTTTTTACTATTTTATCTTACATATTATCTTTATTGAAATTTTATAACCCCACTTCTCTAATTTTTTTAAAAAAATCAAACTCATACAATTTTTTTTGGCTATCTTTCAATTGGAAAGGAGAAAGGAAGGAAAAAAAGAGGGAAGAAAAGGAACAAAAGGAGATGATTTTTTTAAAATAATGATTTGGTCTTCCAATTTGATTATCATTTTTGTGTTATTTCACAACATTCACAAAATTCAGGAAAACTAAACTTTTAGACATCAAAATTTTAATTAACTCATAAATTAATCTATATATTTTAAAAATGGAAAATCCTAGAAAAAACCTCCAAAATCTCAAAATCCTAAATCAAGTTTGTTTGTTTTTTTTTTTTTTTTTTTTTTTTTAGTGGGAAATCTTTGATTTGAAATTTTAGGACCCATTTTAGTGGGAAATCATTGATTTGAAATTTTAAAATTTTGAAGATCTTTTTCTGAAATTTTCCCTTTTAAAAATATTATATAGGGGAATGGGGAAAGAAGAGCGAAAATCATTTTTAAATAAGCTGATTTTATTTTATTCTAAATAAATCAAAACTCCTCATAAAACACTAAATCAAAACTAGAAATACATGCTCGCTTTTGCATCTCTCCCCTCTTCAACCGAACAAAATATCATTAAAATCCCCTCCCTTTCCCTCTGCTGAACCAAACACCCCCTTAAAATCTCAAAATATATATGTCAAGTTTTAAAAAATAGTGAGATGAGATGTATATTCTTTTAAAATATCTAGTTTGACCTTTATTTATTATGTTATAAATTAACCACTGATTACTTTTAATCCACAATAAAAACGAAAAAGAGGTCAAACTACTCTTACTTTACTATACAAAAAACCAGAAGATGAAACAATAAGGCAAGGGAGGAGAATAAATATGCATCATAATTTATAGAAGTAACACACACACACGCACATAAAACTTTTTTTTTTGGGGTGTTGCTAATTAATATTCTCTGCCAATCCTCAGTGTTATTATTGGAGTAGCGATTGGAGCTATAGTTTTTCTATTGTGATTTACGTTATACGAGATAAGTATGTGGGAGAAATTTTATCTCGATTTACCTGAATAAGTACTTTTTTTTCTCCTTATACTAAGACGATGATTACAAAGCTACGAAGAAAAGAAAAATTACATCAAACGGGAAACTAATCCCAAACCCTCCTGATCCACCCAAGACCAAAGGAAAGAAGGACAAGAGTCTAAAAGATCAGACTTGCTAATTTCAACTTTAGCCAAAGCATAAGTACCTGAATAAGTACTTTTGGCATAACAAGTGTGATCCCAAACAAGATATAAGCTTTGAAGGCCCATCATATTCCCCACTTTCCCTACATTCACCACACAAACACGAAACACAACAGTTTCTTCTTATTCTTCTTCTTAACTTATAAAAGTACTCTAAAACAGATCAAAACTATTTGGTGTCCATCTATCTCACTATCTAAAACAGATAAAATTGTTTATCAGTCTCTCTTATTCTTATCCTTAATGTAAGACCTATGTACCTAATTAAATTAAATTAAAGAAGCTAGTTAATGTGATATGTTTTTTCTTAAACATCATAATCACTTCCTTAATTCCCCCAATATCCCTCTTACTTGATTATTTTTGAGGGAGTATTAATAGAAGTAAATTAGAAAAAACTGACAAATATAAAAAATAAGTCTTATATTATGGATCAAGATCAACTTTTTAATTAGATCCTATTTAAGGACTGGATGGAGTATTCTTCTTGTTGTTGACTAGGGCATATGTTGTCTCCAGGGTTTTGTTATCCCACCCCCTCAAAGTGAACACAAGATAAATACAATTAGTTAGAGACACCAATGGAGAATGGAGACCTGAAGACTTGTTGGAACCAATTGACAGCTCCGGTCCTATTTGTAAGGAAGAGAGTATTGTTTTTGTTCTTCATATAAGTCATTTCATTAAATTTATTATATAAATGTATAATTTTACCCCAAATTTATTATTCAATAAATTATAATATTATTAGAAAGTGTATATATTAAACATGGATAAAGTTGGAAAGTTATTAAATTTTAAGATGGAGTTAATGAGGTTTAAAATTATTCTTAATTTCAGGGAAACATGTTAGAAGTGGTTTATAAATAGGACCTGAGAAATATGTCACAAAGTAAAGTAGCAAACGTGTACTAAAACATTCTTAGATAAGCATAGTATGCATATGAAAGTCCAAGAAAACAATTGAGTGACATACCATAAGAGAGAACCATGATTATATCACTATGGGTTAAAGGCCATTTTTGCCCCGGAAGTATACCACGCAGGAGCAATTTTGCCCCGGAAGTTTTTCGTGGAGCAATGTTTCCCGAAAGTTTTTTTTTAGAGCAATGTTGCCCCTCAAAACATTCATTCAACTAATCGGTCAAAATCTCAAGTTTTCCGTTAAACACAACATTGCAATTAAAAAACTTAGTATCAAAATTGCCATTTAAGAAAAAAGTTAAAAAAGTTATTTATGATATCATATCTTTTTAATTCTTATTTATATAATATCAAAGAAATCATGACTTAAACTTCACTCAGGCTAGGCTTTTTCGAAACAAAGTGGTTTAATATAATATTAAAGGCCATTTTTTGTTATATAATCATAAGGCGGCCTATATTTTTAAAAATTTTATAATTAGGCTAACAGTGGGGCCCAAACATTTGTAAAATAGGTCTACTCCAAACAGACTAAAAATAGGCCTACTTTAAACATGGATAAAGTTGGAAAGATTAGTTTAAGATATTATATAAATAAGAATTAAAAATAGATATCATAAATAATAGTTTTAACTTTTTTTCAGGGAAACATGTTAGAAGTGGTTTATAAATAGGACCAAAGAAATTTTTTGGTAAATTTTGCCCAGTAAAACATTCTTAGATAAGGTTAGTATGTATATGAAAGTCAACATTACTTCAAAAAAAAAATTGAGTGACATACCATAAGAGAGAACCATGATTATATCACTATCTATAACAGTTGGAACTTGGAACTCCGTGAGCCACAGTTATATCACTATCTTGCTGCAAAATGGCGTCGGTGGTGGAATCAATGGAGGCAGCAGCCTCATCAAGAACAAGAATTCTGTTTCGCTTCAGAAGTACTCTTCCAAGACAAAACAGTTGGCGCTGTCCCACTCTCCAATTTTCTCCTTCATCACTCACGGTTAAAATTTCTCAGAATTATTATGGTTATCCAGTTAAATTTTCATCTCAAAACTTCAACTTCAAATTTTATATAACAAGAAAATATAGCTCCAATTGCTTAAATGTTGTTTAAGTCACTAATAAAACACAGTTCAGACTTTCCAGGGAGAATGTTATCTGTTATGTGAGCTTCTAAGATCAACCTTGCATTTTCACTTAACAAACTAAACTTTTAGAAGTTGAAACAGTTATTTGCAATTACTCTTACAAGCCATTTGAGTAGCCACTCAAGAGTTGCTTCTATTTATATATCAGATTTCAAGCATCAACTTTCGGGATCAAACTCACCAGAAGAGTCCAGTAGATTTGGTAGATTGATGACTGTTGCCTTGAACTGGCATTTCTCTAAAGCCTATAATAATGATATCACATACTCATGTAGAACATAATGATATTTAATAGTTACTACCTTTGGTCCTCAATATAAGAGCTAAATAAGTAATTTGTGGATATTAAGGAAATTAGTTAAGTTAGTTATTAGTAATAAAAGGTTGTTGTTTTCCTAAATACCCTATTTAATCATGTATATTGGAATTACCCCTCATGGAAAGTGGAAACCCCCTTAATATGTACAATCAATAGGGATACTTTGAGTACAAAATTATAAATTTAGGAGACAAAGTTGATTGAGGTATTATATTAGGGACGTGAGAGTTTATATATTTTTCCTTTGTCAAGGTAATTCATGGATTCATTTACGTTCCATATTTCTTCATCAGAATAGAGGCCTAGAGGATCCAAGTTGGTTCTAATGCTACCCCTAAAAAGAGTGGGTTCTTGAGGAATAATGCTCAGCTTCATCCTCAAATCCTTCAACCCCAATGGTAATATGCTAATCCCATCTATAAGAATATCACCTCTTGCAGGATTTTTTTTTTTTTTTTTTTTTTTTTTTTTTTGGTCAACACCTCTTGCAGGATCAACCAAGAGAAACAGAGCCCTTACAAGTGTACTTTTTCCACTTCCAATCCTCCCTACAATTCCCACTCTACTTCCTTCTTTAAACGTAAAAGTAATTCTCTTAAGGAGTAATGGAGAATTTGGACGATACCTTATCGAACTGAATTCAAAATTCTGAAAAAAAAAAAAAAAAAAAAACAATTATTAGATTCCAACTTAGATATTTGAATTATGAAAAAAGAACAAGTCTTTTAAAATGAGGTATAATTTGTTTTTGTTACCTGAAGATTTTGAAGCTCAATCCTATCCTTGGAAGGCCATGAAAGTGGAGGTTTTTTGTTCTCCACAGTTGATGGGGGCTCATCTGGTATGTGAATGAATTGATTGACTTTTTCAACGGAAACAATATAATTTGACAAATTGCAGAACCAAGTACTAACAAAAATTTGGCATCTTTGTTAATGACAAAGCATATGATACAGAAAGTCCTGCACACAATAAATGTCTAGAATCATTATCATATTAACAACGGTATAAACAAGAGCATTAAGATATGGAATGTACATGAATTTCTCATATTACTGAGACCTGGTGGGGGCACAAGTCCCTTTGGAAGTAGAACAAGCAGTAATGCTGCTGTGAATAGTGTCAGTTTCTCATATTAAGGCTGGAACTGCAGCAATAAGTACTTGCCATGTGACTGACACCATTATCCCAATTTTGTCAGAAGTTCTATTGCATAAGCAGCTACAAAGCTGAGTGCATAAGGCATATCAAAGTATAATGTCCTCAAATCTGATGAAGCATGCAAGAGAGAGATTTCACAATTCACATGCATTTCTACAATGATTAGCTAAATTTAATGCTTATTCATGAATAGAGGGAAATTATATTAATTAATTAACCAATATAGTTGGAAATAAAGTCATCTCACCCAGGTCAAAATTCTCCCTACTGAGGTTGAGTCAAAGAAGACCATAGGAGCCTTGAAGATAGCATTATTGAAACCAGAGAAGAAAGAAGCAGAAGCTTTCAATCCAAGATGTGCACCCATGTTAGATCTCAAGGACGCAAAACCGACGCTTATAAGTGAAACTATTGTGTAAACTCCAATCAAGATGCCATTAGTTACTTTTTGTACATCAATGGCTAGAGCAAGCCAAAAAGTTGATGCTGCTTACAAACCAATAAAAGCCACCTGTGCTAAAACGATCAAACACAGAAGCAATAATCCATTGGAGAGATAAACATAATCCCAAAATGGCTTCCAGCTTCTCCTTTTCTTCTTCATGTGTAAGTTGTAACCCATGTTGTCCTTTCATTGAATCCTGCTCAGTCTCATTATGATCCTCAGATAGATGAAATCCATGAAACTCCAATGGCTGAAGAACATTTATCACATCCTCAAACTCTTCTCTATGGGCATTTGCAAGTTTTTCAAAGGCTGTCCCTTCTGTTAGAAGATCTTCATAACATCTTACTGAGTAACTACTCCACCCTCCATGACAAGGATTCTTTGACATGTGAGAAAAACTCCATTCGGTGAGTCACTAGAACTACAGTTTTCTTATTTAGAGCATTCAAGACACAATCCTGAAATTACATGAAAGAAACTAAGATTAATCATCTAAAATGAAGCCCAAAGTTTTATCATAATACTCCCTTTGGTCTTTAATATAGGACCTAATTGGGGGTAATCTTCATCCTAAATATAAGACCTATTTCAAATATTCGTCAATCTTTTCTTAATTTACCTTATTGATGCTCCTTCAACAATGATCAAGTAAAAGAGATTGAGGGAATTAAGAAGGATGATTAGGGTAAGAAGGTCATATTAACTAACTTCCTTAATCAAATTAAGTTAGTTAAATAAGTTTTATATTAAGGATTGTAGGAAGAAGTAGTAAGAATATGGAAGAATTTGTTGTTACTTTGTATAGAATAGCAGCAGTATGTGCATCCACTGCACTGAAAGGGTCATCTAAGAGATAAACATCAGCATCATTATATACTGCACGAGCCAGTTGAATCCTTTGCTTTTGTCCTCCACTCAAGTTGATCCCTCGCTGACCTATTCCTGTGAGTCACCATGGCTAAAAGTATTCATATCATTATCCAAGGCACAAACTTTTATAGCATTTTTATATCTGGTTCATCCATTGGTTTGCCGAAGAGTATATTATCGCGAATTGTCCTACTTTGGATCCAAGATGTTTGAGAAACATAAGCTACAGTTACACCAACCTTAACCTGCTTTTAGTCATCATGTAAAAAGAAGAAAAAACGGTTAGAAGAGTAATATTCCTAAAAGCTAGTATATGAGTTCTTTGATAATATTAAGTAATATATACTTTGAGTTCTTTCAAAGTTCAAACGCTGGCATTTGAAATTGGAGTGTTCATTGATGATATGAGCCATATAATATTACTCAATATAAAATGGGAAATGAAAGGCCATGGTACTATTATTATAAAATTAATCAAACAGCCAAGGTAGGACACAAATTAGAAAGTTGCAAATTGGAATGTATCCAAGTGTCAACTACTGCGCTAAGTATAATAAAGTAGACAATTCTCCATTATCAACTCACATTTATTGAAATCTTGGGTATCTCGCCAAGTACTGCATATATGAGGGATGATTTTCAAGCTTCAATTGGTCCACAAATTGCAATTTTCTGCACTCATTTGATTCTTAAATTCAAGCCTCTGGAATAACTAACAGGTTTACTCATTGTCCTCAAAGTAGCAAGAATAGTGAATATGGTTCCAGCATTCAAACTTTCAAAGTGGCAATTTTCAAAAGAGCACATCCTTGCAAGACTACAGAGGAAACAATCATTGAAGACAACCAATAGACAAATGATCCTTGAGCTTTTATGAACTATACGCCACTTGAACTCGTCGGCATGAAGGCTTTCCACCCAGGTCTTGAACTTCTCCTCCCAAGATTGCAACTTTATGATTTTCATATTGTTTAGGATCTCTGAAGTTGAACTTAGACGTTCATCCTGTGCAACCATAGATTCTGACAGACACTTTTGGATAATCTTTGCAAAGGGCATATTAAGAGACCCACGTATCACAATGGGGACTAAACCAGGAAGAGCACCTAGACCAAAACACCAAATAGAACCAAAGTAGATAGAAAAAGTTGTGTTCCCTTTAGTTCTTATATAAGACATATTTATTTAATTTGATCAGATAAAAGATAAAAGAGGTTATTTGAATAAGTTAATCTAACATGTATTTTCTAAAACATCATAGTCATCTTCCTTAATTCCCTTATCTCCCTCCTGTTTGATTATTGTTGAGAGAGCATTAATAGGGGTAAATTAGGAAAAGATTGACAATATAAAAACCATGTTTTTATATTTAGGTTTTGTACAAAAGATCAACTCTTCAAAACATATCTCATAAGATTAGAGGAATACTACTAAAGTCCATGTGGTGTGAGACCACCATGGAAATTCTCCAATTTGGACCTGATTTTTGGCCTTTTTTTTTTGGTTGTGGATAAGGCAAAAAGCCCATCAAACAGTAAAAAAAAAAGCCCAGCAGAAGGAAAAAAAACTCATATGGACCATTTGTGATAGCTTTAAGGGTTGATGAATTTATTGTAAAAAAGTATATTTTTAAATAAAAATCATTTATTTTTTCAATTTTAAATATAAAATAAATTGTTAGGGATATTGATCCAAAACATGTATAGTAGTTAAATATACATTTTATGCATTATAATTTATCTATTAGAATATATTTAATTAAACACTTCGCTTAAGTTTTTTAATTTTTTAAATAATAATTTACCTGGCTTTTTTTTTATCAAATTTAATTTTTTATCTTTAATTATCATAATATATACATAGTATTCAATAAGATTTATATCATTTTTCATCTCAAATGACTTTTTAAACGCTATTACAAACATGGAAATTCTCCATTAGAGCCCATTTGGAAAAAAGTCACTTCTGCCACCACTATCCTAAACACAAATCACATCTACAATTTGACTTTTATCCCATGTTCCATTTGTAAAAACTCATTTAAAAAAAGTCACTTTGTCATCGCTATCAAACAGGTAATTTGTATTGGGCTACGGGAAGAAGAATCAGTTGGACTAAGCACCAAAATGAGAATACGCTAAGGAACTTTAGGTAAGATTATGAGTATTCTGGTTAAGGAAGTTTGACTTCCTGAATGAGCAGTTAAAGTGAGTAAAGAAACTCGTTGTCTTGATGAATTATCCATGGTTCCTTGCTAAATATGTACAAGTACTTGCTTGAAGCTATCAAGCACATCTTAGTGCCTTTGAATTGTATATGATTCTGGTATATTTGTGTGTCTTAACTCTTTTTAGTTTATACCAAAAAAAAAAAAAAACTCTCATTAGATATTATTCGTGTCCTTGACAGGGAATATTACTCATGGGAGAACTCTATCAAAAATGAAGAAACTGATTTTATGCTGTGACACTTCCATAACTTTGCATGAAAATATATGTTTGATCACTCACGTTTTTCAAGGGATACAACTTAATAAAAGCTGAATATGAAGTGAAGTCTCTTCGATCCAAATGCTCACTTATTACTAAAATGTTTATTAAAAGTTGTAGAATTTTGGATGTACTGATTTGCTAAAGTACTTATAGAAGATTGGAGCACCGATAGAAACTCCGGTCATATTATACGGCAGATTCATCATTACAAAAGAAAAAGGCTGAAACACTAAGTTGAATTTTAGATAGAGGTAAAAATATGATAAACTCTCTCATACCCATATCCCATATATCACAAAGAGAAGTTACATAATCATAAAAGGGAAAATTTCCTTTATAAACTCATTTTTTTTTAATATTCACATAACAGTCTCACCTGAATTGACCTTGAACTCTAATATACTCAAGTGGACGAGGTGTATTTCAAAAAAGGCTGAAGCAAAATTTAAGATGAAGATTATACAAAAAAAGAAAAGAAAAGATAAAGATAAAGAAAGGAAGGAAAGAAAATGAAGCCTACTGAAAGCATTGGGGTGATCATTGATTAAGAAGAGATGAGAACACACTTTACTTCTGCAAACAATGAAGCATAGGGCCTGTTTGGTTCAAAGAATTTGAGGGGAGGAAAGGAGCTTTGAGAAGGGAAAGAAACTTAAAGGAAGGGAAATGAAGATTTGAAAGATGAGGGAAGATGTCTTGAGTTGTTTGGTAGGAAGAAAATGAAGGGTGGGTAGTTGGTAAAAAATTAGGAAATGTCTATTTTACCCTCAAAAGAAATTAATTCAAAATAAAAAAGAAAAATGTTTTTTTTTTTGCTAAAATATATTTTTTTTAAAAAATTTATTGTTAAGTTCGAACTTCCGGAAAAAAAAATTCTCCAAATTCAAACTTTCCCGCCAAGTTCAAATTTCCCGCCAAAATTTAAATTTTAGAGGTAAATCTATCCAAAAAAGTGAATAGTGACGTGGGAACTTGAGATCCCACCAATTTTGGTGGGATCCCAAGTTCCCACATATGAGGGAAGAGTGGTGGGCCCGGGAACTTGGGTTCCCGGGAACTCGACGCACGAACACGTTTTTGGCAGGAACTCGTAAGTTTCCATTCCCTCTCCCAAGTTCTCGAACAATTAGGGCTTGTTTGGCATGAGGAAGGGAGGAAAAGTAAGTGGAGGATTTTTTTTTTTTTTTTTTTTTTTGAATTGGATATTAAAAAAAATAAGAGAAGTGATATTAAAAGTTTTTAATTAATTTTTCTTATTCTTTTATCTTGTATATTCTCTTTATTAAAATTTTGTAACTCCACTTTTCCAATTTTCTTAAATTAAACTCACAAAAAATTCATCTCCCTTCCAAATCCCTTGTACCAAACAGATCCTTAGAGCCCATTTGGTACATGGAACACATAATGAAGGAAAGGAAGGGAACATGTTCTCTTACGGTTAGAGTTGCACTTTTTGACAAAAAAATGATAAGAAAACATAAACTTGTGGACTTCGTTCAACTATTGACACACAAAGACTGGACTGAAATATCCAAAAGGAGTATAAATATATCATGGCCATAGAGAAGGCCATGACTGGAACTTGAATGAATATGAATAACTTTCTAGATGAGCTAATATGATAAGTTAGCCTTGGATCATGCTGTTTCTGTCTGTTTTGGTTTGTTAAATAGTAGTGTAGTTGTTTCTGTTTGATTGCTAATGAAGGCTTGAGGTTGTGAGTTTTGTTAAATTATGTTGATGTTTCTGTAAGATATAAATTTTGTGAAGTAACTAAAACCCTTTAGGGTGATAATGAAATTCATAACACACTAAAATTCATGCCGATCAAAATTACAATAAAATTACAGTCCCAATACATAATACATAATTCCAAAACTAAAAAGAAACAAAAAAAGAGGATTATGACATCCAAGTTTGATGCCATCCTCCTTAATATTCTTGTGTTTGATTAATTTCTACCACACTATATGTGTGTGTGGGGGCACGCGTGCGCGTGCGTGAACTATTATACCATGGATAATATTGCATCCACTCATATATGACAGTCGCTGCAGAATCTGATAAACAAGATCAGAGTTATCCTTGAACTGTAGAAGATAAACCCAAGCTCACAAGCTCCAACTAACGAAGGCAATATGTAATAGACACTTAAATCTTATAGCTGATATATCTTTTATTAGTATATATAACAAGGGTAATTAAGATGTTACCTATTCATTAGTTGCAGAGCCACCTGCACCATCTTGCCATAAGGAGCACAATTGCCACATAGATAGAGTCTGACAACTTGCTTACAAAATTGAAGTAGGCGTGCCTCCATGAACGAATCACTACCAATGGTCCAAAGACCATCCAAAATCCAACACCAAATCCCACTCCTAAGCTTTCATAGAATCCTTTCATGAAACTGTCATCTTCAACACCAACTTGATTAGCTTGTGTCCGATTCCCTGGTGGATGATCTTCAGAAGAACAAAGCTTGTCTAGGGGCCTCCTGCATAGATAAGAATTTCCTTCATATCTAGAAGGGTTAAAAGATTGTAATTGTGTTCCTATTGGAATTTGTCATGACAAGTTGTTGTTTGATAAATCCAGAGTGCTCAGCAAAAATATTTCAGAAGACTCGAAGGAATTTCTCCATGAAAATGATTTCTAGACAGATCCAAAGCTTCTAATAAGTTTAATTACCCTATCCTTGGAATTATTTTTCCACCTAACTTATTTGATGATAGATTCAAGAATCTCAATTCAACCAATTTTTCAATTTCTACTGGCATTTCCCCTCCTAGTTGATTGTGAAAGAGATCAATGTTAAGCCTGTAGTCATCACTGTACACTTATTTTGTTGCTTTCCACACCATAAACAAGTGCCAATCAAAACAAGCGGTTCTTATAAATTTTCCTTTCTTGTGGAAATCGATGGAACACAAGGAATCATTTAAATAATGTTTTTGAGTCATTGCAACCAGCTTGTCAAGTTGTAAGAGGGATATATCAGGTCATTTTTATATATGTCTACATCTCAACTTTTCAAGTATGCATGTTCTGGAATCTGTAGAGAATATTCTTCTTCGTACAACAAAACACTTAAACTTGATCAGTCTTTGACATAAAATTAAGGGTTTAATGTTTTTGTTTTTATTGTAGAAAATTTTTTTCTGTCACATCCACATAAAAGTGAGTAGGTCCCATTAATATTTTTCTCTCTTCTCTTTATAATGGGACCACTCACTTTTATGTGTGCAAAAAAAATATTTCTCATAAAAAAAACAAAAACATTAAACCTTAAAATTATTGTCACTGTTAATTCCAATTTTATATATAATCTGTTGAAAATTTTTGTTAGAGGTTAGAGATTAATAATTAGTAAAATATTAACTTTTAGAGAGCATGTGTGGGAACTGTATACATACTTCTTTAGTAGTCCCTATATGAGAATTTTTTTTGGTGGGGTGTGTTTGGATGGGATCCAAACCATGTTTCAAAGTAAATTAACCAAATATTTATTTAAAACCAAAATATATTTTAAAGTCCAAAATCTATTATGCAGAAGCTAATACAAACACACTCAAGTCCTTCAATAGAGTGAAACTCACCTCAGAATCACACCGATGTGTAGAGCTTATCACTACATCTATCTCTATTTTTATCACTAAGCAATCACAGGAATCCAAATGCCCCCACAATGAAAGGGCTTATGTTGTGTGTATGTGTGTATTGCAAAGAGAGTTTGAGAAAATTATTCATTTATTTGCACTATATATTCATATATTAATATTATTTTGTAAACATTAATTATTGGACAGCAACGGGTGCATCATGACTAGCCTCAATGGCTCTCTTTGGGTCCACGTTACATTCAGTGTTGCAGGCTAAATATAGAGCTTTTACTGAAAAAAATCTCAGCAGCGTTTCAGTTAACAAAAATGCCCATATAAGTGTGTTTGGGTTGGCTTTTTCGTTACTGGGTTTTTTGCATAAACACCCATTTAAAAAAAAGCTCCCCCCTCTAGCTTTTGGGCTAATGAAATGCAGCATTTTGTGGGGTCCATCTGTTTTCTGACGCAGACTGAGGAAGAGAGAAGGAAGGAGCAGTTTCCTTTATTTTTGTGGGCCCATTTTCTGAGCCGAATGGGAGAAAGGGAGAGAGAAGGGAAGGAAAAAAAGGGAGAGAGAAAGTGGGAAGTTATAGTGAGTTGGAACTTTCTTTTGTTAATTAAGAATTTTATTTTTTTAATTGATGACAAAAAATATAATAAATCATGATTTATTGAATTATATATTAGTTTATTAGTCAAATTAATTAATTTGAAGAAAAAAAGAATAAAAAATACTCTTGAGTAATTTAATTATTTTCCTAAATCTCTAAAAAAATGTCAATTTTTTTTTCTTATATTTAGGTTCAGGGGGAATATTCAATAAAATTCATACCCTTTTTAGTCATTTTTCATCTCAATCGACTTTTCAAATAATAATCCAAACACTCATCAGTTTAGAAAAAAGCTACTTTTGCAAAAAGCCAAACAAAAGAATTCAAACACAAATCACATTTATAACCCGACTTTTTTCCTACCGAGCTTTTACAAAAAGTCGGATAGTTTTTTAAACCACCGTTCCTACCACCAACCCAAACAGGCCATTGTCGCATACCACTATGACATTTTGCCGTGTACGACACAAGCACAAGCTATATATGCAGTAAACTCAAGGAAACTATAAGAGATTTGATATTACTTAAACTCTCTCTTCAAGGAAACTATAAGAGATTTGATATTACTTAAACTCTCTCTTTCTTCTCTCTCTATATATTGATCCTCTTCTCTCTTTGAATTAACGGCCTAATGCCCGGCCCTTGACCCTTGTAAGCCCTTGGCTCAATAGGATTGGTTTTTTTAGGCCCAACTTTATTTGATGGCTAGCTCCATTTTTTAGATACAGGTAAAAATATGGTAAACTGTCTCACACCCATATCCCATATGTCACAGAGAGAAGTCACATAATCATAAGAGAGCAAATTTCCTTTATAAACTCTTTTTTCTTTTTTAATATTCACATAGTAGTCTCACCCGAATTGAGCTTGGACTCTGATATACTAAAGTGGATGAGGTGTATTTCAAAAAGGCTGAAGCGAAATTTAAGATGAAGATTATACCAAAAAAAAAAAAAAGATGAAGAAAGAAAGGAAAGAAAATGAAGCCTACTGAAAGTACTGGGGTGATCATTGATTAAGAAGAGATGATAACACACTCTACCTCTGCAAACAATGAAGCAGGGACAATTAGGGCCTGTTTGGCGAGAGGGAAGGGAGGAAAAGGAAATGGAGGATTTTTTTTTGAATTGGATATTAAAAAATAAGAGAAGTGAGATTAAAAGTTTTTAATTAATTTTTCTTACTCTTTTATCTTGTATATTCTCTTTATTAAAATTTTGTAACTCCACTTTTCCAATTTTCTTAAATTAAACTCACAAAAAATTCATCTCCCTTCCAAAGCCCTTGTACCAAACAGATCCTTAGAGCCCATTTGATACATAGAACATATAATGGAGGAAAAGAAAGGAAGGGAACGTGTTCTCTTATGGTTAGAGTTGCACTTTTTGACAAAAAAAATGATAAGAAAACATAAACTTGTGGACTTCGTCAACTACCGACACACAAAGACTGGACTGAAATATCCAGAAGGGGTATAAATATATCATGGCTATAGAGAAGGCCATGACTGGAACTTGAATGAACATGAATAACTTTCTAGATGAGCTAATATGATAAGTTAGCCTTGGATCATGCTGTTTCTGTCTGTTTTGGTTTGTTAAATAGTAGTGTGGTTGTTTCTGCTTGATTGCTAATGAAGGCTTGAGGTTGTGAGTTTTGTTAAATTATGTTGATGTTTCTGTAAGATATAAATTTTGTGAAGTAACTAAAACCCTTTAGAGTGATAATGAAATTCATAACACACTAAAATTCATGCCGATCAAAATTACAATAAAATTACAATCCCAATACATAATACATAATTCCAAAGCTTAAAAAAAAAGGATTATGACATCCAAGTCTGGATGCTATCCTCCTTAATGTTCTTGTATTTAATTAATTTCTACCACAATATATATGTGTGTGTGGGCGCGCATGCGTGTGCGTGAACTATTATACCATGGATAATATTGCATCCATTCATATATGACACTTGCAGCAGAATCTGATAAACAAGATCAAAGTTATCCTTGAACTGTAGAAGATAAACCCAAGCTCACAAGCTCCAACTAACAAAGGCTATTAATACACACTTAAATCTTATAGTTGATATATCTTTTATTAGTATATATAACAAGGGTAATTAAGATGTTACCTATTCATTAGTTGCGGAGGCACCATCTTGCCATAAGGAGCACAATTGTCACATAGATAGAGGCTGACAACTTGCTTATGAAATTGAAGTAGGCGTGCCTCTATGAACAAATCACTAACAGTGATCCAAAGACTATCCAAAATCCAACACCAAATCCCACTCCCAAGCTTTCATAGAATCCTTTCATGAAACTGTCATCTTCAGCACCAACTTGATTAGCTTGTGTCCCATTCCCTGGTGGATGATCTTCAGAAGAACAAAGCTTGTCTAGGGGCCTCCCGCAAAGATAAGAATTTCCTTCATATCTGGAAGGGTCAAAAGACTGTAACTGTGTTCCTACCGGAATTTGTCATGACAAGTTGTTGTTTGATAAATCCAGAGTGCTTAGCAAAAATTTCTGCAAGACTCGAAGGAAATTCTCCATGAAAATGATTTCTAGACAGATCCAAAGCTTCTAATAAGTTTAATTGCCCTATCGTTGGAATTATTTTTCCACCCAACTTATTTGATGATAGCTTCAAGAATCTCAATTCAATCAATTTTTCAATTCCTACTGGCATTTCCCCTCCTAGTTGATTGTGCAAGAGATCAATGTTAAGCCTGTAGTCATCACTGTACACTTATTTTGTTGCTTTCCACACCCTAAACAAGTGCCAATCAAAACAAGCGGTTCTTATAAATTTTCCTTTCTTGTGGAAATCGATGGAACACAATGAATCATTTAAATAATGTTTTGAAGTCATTGCAACCAGCTTGTCAAGTTGTAAGAGGGATACATCAGGTCATTTATATATATATATATATATATATATATATCTACATGTCAACTTTTCAAGTATGCATGTTCTGGAATCTGTAGAGAATATTCTTCCTGTAGAGAATATTCTTCTTCGTACAACAAAGCACTTGAACTTGATCAGTCTTTGACATAAAAATAAGGATTTAATGTTTGTTTTTATTGTAATTTCTTTTCTGTCATATCTACATAAAAGTGAATGGGCCCTACTAATATTTCTCTCTCTTCTCTTTATAATGGGACCACTCACTTTTATGTGAGTGTGCAAAAAAAATATTTCTGCAGTAAAAACAGAAACATTAAACCTTAAAATTAATGTCACTGTTAATTCCAATTTTATATATAATCTGTTGAAAATTTTTGTTAGAGGTTAGAGATTAATAATTAGTAAAATATTAACTTTTAGAGAGCATGTGTGGGAACTGTATACATCCTTCTTTAGTAGTCCTTATATGAGAATTTTTTTTTTGGTGGTGTGTGTTTGGATGGCATCCAAACCATGTTTCAAAGTAAATTAACCAAATATTTATTTAAAACCAAAATATATTTTAAAGTCCAAAATCTATTATGCAGAAGCTAATACAAACACACTCAAGTCCTTCAATAGAGTGAGACTCACCTCAGAATCACACCGATGTGTAGAGCTTATCACTACATCTATCTCTATTTTTATCTCTAAGCAATCATAGGAATCCAAATGCCCCCACAATGAAAGGGCTTATGTTGTGTGTATGTGTGTATTGCAAAGAGAGTTTGAGAAAATTATTCATTTATTTGCACTATATATTCATACATTAATATTATTTTGTAAACATTAATTATTGGACAGCAACGAGTGCATCATGACTAGCCTCAATGTCTCATACCACTATGTCATTTTGCCGTGTACGACACAGGCACAAGCTATATATATGCAGTAAACTCAAGGAAACTATAAGCGATTCTCTCTCTCTCTCTCTCTCTCTCTCTCTCTCTCTCTCTCTCTCTCTCTCTCTCTCTCTCTCTCTCTCTCTCTCTCTCTCTCTCTCTCTCTCTCTCTCTCTCTCTCTCTCTCTCTCTCTCTCTGGGTGTATATATATATATATATGAGATTTAAACTTCTCATGTTGCATGAGAAGAAGATAAAATGGTGGGATCTACACACATATATAATGCTAATTATATATATATATATATATATATAGGTCCCACTATTTCATGTGTGTGTGACATAAGAATACACTTCTCCTACAACATAAGAAGTGTTTTTCCCTATATATATATATATAGATCCTCTTCTCTCTTTGAATTAACAGCCCTAACTACGCCCTTGGTTCTATTAAGCCTTCGGCTTTAGAAGGCTGGTCTTTTTAGGCCCAACTTTATTTGAAGGCTCCATTTTATAAAATTGACCCTTAAAGGATCGAACTTAAACGGGCAGATTCGACAGATTTGACTTAATTTTTCGACCTCCATCTACCCTCCCCATCAATATATTATTTAAATAATTATTAAAAATGAGACTACAAAAAATGAATGAATCTTTAAGGTTTTAGATCGATTTGAGCTACTGAGCACATATATTTTGTTCATTTCATATACATTTTTTCAAATTATAGAAAAGTTAAAAAGAATAATATTTTCTTCATTATATTTTAAAATAGTATCCCTCTCGGGTTCTAAATATAAAATAAATTTGATTTTTTTGGATAGATTAAGAAAGCTAAATAAGTTATTTAATCATATCATATGTTGTATATTCTTAAATTATAGGGAAAATTAGAATGAAGGACCTTTAGAAAAATATATTTATGGAGAAGGACCATAAAAATTGTAATTATTTAGAAGGACCAAATATAAAAATATAAAATTAAAAATACTACAATGACCCTAATAAAATTATATGCATTCCCTCTTAAGTTCTTTTCCACATTCTATTTTTAAAACTAGTATAGAATTCTAAGTTTCATTAAATTAAAGAAGGGTTCTCTCTCTCTCTCTTCCCCTATTTTTCAAATCTTGGATAGATATGAGATATCTTTGGAAAAAAAAAACTATACATTCTTCAATTTTAAAAAATTTATATTTTTTTAAATCAACAAAAATTTTAAGTAAAGATAGAATTATATAATTTTAATAAAACTCAAGGTATTTTATAATTTGTTATATATGCCAAACCAAGAAAGTTTATATAATTTATTTTTGTTTTAGAAAAAATTTATGTGGGTTAAAAAATTCATTTAATGCTAATAAAATTAAAAATCTAAATAATCTAATTATCTTGAAAAATATGAAATGAGTTTAGTTTTTATTTTTTAATAAAAAGAGTTTAATTGATTCCAACGTTGATAATATAAAGAGGGTAACTTAATGATATAAATTGATTAAAAATAAAAATTCAAAAAAATATGAGTTTAATTGTTGTTAATTAAATAATATACTGAAAATATAAAAAAAAAAAAAGAATCGATTACATCATAATGTGTGGTTTTAGTTTTGATATTAATTATTTTTTAAATTATAAATACAAGAGATGATATTGGAGTTTGATTAGGGACAATTTAATGATTTTAAATTTATATTATGATTTTTGGTCATTCTAAATAATTACTATTTTTATAGTCATTTATAATAAATATTATTTTATCTAGGTCCTTTACTTTAATTTTCCTTAGATTATATATCAATTTATAAGTTAGGCAAAATAGTTTAAAGAAAAATGACAAATAAAAATATTTTAAAGTAATTTAATCGGCTTCCTTAATCTTTTCATAAAAATCAGTTCTATTTTATATTTGTGACCGAAAGAAAGTATAATACTTACACACGTAATAATATGAAAGCAACCAAATATTAATGTTTTAAAAATCTCGGCATTTGATATTATTTGAATATTGTATGCTTGTTATCTTAGCAGACATGCATTATATTGTCATGAAGGAATTGGCTTACATCCTTTGCTCACTCTGGCCCACTGCTCTAAATTGTGCCGTTTTTGGCACAAAACACACACACTTGGTCCTTTTTTTTTCTTTTTTTTTTGCTAAAAATATTTCAGGCCCTGTCATGTAGTAAAAAGATAATTCAAGATACTCAATGGTACCAAAAAAATTCTTCATGATTTTGAAAAATTATTTTAAGATCTTGAAAAAATATTTTAGGTACTGATTAGTACTAAAAAAAAGAATTCATGGTCTTAAAAAAAATATTTTAGGATCTTGAAAAAATATTTTAGATACTTATCGCTACTAAAAATATAGTTTAAAATCCTAAAATAATTTTTTTAAGATCATGAATTATTTTTTCAATCTTGGTCAAGATATCCTGAATATTTTTTCAAGATCCTAAAATAAGTTTTCAAAGTCATGAAGAATTTTTTTAGCACCATTCAAAAGATCTTGAATTATCATTTTACTAGCCGGGCAAAGGTTCGAAATATTTTTAGGGGAAAAAAAAGGACTAGGTGTGTGTGTTTTGTGCCAAAAAACGACACAATTTAGAGCAGTGGACAACAGCTGACCAGAGGGAGCAAAGGATGTAAGCCAAGTCCTTGTTAAGAAGCCTTTGCTTTGGAGATCCTAGGTTTGATATTATAGGGAAAATGTATGTGTATAAGTCTCTTGCACACGACAAACTTGTATACAAGGGAAGAAAATCCTCTCTTCATCTTTTTTTTTTCCTTATTATCTCTAATGAGCCAATATGGACTGTTAATTGAGAAAACGAGAAAAAAATGAAAGTAGTATTGTGACCTTTTAGATTAATTGGACGGATATGATTTAAAGATTATAAGGGATAATGAGAAAATGACGATAAGAGAAATTCAACCCGTATATCAGTCAGTTTTGGCCTACTAAGTACCAAATTACAGCACCATACTTCACTCCAACTCCATCCACACATAACCCTTTGGTCTGATCTCTATTTTTATTTTAGAGTAAATACCCTTTTGGGTCCTTAAAAAAAACACTGACCCCATTTTGGTCCCTCAAACAAAGAAAACCCATTTTTAGTCCTTGAAAAGGACGAATAAGAGTTTATTGATGAACATTTTGGCCCTCGAAAATTTCCAAAACCCCTTTTTTTAGTCCACAAAAATGTCTATTTTAGTAATTTGGGGATTTTAAAATGGGATCCGTATTTTTTTAGGGATCCAAAAGGATATTTACTCTTTATTTTAATTGCTCTATCTACCAAATATTCTATACATATAAGACCTGAGTTTCCTATACTCCTCGTCTATTGCCCTCCTAGTCCACCAAATTGCGCGGGTTTTACGCAAAACAGTGGAGCTTTAGCTTCTTCTTCTTCTTCTTCTTTTTTTTTTTTAATAAATAATAATAATAATATTATTATTATTTTAAAGTGTTTTTTTTTTTTTAAAACTGCTCTATCTACCCAATATTCCATATATGTATGCTCTAAGTCAACAACGCCTACCTTAATATTCAATGGGAAAATCCATTTAAGGGTCCTTTTTGGAGAAAAAAAAAATCCTAAAAAGGGCCGCAAGATTCTGACAATCTCAGAAAAGGCCCAGGGCCCTTTTTGGGATTCTTAGAATCTTGGTGAGTTGTAAATGAAAATTTGATATAGTTGTTAATCGGGAAATTTAATATTGTTGTAAATGAGACTGATTTAGTTGTAAAAAAATTGTTGTAAATGTGACTGATCTAGTTGTAAACGGATATTGATTTTGTTGTTAATTTGGTGATTTAGTTGTTAAATTTTAATAAATTTTTCCTAGAAAGGGCCAAAGACCCTTTTGAGATTGTCAGAATCTTAGCATTTCTTTTTGGAATTTTTCTCCAAAAAGGGCTCATATGGATTTTCCCATATCCACCTCCATCATGCTTACCTAAGCAATGAGCTGTTTCCCCCTACGTTTGTCAACTTCATTATTGGACTTCATGTCCAAAATGATTCGCACGTTAGACGATCGAAATCATTGACTTTTAATTAAAGAAAAGAAGATAAAATATATATTTAGTCTTTTATACTCCCTCCAACTTTAATTATAGGAATATTTTTATAATGTAGATCATAATTATAAAAACACTTTATGAAAGTGTTTTATAATTAGACCTAGGAGAAAGATTACTGGAATTAAGACTTTTAAGATTATAAATTATACTTTTAGTCTTTAAAACTTAACATTTTTAGTTTCGTTTAACAAAAAAATACTGACTAATCAAATTTAACTTATACAAGAATTTTATTTGAAAATAACGTGAGTGATCTTAAAAAACCACTTTATAAATTTAAAGGACAAAAATAAAATTAAATACAAATATAAAAGATTAAATGTATATTTCAAATGAAAAAAAAAAAGAAAGAAAAGAAAAATGAGCAACGTGAGTTCGAAGGAATCTGCAGCAAACCAAGCAGCAGATGAACAGAGAATAATAACAAGGAAAAATGGAAAAACAACGACACGTGTCATCCAGCCGTTGATATCTATCGCCTATAATTTGTCCCTTCGTACTTGTGATGCCCGGCACAGATTGACAGATCCATCAGAGCTTAACGATGGCGGAACAAGGGGAGGTAGTGTTATTGGACGAGTGGCTGAGCATGTATGGGACGAGAGCCAGAATAGCTTTGGCCGAGAAGGGAATCAAATACGAGTTCAAGGAAGAACATCTGGACAACAAGAGCCCTCTGCTACTGCAAATGAACCCAATTCACAAGAAGATCCCAGTTCTTATCCACAAAGGCAAACCCATCTGTGAATCCCTCATAATAGTCCAATACATCGACGAAGTTTGGAACCACACTGCTCCTTTACTTCCTTCTGATCCATACATCAAAGCTCAAGCCTTATTCTGGGCTGATTTTGTCAACAAGAAGGTAAATTCCTAATTTCTCAGCACTTGTCTATCTAAAAGTCTCTCTCTGTTTTAGTAACGGTAATTGAATGCAGGTGGGAGATGTTGGAGGAAGGATATGGGCGGGAAAGAAAGAAGAACGAGAAGAAGCAAAGAAGGAGATGATACAGAGCTTGAAGCAATTGGAAGAGACACTTGGAGTCAAGAATTTCTTTGGAGGTGAAAGATTTGACTTTGTCGATATTGCTCTGATTCCATTCTATGCCTGGTTTTACGCTTTTGAGGAATTAGGCAATTTCAAGGTGGAAGCTCATTGTCCTAAGCTCATTGCCTGGGCTCATAGATGTCTCCAGAGGCCAAGTGTTTCCAAATCTCTTGCTTCTGAGAAGGACATCTACGATTTTGTTGTTGGCTTCAGACACAAACATCAATTGGACTGAACACACACATGAAGGATATAAAACATGTTCAACGAATAAACAGTGTGTTTGATACAAACATAGGATTTGAAGTTTGAGTTTCGCTTGGTTGTGTCTGGTGATTATGCAGTAAAATAAGTTGTCTGTAATAACGTGTTCTTGATGTTATTTTACAATGAAAAATCTTGGTTGTGTCTTCAACATTTGTTAACGTGTGGTTCCTCATCATCAAGTATGCAGAAAGTCAAACCATGGACTCACCCAAACCTACTGCATTCTCCATGAAATGCGCGCTGCGGATTAATTTATAGAAGAAATTAATCGAATAAGCATTAAATTAATGGAAGACACACAATAACCACTTCATACTTCAAATAAAAACCCCAATAAAAGACTCGATGATAAATATATAAAGAAAAAGGTCAAATAGTGTTCCTCTAATGATATGGAACTTGTAGGCTTTGTGATTACTTCCTTCTGATCCTTATCAGAGAGCTCAAACCAAATTCTAGGCTGATTTTGTTGGCTCCATGGTTGGGGTGTCATTTTTATTATCATTTTAAATCAATGTCTAATGAAATTTTTCAGTAACGTAGCTATGTAAGTGTAACAAAAAATCTGCAGATTCATGGAATTGGCAAGAGGATTTGGGCTGCAGAAGTTGAAGAGCATGAGCAGGCAAAGAAAGAACTGTTAGAGAACTTGAAGCAATTGGATCTCTTGGAGATAAACCATATTTTGGAGGGGACACATTTGGGTTTGTGGATGTTGTTTGATTCCATTTTATAAATGGTTCTATGCCTATGAGACAATAGGGAAGTTCAAAGTGGAAGCAGTATGTCCTAAAGATCACTGAATGGGCAAAGAGATGCATGAAGAGAGAGAGTGTTGCAAAATCACTTTCAAAAGAGCACATCCTAGCAAGACTTCAGAGGAAATAATCATTGGAGACAACCAATAGACAAATGATCCTTGAGCTTTTATGAACTATACCTCTGCCAGCCACTTGAACTCTTCGGCATGAAGTCTTTCCACCCAGCTGTTGAACTTCTCCCAATATTGCAACTTTATGATTTTCAAATTGTTTAGGATCTCTGAAGTTGACCTTAGACGTTCATCCTGTGCAACCATAGATTCTGACAGACACTTTTGGATAATATTTGCAAAGGGCATATTAAGAGACCCACATATCACAATGGGGCCTAAACCAGGAAGAGCACCCAGACCAACAACACCAAATAGAACCCCAATAGATAGAAAAAAGTTGTACCAATGAAGTCCATATGGTGTGAAACCACCATGGAAATTCTCTCATTCTATAAGCATCGACTGTAGTAAAAATAGAAACATTAAATCCTAAAATCAATATCACTGTTAATTCCAATTTTATAAATAATTTGTTGTAAATTTTTGTTAGAGGTTAGAGATTAATAATTAGTAAAATATTAACTTTTAGAGAGCATGTGTGAAACTGTATACATAATTCTTTAATGTAGGTGCAAACAGCTCATTGCTTAGGTAAGCATGATGGAGGTAGATTGGATTTAAAAATAGCCGTTGTTGACTTAGCAGCATACATATATGGAATATTCGGTAGATAGAGCAGTTAAAAAAAAAAAAAAAAAAGACTCATAAAATAATTTTTTAAGATTATAAAGTACTTTTTTCAGTGTTATTTAGTATCCTAAAATATCTTTTTAATATCCATCATTATTATAAAATATTAAAATAAAAAAAAAGGCTAAAGCTCCACTGTTTTGCTTAAAACGATGCAATTAGGTGGAATAAGAGGGCAATAGACGAGAAGACTATTGGAGGGGCTAATAAAGAATTATGCATACAGTTCCATACATGCTCTCTAAAAGTTAATGGTTTACTAATTATTAATCTCTAAGCTCAAAATTATGTGTGGAACTGTATACATAATTCTTTATATTTGCATTAGGTTCTATTTAAGACCTTTAAGATTATAAATTATACTTTTAGTTCCTAAAACTTAATATTCTTAGTTTCATTTAACAAGAAATATTGACTAATCAAATTTAACTTATTTTACAAGAATTTTATTTGAAAAATAAAATAACGTGAATGATCTTAAAAAACCACTTTATAAATTTAAAGGATAAAAATAAAATCCGGATTAGGTTTCTCTCATCATTTCTCATAATCTCTAAATCACATCCGTCCAATCAATACAATACTACTTTCACTTTTCTCTCACCTTTCCAAATCAAAGGCCCAAATGAGGCCAACGAGAGAAAATGAGAAACAAAATTTGAAGGAATCTGCAGCAAAACAAGCAGCGGATGAACAGAGAATAATAACAAGGAAAAAAGAAAAACAACGTGTAATTGCACTATATATATAGATCCCAAAACTTGTTATAAAGATACTCAATCCAGCTGTTGATATCTATCGCCTATAATTTGTTCCTTCGTACTTGTGATGCCCGGCACAAAGTGACAGATTCATCAGAGCTTAACGATGGCGGAACAAGGGGAGGTAGTGTTATTGAAAGATTGGCTGAGCATGTTTGCGACGAGAGCCAGAATAGCTTTGGACGAGAAGGGAATCAAATACGAGTACAAGGAAGAACATCTGGGCAACAAGAGCCCTCTGCTACTGCAAGAAGATCCCAGTTCTTATCCACAAAGGCAAACCCATATGTGAATCCCTCATAATAGTTCAATACATCGACGAAGTTTGGAACCACACTGCTCCGTTACTTCCTTCTGATCCATACATCAAAGCTCAAGCCTTATTCTGGGCTGATTTTGTCAACAAGAAGGTAAATTCCTAATTTCTCAGCAATTGTCTATCTAAAAGTCTCTCTGTTTTAGTCATGGTAATTAAATGCAGGTGGGAGATGTTGGAGAAAGGATATGGGCGGGAAAGAAAGAAGAACGAGAAGAAGCAAAGAAGGAGATGATAGAGAGTTTGAAGCAATTGGAAGAGACACTTGGAGTCAAGAATTTCTTTGGAGGTGAAAGATTTGGGTTTGTCGATATTGCTCTGATTCCATTCTATAGCTGTTTTTACACTTATGAGGAATTATGCAACTTCAAGGTGGAAGCTCATTGTCCTAAGCTCATTGCCTGGGCTCATAGATGTCTCCAGAGGCCAAGTGTTTCCAAATCTCTTGCTTCTGGGAAGGAGATACACAATTTTGTTGTTGGCTTCAGAAAGAAAAATCAATTGGACTGAACAAACACATGAAGGATATAAAACATGTTCCACGAATAAATAACTGTTTGATACAAACATAGGATTTGAAGTTTGAGTTTCGCTTGGTTGTGTCTGGTGATTATGCAGTAAAATAAGTTGTCTGTAAGAAAGTGTTCTTGATGTTATTTTACAATGCAAAATCTTGATTGTGTGTTCAACATTTGTTGACGTGTGTTTCCTCGGACGCGGATTTCCTCGGCGGTGGGTCTCTCTGTGTGTCCCTCAGATAGGCCGGTTGATCTTTCGTCGTTCATTTTAATACCTTTGAAACACATTTAGATCTAAAAAAAGTATTCTAATAACTTGAAAAAATATCCTGAAGTATATTTTTAGTATTATTCAATATCCTCAAATATTTTTTTAAGATTATAAAATAATTTTTCAAGATCATGAAGTACTTTTTCAATATCATACGAAGATCTTAAAATATATTTTTAAGATTAATCAATATCCTAAAATATTTTTTCAAACGTTGAAAAATTATTTTAGGATCTTGAAAAAATAGCAGTCCCAGACCTAAAAATATATTTTAAGAATCTTGTATGATACTGGAAAAATTATTTTATTATCTTGAAAAATTATTTTAGAATCGTGCAAAAATATTTTAGGTTTGATCATACTAAAAATATACTTCAAGATCTGAGTATCTTGAAAAAATATTTTGATCTTGAAAAATTATTTTAGGATCTTAAAAAAATATTTTAGGTTACTCGTTGGTACTAAAAATATATTTTAAGATTGTATAAGTCTTGAAAAAAATACTTCATGATCTTGAAAAATTATTTTATAATCTTAATTTTTTTTTTTTTTTGAAGATATTGGCTGATACTAAAAATATACTTCAGGATATTTTTAAGATCCTAAAATAATTTTTAGGTTCTAAATGTGTTTCAAAGGTATTAAAATGAACAATCAAGATTTAATAACGAAAGATCAACCGGTTCGGTTTATCTTGGCTTCAGAGGGATGCCGAGAGAGACCCGCCACTGAGGAAATCCTTAACTTGGATTACAACAGAAAGGAGAAGATAAATTATAGAGAAATTAAAGGGTAAAATACAAAGGAGTGTCTTCTTCTGGCTGCACTTGAAAGCTTCAACTGCATGTTATATATTGCCACCATTAGAGCTGATCTCATTCTCATTCCTGACCATCTTGATTGGAAAAAACAGTGCCTTTGAGAAAGAGATTCAATGACCTTGCATATAATCAAACAACCTAGTATGGCAAGACCTCATTTAAATTTTCCTCTTTACCATTTGAATAGTTCACAAAAGCATAGAGAGTACCAAAGGAGAAACTACTGCAGCAATTGTCTTGAGCAATGCCAAGATTGCTATGAGAAAGTTCTCTTTCATGTAAGCTATTAATATGGACCACATAACCAAGTTTTCAGTATTGTTGTTTTTGCTCCTATCCCTTAGAAAGGAATGCCATACATGAGAGAACTTTTGGTAGGATAAAGCAGCTTCACCTTCAGAAACAAGAGTTGGGATGTTTTCAAGATCTAGTGGCTTTGAATGGCCCTACTGAGAATACAAAGTTTAAAATTAAGTTATTAATTAAGTAATATTACGAGGGTTGATTATTTAGTATTTATTAGGATTTAATATGAATATTTTATTATTTTGATTTGATTTGACTATATTAGTTTTTTGGGTTAGAGTTAGTCTATTAGTTTGCGCATATAAAGATATCTTTGTATTCTTCTTTTATTTTAAGGATCAATTGTATTAGTATTTTTTTAGTGCTTCAATGTGATCCTTTAATCTCAACAAGCCCTCAACTTGCTGAGAAAATTGGCATGTGCAAGTTTTGATTCTTTATTTTCATCCTTTTGAGCTAAAGGAGGCATAGTGGTATTTTGAGCACTTTGAAGTGCAAAATAAAGTCTTTGGAAGGCACAGAAAACAAGTAAAAAAATGTAAAGGCCATTGAAGCATATCAAGCATTTGAATGTCATGCTCTGTGAAAGGAATCTAAATATTGAGAGCTGAAGCGAGTATGCATGAAGAGACCCACCAAACAAGGTCTAGAAGTTGTACACATTTAAATCTCTGAACAAGCAAAGAAACTGCAAGAGAAATCCATACTAGTCCTCTGAAAAAACAAAGTAACCACCTAAGCTTCCTAAAGTCTTCAGATTTGGAAATAAGAAACCACAGTCCATTACTGAAATATGCAATGCTTATGAGAGCACAGCAGACTGCGGTAGCTGAACAAACCCACCCTTCTGTTGTTGTCACTTGCATTGTTTTTTCTGATCAAATGAAAAGCAAGGATATTTAAAAAGCACAGAGAGAGAGAGAGAGAGAGAGCATATTGACAGTGTCTATGATGCTCCTTTGAGTGCAAAAGGAAGTGAAATCAAACTCTCGGAGACAAGTCCAAGAGAAATCCCTTGTAAATCCAATCAAAAGTGTGAGAGGGCATTGTCTGAGCAATCTATCTTTTCATGACATACATCTAACACGTTACAAACATGACTGACTCTCCTCAGACATTTCTAGAAGTAATTAATAATTTAGCATCTGCCATAGTCTAAACTTGTATAAAAGCAAAAAAGAATTAGCAAAGTGGATCACACACACACACCTGTTGGACTTGCTAAGTTGGCCATTTTTGGAGCTTCAATTATTTGATGGTTTTTGCAGCTCTCAGGCTTCAGTGAGGCGGTGACAGGAGCACTTGCCTCTAGTGTCATGAAAAAACTTCTGGTCCGTCATCATTCCTGTTGATTCCGCAATTGATTGGTGCGTAAACCAGAGGCACAGAAACGAAATTGACCTTTGTCTTCTTTTTCCCTCTTTATATTGCTACATCCTATGTAGGAACTAATTTATAATATAATTTCTATTATTGTCAGACCCAATTAAAGGTACCTTTTCTAAAGGAGTTTTTTGTAATTAACATGGACTCAAATACAATGCCCTGTGTTTAAGTAGTCAAAGCCCATTTCACTATGACTAACACTTATTAATTTCATTTTATGATAATAACACATAAAATTAATGGTTATTAGTTTCTTTTTTATGATAATAACACGTACAATTCTTTATTGGTAGAAGGCATGCCATGATTCTGTCGATTTCTAATCCAACTGACTAAAACTTTTTGTTTATAAATAAAAACAATTGCAAATTTTTTTCTTTGTTATTTAAGGTTCTAGAAAATAAAATCTCTCAACTGTGTATGAAGGAGTATATGATAATACCTCTGGTCCTTAATATAAGATCGTTGGTTGAGATAGTTTAATGATTAGTTGAGTTTTAGAAGTTGATCAAGGTTGGATGAGATACCATGGCTCAAAAAACATTAACGGAGATATTTATAAACTATCCATTAATAAAGTCTTGTAGCAATAATTAGTGCGATACACATATCATTTTGGGAAAATCCCAATTAAATACCATTTGAATTTGTCAAACCCTCAGAAGTCTCTCGAATTTGTAAAAGACCTGAGAGAGGTACTAAGGACTTATGAGGGATATGCAAATTCGGGTGAAATTACTCTTTTACCCTTAGTTTTAAATAAATAAAAATACCCTCGCGAGGGTCGCCGACCGCCCGAGGGGGTGGGGTTTTTTTGGGGGGGGGGGGTTTAGGGTTTTTTTATTTATTTAAAAAAAACAATGATTTATTGAAAGTGTGTTTTGGGGGGGGTTCAAACCCCCAACCCCCCACACATCCATGGGGCCAAGTGGCTTACCGGTTGGGCCACTTGGTTCCTTGAATATATATATATATATATACAAACACATTAACAAATATATATATATATATATTCTTTTTAACATTTTTTTCAATAGTATTTACAAATTCCATAACGCGATTTACAAATTCTATAATGCCAATTACAAATCTCATAATGTCAATTACAAATCTCATAACGCAATTTACAACTTTTTTTGGAGGTTTGCACTTTTCAACTTTTTGATGCGCTTGATTGAATTTTTTTTTTTTTTTTTTTTTTTTAAAAAAAGCATTTTTACAAATCTCATAACGCAAATTACAACGTTTTTTGGAGGTTTACACTTTTCAACTCTTTGATGCCCACGATGGAAATTCCAAAAAAAAAAAAAATGCACTTTTACAAATTTCATAATGCCATTTACAACGTTTTTTGGAGGTTTACACTTTTCAACTCTTTGATGCCCACGATTGAAATTTTTTAAAAAATTGTGCTTTTATAAATCTCATAACGCAAACTCATAATACAATTTATAAATCTCATAACGCAAATTACAACGTTTTTTGGAGGTTTACACTTTTCACCTCGTTCATGCCTTTGATTGAAAATTAAAAAAAATGCACTATCACAAATCCCATAACGCGATTTACAAATTTCATAACGCCAATTACAAATCTCATAACGTCATTTACAACTTTTTTTCAACTTTACATTTTTGTTTTTCAATCAGAGGCATGAAAGAGGTGAAAAGTGTAAACCTTCAAAAAATGTTGTAATTTGCGTTATGAGATTTGTAAAAGTGCATTTTTTTTTTAAAAATTTCAATCAGGGGCATCAAAGAGTTGAAAAGTGTAAACCTCCAAAAAAACGTTGTAATTTGCGTTATGAGATTTGTAAGTTTTTTTTTTTTTTTTAATTTCAATCAAGGGCATCAAAGAGTTGAAAAGTGTAAACCTCCAAAAAAAGTTGTAAATGGCGTTATAAGATTTGTAATTGGTGTTATGGAATTTGTAAATACCGTTGAAAAAATGTTAAGAAAAAAATATATATATATATATTTGTTAATATGTATATATATTAAAGGAACCAAATGGCCGGCCTCATGGATGTATGGGGGTTGGGGTTCAAACCACACCCCCACACTTTCAATGAATTTTTTTTTTTTTAAAAAGCCCTAAACCCCTAAAAAAAAAAACCCCCCACCCCCTCGGGCCGGGCGGCGGTGGCCCTCCAAATGAGGGTATTTTTATTTTTTTTTGATTTATTTAAAACTAAGGGCAAAAAGGATAATTTCACCCGAATTTGCATATCCCCATAGGTCCTTAGTACCTCTCAGTCTTTTTACAAATTTAGGAGACTTTTGAGGGTTTTGCAAATTCAAATAGTATTTTGATGGAATTTTCCCTATCATTTTCTCTTGTTTCCTCATTATTATCTAATTTGGATTTTTCACAATATCGAAACCCTAGGTAATATTTTTTGGAAACTTACTGTTAGATTATAATTAATGATTTATTTTCTTAAATAGCTGATGACAAATGAGAAAGACTAGAACTTTCTTAAATAGCTGATGACAAATGAGCAAGACTAGAACTTTGTGAAGCTAGACTAAAGAGATGTAGATCTTATGAAGAGAACATTAATTATTAGAAAAAATGGAGAGAAAAAAAACCCCATAAAAAATTTTATAAGAGACAGTGACAATTGTAATAGGGTCTTTACAACTGAAGCATTAACAAGTGGACTAAGTATTATAAGAAACATTAGAATTTTACAATAAAAGTAAGGTGATTCACAAGATACATAAGAGTTTTTATAACACAAATAAGATGATATACAAGAAATATAAAGGCTACCCAACTAAACTAAGGCATTGACAAGTAAATACAATAGAACAAGGGAGTTTACAACATAAATATGGTGATTCACAAGAAAAATAAGGGTGTTCATAACTGAAGTGAATATAAGCGTGAAAATGTCACGTCAATATGGATTAGAAAGAAAATGGAATAAATGATTTTCTAATTACACCTTTATTTAATGTTTGCTTTATTTATTTTGTGCATAAACTTAGATCCCTTTCATTAAGTAAAGAGATCAATTGCTTAATATACACACACATAAAGACATACACACATATAAAAGGCTGATATATTTTAGGAGAAGTTCTTGTTGCGGCTGGACCAGTACTCGGCAACAAGTTTTGAGAAAGAAGAGTTTGTCTTCATTAGCTTTGAAGGCTCATCATATTCCACCACTTTCCCTACATTCCAAAATGAAATAATGTTAGACCAACATATGGGGAAAAAATTAAATTTCATTCAAAAATAAAAAGTGAGATACTCCCTTCGGTCTTTAATATAAAACCTAATTAACTAATTTGAGTAAGTTAAAAATGTTAGTTAAGTTAGTTAATATGATATATTTTTTCGAAAACACCCTAATGATCATTATTCTTAATTCCCTCACCCCCTCTCGTATTTGATTCTTGTTGAGGGAACATCAATAGATTTAATTTGGAGAAAAACGGATAAAATGTGAAATAAGCCTCACATTCATGAAAACGGATAAAATGTGAAATAAGCCTCACATTCATGACTAACACCTATTCCCCAATTATGTTCTACATTAAGACCGGAGGAGTATCATTTGAGCAAATCATATAGACATGATTTAACAATCAATTTTCTCAAAATCCACCACTGAAATTGACCATATCACACCATACTAAAACAGGCTAAAAGTTCTTCTAATAGATGTTACTCACTTAGACAATTAACATTGAAAGATAAATGAATTAAATGAGTCATAAGATGACATATGTGAAAATGTTAATATATCCTAAAGTTAAAAGGGAAGAGGAAGAAGATTCAACATACCATAAGAGAGGACCATGACCATATCACTGTCTATAACAGTCGGAACTCGATGAGCTATAGTTATAACCGTGCACCCAGCAAATTCTTGTCTAATAACTTGCTGCAGAATGGAATCTGTGGTAGAATCAATGGAAGCAGTAGCTTCATCAAGAACAAGAATCTTATTTCTCTTTAGAATTACTCTTCCTAGGCATAAGAGTTGGCGTTGTCCCACGCTCCAATTGTCACCTTCATCATTCACTGTTTAAAATGTTCATATTACAAGAGTTTATTAGGTCTTGTTTGATTGTATTTGCTGGAAAACTGTTTTGACTTTAAAAAATAAAAAGTTGTTTCTAAAAATTAAAAAACAAAAACAGTTTTTAATTGTTTTCTTATTTTTGTTTTTCTACTTTTTATTTTTTTAAGGCTGCTACCTAATTCACCAATGACACTACACTATCAGTGATGACTATCGCCACGTCACAACTGGTGATGGCCTCCGCCACATCACTTCAAAAACAGATTTTTTAAAACAACTATCCAAACAGATTTTTTTTTTTTTTTTCAAAACTTGCTTCCAAAAACTGTTTTATAAAACTGTTTTGAGAACCCAAAAATAGAGAATAGAATCAAACAAAGCCTTAGTCATTGCATCTCAAATCTTAATTTAAGTTTTGACAAGCACAAAATATAGCTTTGAATACTAGCACCAAGAAGAATATGACTAAAGAGATCATGAGTACAATCTCTTTCTGGATAGATAAAGACAGTAGGTCTATTCTTTGCTAACATTTTAAGGTGAAAAGGCTTTTTGTCTGAGAAGGTTAAAAATAGCAATAAAACCAATCAACATTTTTCACATAACACCTCGAGTTTTGACCTACCTTATTCTTACAAGGCATGGTACATAGTACTCAAGCTTAGAGTTGCTTCTGTGTGCGTGTGTGTGTGTGTCAGATTGCAAGCATTAAGTTCTTGGATCAAACTCACCAGAAGAGTCCAATAGATTTGGCAGCCTGCTGATGGTTGACTTGAGCTGGCATTTTTCTAAAGCCTATAAACAAATACAGTAGACATCAAACCTACAGTTACTATAAGGCTCATGTACAACATAATCAGATTCTATAAATAGTCTTGTTTTTTTAACTGTAGAGGTAATTCATTAAATCATTCACCTCCCAGATTTCATTATCAGAGTAGAGGCCTATTGGATCCAAGTTGGTTCTAATGCTTCCCCTGAAGAGGGTTGGTTCTTGAGGAATAATGCTCAGCTTCATTCTCAAATCCTTCAAACCCATTGGTAATATGCTAATCCCATCTATAATAATATCTCCTCTTGCAGGATCAACCAAGCGAAACAAAGCACTTACAAGTGTACTTTTTCCACTTCCAGTCCTCCCTACAATTCCCACTCTACTCCCTTCTTTAAATGTACAAGTGATTCCCTTAAGGACTAACGGAGCATTTGGACGATACCTTATCTGTCAATAATGACATAACATACTTGAACTCATCATTTATCTACATTACAAAAAATATGGTCTTTAATATATATATATATAGGATTTCCTATGTTACCTCAAGATTTTGAAGCTCAATCCTACCCTTGGAAGGCCATGAAAGTGGAGGTTTTTTGCTCTCCACAATTGCAGGAGGCTCTTCTGGTAAGTGAATGAATTGATTAATTCTTTCAACGGAAATAATATAATTTGAAAAGTTGCACAACCAACGACTCATAAAAATTTGATATCCTGTTAATGACAAAGCATATGATAGAGAAAGTCCTGCAAGGCCTGTATACAAAAAACATGTAAAGAATTATTAGTATATTGACAATGGAATAAAATAAAAGGAGGGAAATTTTTAGATAAGAACCTCTGTAGCAATTTAATTCTATTAGTACCAAATAAATATGAAATTCCATTGCAGTTCGGTGGGACCGAAGTGAAATTAATTTGTGGAGTAAAAAGACAAAAACAATCCTTTCAAATACAAAGGAGAAGCAACCTAACTTGCAAGTGGCGAATACATCATAAACAAGTGGAATTAATTTCTTAACAAAAATATATTAGAGCATAATCAAGTCAAATTCTATTTGCAAGTGGCCAACATATCATAAACCAATGGAATAATCCTATGAACAAGAGAAATTCATTTCTTAACAAGAGTACATTGGAGCATGATTAAGTCAAATGGAATAATCCTATGAAGAAGTGAAATTTGACTTGATCATGCTCCAATATATTCTTGCCAAGATATCAATTTTATTTATTCATAGAACTGTTCCAATTGTTCATGATGTTTACGCCACTTGTAAATCAGGTTGACTCTCCTTTGTTTCTGAAAGAGTTATTTTTGTTTTTTCACTTCACAAATTAATTTCACTTCAACCGCACTGGACTGCAGTGAAATTTCATATTTTGGGGGCTAATGGGAATTAATTTGCTATAGTGGTCCTTCTCTGGAATTTTCCAATAAAAAAAGCCTTCAATTTTAAAATGGAAGATAGATTAATATCTCAGAATTGTGTTACCTGGGGACACAAATCCATTTGGAAGGAGAACAAGAAGTAAAGCTCCTGTGAATAGTGTAAAATTCTGAAGGACTTCAACCCTTAAAATTAACCATTCTGTGGCCACATTAGAATGAAAGAATAGTTTTGCATCTGTGTCCACAAGCTTGAGGTAATTTTGGTAAAATCTGTCTGCCATGTTGAAAGCTCTCACAGTCACCACTCCTAGTGATGTCTCGGTGGCGAAATTCATAACTGGAGCTTTTGTTGTTCCATTGATTCTCATTAGTTCCCTTGAAGAGGCTAGATAATAGCCCTTTCAGCCAAAAGACATGTGTTAATCAGCTTCATTTTAACAGAGGCAAAATAAGAAATCAACAAAAAGAAAAATGAGCAAATGGATAAACCTGAATGTATTTAGAAGCTATTAAGGCTGGAACTGCAACAATAAGTACTTGCCACGTGACTGAAGCCATTATCCCAATTGTTGTCAGAGTATCTATTGCACCAGTTGCTACAAAGGTGACTGCATAAGGTATATCAAAGTCTAATGTACTCAAATCAGATGAAGCCTGCAAGCGAGAAAGATTTAACATTCATTTAGCTACATTTAGTGTTCAGTCATGAATAGAGGGAAATCATATAAATTAACCAATGAAGTCATCTCACGCGGGTCAAAATTCTCCCCACTGGGGTTGAGTCAAAGAAGAGCATTGGAGCCTTGAAGATGGCATTATTGAAACCAGAGAAGGAAGATGTAGAAGCTTTTAATCCAAGATGTGCACCGATGATAGATCCTAGCCACACAAAGCCAACACTTAAAAGTGAAACTACTGTATAAACCCCAATCAAGATGCCATTTGTTACTTTTGGTACTTCAATTGCTAGAGCAAGCCAAAAGGTTGATGCTGCTTGCAGACCAGTAAAAGCCACATGTGCTAAAAGGATCAAACACAGAAGTAATGATCCTTTTGAGAGATAAATATAATCCCAGAATGGCTTCCACCCAACATTCCCAATCTCTTTTTCTTCTTCTTGTGTAAGCTGTGACACCTGACCTTTGGGAGAAATCTGCTCAGTTGTTTGTTCCTCAGATAGATGAAATCCATGAGACTCCAATGGCTGAAGAACGTTTGTCACATCTTCAAACTCTCCTGGGAGCTCATTGTTTTGATCTGTCCCTGATATTGCATCTCTATGGGCATTTACAAGTTGTTCAAAGGCTGTCCCTTCTGTCAAAAGATCTTCATAACATCCTGATTGAGTAACTACTCCACCCTCCATGACAAGGATTCTATCAACATGTGAGAGAAACTCCACTTGATGAGTCACTAGAAGGACAGTTTTCTTTCTTAGAGCAGTCATGACACAATCCTGTTTATTACATGAAAGAAACTAAGATTAATCCAATGAATTGAGGCTGAGAGTTTTATCATAATCGTAAGAATCTGAAAGAGTTTTCAAGTTACATAGAATAGAACAGTGGCAGTATGTGCATCCACTGCACTGAATGGGTCATCTAAGAGATAAACATCAGCATCATTATATACTGCACGAGCCAGTTGAATCCTTTGCTTTTGTCCTCCACTCAAGTTGATCCCTCGCTGACCTATTTCTGTGAGATCACCATGGCTAAAAGCATTTATATCCTTATCCAAGGCACAGGCTTTTATTGCATTCTCATATCTGGTATTGTCCATTGGTTTGCCGAAGAGTATATTATCGCGAATTGTCCCACTTTGGATCCAAGATGTTTGAGAAACATACGCGACAGTTCCACCCACCTTAACCTGTTTTTAGTCATCATGTAAAACGAAGAAAAAACTGTTAAATATTTTTTATGTAATCATGAATGTTATAAGGACTATGGGAGAGCCATACTCCTAAAAGCTAGTGTATGAGTTATCTGATACAATTGTCTATTAACTGATAGCTTCTTAGGCTAGCGAGTCCAATAATCATACAGGCCACATAATAAACACAATCATAAACCAAAGTCCAAAGGATAAGACACAAATTTGAAAGCATACAAGTTTCCAATTAGAATTACATACTGCAATGTGGAACTCTTATCCTGTAATTTAGTCATAAAAATAATAATAATTAAACTAAACAATTTTCCATTATCAACTCACAGTTCCTGAAATTTTGGGTATATAGCCGAGAATTGCATATATTAAAGATGATTTTCCACCTCCAACTGGTCCACAAACTGCAACTTTCTGCCCCCACTTGATTTCTACATTCAAATCTCTCAAAGTTGGAGAGATCGATTCAGGATCCCAACTGAAGTTACTTGCTTGAATTTCCACACTATTAACTGAATTTGGAATTAATTTTCTTCCACTGACATCATCACTTAGCTCATCATCAAGAAAAAAGGTGTTGAGACGATCAAAGGAGACCTTAACTTGGATTACAACAGAAAGAGCCTCTGGAATAACTCTAACAGGTTCACTCATGGTCCTCAAAGTAGCAAGGATAGTGAATATGGTTCCAGCATTTAAAGGGGTCCTTCTCAAAAGAGCACATCCTAGGAAGACTACCGAGGAAACAATAGTGGGAGACATCCAATACATAAATGAACCATGAGCTTTTATGAACTGTGCCTTAGCGAGCCACTTGAACTCTTTGGCACGAAGGGTTTCCACCAACGTCTTGAACTTTTCCTCCCAAGATTGCAACTTTATGATTTTTATACTGTTTAGGATCTCTGAAGTTGACCTTAGACGTTCATCCTGTGCTACCATAAATTCAGACTGACATTTCTGAATGATCTTTGCAAAGGGTATATTAAGAAAGCCACATGTGAGAAGAGGGACTAAACCAGGAAGAGCACCAAGACCAACAACACCAAATAGAACCCCAATAGATAGAAAAAGTTGTACCACAGAAGTCCATGTGGTGTGAAACCACCATGGAAATTCTCCCATTCTATATGCATCAACTGCTATGTAATTCACTATCTCCCCAGTTGAGTGTCTTCGTCTGGCTGCACTTGAAAGCTTCAACTGCTTGTTATATATTGCCACCATTAGAGCTGATCTCATTCTCATTCCTGACCTTCTTGATTCAACAAACCAGTGCCTCTGAGACACAGATTCAATTATCTTGCAAATGATCAGACAACCTACTATGATAAGACCCTCCCTTATATTCTCCTCTTTAGTTTTTGAATAGTTCACAAAAGCATAGAGCAACAAAGGAGAAACTACTACAGAAATTGTCCTGAGCAATGCCAGGATTGCTATGAGAAGGTTCTCTTGCAAGTAAGCTCTTGATATGGACCACATGACCAAGTTTCTGGTACTATTGCTTTTGATCCTATCCCTTAGAAAGGAATCCCATGCATGACAAAACTTTTCGTAGGCCGAAGCAGCTTCATCTTCAGAAACAAGAGATGGGATGTCTTCAAGAGCTAATGGCTTTGAATAGCCCAAATTCAATAAGGAATTAATCCAAGAGAAGGTTAACTTGCTGAAAAAATGGGCACGTGCAAGTTTTGATTGTTTATTTTCATCCTTTTGAGATAAAAGAGGCTCTGACATGGTATTTTGAGTGCTTTGAGGTGCAAAATAAAGGATTTGGAAGGCACAGAAAACAAGTGAAAAATGCAAAAGCCATTGAACCAGGTCAAGTATTTGAATGTTATGCTCTCTGAATAGAATCTCAATATTGAGAGCTGAAACCAGCGAGCATAAAGAGACCCACCAAACAAGGTTTAGAACTTGTACCCATTTAGATATCTGGACTAGCAGAGAAACTGCTAGAGAAATCCATACTAGTCCTCTGAAAAAATAAACCAACCACCTCATCTTCCTGAAGTCTTCAGATTCGGAAGTAAGACACCACAGACCATCATTGAAATATGAAATGCTTATGAGAGCACAACAGACTGAGACAACCGTACATACCCATCCTTTTCTGTGGCTGTCACTTCCATTGTTTTTTCTGATCAAATTGCAAAGCAAGGATATGTAAAAAGCACAGAGAAAGAGAACATTCACTGTGTCTATGATGCTCCTTTGAGTGCAAAAGGAAGTGAAATCAAAATCTCGGAGACAAATCCATGAGAAATCCCCTGTATCTACAATCAAAAAGTGCGTTTTATCATTTTGTACAACGTGAGAAGGCAACTACCTATTTCTGTATGATTTAAAGGAAACACCTAACAAACATAAGAGAATTTTCATACACTTGATGGAGAAAAATGAAGTGACAATTCATGAAACAGTTGTAGAACAAGCAAATGGTATCAACTGAAGGCTGAAATTCTGATGAGATCAAACAAACAAAAGAAGAGACAATTCATCAAACATTTAAAGAACATGCATGCGAATAGTATATAATAAAGTCTGAAGTTTATGTAAGGGCAAAAAGAATCAGCAAGTGCAGTGTACCTATTGGAGTCCCATCGTTGGCCATTTTCGGAGCTTCAATCGGTTGATGTTCTTGCTGCTCTAAAGTTTCATTGAGGGGTGACCGGAGTACTTGGCTCTCTAGTATCACTATTATTTGTTTGTTTAAGAAAATTTTCTCAATTTATCATTTTAATTTCTATATTTTGGCATCAATATTATGTGTTTGGACTATGACGTGTCACATGCAAACGCATGCTGAGGGCTACGTATATGCATGCATTTTATTCCATCCCTTCGTATTCAGAAGATAAGATTGTCCGATTTGCATGTTCTTTGTAGGATAAAAATGCTGTCAATATATTATGTCCTTTTTATAAGAGCCTGAATTACACGGTTTTGGAAAACAATTAAAATTTGTTAAAAATAATAAGTTTATCTGAAATAAACCTCTCTTTCCAAATATGCCCTTATTTTATAAGTACGAGAGAAAAATAGAGTAAATATAAGTGTTACCATATTTTTGATTAATACCATATCTACAATTAACGAGGGGTAAAAATAAAAAATAAAAACTTCCATCCCTTCGTATTCAGAAGATAAGATTGTCCGATTTGCATGTTCTTTGTAGGATAAAAATACTGTCAATATATTATGTCCTTTTTATAAGACACGGTTTTGGAAAACAATTAAAATTTGTTAAAAATAATAAGTTTATCTGAAATAAACCTCTCTTTTCAAATATGCCCTTATTTTATAAGTACGAGAGAAAAATAGAGTAAATATATGTGTTACCATATTTTTTATTAATACCATATCTACAATTAACGAGGGGTAAAAATAAAAAATAAAAACATATTAAATGTTTAGATAAATCTTGTGAGGCTCTTATAAAATGATCAAAGCAATTTAAATTTTGAACTCATATAGTAATAACCCAAATATTTGAGAATTAAAAATAATAATAAATTAAGTTAATTAATTAAATTATAATATAATAAACTAATTATATATTTATTATTTATTATATACTACCTCCTAGGTTCTAATTATAAGATCTAGTTGACTTTTTTTGGAGAGATTAAGGAAGCTAAATAAGTTACTTAATCATTTTATATGTTATATATCGTTAGATTATATATTAGTCCCTCCTCGGTCTTAATTATAGGAACACTTTAGTATTCCTATAATTAAACCGAACTAGTAGTTTGTTAATTAAACTAATTAATTTAAAGGAAAAAAATAGAAATAAAAATATCTAAAGTAATTTAATTAGTTTCCTTAATCTTTCTAAAAGAAGTCAACTAAGGCTTATGCAGTGCGTATTATAGTTAGGTGTTAAGACGACGCTTGTAATGGTATTGCGGTGGTCAAAGTCCCTCCTCCTCCTTCCAATCTTTCTTACATTGCCACAGTATCGTTGAAAAACAGAGTGAGAGCAGAGGCTTCGTTAAAACCCAGCCTTCTTCGTTCATCTCTGTCCTTCTGTCCTTCCTTGCCACCGCTGTTCCGTTCACCGTCGTCCGTATCGCTACTGGAATCTGTCTTGAAGACCAGCGAAGAAGCCGGCACAGAAGACGGCATTTGCAATCTTGGTTTTTTTATTCTCGCCGTTCGACTTTCTCTCATGTTATTTCCGATGAACAATTCCGTCAAGGCTCAGCCGCAGGATCAATTCTGGATCTTCAATTTCGGTTAACCTTTCAAGATTCAAGCCCGTCTCCGTTTTCCTCCTCCGTTTCTGCTGACCTTTCCTTTCCCTGTTCGGCGTTTTTAATATGGTCATCTTCCTCTGTTTCATGGTGCTTCAGTGCCGAGACCGATCGAATGGGGAACAGAGGAAGGAGATAGAAGTCTCGGGAATTCTCTGAAGTGAGAACCTTCACCGTCATTATTCTTCTCTTCCAGCGACGTCGAGTGGAGGGAGACCGATCATGGTTGGTGTGAGAGACTCCTCTTCTCTTCTTCCCTTTGCTGGTGGTTGTTGTTCGTAGCAAGTAGTTTTCTGTTCTTTCTTTTCTTCAACTTGGCTGGATATTTGAAACAGGGGAGGTTTGTGCTCTGTTCTTGCTCTCTCTCTCTCTCATTTTTCCAAGTTCTCCTTCCTATGTGTTGATGTCTGGTACTGTTCTTTAATGCTGGAGTTCTTTCATCTGCACTTCCTCTGCTCATAAAACGTTGTTGTGAATGTGATAGGGGTATGCTTGAAAATTCTCCTTGCTGGTTCCTTGTGGTTGCCGCTGCTTGTGTGTTGACATGGAAGGTTCATAATTAGTGAACTCCTCTCCTCTTTTCTGTTCTATGTGTATGTTTTGTATGGGCGGTGTTTGATTTGATTTTTCCTTTCCATCTGTTGGTGGTGAGAATAGGAGGGAGATTAGGATTTTAAATAAGCTGATAGAATAGGAGGGAGATTAGGATTTTAAATAAGCTGATATTGATTTTAAGGAGTTCTATTTGGATAGGTAAGCATTCATTGATCATTTTGGTTGTTATATTATGAAGAAGGGAAGTTTAGTTCTGATTTCCTTTGATTAAGTTGATTAATAGTGAAGGGCAGAGATTGGGGAACATATAACATACAAGATGTTTGTTATGCATCAATGGAAATTTTGGGCAGAGATTTGAATAATGAGAAGTTGTTAATTGGTTAACATATATTGTGGCACACAAGGTGTTTCTTATAATGTGTAAGAGAAATATTTGATTGGAATGTTGTTGAAATCGGTAGTTAATTAAGGCTTGCATATAAGAGGAATAATAAAATGAATTTTAGTGTTCATTTTATTTTGATTATAAGTTGTGATTGGTTAAGATATTGTATGGATGCTTGGGAGTGTAGTATATGTTGATAATTTATATTGGGGTGATTATTAATGTGAAGAAGGAACTTTTGTTGGAATAACACTGTTCAAAGTATGTGTTGGAATTTAGAGGAAAGGTTAGATGTTTCTTGGATACACACACACACACAAAATATTAATTGCTGTGGTGTTTGAGTTTTGCTTGTGTTTGGAGGAGCTTGAGAAAGGGAATGTGTATATATATTTATATCTATGTGTGTATATGGTATGTTAGTGACTAAATAGATGATAGCCTTGGTGTATGAGTAACTTTAGGTTGAATAATTTGCATTGCTTTGGTCTTTAATTGTTGCTTGTCATGCTGGGAGAAGTTTCAATTCTGATCAAGGCTTGTTTAAATGTGATGGTCAAATAATAAATAAAATTAAGATGGGGTTTATGAAGGAAATTTTTTAATTGAAGTTAATAGAGATTCTTTCTTTTGGATAATTAGATAGCTATTACATGGAAAGTTTTCTCCAAGTCGAGTAAAAATGCCAAATTGAATCACTTGAGAGGTAACATGTGAGTGAATAACGTCCCATTATAATTTTTATAAATGATATTTTTACTACTTGTCATACTTTTATGTTAATTACCATATTTATAAGTATAATTTTGCGAAGGAAAGTTTATCATATTTATTTCATTTTCTTATTAATGTTACATGAGTAAAGATTGATATTTTTATTCGTTATTATTTATTTTTCTCCAATTGCTTTATAGTATAATTCATGATTATGCACTAAAATGGTAAGGAAACTTTTAAGATATCTTTCATAAATTTTCATATTGAAATGATCTTGCATTTTAGAATCTTCATACTCTATAATCTATTATTTGAAAAGAACTTTGTTGGCATATTGTATTTAAAGAAAAGCTTGAGATATTGTTATTGAAATTTCATGTTGGGGTATTCCATTGTGAAGTATTTGAGCTATCGTTATCTTGACATAAAGGATCTTTTCATTGTTTTTTATAAATAGACCCCAAGCATGCTTGAAAACGTTTTTTAGAGGACTAAATACAAAACGCTGGTTATTAACAGCAGTACTGTTAGTCCTTGGTAAATCATACTTAACCTCGAGCTCACTTGATATTTGTGGGATTTGTTCTCATGCTTGTTATTCATGAGTTTTGTACCTGTTATGGACCTCGGAAATGGGCCAGACCAAGTCAAGCCCACTAGAAGGCCAACTACCCCACGATTATCCCCACTACCTCAGTAGTGCAGGAAGTGGGGGGACAGCGCACGACATCATGGGAACGTGCTACCTAGTGAGCCGGACCAACCCGGCTTGGTTATAAATAGGGGCACACCCCGGTGAACGGTACACACGTATTCTACCCTACTCTTTTGATATCGTCCCACTGTGCACACACCCCACACCTCTCGTTGTGTACGGTGATCATCTTATCCACCGTTATCCGTGCCATAGATAACATTGGATAAGCCTACCGATCCTATATTGAGGTTAACCGGCCTCCGTGGTCGAGACATTTGTGTTCCATAACGGAACATTGGCGCGTCTCGTGGGGACGAGTAAACTTCGAATCCCATACCATAAAGCCACGAACCTATCATAGCAAATGGCGAATACAAGAGGACGTGGTACAACAACTCAGCAAAATCAAGTGCCAGAAGAACAACCAGAACAACACGAAGGACAAACATCACAACATCAGGGCCCGATGAACCGGGACAAAGAACAAGTGTTGGTAGAAACCGAAGAGGAGACATCGGATACGGTGAAATCTCCACCCTCTGAAGATGTCGCTATCCGGCGAACCAAAACCCATGAAGTGGTCGACCCCGATATTCAACTCTTACGAACCACACTTGGTTCCGTATTGGACCGAATAGACGAGATGGAGACACGCAATCGGTTACAAAGGGAAGAGGACATCCGGACTATGAGAGAAGAGATGTACTGTCACGAGGAAGAATTCAGGAAATTAGTCGGACGTCATGCGGGACCGACCCAGGATCATGACGGCAACGCAGGAAAGAGCAATGTGGACCCGAGCCAAAATGGCATCCCAACACCTCGGAATATTGGGACATCACGCATACCTCATGAAGAAGACACTCCCGAGATGAGGAATGATACACGGAAGCCGAAGCAAGAAAAAACAAGATCGGATAGTGGCTAATCAGGACAACACTGATAACACTCGAAAGGAACGATCGTCGGTCGGAACGTCGAAGAAAGACAAAGAAAAGGTCCTCTCTAATAAAGATGTGGCATCGCCATCAACGGATGCAAGCTCAGATGAGGAGGAGAAAGTCGCGACTCCTTCACGGCCAAAATAATGGCCGCGCCTTATCCAAAAGGCCGGACACCAAAGATTTCCCGAAATACGATGGAACCCAGGACCCGCAAGTGCATGTGGGCAATTTCAGAATGGAGATCATGGTCAAAGGATACTCGGGGCCCGTGGTACCCCGGTTGTTTGCGGGAACGCTACGTGGACCAGCCCAAATCTGGTTCAACACCTTGCCAGAAAACTCAATCCCGGACTTGAAGGATTTGGAGAACAAATTCCTACTCAACTTCGCCACGAGTAGGAAGCAACCCAAAACCGAGTTCCAATTGGATCAAAGTGAAGCAATCACCCTGGGAAACGGTGCAAAAGTATTTGGATCGCTTTAAGGACACGGCAATACAAGTGCCGGGGTTAAAGGAAGACGTACATTTGCACCGCATCATAGCCGGCCCGGACAAATCCTCACGTTTGAAGAAGTCGGCCGTAAAGCGACGTCCCAAAACACCGGCGTAATTCCGCGATCGATCAAAGACATACATAGAGCCGAACAGATGGATATTATGAGCCATGCACCACGGACAAGCGGAGGAGTCCATCTCCCCGAATGAAGGAACGATACAACCCGAACAGACAAGAATCCCGAGGACGAAGGGATGCTAAACCTCGAAGAGCGTAAGGAAGATATGACCGATACGCTCTGCTAAAAGTATCTCAGGCCCAGGTCTGGAAGGAAGTCTCCCTCACCAAGATGAAAAAAGTAGAACGACCACGCCCGATGCGGAATGAACATACCCTAGACAAATCCCGATATTGTGAATTTCATAACCAACACGGGCATACCACGGATGTCTGTTGGGATTTAAGGGACGCCATCGAGAAATTCATCCGAGAGGGAAAGCTCCGTAAATATCTGATCCAAACGCAAGGGCGGCAAAACAAGCGCGGAGGAGAACGAAGTAAAAGTCCGCTGGCCGAAAAGAGAAGACGAGAACAGAAGAAAGGAAGAGAAGCACATGATGAATATCCCGAGTCAAAATATGACTGCAATGGGATTGTTGGAGGTTTCGGCGGAGGAGGAGATTCCGCCAATCAAAGAAAAAAATACTTGAAAGAGGTTCTATCCGTAGTTGACCGTCCGAGATTTAAAAGGGAGTCTGCAAAACCAAATTTGCCAATGCTCGGGTTTACTGAAGAAGACTTGGAGGACGTCATGCCGGGACACCATGACGGGCTTGTCATAACCGGAATCGTCAAAGATTGCCGAGTTAAGAAGATTTTTATAGATAATGGAAGCGCGGTGGACATAATCTTATGGGATGCGTTTAAACGCATGCGGTTCGATTCAGAAGACCTCAAACCATGTAGGACCACCCTAACAGGCTTTAATGGAGAAGACACCCGTCCAAAGGGATACATCGACCTCAAATTGACGTTGGGGACAAAAGAGGCGTTCAAGTCTGGGATAGTTCGTTTCGTTGTGGCCGACTTTCCATCTCCCTACAATATTATCCTCGGACGACCGACTATCCATGACTGGAACATGCCGGTATCGTCTAATCACCGTAAGTTGAGATTTTATGACAGAGAGAATCGGTCGTTACCGTTAAAGGAGATCAAAAAGACTCGGCAATGTTACTTGAGCGGTGAAGGAAAGCAAAGCTCCAAAGACGGAACCTGCCAAGGAAGGTGAATAATAAGTCTGTTTACATGGTAGAGTTAGACTTGAGGGAAGAGGACAAGATGCAAAGGTCCAAACCTAATGAAGAAACAGAAGAGTTCATCCTGGGAGATGAACCAGAGCAGACCACCAAAGTCGGAAAGACATTGGATTTCGAAATACGAGCAAAATTGGAGTTGTTCCTGCGAGCAAACCAAGACGTATTTGCATGGACGCCATCTGAAATTCCAGGAATTGACCCCGAGTTTTGTTGTCACAAATTGGCAACCATGGGTCAAAGAGCTTAAAAAAGAGGAAACAGGCGCGGACGAGGTAAAGCCTGGAGGCGCATGTCCAGGAGTTACTCACAGCCGGATTTATTAGGGAAGTGCAATACACAACGTGGTTGTCTAACGTGGTCATGGTCAAAAAGCCGAACGGCAAATGGCGCGTGTGTACGGACTACAAAGATTTAAACAAGGTTTGCCCCAAGGATGCGTTTCCCATGCCCAACATTGACCAATTGGTTGACCAATCAGCCGACTTCCAACTTTTGTCATTCATGGATGCATACTCGGGATACAATCAGATCGCCATGCATCCCGATGATCAAGAGAAAACGGCATTTATCACGGACAATGCGAATTACTGCTATAATGTGATGCCTTTTGGCCTCAAGAACGCGAGGGCAACTTACCAGAGAATGATGACAAAAGTCTTTTCGGATCAGCTGGGAAAAAACGTGGAAGTCTACATTGACGATATGATAGTTAAATCGAAAGAGCAGAACGACCATGTTCATGATCTGCAACAAACTTTCGAAAAATTGAGGAAGCATCGAATTCGGTTGAATCCGACAAAATGTGCTTTCGGAGTTCCGTCAGGAAAATTCTTGGGTTTTCTCTTGACTAACCGAGGCATTGAAGCTAACCTTGAGAAAAGTGCAGGGCCGTGATGGAAATGAAACCCCCGGAAAACAAGAAAGAATTGCAACGGTTGACGGGGGCGATTGGCGGCCTTGACAAGGTTCTTGCCCAAGTCGAGAAAAATCCCTCCCATTCTTTAAGCTCTTGAAGAAGGAAGCTCGGGAAGGATGGAACTCGGAGTGTGAAGAAGCGTTTGACAGATAAAGCAATGCTTAGCATCTCCGCGCTGTTATCCCTACGAAGTCTGGGAGAAATTGTTGCCGTATTTGTCGGTTGGGGAAAAGACAAGAAGCGCGGTTTTAGTTCGAGATATCGAAGACGGGCAGAAACCAAGTATACTTCGTAAGTCGGGCTCGCAAAGTTGAGGTATCGTAAACCGGAGAAAATGGCCTTTGCACTATTAACGACGGCAAGACGACTTCGCCATTATTTCCTTGGCCATTCGATCGTGGTAAGAACGAATCAACCCATCCGACAAGTTTTACATAAACCGGACTTGGCTGGCAGGATGATAGCTTGGGCAATTGAATTGTCCGAGTTTGATATCACTTATGAAGCCCGCAGCAATCAAGTCACAAGCCTTGGCTGATTTCTTAGTGGAGCTAACCTCGGTTCGTAATGAGAAGACGGGAGCCGAACCATGGAAGGTGTTCGTGGACGGATCGTCTAACATAAAAGGAGGTGGTGCCGGAGTTATTGTGGAAAGCCCGAAGGCGTGGCGATGGAATTATCTCTCCGACTTGATTTCCGACATCGAATAACCAGCGGAATATGAGGCCCTCATTGCCGGGTTCGTGAGCTAAAGAAAACGGAGCTCGGCAAGTGCACGTATCCACGGACTCACCTGGTCGCTTCCCAAATCCAAGGGACCTATCAAGTGAGGGGGCCCCTGTTAGCTAAATACTTGACAAAGGTGAAAAACATTATGACATATTTCGACGAGGTGACAGTGGCGCACATTCCTCGGGCAGAAAATACAAGGGCCGACATTCTCTCGAAGCTCGCTAGCACGAAATGCCCGGGAAATCTCCGCACGATTGTCCAGCAGAACCTACCGGAACCAAGTTGCGTGATGCTAATTTCAGATTCAAGGGATTGGAGAAAGCCGATTGCTGATTATCTGGAAAGGGGGATAACCCGCAGGATGCGGCCGAATCAAGAACTCTCTAGTCGGAAATGGGCCGCCTATGTGATGGTGAACGATCAGTTGTATCGCAAAGGCGTGCATTCCCCCATGGCTAAATGTCTCAACGAAGATCAGGCTCAATACGTTTTGTCGGAAATCCACGAGGGCATAAATGGACAACACATGGGGGCGAAAGCTTTGGCCCGTAAAGCAGTTCGGGCGGGATATTATTGGCCTACAATGGCGCGAGATGCTAAAGATCATGTTCAGAGATGCGTTAGTTGCCAGAAGCACGGCAAGATATTGTGGGTTCCACCATCCGAGTTGACGCAAATCACGGCTCCATGGCCATTCTACAAATGGGGCATGGACTTGTTGGGACCGTTTAAACCAGCTCCAGGCCAATTGAAGTGGCCGATCGTCATAAATCGATTACTTTACTAAGTGGATCGAAGCTGAACCTCGGCGACCATCACCTCGGCAAGAGTACGTAAATTCCTACAAAGGAATATTATATCACGATTTGGGATCCCAGAAATAGTCACGGACAATGGAACACAATTCATGGACGAGGCTTCCAAAGAAATGATGTCCGCCCCTTAATGTGAAGCATCATTTCGCTCTCGTAGAACATCCACAATCCAACGGACAAGCCGAGGCGAAAGAACAAAGTCATCGCCAACGGGCTTAAAAAGCGAATGACGGAGGAAAGGGAAAGTTGGGTGGAACATCTCTATGCGTCTTGTGGGGTTGTCGGACCACAGTTCAAACATCCACGGGAGAGACGCCGTTCAGCCGACATACGGCCGTGAGGCCATGATTCCAGAGAAATCGGCGAACCCTCATGGAGAAAAGCGACAACTTCGCAAAGAAGGACGGGGGAAAATGACGAGGCTATCGCGGTCGAGCTAGATCCGATTGACGAAGTTAGAACCACGGCTCACTTGCGAGACTTAGCCACAAAGCAACTCGTCGCGGCTCGGTTCAATAAGAAAATTAATCCCCGTTCCTTCAACAAGGATGACTTGGTGCTGCGAAGGGCCGATATAGGCAACAGAAATGCCCGAGAGGGGAAGCTCGCTGCAAACTGGGAAGGTCCTTACCGCATCCGACATAACCTCAGAAACGGTGCTTATGTGTTAGAATCACTGAAAAGGGAAGCAATCAAAAGGACTTGGAATGCCGACAAACTCAAGGCTTACTACACTGACATCGAAGTCGACGCTAGCCGTTTGTTTTCAATGCACTGACATCGAAGTCGACGTTAGCCGTTTGTTTTCAATGCTTTGTTTTCAGTGAATTTAAGTATTTTCCTCTATTAACTTTACTTTCAGGCTTACTTCATCGTGAATATGTATCAAATTCCTACGGGAATCGAATCTTTGATGTAAAGCCGCACATTGAATGAATCAAGAATATGGGCTTTAGTACCCATATTCCGCAATTTCTTCAAAGAGAGTCGGGCATAACATGTATGGACCAGAGTTCATAAATCATGTAAAAGAAACTATCTCGCGATTTGATCAAAGGAAGTCGGGCATAACATGTATGGACCAGAGTTCATAAATCATGTAAAAGAAAAACCGCCGAATAAATATCCTAGCAAGCACATTTGCAGGACCGTGGCAACAAAGAGCCAAATGATAGGATTGATGAAACTCGGATTACTTAATTCGTGTTTATCATGTTATCCACGTTGGCCAAAAGTAAACATGTGCGAACTGGCAACGCCAATTTTCGTAAATCATGTAGCGGCATGGCCGCCAAGTTCAGTGTATACACCATTTAAATGCCGAATATATCAAAACTAGGCATACCAGAAAGCGGGGTTTCCTTGACCTTGATCACGTCAGGAAACCTTCAACGTGAAAGACGCTAAATAGAAAATAAGCGCGTACAATTAAAGCGGTCAAATCCAACGTTTACAAACTAAAGCCCTACACGGGCGAAGCAATATTTACATAACCTACAGACAAAGCTGTAAGTTGCAAAATGGCAAATTGCCGACTATTCTTGAACAGACGGAGATTGGCCGCGCCTTCTTCCTCCCGAACCGTCTCGGCAAGATCGGCATCATCAACCACGGCGGAGCCGGAATAAATATTCCGTCTTCAACGTACGCGTTCATGTGCACTCCTTCTAAATTCAAATCCATCGAGGAATTCAGGAAGCGAACTTGTTCCAAGGCATTCTCGAAGGCCTCCTTAACGCCTGCCTTTAACTTGGAAATATTAACCTCGGCGACATCAAGGGCGCCTCGGTACGAACTTAGATTGGCCTGAGCGGCAGTGAGGGCTTGCTTATAAGACTTGAGTTCCGTCGCCTGTTCGTCAATCAAGTTTTTATATCTGGCAATGGACTCCATGTCATTCTCGTGGACCTGCGCCCTTCGAGTAAGCTCAGACTCGGACAAGTGCAGCGCGTCACGAACTTTAACCAGCTCGTCAGAAAGGCTCTCCTTCTCGGCTCTCGCCACTTGCAGGTCCTCTTGTACTTGAGTTAATGCCTCGTCGGCCTTCTTCTTCTCGTCCTCAAAGTAATCCAGATCTTTCTCGTTCTGTCCGACCTTCTCTTTGAGGTGGGCGACAAGTTGACATAGGCCGGCATTTTTCAAGTTGGCATGCTCAATCTCCTTCAACTCTTTCGTCTCCGCTCCGACAATGTCCGCCCGTCATACCAATGGTCGCGGACGAATGCCCTTACGGAGGAGTTGGGTATTTTATGTCCCCAAAAATAGGAACGAGGGATTTGAATAGTTGGACAAACATCGGGGCTAAAGTTTCAAGCTCTTGATTCCCGGATCTTGAGCCGGAGAAGTCGGGGTAGGAATATCCTTGCTTGACGAGGGATTGTCGTTCTTCTTCTTCTTCTTCGGAGCTTTGGTTTTCTTGGCGGCCCGGTGCATCGCTCTCTCGCGAAGCTTTCCGCTTTGAACCCGAGTTGTTGGACGAGCGGCAGAATCGTCACATCCAGATACTTGGGTCTTTTACCCATTGAGGTACCCGAAAAGCACAATCAAAAAGTCAAAATCTGACCAAACACGCACAAAAGAATAAAAATGGGGGAGGGGAGCCCTATGAACACCTACGGGGTGTAATGTACTCTACCGAATCCACCAAATTGTCTTTCGGACTAAGGCAACGAGGGCGCCGATGGTTTCTTTCTCGGGCGGATAATTGCGATTTAGTTGGCAAAAAATCTTTTGCGTCAAACTTATGATGCTCTTCGACAAAGATAATGGGAAGCGTTCCTCAAGTTCCCGGATGTCCGTGTTCGAAGAAACCACGGGGTATCCCCTCAAGCTTCGCGATAACTTTAAAGTAAGATGTTTTGAAGCCTTTCCAGAATCTTTAAAAGGCTTAAGAAACTTGCGACCATACGAGACGCCCAAGTGAGGTCCAACAAAACCATTTCTTTTCCCGTCCGTAGTAGTCTTAATATCTAAGGGAGTGAAGAAGCTACAGAACACGGAGACGGAACACTCGAGTTTATGAGTCATGCAATATTTTTCAAAGGCAACAGCCGCGGCCCAACCATTGGGGTGTAATCGAGAAGGTGCAAGGTGGAAATGGGTGAGAAGGCTCATTTGGAAGTCGGAAAAGGGAATTCAACCCGAGATAGGTGATCAAATCCTTGTAAAAATAAAAAAAAAGTGGCAGGACTCATCGTTGGATCGACCGAAGCCACGGACTCGCCGGCGGAGGCAAGCACACATCATACCCCTTTCCACTTCGGACAATCCGTGATAGCACTTTCCCAGACATCTTATTCTTACAGTCAAGAACTATGTTGCTCACAGCATAGTCTTTAATGGAAGGCATTCGTGAAGGTCCTCCGGAAGGGGGACTCTCCGGTCTCGGATTGAGTGGTTTGGTGTGAAGACATTTAAACCTAAAATAAAAACAAAGGCCGAATCGAACTACGAAGTATACCCGATAAGACAGAATTTCGGGACGAGCTTGAACAAGCAAGGGCCCAAGCGACAAGGTATTCGTCGGTTTATTGCAGCGGCATTTATCCAATAGAGACTCGGCTTCTCTGTCATGGCCATGACGGGCAAGCTCGATCGCTTTGTGGCAACAGTCCTCACAAGGGCCAGAGGGGCCTATGTTCGAAGCCGGGGGAATAACCTCGGGAGAAGCCGATAATCTGGGTGAAACAGAATTAGGGAGTTCGGCATCGGGTGAAGAAGGAACTCGTACGCTCGTCCTACTCCCACTTCCCCGAGATCGGAGTAAATTTTCCATCCTCTCTTCTTCCGTGGGAAGAATGGACCATAGCCAAAGTTTAGTTCGACTGTGCACGCGTTCAAGAATCTCTATCTTCTTCGGAATAGGATTACCATACATATCTACTAGTGGGGGTTTTGGATCCATCTTGGGAACAAGTTATATAGCATCTTAAAACATGAACGAATATATGCATATCAAACCCAGATAGCCCAGACTGCCCAAATTTGCCCAGATTGTGAAGGACTCAACAAATTAAAATCACTCAAATGCAGAATGGAAGACCATAAAGCGTCGAATAATTCAAAGCCAGAAGGAGTGAATGAGCAAAAATAAATGGTGTTGAAGCAACTCAGACAAGCAAAGTTCAAAATGGCGTTCGACATTTTTTCGTTTGGAGAGGAATTCACAGTCATCACAGTCGTTCAACACCTCAACCGCAGGCCAAAGAGCAAAATACGAATTATAACATGCTTGTGTTTCAAGAACAACTGAGAAAACAATACCTGGAAGCAAGAGAACGAGAAAGCAAGAAGCAGATTCTGAAAAAGGGAAGTCTTGGTACGATTCTTCAAAGTTGAGAAGACGAAGAAAAGTGATGATGAAGGGTGTGAGGAGCACTTATAAGAGTTCTAGAGATATGACGTTTAGAAGCCGAGACGTTACATCGGTTACGAAGGGGTAAAAGAAAAACCCTAGAAAGCTATGATGACGATATGACGTAGGACATTAATGGGCGCGTTAACCAAAGGCGGCGCTTGAAGGCACGTGTCATTATAATCGGAAACGACGGTTATATGATGCGACGCGAGCAAACGAAAAGACACTTAGCCGGGCGAACGGTCACGCTTTGCCGATATGTCAAGATCATTGCTCAAAACCTCGAGCCGAATACCAAGTCGTACAACGGCCGAGATAAGTTGATTACTTCGAATGAAGATCCTAAAATGACGAGACCGAGGCGGCTTGTGGAAACGTTCGAGGTCGGGTTCTAATGTACGAGGTCGGGATCTAATAAATAAGATTGGCGGCAAAGCCTGTGCAAATCTTTACTCAGCGCAAATATAGGATGCGGTTACGGCCAATTGAAATTAGAACCCAAAATGGTTCTAAGAGAAATAAGGCCTGGAAAATCGGGCCGAAGACGGAGTAAAACTCGGCAATTGTAAGCCCGAATAGCCGACTTTGGGGGCAACTTGTTATGGACCTCGGAAATGGGCCGGACCAAGTCAAGCCCACTAGAAGGCCAACTACCCCACGATTATCCCCACTACCTCGCAGTGCAGGAAGTGGGGGGGACGGCGACGACATCATGGGAACGTGCTACCTAGTGAGCCGGACCAACCCGGCTTGGTTATAAATAGGGGCACACCCCGGTGAACGGTACACACGTATTCTACCCTACTCTTTTGATATCGTCCCACTGTGCACACACCCCACACCTCTGTTGTGTACAGTGATCATCTTATCCACTGTTATCTGTGCCATAGATAACATTGGATAAGCCTACCAGATCCTATATTGAGGTTAACCAGCCTCCAGGGCTGAGACATTTGTGTTCCATAACGGAACAGTACCTATACTTGTTTAGTGGCTTTGAGTTGCGCTTGGTTACTTATCCTCGTGGACTATGTGTCCACGCTTGTTTTCGTGGCCTCTACGTCGTGCTTGGTTATTTTCCCTCATGGAGATCCTACGGAAAGATGAGGTTTGAGAATTTTGATTTAAATTAATTATGTTAAATCAAATGTTTTACTACGTACTTTGATTAATTTTATTAACGATATTTTAAATAGTTTCACTTATGTTTAGTAAACAATAGAAATTGAAGTTGATTATCATATTGTTATGATTCAATGTTAAATCTATTTAAATTAATTTCATTAAATTTCTTAAATGAGACGTTATTCACTGGAAAAGTTTTGGCCTTAGATGGCACTGCACCTTACACTTTCAGTTGAACCGTGAATACTGTCATTGCTGACCAAACTTGTAGATATATTTTGGACCAACTGCTAATGAATGTAAAGTTAAGTTTTCATTTATATATTAACCTCTATAGCTTAGGTGCTCCATATAGTTTAAAGGTAGCATTCCTGTCTTCCTTTGTAATTTGGAATATATGTATATATATAGTGGAGCATAGCTCCGAATGCTATTATGAAAATTCGGATCATTGTAGAATTTTTGGGAGGTCTGATTTACAGATGAGACTTTTCCCAAAATTTCTATAAGAGACTTAATATTTTGATTATATGAAGTATATTATTATATATGATTTAAAATGGTCTAAACATGCTTAGGATTGTTGTTCTAGTAATGATTTTGTTAATGTTATTATGAGAATTATTTAATATCCGTATATAAGTTTAAGACTTAAAAAATGTGAATCCAATCATATTCCTTACTAGTCACCTTTTAGTTTTCAGAGCGTGACATAGGGAATAACATATTCTCTCTTTCATATAAATGAGGACATTTTTGGAAAAACACAATTCATGTTTTATAGGTTAATGCACCTAACTAATATTTTTGTAGGTCAAGGGTATTCACTGTCGATAACGGTGATTAATCCTTTCACACTATAGACTTTCTAAAAGGGCTTTAGGGATAGCCACGAGACCATCTCCATACACACTGCCAGAGATCAAACTCATAACTAGATGCTTAAAGAACTCAACTAAACCCCATCTATACTAAGTCTCATGGTTTACACCTAACTAATTTCCACTAACTTTTCGAATAACATAATTGGGTGACTCTATTTTATAAAAAGGAAAAGATGGAGTACTTTTCAACCAAAAAAAAAAAAAAAAAATTATGAACAAGGTTAAACTATTACTGACTTTGCAAGTTTAAAAGGAAGCTCTCCAATTTAAAATAGCAAAGCATGTTTAAATTTTAATCATTTAATATATAATATAGTTGTATTTTAAAATTAAAATAAACCAGTTGAAGATAATAAATGTTATTTTTTCATTTTAAAATTATTTTAGCCGTTAAAGGATTACAATTTAAACATGATTTGTCAGCATTTAATAACTGGTTGTCATCTTAAATTCACCGAGTCATCATTTTTTGTTAATGGAATTACCAAGTGCTAAGATTAATGATTGAAAATACACTTTTTAAATTTAAAGATCAAAATAAAAAAAAAAAATTGCTAGAATAAATATCAAAATATATTTAAATTTAGAGGAATAAATATATACTTTAACTTAAAATTACTATTCAATTTGAGTTTCTTAGCCTATCATAAACTGCCACTTGTATATTTTTGGTCAAACAAGCTTTTTTTTTTTTAATAGAAAAAGGGTTGGGTTCACCCACGATTCAAGGGCAGGGTGAAATCTTCATTCCTCCTAAGTGATACTGATGTTAGGCAAGGCGAGCCATTTATTACCTTCTGGCGTTAACCTAGGCACCTAGAAGGTTTCCTCCAGCGCTTTAACCAACTCTAGGATTGAACCCCTCCCTTTGGTGAGAGTGTTCGACCCCTTTGCCAGTTGAACACAAAGACGAGGGGTGGTCAAACAAGCTAGTTAACCTTACTTAACCACAATAGGCCAAATTGCTACCTTTAGGAACGTTTGAGGGAGACACTACATCACATGCATTAAGCGTTTAAGAAGCACGTTCATGTAAGTCAAAATAAAACTCATCTCATATACTTACCTCATACATCGTAAATCACATTGGAAAAGTAGCTTTTACCGCTAATCCAAATAGGCACTTAGGATAAAAACTTCATTTGATCATTGATCCTTTAAAAATTGATACTCCCTTCTGTCCAAGATATAGAGTGCTTCTAAAATAATAAATTGGTCCAAAATATAAATCACTTGCAAATAATTAACACTTATTTTTCAATTTTATCCTTATAATTAATGCTCATTTCTAATTTTACTCATTCATTAAATTTTTGAACACATTTTTCAATAAGGGTAAAAGTATGCAAAAAAATTAATTTAGAATCTATTTAATGAGTTAATCGTCACTTCTTGTTTCCCATAAATTAGTTAAAGTGCCCTGTAGTTAAAGTGAGTATATTTAAACTAAATAAGTTATTATTCATTAGAAATAATTAGTGTAAGACATATTTTATTTTCTTTCATTTTCTTATCATTTCCTAATAATGATCTTTGAACTCTTTCTAATTGATAATCCAAAATCCATAATGTTAGTCATTTGAAAAACAGAGCATCCAAATCCCCTAAATTACCTCCGATCCTTAAGGATGTGTTTGGTTCAATGGAGAAAATGGTATATGAGGTTTATTAAAGTTAAGTGAGAAAATGTGATGAATTTTGTTTGATCCAAGAAGAGAGGAGGGAATGCTTTTTATTTATTTATTTTTATCTCCAACCCTCACCTCACCTCAAAAAACCTTAAACCAAATAAGGTCTAGTATACCGGAGGTCGTAATAATTTAGCTAAATTATACACATAAGTTTCCAAAATTTTAGGTGTGAAAATTAAACTTTTGAAACTTTATAATAAACTCTTATAAATTTTTATATTTGTAAAAATAATGTTCTTACCATTACTTTGTCTATTACTTCACTGAAATAATACAATATGACAAAGCTTAAAATAATTTATCTACTTCCTCTAATTCTTATTATAAGACATCAACTAATTAGTGTTCTTGATTCTTTTTAGGGATAAGTACAAATTTTGCCACGGAAGTATTAGCTAAGGAGCATCCAGCACCCGGAAGTTTTTTGGTATCATTTTTGCCCGAAAGTTTACAAAATGGAGCAAATATGCCCCGAAGTTTTTTTTAGGAGCAAATTTTCCCGTTGTTTAGGATCAAATTTTTGTAAACCTCCGGGGCAAAAATGATACCAATCCAACGGTCAAGATCAACTGATGGGCAAAATTGTTATGTTTGTAAACTTTCGGGGCAAAAATGATACCACAAAAACTTCCAGATGCTGGATGCTCCCTAGTCAATACTTTCGTGGCAAAATTGGTCTTTATCCCTTCTTTTTATAAGGCACTTACTTGTTTTCAAAGAGTATTAATTTTTTTTTCATGTATACCTATTTTAATAAAGGTAATGGAACACAGTAATAATTAATAAGATATTTAAATTGAGTGTAATTAATAAGTGTGATATTGGAAATCACTAAAATTTTAAGACAAATTTAATAACTTTAACTGTTTTTATTAATTTATAAAAATTGTTAATTAATGCCTTTAACTGTCCAGGGTTTAGTTTATTTATAAAATAAACTCTTATTTCACTTTATCTATTCGTTATGCAAAATGATCTTTAAAGAGGTATGTAGTCAATAATATATTATTGGGAAAATCTCATTTAAATTCAAGTGAAATACAAAAATCCAAATTCGGCCATGTACTTTTAACGAATTCCTCAGGTTAAGAGACCTAATTAAGAATTTCTTAATGTTGTTAAGAGACTAAAATGCCTCAATGTTGTTAAAAAGAAAAATTGAATGTAGGCTTGACATTAAAAGACTACAATAACCTTTAATTTTCCTTTTTAACTAAGGAAGAACATTCTAGTTCTTTAATAACATTCAGAAATTTTTTATTAGACCTATTGGAGGATCAGGAATTTGTTATTTCTTAATTAAATTTGATTACGATCTTCCCTATATTATACTCCATTAATAAAATAAGAGAATAATGGATCACAAGAGCTTATCTAGATATGATTGAATGTTTATGGCCAGGATTCTTCATTGAAGTTGCATTTTTGCAAACTTATTATTAAATTATAGTTATAATAATTCATTTTCATGACTAGATGGGCTCAAGTGACGAAGAGGAGCAAACAAAATGGTCAAATGGGTTTTAAATTGAGATTAGTTTCTGTCAAACTCCCTCCTTTCATGAGAAAAGTGGACAATCATGTTCTTGCCACCATGATGAAGATGGTTTATTTTGAGTATCCTTGGAATCTCTTACCTTTCTCTTTTCTCCTAAAAATATTTTCTATTGAGTAAAGCATGTTAATCAATGAGTAATAGTTCAAGTTGTCGTTGATAATAATTGGTAAAGACTTTCACTCTTAAACACGTGTTTAATATATAATTCAATTTCTAATGCATACATGCATATAGAGGAGAATTAATTAAGAGAAGCTTATCTTTATGTCATTTCAATCTTGAGAGAGAGGTTAGTCAATGTTCTCACATCAACTATGACTTATGTTAATCAATCATCCACTATGATTTTTTTTTTTTTTTTGCCCACCCGGTTTATCGGGGCTTCGCCCTGACTAGTCTGGATCCAACCCGCATCGCACACCTGGCTATGGTGGGAGAGTCTCCTAGCAGGGCTTTTTTGCATTCACAAGGCTCGAACCCGAGACCTTGCTTAAGCAACACAAGCCGCTTACCACTTGAGCTAACCCCCGTTGGTAATCATCCACTATGATGATTTCACACTTTTACAAAATGTTGTATGAGTGCCGGTAATATGGGTACAACCTACAAGCTCATGAGTTTGGGTAGGGCTAGGGTTTAGATTTTTTCAGCCCCCAAAAGTATGGGCCTTCGTGTAGCTCGCAAGTTGGCCCACACACTTTGTTTTTGGTTTTGCATATGCTAATTTCACAAAAACCATAAGTCTTATACTCCACCTTAGTACCTCCCAATTGAAAGAGAAAATTTTTGGGAAAATTAGAATGAAGGATCTAGAGGAAAAAATATTCATGGAAAAGGATCATAAAATTTGTAATTATTTAGAAGGACTAAATATAAAAATATAAAATTAAAAGCACTAAAATGCCCCTAACAAAATCTTCTTCATTCCCTCCTATATTCTCTTCCATATTATATTTTTAAAACTAATACAAAATTCTAAGTTTCGTTAAATTAAACATTAATTTTCTCAATTTTCATTTTTGACAACTTGAAGATATATCTATAAAAAAAAATTACGCATTCTTCAATTTGTAAAAATTATAATTTTTTTAAAATCAACATAAATTTTAATTAAAAATTAAAAAATATAATTTTAATAAAATTCAAGGTCTTTTATAATTTATCATATATGTTAAATCAAGAAAGTTTGAATTGTGTGATTTATTTTTGTTTTAGAAGCAATTTATGTGGGTTACAAAATTCATTTAATGTTAATAAAATTAAATAATCTAATTAACATATTATATCTTGAAAATATGAAATAATTTTTATTTTTATAAAAATAGCTTAATTGATATCAACGTTGATAATATAAATCGGTATACTTGATAATATAACTTGGAGAAAAATGAAAATTAAAAAAATATGAGTCTAACCATTGTTAACTAAATAATATATTGAAAAAAAAAATCATATCATGTTGAGAAATTTTAGTTTTAATTTTATTTATTTTTTAATTATGAATACAAGAGTACTATTTGATATGGGCATTTTAGTAATTTTAAATTTATATTATGATATTCGGTCCTTCTAAGTAATTATAATTTTTATGGTCCTTTATAATAAATATTATTTTCTATTGGTCCTTCATTTTAATTTCCCCAAAATTTTTTAGCCTCATTCCTCCTTCAAACCATTTATTATATATTGATTTTTGAGGATGATTTGATTTGATTTTTTTTTTTTGTGAGTAAAATTTGGTAAATTTGATAAGTTTATCTCTTGAATTGTGGATTATGTTTTCAAATTTTTACAAGTAAAATGGTTGATGCTAAGAAGGTAAATTTGATGACTCATATCTCTATGTGTGTGTGTGATAACTTTATCTCTTAAATTATGGATTATGTTTTTGAATTTTTATAAGTAAAATGATTGATGCTAAGAAGGTAAATTTGATGACTCATATCTCTATATGCGTGTATGCATGCGGGCGGACGAGTTGTGGGCATTCCCAACCCTATTACACGTTTTTTGTGTGTTGATGCGGGTTGTGGGCATGGTAGTGAAAGCGTAGTTTTTACGTAAAAACGGAAGGAGAATGAAAAATCGTAAAACGTAAAATCGTAAAATAAAACGGAGTTTTTACCTGCATATGTATATAAGGTACCTGCCTTTATACACACATACTGATCAATGCAATATCAATCAAAATGTCTAACATTGTCATTGATCAAACCATATTTTTTATATGATTTTACATTATTAAATTGGGATTTTTAATGCATTTTCTGGGACATTATTGTATGATTAAGTACTAAGTTGAGTTAGGAACATTTGTATTGAATTAAGTGTAATTAGAGGTAAAATGATCTTTATTTATTAATTACAAAAAACGACCCAGATGTTTTTGAAATTTCAGTTCTGCCCCAAAATAGTTTGAAAATTCTCACTTTAGTCCCTCTCCAGAACTTTTAAAACTTTCACTTAAATCCCTTAATAAACTCGGGCGCTTTTTACAAAAACGTTGCGTTTTTACGCTTTTACGCTTTAAAGCGGCGCTTTTTACGCTTTTACCTCTGGTGCATTTTTTCCACCACGTAACACGTTTTGCCCGAAAAAAAGCGTAAAAGCGGCGTTTTTTGCGCTTTAAGCGCGATTTTGACTACCATAGTTGTGGGCATTCCTAGCTCTATTGCACTTGCGTTTTGTTACATTCATTTGACAAAATACTATAGCTATTCATTAAATTATTTTATCATAACAAAAAAATAATGTTTGGTAGAGCATAGTTTATTTATATTCTTCTTTAAAAATAATGTCCTATAACACTTCCTTTCAAAAAAAGTTTGTATTTTACCCTTTAATTTCTCTATAATTTATCTCCTCCTCCATTTAAACAAGGAGTGATAATAGGGTTAAGTTTCTCTTATCATCTATTTTTTCATCATCCCTCAAAATTTTTAAATAATGTCTATTCAATTAATTGAATAGGTCACATCATAAATCTGAACGAGAGGAGATTCTCTCATCATCCATTTTCTCATGAGCCCATCTGGGCCGTTGATTGGGAGATGAGAGAAAAATCCAAAAAATATAATTTGATCATGTGACTTTTCAGATTGATTGAACAAACATGATTATGAGGGATGATGAAAGAGTGATAATATTGATTCTCTATGCCTCTTTTCTCTTTATTTTTTTTTCCTCTTTCATTTTCTTTCTCCCGACTTTTCTCTTCCTCCAAAGAGAGCAATAAGAGTATTTCTCAAGCTTACTATGGAGAGATGAATTTATTTGGCTGTAATGACCTCTCCACGTCACACCTTAAAAAGCTTGCTTCTTTTCCATAACGACATGAAAATCCTACTCATCTGATAAATATTCCAACACGAAAACAGAGAGGGATTGATTACGAATGGATTTCTTTTTCTTTTTTCGGTGATGCGTATATATGGTTTAATCATGAACACTATATATTAATTCAAGAAGAAGAATTACTATTCATCTGGGGGGAAAAAAAAAGAGGAAGAAGAATCAGTATTCTAGACAAGTAAAAAACAAGTCTCACTATAAATTGCTTATGTGAAATTGAATAGTACTGTTAATTTAAGACATTATGCTCGGACATATAAACATGACAAACGATTTTATCTTTAATACTCCTCTGATCTTATTTATGAGGCATTTTAACAGGTTTTATCCAAACTAAAAAAAACAACATACCTTAACTCCATCTTAAAATTTAATAACTTTTTAACTTTATCTTTATTTAATAGGTATACTTTAATGAGAGGTGAGAAACCCAAGAAAAGAATCATTTACAAAACAAAAAATTTGGAATATTCTGCTCAGTTATATTATTGAGAGGATTCAATCAAAACTGACGGCTTGGAAAGCTAAGTCCTTGTCTATTAAAGGTTGAATTACCCTAGTTAAATTAGTCTTAAAGTACCATCCCTTTATATCCTATGCAAGTTACAAGGCTGCCGAGGGAAGTTTTCCAAGAAGTGGAAAGACTGAAAGGAACTTTATTTGGACGATACCCAAAATCGATTTCATCTAGTGGGTTGGGATCAAATTACAAAGCCCAAAGAGTACGAGGGGACTTGGTTTTAGGAGACTTCTTCGCTTAGCTGCGGTTGTGGTGCCAAACTAGCATGGAAACTGATAGTTGGAGCCAAAGGATTATGGTTGATATCCTACAGGGGAGATATATGATGCGTGAAGAGGATACCCTTTGGACTTTTCGAGCAGGAGACTCGAAATTGTGGAGGTTTATTACTTTCTAAAAGGACATTATTGATTTGGGATCTAAATGGCAAGTGAGGAATGGATTGATGGTAAATTTCTTCAATAATCATTGTCTAATTGAAGGAGAAATATTAAAGAACCTGTGTAGACAGTAGCTATATGTGGAGGAAAATCTCTCTTTCATAGCCCACTCGGTATGAGACAGCATGGGATTTTCGTAAGCTTCCTGATATAGCTCAACCTGCAGCGATTCAAAGACTGATCCCAATCTTGCCTCCTCGACCTGAGCTAGCCATGATTTTATGATTTTGGGCATGACAAGTGATGGTAATTTTTCAATTAGAAGTGCTTATTTTCTAATTGAGAAAAACCCACAGTTCGTAAAAAGTAAACTCTAAAAGTATATTTGGAATTGGACAGGATCAAAGCATATTAAATTATTCATGTGGAAGGCAGTGCTGAACAAATTCTCAACCAATATGTGGAGAAGTACCTGGTTTCCGGTTTCAGCTACGTGTAATTTCTACCATACATGAGCAAAGGATACGCTATATATATTGAGAGATTGCCCTTATGCCAGGGGTGGAACCAGGGGGCCTAGGGGTTGGGACCCCAAAATTATAGAATTGGACCCAAAATTTTAAGAAATTATATTTTAATCTCATAAAAGTTTCAATATTTTCCCTTTAGTCCCTACTAACAATTTCATAGAGGGACTAAAGATGAAAATATTGAAATATTTATAAGGCTAAATATAATTTCTTAAACTTTTGGGTCCAATTATGTAATTTTCACCTCCTAATTTCAAATACTGACTCCACTATGTCCTATTCTGTAATTTTCACCCCCTAATTTCAAATCTTGGGTCCGCCCCTACCTCATGCTAAGCAAATGTGGATGAGGATGGTAGCAAAAACGTATGTGCCTCAATTTTTCTCTGCGGGCCTTTGAGACTGGATGGCCATGAATCCGATAGGTAAATTTGGCCAAGGTATGGGTCCCTTCTGAAATCTTATTTGTTGCATTATGGCAGCTATAGAGCTGAAGGAATTTATATGCCTTTGAACCTGATTTTATGAAACCAAGGAAACCTGAATCTATTGTTTTGCATATCTGGAGGAAATTTACTTCATTTCAGGATTTACTTTCGGGGAACCAGGAAATTGCCAATTACCTACTGACATTCAGTCTTGGCAACACCCTCTTGAGGGTTGGGTGAAATCAAATGTGGATGGTGCGGTGATGTTGACTTGTTGAGTACATCCAAAGCCGAGTGTGGAGGAGTCCTGAGAGATAATGATGGCTCAATCAAACATGCATTTTCCCATAAGTCCCCGATTGGACTCTCCAAAAGTTATACCAAACATATACCATATCGGAGTGTGGTTAGCTGGGTTTTCAAAAATGATTGGCATCTGTAATGTCAATGTAGCATAGGAGTGGGCAGTGTTTGAGGGATTGAAAATAGCATGGGAGCTTGGTTTAAGGAAAATCATTGTAGAGTCGGACGCATATGAGATGGTTTGTCGGTTCAATGATGTTAATTTCCTAATTGGCAGCTTACTAGTCGAACAGATAAAGGAGATGGTGGCGAGGACTAGGATGGTTTCTATTTACCATGTCCCGAGAGAAGTAAACAGAGTTGCCCATGCAATGGCAAAAATGGGTTTCTATCTACAGCGAGAGTGCCCTTTATCTTTTAAGGGCTGGGTTAATCAGGAGTATTTGAGATTCATTCCCCTTTATATGTAATATTATTTATTTTGTATTTTGGCTTCTAGCCATCATTCATATCAACATTTTGTGTATTGAGGACAGCGTTTGGCCCTCCCAAACGTGCGGTCGTTGGGAAAGTATATGGAAGAGATATTTCACATTACTTAATTCTCTGTTATTGTGACTTTGTATTGCAAGAAAATATATTAATATTAGAATATATAAGAGGCTACCAAACCCTTGTGTCTTTCTCTGTTCTTACATAACTATGTTATTATTATAACAGACAAATATTTCAAAACCCTGCAACATATTATGAAAAAACCCACCCCTTTCTGTTGTTGTCACTTGCATTTTTTTTCTGATCAAATTGCAAAGCAAGGATATTTAAAAAGCGCACAGACAGAGACACAGAGAGAGAGAGAGAGAGAGAGAGAGAGCATATTGACAGTGTCTATGATGCTCCTTTGAGGGCAAAAGGAAGTGAAATCAAAATCTCGGAGACAAGTCCAAGAGAATCCAAGAGAAATCCCCCGTAAATCCAACCAAAAGTGTGAGAAGGCATGGTCTGAGCAATCTATCTTTTCATGACATACATCAAACACATTACAAACATGACTGACTCTCTTCAGATATTTCTAGAAGTAATTAATAATTTAGCATCTGCCATAGTCTAAACTTGTATCAAAGCAAAAACTAATAAGCAAAGTGGATCACACACACACACATACCTGTTGGACTTGCTAAGTTGGCCATTTTTGGAGCTTCAATGGTTTGATGGTTTTTGCAGCTCTCAGGCTTCAGTGAGGGGTTGACAGGAGCGCTTGCCTCTATTGTCTTGAAAAAACTTCTGGTCCGTCATCATTCCTGTTGATTCCACAATTGATTGGTGCATAAACCAGAGGCACAGAAACGAAATTGACCTGTCTTCTACATTTATCTTTCTCCCCTCGGTTAAATCAATGTTTTCTCCTACATAAAGTCTCAAATTTCGTATTCCCTCTCTATATTGCTACCTCCTATGTAGCAACTAATTTATAATATAATTTCCATTACAAACTAGGTATTTTATTTAGAGTCTGATGATTATTACTTTTTGATATGACTATTTGATTGAATTAAATTTAAGTATTGTCACACCCAATTGAAGGTAGCTCTCCTAAAAGAAGTTTTTTTTTTTAAAAAAAAAAAAATAGTACCACGGACTCAAACACGATGCCTCATCACCATAGTAGTTAAAAACTCGTTTTATCACTACGATTTTACGTTTTTACGATTTTTTTTTCATTAAAACGATTTTACTAATTTTCCAAACGCTTTTAAGTTTTTACGATTTTACTACGTTACGATTTTACGTTTTACGATTTTTCATTCTCCTTCCGTTTTCAGGTAAAATCTACGTTTTCACTATCATGCTCATCACCACACTTGATCTTAGCCAAATTGGACGTCATTAGACAAGCCTTTGAAATATTATGTGGATAAAAATTTCCACTTGATAGATCTAGATGCAGTGGTAAAGGATTTTATTAAGCCAAATGGACAATGGGACAGGGATAAATGGAGAACATTCCTTCCACATAGGATTGTTCAAGAAATTTTGAAGGTTGTTCCACCTAATGGCTTGGGTGATGATGTTTTCTATTGGCGTAAGGCTTCAGACGGGAACTTCACTGTTAAATCAGCATACACTATGATTTACCACCAACAAGAGCATACACATGAACCCACCTGGCAACGTATATGGCGTTGGGAGATTCCTGAAAGAGCAAAATTCTTCATGTGGCAAGTGTTTCATGAGAGACTTCCCACTAATACACTTAGAGCAAAATTTAATCCCCATGTGCAGAACGCTTGTCCTTTTGAGTGTCATAGGGAGGAAACCATTATCCATATATCGAGAGACTATGAGATTGCCAAGAGAGTGTGGTTTAATTTAACTAACTCATTATATTATTCTATATTTTTCTCTGGCTCTTTGCAGGATTGGCTAAGATGGAACTTAAAAAACAATCCATCTGGCAGGCTTACTGCTAGACGGTCATGGCACAGAACATTTGGTGTTGTGCGTTGGCTTCTCTGGAAGAATAGATGTATAAAAAGTATTTGAAGGCACAAGAGACCAGCCAAGAGCGATTACACAACGATGCATATTCCATTTAATGTTAGGAGTGGTGCATGGCCGTTTCCAGCATCAAATTATGCAGATACTAGACAGAGCAGAAGCTAGATGGCGTCCCCCAGATCCAGGCTACGTACGAGTGGATGTGGATGGATCATACAAGAATGGTGGACAAGGAACTTGTGGAGGAGTGATTAGAGATCACCAAGGAAACTGGATATGTGGGTTTCAACAGAAGTTAGGATATACTACGTCAACTGCTGCTGAAATCCATGCTATCTACAGAGGCCTTGTACTATGCAAACAACTGGGCTTCAAGAAGGTTATGCTCCATACTGATTCATTGGATGCAATTCATTTGTTGTTACTTGATTGCGAGCAGGGTCATCGTATGAGAGAGGAGATACAGGAGGTAAGATCCCTTATCATTTCACAAGAAGATCTACAAATTATCCATACCTACAGGGAAGCATTAAGATGTGCGGATTATTTAGCCCGATCAGCTCAAGGGATGAATCAGGATCTTGTAATAATCTCATCACAGCCTATTGAATGTGCTAACTTAGATAATATTGAGGGTGGTGGAATGTCTCTGAGTTTAGTGGATATAGTCTAATATTAGATTTTTTGTAAACCTCAAGCCTTTGGCTTGCCCATGTATTACCAAAAAAAAAACAAAAACAAAACAAAACATGATGCCTCATGGTTAAGTGGCCAAAGCCCATTTCACTATGACTAACACTTATTAGTTTCTTTTTATGATAATAACACATACAATTCTTTATTGGTAGAAGGAATGTCATGCATGATCCTGTTGATTTCTAATCCAACTCATCAAAACTTTTTGTTAATAAATAAAAACACATGCAAATTTCTTTGTTATTTAAGGTTCTAGGAAATAAGATCTCTCAACTATGTATGAAGGAATATATAATAATACCTCTAGTCATTAAAAAATCCGTTCATTGAGATAGTTGATTGAGATAGCTTTAATGATTAGTTGAGTTTTAGAAGTTGATCAAGGTTAGAAGAGATACCATGGCTCAAAAAAATTAACAGAGATATTTATAAATTAACTATTAATAAATCCTTGACAGTGACATTGGTTAAGGGATTCAAACATGAGCTTTTGTGAGGTAAGACTGTAGCAATAATTAGTATGATACAAACATCATTTTCTCTTGCTTTCTCATTATTATCTAATTTGGATTTTTCACTATATCAGAAACCCTATGTAATAATTTTTGGAAACCTACTCACTGTTATATTATAATTAATGATTTATTTTCTTAAATAGCTGATGACAAATGAGCAAGACTAGAACTTTTTGAAGCTAGGCTAAAGAGTTGTCTATCTTTTGAAGAGAACATTAATTATTGGAAAATTTGTTTTGAATATTTTATTAGTCACAAGTCACAACTACTTAAATAAGTGAACTGATACTATGTGAGTACAAAATTTATAGGAAAAATCCATATGGGGGCCCTTTTAACAGAAAAAATCTCAAAAAAGGCCCCAAAATTCTGAAAATCCCAAAAAAAGCCCAAGGCCTTTTCTGGTATAAATTCATAAAAACGTTAACAATTAAATCAATCTCATTAACAACTAAATCAATACCCATTAACAACTAAATCAGTCGCATTAACAACAATATTTTAACAACTAAATCAGTTACATTAACAACAATATCAGCCCCGATTAACAACTATATTAGCCCCATTAACAACTAACGTTTTATACCAGAAAAGGTCCTGGGACCTTTTTTGGGATTTTCAGAATCTTATGGCCTTTTTTGAGATTTTTTTTTCTGTTAAAAGGGCCCTAATATGCATTTTCCCAAATTTATACAGTGCCGTACTTTCTGTGTATAAAATTTGTCTTTACCTTCTACCAAAATTTTTTAAAAAAATCTTTCCTTAATCATTTGGGAAAATTTCAGATAGCCTCCACTGTAGTAAATTTATTTCCAATAGCCCGGTAAAAATTGAAAATTTCACGGCACCCTTTTGAGGGTAAAATGAAAATAATTTTTGGAGAAAAAAACCTAAATAACCTTGAAGAGAGAAAGAAGAAACAAAGAGCATTCAAAATTGTAATAAGGGAGTTTACAATGTAAATATGGTGATTCATAAGCAAAATAAGTGTTCACAACTAAAGTAAATATAAGCATGAAAATGTCACTTTAATATGGATTAGAAAGAAAATGGAATAAAGGATTTCTTATTACTCCTTTATTTAATGTTTGCTTAATTTATTTTGTGCATAAACTTAGATCCCTTAAATCAATTAAAAGTATACACATAAATAGAGACATACATTTAATGTCTATGTATAAATGGAAGAGATAGTAGAAACATAAATCGGAGAAACGACACCAAACGTAAAATTTCTACTACTTAGGATCAAGATAGAAAATTATATGTGTGTGTGTATATATGTATGTATATGTGTGTGTACATATTTTACACACACACATATGCATGCATGTAAAAAAAAACATAAATTACTACTCAAAATTCAATGAACAACTTTATATTTAAAAGATATAAGTTACATAACTATATAAAACATAAGTCCAAAAATATAAAAAAAGTTTAACAACTCTTACAACTAAGTTTCAAAACATCAAAATAATAAAGTTTAACAATCCATAAATTATATCAATTAATTCAAATCAAATACATCATCTTGCTTCAGTTACATATCCTCAATGTCCTCTTCTCTTGCTCTTATTCATTTGTAGAACTTGGAATGTCCAAATCTGACCTTCTATAGGTTCATTCACTTCAACTTCAATTAAGTTTTCCTCATCATGAGATGACATTTAAGTTGTCTATATCTTCTCAATCTTCTTTATTTTTCACTATCCAATCATCATCGATGGAAGATCATCAAAATTATAAGTATTAGAGTTTTGATCTTTCTTTTTCTTACCCAATCTTGAATTGGCCATCATAAAAACATCATTTATAATCTTTTGCTTCAAACAATTTCTTTTCTTTGTATGAACCTAAACAAAGAAAAAGAATTAATATGCATCTTATATCATTGTTTTAAACCAAAGACAATTCATATTTCAAGAATAAAATCATACCATCTCAAAGGTATTCAAGTTTTGCTCACAACTAAATGAACTGCATGTCAAACTTAGCACACGAATGGCAATTTTTTGGAGCTCTGGAAATTGATCTCCATAAAAATCCCACCAATCTACTGGATTTTTGTACTTAACTCCATCCGTGGCTACTGCAGAACCTATAAAACCAACTCACTTTTTGAAATCATCAATTTGTCGGTCAACCTTAGATACTTTCTCCATATCCCCCAAGCATCTTTTATAAGCAATCATATTAGACCATGGTTTTTTTTTTTTTTTTTTTTTTTTTTTTTTTTTTTTTTTTGGGGGGGGGGGGGGGGGGGGATGAAAATACTTTGCATTTGATTTGGGGGGAATGAAAATAGTTTTTTTTTTTTTTTTTTTTTTTTTTTAAAGTAAAAACGTGCCGTTTTTATTGAGGCCTATTTTTATTTGTATTTTGACACATATTTTAAAACATTAAAAAAAAAAACTAATTTTTGACAGCAATGCATACACATGTATAAAAAGACTCTATAATTTAGGATTAGTTCTTGTTGTGACCAATACTCGGCAACAAGTTAATTTAGAAAAAGAAGAGTATGTCTTCATTAGCTTTGAAGCCTCATCAAATTCCACCACTTCCCTACATTCCAAAATGTAATATGGGGAAAAAAAATTAAATTTCAGACGAAAATAGAAAGTGATATAATTTAAATCGAGCAAACCATATAGACATGATTTATCAATCAGCTTTATCAAAACCACCACTGAAATTGATCAGTCTATTTGGCTAAGCGTTTTCAGGGCTGTTGGAAAAAATAAATAAATAAAAATTCACACTCGAAAAAAAGCTCAATTGAAAGTGTTTGGGTTAGCTTTTTTTTTTTTTTTTTTTTTTCAATAGGCTTTTGCAAAAAAGCTCCATTATTTTAAAAGCTCAATCCTGGAGCGTTGGGCGGCCAGTGTTGACTCGACAGTCTGAGAGTCTCTTTAGGTTAGTAATAGAAAAAGTGACTTATTTTCTATTTAACTTCTATAGAAGTAATAGATAGCAAAAAAGTCATATTGTATATGTGATTTGTATTTAGATTAATGGTGGAAAAAATGACTTTTTTTTTTTTTTTTTTCAAATTGAAATATGTTTGGATTATTATTTGAAAAGTCGGATCGAGATGAAAAATTGCGAAAAAAGTATAAATTTTATTCAATACCCCCCCCCCCCCCACCCAAGTTTTTCATATTTTTATAATTGAACATAAGAGTATAAAAAAACAAGTTTTTTCATATTGTGATAATTGAACATAAGAGTATAAATAATCAACAAAGTTTGATGGTTACACACACACAAAAACACAAACAAGTTTTTTATATTGTGATAATTGAACATCCGGGTATAAATAATCAACAAAGTTTGATGGTTATAAATAAGGCCATTATTCTAAGAGGACATACTGTAATCATATAAATATGATTAAAAAAATTATTAAAAAAAGATATAAAAACGGGAAAAAAAAAAAGAGAAAAGGAAATTAACTTTTTTTTTTTTGAAAAAAAAAACATTTTATTAAATGGTAAGTCATGTCTCGACCCCACCATTTAAAGTGGGCAGACCCTCACCTCCCTCAATTTAAAAAAACAAAACAACCCCTTTCAAACAATCATGTCAACGCTGGCGACCCAACACTCTAGGATTGAATTTTTGAAATAATGGAGCTTTTTTGCAAAAGTCCATTTAGGAAAAAAAAACTAACCTAAACACCTTCAATTGAGCTTTTTTCCATTGATATTATTGAGCTTTTTCTCTATTGATATTTCCACCGTGACTTTTGTCTCCAGCGCCCCGGCCACCCCCTAAAATGCGGGTTTGGATCCTCTTATTGGCATTTTCTTATTGTCCTTCATTAGCTTTAAATTTGGACCATATATTTGATAAAATTGTCCACACCAACAACCTCATTAAGTCAAATCAATGGCTTGGATTGGATGATGAGAGATGAGGAGAAAATTTGGGGTTGGGTTTCTCTCCTAATCTCTTTCTCATTATCCCTCATCTTATATCATATCCGTCCAATCAATTACAATACTACTTTAACTTCTCTCTCCTTTTCCTAATCAACGGCCCAGATGGGGCATGTAAGAGAAAATGAGAAAAGAGATAATGAGAAAATTCTCTCCCGAAAATTTGCTAATGAGAGAATTCTCTTCCCTAAAATGCTTAGCCGAATAGACTATCAAGAGGCTGTATTTTTTTTTTTTTATAAAAAAAAAATTGAGGGAGGTGAGGGTCCGCCCACTTTATCCCATTTAATGAAATGATTTTTTTTTTTTTTTTTTTTTTTTTTTTTTTTTTTTTTAAAAAAAAAGCAACTTTTATTATTATTATTATTATTATTATTATTATTATTATTATTTAATCATATTTATATGATTACAATATGTGCTCTTGGAATAACATACAGTCTTGTATATAACTATCAAATTTCATTGATTATTACCCTCATCTTCAATTATTACAGTATAAAAATATATATTATTCAATAATATTCATTACATTTCGAGTCATTTTCCATCTCATTGCGCTTTTCGAATAATAATCTAAACACGTTTCAAGTTTGAAAAAAAAAAAACTTCTTCTATCACCATCAATCCAAACACAAATTACATTTACAATCTATTTTTTTTTCCTATCTTACTTATATAAAAATCATATAGAAAATAAGTCACTTCTCCCACCATTAACCCAAACAGACTCTACAACTTCGATGACATATGATATCTGACCATTGTTCTTTATTATTGAATCTAATTAATGTATTCAGCTGTGGCTGTTATGGCCTCTCCTCGTGACACCTAGTAAAAAAAATTACACTCACAGTCTGAATTAAACTTTAAACATGGATTAAAGTCACATAATTAGTAGTTTTGAATTAAAAAAATAAACAAGTCACCTCATTACGCTGTAAATATTGTTTCAATAACATAATAACGACGTGGAATCCCAGTCATCTGATAAAAACTTAACACTATTTAAGACATAGATTAGATTATTTACTTTGAATTTCTTTTTTCAACACTGAATGCAAACAGTTAATTACACTGAAGGAAATGTAGGGTGAAAAATTATTATTAAGTTAATTACAAAGGATTTGATTTCCTAAAACAAACTCAACCTTTGGACTATATATATTTTTAATGAAGTCTGATAATATAAAAATGATTATAATAATCTCATATATTTTTTGATTGCATTAGATAGATATAAAATGAATATAAGCTTGAAAACATCATGTTAATATGGATTAGAAAGAAAATGGAAAAAAGGATTCTCTCATTATACCTTTAATTAATGTTTGCTTAACTTTTTGTGTGCATAAACTTAGATCCCTTTCATTAATTAAAGAGATCATTGCTTAATATACACAAACATAGAGACATACACACATATAAAAGGCTGATATATTTTAGGAGAAGTTCTTGTTGCGGCTGGACCAGTACTCAGCAACAAGTTTTGAGAAATAAGAGTTTGTCTTCATCAGCTTTGATGGCTCATCATATTCCACCACTTTCCCTACATTCCAAAATGAAATAATGTTTCAGACAAAAATAGAAAGTGACACTCCATTCGGTATTTAATTAACTAACTTGAGTGGGTTAAAAATGTTAGTTAAGTTAGTTGATATGATATAATTTTTCGAAAACACCCTAATGATCATTATTTTTAATTCCCTCACCCTCTCTCGTATTTGATTCTTATTGAGGGAACATCAATAGATTTAATTTGGAGAAAAACAGATAAAAATGTGAAATAAGTCTTACATTAATGACTAACATCTATTCTCAAATTATGTCTTACATTAAGACCCGATGGAATATCGTTTGAGCAAACCATATAGACATGATTTTACAATCAATTTTCTTAAAATCCACCACCGAAATTGACCATATCACACTCTACTAAAACAGGCTAAAATTTCTTCTAATAGATGTTAGTCACTTAGACAATTAACATTGAAAGATAAATGAATTAAATGACTCATGAAATGATGTATCCAAATATGTTAATATATCCTAAAGTTGAAAGGGAAGAGGGAGAAGAAGAAGAAGATTGAACATACCATAAGAGAGGACCATCACCATATCACTGTCTATAACAGATGGAACTCGATGAGCTATAGTTATAACCGTGCATCCTGCAAATTCTTGTCTAATAACTCGCTGCAGAATGGAATCTGTGGTAGAATCAATTGAAGCAGTAGCTTCATCAAGAACAAAATCTTATTTCTCTTTAAAATTACTCTTCCGAGGCATAAGAGTTGGCGTTGTCCCATACTCCAATTGTCACCTTCATCATTCACTGTTAAAAATGTTCATATTACAATAGTTTATTAGGGCTTGTTTGATTGTATTTAAAAAAAAAAAAAAAACTTGCTTGGAAAACTGTTTTGAAATTAAAAAATAAAAAGTTGTTTTAAAAAATTTAAAAACAAAAACAGTTTTTAATTATTTTCTTATTTTTGTTTTTCTACTTTTTATTTTTTGAGACCGCCACCTAATTCACTAATGACATCGGTGATGACCACCGCCACGTCACAACCGGCAACGGCCTCCGCCACGCTACTTCAAAAACAATTTTTTTTAAAACAACTATCCAAACATATTTTTTTTATTTTTTTATTTTCAAAACTTGTTTCCAAAAATAGTTTTATAAACCTGTTTTGAGAACCAAAAAATAGAGAATAGAATCAAATAAGGCCTTAGTCACTGTATCTCAAATCTTAATTTAAATCTGACAAGCACAAAATATAGCTTTGAATACTAGCACCAACAAGAATATGACTAAAGAGATCATGAGTACAATCTCTTTCTGAATATATAAAGACAGTAGGTCTATTCTTAGCTAACATTTTAATGTGGAAAAGCTTTTTGTCTCAGAAAGTTAAAAATAGTAATAAAACCAATCAACGGTTTTCACATAACACCTCAACTTTTGAGCTACCTTATTCTTACAAACCATGGTACATAGTACTCAGCTTAGAGTTGCTTGTGTGTGTGTGTGTGTCAGATTGCAAGCATTAAGTTCGTGGATCAAACTCACCAGAAGAGTCCAATAGATTTGGCAGCCTGCTGATGGTTGACTTGAGCTGGCATTTTTCTAAAGCCTATAAACAAATAAAGTAGACATCAAACCTACAGTTACTATAAGGCTCATGTACAACATAATCAGATTATATATTTAGTCTTGTTTTTTAACTGTAGAGGCAATTCATTAAATCATTCACCTCCCAGATTTCATTATCAGAGTAGAGGCCTATAGGATCCAAGTTGGTTCTAATGCTTCCCCTAAAGAGAGTTGGTTCTTGAGGAATAATGCTCAGCTTCATTCTCAAATCCTTCAAACCCATTGGTAATATGCTGATCTCATCTATAAAAACATCACCTTTTCCAGGATCAACCAAGCGAAACAAAGCACTTACAAGTGTACTTTTTCCACTTCCAGTCCTCCCTACAATTCCCACTCTACTCCCTTCTTTAAATGTACAAGTGATTCCCTTAAGGACTAATGGAGCATTTGGACGATACCTTATCTGAAATCAATGATGACATAACATACTTGAACTCATCATTTATCTACATTACAAAAAGATATGGTCTTATATATATATATATATATATATATAGAGAGAGAGAGAGAGAGAGAGGATTTTCAATGTTACCTCAAGATTTTGAAGCTCAATCCTACCCTTGGAAGGCCATGAAAGTGGAGGTTTTTTGCTCTCCACAATTGCAGGAGGCTCTTCTGGTAAGTGAATGAACTGATTAATTCTTTCAATGGAAATAATATAATTTGAAAAGTTGCACAACCAACGACTCATAAAGATTTGGCATGTTGTTAATGACAAAGCATATGATAGGGAAAGTCCTGCAAGGCCTGTATACAAAAAACATGTAAAGAATTATCAGTATATTGACAATGGAATAAAATAAAAGAAGGGAAACTTTCAAATAAGGACAAGTGTAGCAATTTAATTCTATTAGTCCCAAATAAATATGAAATTCCATTGCAGTCCAATGGGACTGAAGTGAAATTAATTTGTGAAGTAAAAAGACAAAAACAATCCTTTCAAATACAAAGGAGAAGCAGCCTAATTTGCTAAAGGCAAACACATCACGAACAAGTGGAATAATCTTATAAAGAAGTGAAATTTGACTTGATCATGCTCCAATGTATTCTTGCCAAGAAATCAATTTTATTTATTCATAGGACTGTTCCAATTGTTCATGATGTTTACGCCACTTGCAAATCAAGTTGATTCTCCTTTGTTTCTAAAAGGGTTATTTTTGTTTTTTTACATCAGAAATTAATTTCACTTCAACCGCACTGGACTGCTATAGTGGTCCTTATCTGGAATTTTCCAATAAAAGGCAGCCTTCAAAGTTAAAATGGAAGATATATTAATATCTCATAATTCTGTTACCTGGGGACACAAATCCATTTGGAAGGAGAACAAGAAGTAAAGCTCCTGTGAATAGTGTCAAATTCTGAAGGACTTCAATCCTTAAAATTAACCATTCTGTGGCCACATTAGAATGAAAGAATAGTTTTGCATCTGTGTCCACAAGCTTGAGGTAATTTTGGTAAAATCTGTCTGCCATGTTGAAAGCTCTCACAGTCACGACTCCTAGTGATGTCTCGGTGGCGAAATTCATAACTGGAGCTTTGGTGGTTCCATTGATTCTCATCAGTTCCCTCGAAGAGGCTTGATAATAGCCCTTTCAGCGAAAAGACGTGGTAATCAGCTTCATTTTCACAGAGGCAAAATAAGAAATCAACAAAAAGAAAATGAGGGAATGGATAAACCTGAATGTATTTAGAAGCTATTAAGGCTGGAACTGCAACAATAAGTACTTGCCACGTGACTGAAGCCATTATCCCAATTGTTGTCAGAAGATCTATTGCACCAGCTGCTACAAAAGTGAGTGCATAAGGTATATCAAAGTCTAATGTACTCAAATCAGATGAAGCCTGCAAGCGAGAAAGATTTCACATTCATTTAGCTACATTTAGTGTTCAGTCATGAATAGAGGGAAATCATATAAATTAACCAATGAAGTCATCTCACGCGGGTCAAAATTCTCCCTACTGGGGTTGAGTCAAAGAAGAGCATAGGAGCCTTGAAAATGGCATTATTGAAACCAGAGAAGAAAGATGAAGAAGCTTTTAATCCAAGATGTGCACCCATGATTGATCTTAGCCACACAAAGCCAGCACTTGAAAGTGAAACTACTGTATAAACCCCAATCAAGATGCCATTTGTTACTTTTGGTACTTCAATTGCTAGAGCAAGCCAAAACGTTGATGCTGCTTGCAGACCAGTAAAAGCCACATGTGCTAAAAGGATCAAACACAGAAGTAATGATCCTTTTGAGAGATAAATATAATCCCAGAATGGCTTCCACCCAACATTCCCAATCTCTGTTTCTTCTTCTTGTGTAAGCTGTGACACCTGACCTTTGGGAGAAATCTGCTCAGTCGTTTGTTCCTTAGATAGATGAAATCCATGAGACTCCAATGGCTGAAGAACGTTTATCACATCTTCAAACTCTCCTGAGAGCTCATTGTTTTGATCTGTCCCTGATATTGCTTCTCTATGGGCATTTACAAGTTGTTCAAAGGCTGTCCCTTCTGTCAAAAGATCTTCATAACATCCTGATTGAGTAACTACCCCACCCTCCATGACAAGGATTCTATCAACATGTGAGAGAAACTCCACTTGATGAGTCACTAGAAGGACAGTTTTCTTCCTTAGAGCAGTCATGACACAGTCCTGTTTATTACATGAAAGAAACTAAGATTAATTCACCAAATTGAGGCTGAGAATTTTATCATAATGGCAAGAATCTGAAAGAGTTTTCTTGTTACATAGAATAGAACAGTAGCAGTATGTGCATCCACTGCACTGAATGGGTCATCTAAGAGATAAACATCAGCATCATTATATACTGCACGAGCCAGTTGAATCCTTTGTTTTTGTCCTCCACTCAAGTTGATCCCTCGCTGACCTATTTCTGTGAGATCACCATGGCTAAAAGCATTTATATCCTTATCCAAGGCACAGGCTTTTATTGCATTCTCATATCTGGTATTGTCCATTGGTTTTCCGAAGAGTATATTATCGCGAATTGTCCCACTTTGGATCCAAGATGTTTGAGAAACATAGGCAACTGTTCCACCCACCTTAACCTGTTTTTGAATCATCGTGTAAAACGAAGAAAAAACTGTTAAACATTTTTTATTTAATCATGAATGTTATAAGGAATATGGGAGAGCCATACTCCTAAAAGCTAGTGTGTGAGTTATCTGATACAATTGTCTATTAACTGATAGCTTCTTAGGCTGGCGAGTCCAATAATCATACAGGCCAGTGAGGCCACATAATAAACTCAATCATAAACCAAAGTCCAAAGATAAGACACAAAGTTGAAAGCATACAAGTTTCCAATTAGAATTACATACTGCAATGTGGAACTCTTATCCTGTAATTTAGTCATTAAAAATATATATATATATATATATATATATATTAAACTAAACAATTCTCCATTATCAACTCACAGTTCCTGAAATTTTGGGTATATCTCCGAGAATTGCACATATCAAGGATGATTTTCCACCTCCAACTGGCCCACAAACTGCAACTTTCTGCCCCCACTTGATTTCTACATTCAAATCTCTCAAAGTTGGAGACATCGATTCGGGATCCCAACTGAAGTTACCTGCTTGAATTTCCAAACTATTAACTGAATTTTGAATTAAGTTTCTTCCAGTGACATCATCACTTAGCTCATCATCAAGCAAAAAGGTGTTGAGACGATCAAAGGAGACCTTAACTTGGATTACAACAGAAAGAGCCTCTGGAATAACTCTAACAGGTTCACTGATGATCCTCAAAGTCGCAAGGATAGTGAATATGGTTCCAGCATTTAAAGGGGCACTTCTCAAAAGAGCACATCCTAGGAAGACTACTGAGGAAACAATAGTTGGAGACATCCAATACATAAATGAACCATGAGCTTTTATGAACTGTGCCTTAGCGAGCCACTTGAACTCTTTGGCACGAAGGGTTTCTACGAACGTCTTGAACTTTTCCTCCCAAGATTGCAACTTTATGATTTTCATACTGTTTAGGATCTCTGAAGTTGACCTTAGACGTTCATCTTGTGCTACCATAAATTCTGACTGACATTTCTGAATGATCTTTGCAAAGGGTATATTAAGAAAGCCACATGTGAGAAGAGGGACTAAACCAGGAAGAGCACCAACACCAACAACACCAAATAGAACCCCAATAGATAGAAAAAGTTGTAAAACTGAAGTCCATGTGGTGTGAAACCACCATGGAAATTCTCCCATTCTGTATGCATCAACTGCTATGTAATTCACTATCTCCCCAGTAGAGTGTCTTCTTCTGGCTACACTTGAAAGCTTCAACTGCTTTTTATATATTGCCACCATTAGAGCTGATCTCATTCTCATCCCTGACCTTCTTGATTCAACAAACCAGTGCCTCTGAGACAGAGATTCAATTATCTTGCAAATGATCAGACAACCTACTATGATAAGACCCTCACTTAGATTCTCCTCTTTAGTTTTTGAAGAGTTCACAAAAGCATAGAGAAACAAAGGAGAAACTACTACAGATATTGTCCTGAGCAATGCCAGGATTGCTATGAGAATGTTCTCTTGCAAGTAAGCTCTTGATATGGACCACATGACCAAGTTTCTGGCACTATTGCTTTTGCTCCTATCCCTTAGAAAGGAATCCCATGCATGACAAAACTTTTGGTAGGCCGAAGCAGCTTCATCTTCAGAAACAAGAGATGGGATGTCCTCAAGAGTTAATGGCTTTGAATAGCCCAATTTCAATAAGGAATTAATCCAAGAGAAAGTCAACTTGCTGAGAAAATTGGCACGTGCAAGTTTTGATTGTTTGTTCTCATCCTTTAGAGCTAAAAGAGGCTCTAACATAGTGGTATTTTGAGTGCTTTGAGGTGCAAAATAAAGGATTTGGAAGGCACAGAAAACAAGTGAAAAATGCACAGGCCATTGAACCAGGTCAAGTATTTGAATGTTGTGCTCTCTGAACAGAATCTCAATATTGAGAGCTGAAACCAGTGTGCATAAAGAGACCCACCAAACAAGGTTTAGAACGTGTACCCATTTAGATCTCTGGACTAGCAGAGAAACTGCTAGAGAAATCCATACTAATCCTCTGAAAAAATAAACCAACCACCTCAGCTTCCTGAAGCTTTCAGATTTGGAAATAAGACACCACAGACCATTACTGAAATATGAAATGCTTATGAGAGCACAACAGACTGAGACAACCGTACAAACCCATCCTTTTCTCTGGCTGTCACTTCCATTGTTTTTTCTGATAAAATTGCAAAGCAAGGATATGTAAAAAGCACAGAGAAAGAGAATATTCAATGTGTCTATGATGCTCCTTTGAGTGCAAAAGGAAGTGAAATCAAAATCTCGGAGACAAATCCATGAGAAATCCCCCGTATCTACAAATAAAAAGTGCGTTTTATCATTTTGTACGTGAGAAGGCAACTACCTATTTATGTATGATTTAAAGGAAACACCTAACAAACGTAAGAGAATCTTCATAAACTTGATGGAGAAAAATGAAGTGATAATTCATCAAACAGTTGTAGAACAAGCAAATGGTATAAACTGAAGTCTGAAATTCTGATGAGATCAAACAAACAAAAGAAGAGACAGTTCATCAAACATTCATAGAACATGCCAATAGCATATAATAAAGTCTGAAGTTTATGTAAGGGCAACAAGAGTCAGAAAAGTGGAGTGTACCTATTGGAGTCCCATCGTTGGCCATTTTCGGAGCTTCAATAGGTTGATGTTCTTGCTGCTCTCAAGTCAAGTTTTGTGCTTTTATTAAAAAGCATGGGAAAGAAATGAGGGCATTTTTGGAAAATATAATTCATTTTTTATATTTTTATTGCATTTAACTAATTTTGTTGTAGGCCTACACTATCCATCACCAATAGCAGTGACTAATCCGCTTGAACCATAGACTTTCTGAAAGGGCTTTAGTACTGACCACGAGACTCTCTCTATACACACGGTCAGAGATCAAACTCATGACTAGATGCTTAAGGAACTCAAATAAATGCCAACTATATTATATCTCATAGTTTGCACCTAACCAATTTTCACTAACTTTTCCAATAACAGTTAGGTTAATTCTATTTTATAAAGAGGAAAAGATGCAGTACTTTTCTTTTAAAACTTATGAACAAGGTTCAATCATTACTGACTTTGCAAGTTTAAAAGGAAGCTCTCCAACTTAAAATAGCAAAGCATGTTTTGCAAGTTTAGAAGGAAGCTCTCCAATTTAAAATAGCAAAGCATGTTTTGCGAGTTTAAAAGGAAGCCAATTTAAAATAGCGAAGAGTGTTTAAATTTTAATCATTTAATATATAATACAGTTGCATTTTAAAATTAAAATAAACCAGTTGAAGATAATAAATTTTTTTTAAAAAAATTATTTTAGCCGTTAAATGATTAAAATTTAAGCATAATTTGTCAGCATTTAAGTATATATACTTATATAGGCTGTCATCTTAAATTCGCCAAGTCATCATTTTTTGTTAATGGAGTCAACAGTGATTAGAATAATAATTGAAAATACACTTTTTAAACTTAAATATCAAAATAACTTTTTTTTTTTTGCCAGAATAAATATCAAAATTGATTTAAATTTAGAGGAATAAATGTGTACTTTAACTTAAAAGTTAAAATTACTACTACTATTCAATTTGAGTTTCTTAGCCTATCATAGACTGCCACATCATTGATCCTTTAAAATTTGATCCTTGGTCATTTTATAAGAACATCATCTAATCATTGAACCTTTATAATTTGATACTTCTTTTTGTCCATAATATGAGGCACTTCTAGAATAATAATTTGGTCCAAACTATAAATCACTCTTAAATAATTAATGTTTACTACCTCGGTTCTAATTATAGGAACACTTACAAAATGTTCCTATAATTAAGATCTAGATGGAGTATTTTTTAGTTTTTTCCTTATAAATAATGTTCATTTTCAATTTTACCCACTAATTAAATTTTCAAACGCATTTTTTGATAAGTTAAAAATAAAAATGATGATTTAGAACCTATTTAATAAGTTGACTGTCACTTCTTATTTCCTATAAATTAGTTAAAATACCTTATAGTTAAAGTGAGTATATTTAAACTAAATAAGTTATTTTCCATTAGAAATAATTAGCGTAAGACATACTTTATTTTCTTTCCCTTTCTTATCATTACCTAATATCGATCTTTGCACTCTTTCTTATCAATAATCCAAAATCCATAAAGTTAGACATTTGAAAAATAGAGCATCCAAATCCCATATACTACCTCAAGATCTATTAGGGTGTGTTTGGTTCAACGAAAGAGAATGTATGTAAAATGTGAGAGGAGATTATGAACTTTATTTAGGGTATGTTTGGTTGGGGGGGAGGGGAGGAGAGGGAAGGGGGAGGAAAATGGAGGGAAAATATTAAAATGGGATAAAATTTTTATGGGCCCCACCACAAATAATTTTTTTCTCTCTCCATTTCCCTCTCCCCCCTCCCCCAACCAAACATAGTGTTAGTTAAAAAGAGGGGAAGGGGGCTTTTTTTTTTTTTTTTTTTTTTTTTTTTTTTTTTTTAATTATCTCCAACCTCACCTATCCTCACCTTACCTCAAAAAAACCTCCAACCAAACAAGGACTAATATACGGGAGGTACTAATAGTGTAGCTACATTACATACATAAGTTTCCAAAATTTTAGGTGTGAAAAGAACTTTTAAAACTTTATAATAAACTTTTATATTTCTAAAAATAGTGTTATTACCATTACTTTATTTAATTTTCACTGAAATAATACAATATGACAAAGCTTAAAATAATTCATCTACTCCCTCTAGTCTTTATTATAAAGTACAAACTAACAACTATTCTTGATTCTTTTTATAAGCCACTTGTTTGTTTTGAAAAAATTATTATATTTTTTTCCTTGTATGTCTATATTTAATAAAGGAAGTGGATAAAGTAATAATTAATATGATATTTGAGTTTAGTCTAATTAGTAGAAGTGATATTGAAAATCACTAAAATTTTAGGATAAATTTAATAATTTTAACTATTTTTTATTAATTTTTGAGAATTGTTAATTGGTGCCTTAACTATTTAGGATTTAGTTTATTTATAAAAATAAACTCTTATTTCACTCTATCTATTCGTTATGCAAAAGCATCTTTAAAGAGGTATTTAGTCAATAATATATGATTAAAAAAATCTCAATTAAATTCAAGTGAAATGCAAAAATTCAAATTCGGCCATGTACTTTTAACGAAATCCTCAAGTTAAGAGGCCAAATTAAGAATTTCTTAATGTTGTCAAAAGACTAAAATGTCTCTCTTTTGTTAAAAAGAAAAATTGAACATATAGGCTTGGTCTTAAAAGACTACAATGACATTCAATTTTTCTTTTTGACTAAGAAAAAACATTCTAGTTTTTTAAATAACATTCAGGAATTTTTAATTAGGCCTATCGGGTAATCATTGAATTTGTTAAAAAGTATGGGCCTATATTATAATTAAATTTGATTACAATCTTCCCTATATTATACTCCATTAATAAAATAAGAGAATAATGGATCACAAGAGCTTATCTAGATATGATTGAAAGTTTATGGCCAGGATTCTTCATTGAAGTTGAATTTTTGCAAACTTATTATTAAATTATAGTTATAATAATTCATTTTCATGACTAGATGGGCTCAAGTCTAAAGTATAATAACTAATAAGACGAAGAGGAGCAAACAAAATGGTCAAGCATGTTAATCAATGAGTAATAGTTCAAGTTGTCGTTGATAATAATTGGTAAAAATTAAACTTTCACTCTTAAACACGTGATTAGTATATATTCAATTTCTCATTCATGCATGCATGTAGAGGAGAATTAATTAAGAGAAGCTTATCTTTATGTCATTTCAATCTAAAGAGAGAGATTCGTGTCTGTTCCCACGTCAACTATGACTTATGTTAATCAACCATCCGCTATAATGACCACTCGCTATTGCGAAATATTGTACTAATAGCATATTAGAGTAAGTAATATGGGCACAACCTGCGGGCTTGTGGGTTTAGGTGGGGTTAGGGTTGAGATATTTTAAACCCGTAAAAGTATGGGCCTCTGTGTGACCCGCAAGTTGGCTCGCACATTTTGTGTGTGTGTTGCATATGCTAATTTCACAAAACATACAAGTCCTATACTCGACCTTGGTACCTTCAATCTCAAAGAGAAAAAATCTTGGCCTCCTTCCTCCTTCTTTAAATCATTTATTATATATTGATTGTTCGAGGATGATTTGATCTTTTTTGTTTGTAAACTTTGATAAATTTGATAATTTTATCTCTTAAATTGTGGATTATGTTTTTTGAATTTCTATAAGTAAAAAGATTGATGCTAAGAAAGTAAATTTGATAACTCATATATATATATATATATCTTAGACTTTTGGTTGTCTTCAAAAATAGGAATTTTTTATAAAAAAAATGTGGGCTTGTGGGCTGGCTCGCCAACTTGACACTACAAGTTAAGGTTGGCATTTTGCTAGCCCTCAAAAAGAACGGGCCACATATACCCGGATCGCTTGGCCTGTAGGTTGATGCGGGTTGCTGGGATTCCTAGCTCCCATGCACGTTTTGTAGTATTTATTTGACAAAATACTACAGCTAATCTTTAAATTATTGGGAGAATTAGAATAAAGGGCCAAAAGAAAACAATATTTATTAGAAAGGACCTTTGAAAAGTTATTTATTTAAAAGGACCAAATACCTGAATTAAAAAGTAAAAATACCGAAATGCCCTTATCATCTTCCACTTCCACATCTTCCGATTTCTTTCTCTCATGTTCACCAACTCTCACACCACAACCCAGCCATTTTTATTGTCAAAGATCTTGACATTGAAATATAGAATCATATGACAATAATAAACCAAATTCTAACAACAATGTTGAATAGAAAAATCAAACAATATTCACCAAATTCTTAAGAGCGTTTGACATATATTGTGAGAGGGCGAGCGAGATTGGAAATTGTAGAAGAGAGATGAAATCATTGTTACCAACCACGAGGGGTAGGTTTTACTATCAAATCACAGTCAATAATGGCTTTCATGGCCAAAGTTGAACCATCACCACCTTTGATCCCCATCACGTTGTAAAATTACATTTCCTCTTATAGCCTTCCTTAACCAAGTCCCAACCTCATAGACTCAGACCATGGGATTGAGTTGCACATCTATGTATAGCCCAACACTAAATAGAGCCAGTAATATTCTGTCAGATCTTGATCAAAAAGAAGACGCAGGTGGTTTTATAGGGACAATATGTTAATTTTTTATTTATATTTTAATTTTTTGATCTTTCTAAATAATTAGAGTTTTTATGGTCCTCTCAAATAAATATCACTTGTTCCAGGTCCTTCATTATACTTCTCCCTAAAATATTTTTTCTAAAAAAGAATAATTTTTGGTAGAGCTTAGTTGATTTAAATTCTTTTTTAAAAAAAATGTCCTGTAGAGGAAGAAAATTGTATTTACCCTTTAATTTCCTCTATAATTTATCCCCTCCTCCATTTAAACAAGAAGTGATAATATTGATTCTCCATATCCCTCTTCACTTTATTTTTTTCTCCTTTCATTTTCTTCTCTCCCTCCAAAGAGCAAAGAGAGCAGCATTAAGAGTATTTCTCAAGCTTACAATGGAGACATTATTTATTGGAAGGAGATCCTCTCATCAGCATTTTGTCTCATTATCCCTCCTCATCCTATCTGGACCGTTGATTGGAAAAAAGGAGAGAAAAATTAAAGTAGTATTGTGATATTTTAGATTGATTGGACGAATGTGATTTAGAGATAATGAGGGATAATGAGAAAAAGATGATGAGAAACTGACCCTACTTTATTAAATTGTAATGACCTCTCCACGTTGCACCTAAAAAGCTTGCATCTTTTCCATAACGACAATGAAAATCCTACTCATCTGATAAATATTCCGACACGAAAACAGAGAGGGGTTGATTACAATGGATTTCTTTTTCCTTTTTCCTTTTTTTTTCTTTGTTCGGTGATGTGTATATATAGTTTAATGGGAAAATATCTTAAGGAACATATAAAATATCAAAAAAGTCTCAACTCAAAATCATATATATTTTGATATCATTTGTATTGAAATAAAATCTAAATATTTAAATTTTGTTGTGAATATAGCTTTTTTTGTTGTGAATGGAGATTTTAAATTTTATTGTGAATATAACACTTCCCGTTGTAAATCTAACATTTTCTCGTTGTGAATGGCTTTTTATGACGCTTAAGAAGTTGAGTTTGAAATAAAATTAAGGCCTTTAAATTTTATTGTAAATATAATACTTCATGTTGTGAATAACCAAAGTTTTAAAATTTTGTTGTGAATATAAGACTTATTGTCAATACAAATAATATCAAAAAAGTTCCTAGGAACTTTTTTTATATTTGATTTTGGATTGAAACTTTTTGATATTTTGTATGTTCCTTGGGATCTGACTATCATTTTCCTTAGTTTAATCATGAACACTATATATTAATTCAAGAAGAAGAAATACTATTCATGTGGGGAAAAAAAGGAAGAAGAATTAGTATTCTAGACAAATTAAAAACAAGTCTCACCAAAAGTAAGTACTAATGCAACATCATGTTATTTTGTATACTAGATCTTGTTCTCACATACTACTTACTTTTTTTAGTCTTAATTTTAAGGCATATTTAATTGATTTTGGAGGGATTAATGATAGAAGTTAAATTAGTTAATTTTATTCATTTTTTTAAAATGTCCTTATATAAATTTTGCACTTCAATTATCTTATTGATTTCACATAATCTCTCATTCATATCAATAAGGGTATTTTAGGAAGAAGTTGATAAAAATAGAATGTTTTCCTATAATTAATCAAAACAAACTCTCAAACGTCGTTCTATAATTAGGACGGAAAAGAGTACTTGTTTTTCAAATTTTTACAGTGATTAAATTGTTTATGTGAAAATGAAAAGTAGTTCTCCCGTTAATTTAAGACATTATGCTCAGCATATAAACATGACAAAAGATTTTATTTTTAATATTCTTCTTATTATATTTATAAAGTATTTCTATTATGTTTTATTAGAACTAAAAACAAACACAACATGCCTTATAAATTTCATATTAAAATTTAATAAATTTTTAACTTTATCTTTATTTAATAGGTATAGTTAATTGAGAAGTGAGAAGTTCAAGAAAATAACCGTTTACAAGGGAAAAAAAAGAATATGGAATTGTAAATTCATATAATAAATTTAATAAACGTGTGATCGTGGTGGATTGGTTGATTTGACAGTGTTTGGATTACCGATGAGACAATTGAGTTTTTAAACAAAAAGTTACTTCATGCGACAAGCTAAAAACGTGTCTTGGCCAAATCGTGCTGTCATTAGGGAAAAGTAGGATTGGTTAATTTTATACGGATCATACAGAAAAATGTCCTCTCTCTTAGTTGTTATTACTCCTTTCCCTTTTAAATATAAAATAAAATTAATTTTTTTAAATAGATTAAAGAAGTTAATTAAATTATTTTAGAATATTTTTATTTTTATTTTTCTCCAACTTAATTAGTTTGATTAATAAACTTATATATAATCTAATAATACACAATATATAATATTATCTCCGATTTTAAATATAGGACAAAGTTTATAGTACGATATAAAGTCACACTATAAACTTTATCCTATATTTAAAATCGAAGGAGTATAATTCAATAATTTATTTAATTTCTTTAATATTTAAAAAAATTAACTTTATCTTTATATACATATCAGAGAGGAGTACACGTTAACCATGGTAATACGTTCACCTCCACCTCAATGAACATTGACAATTGTCTGAAAAGGAGCTCATTTTGTATAAATAAATAATGAAAGAAGGAAATATAAGGAATATAGTTCAAAAGTGTTAAGAAATTAAAGAAATATTCTTTCTACTCCTAATTATAAGACTTAAGATTTTTTTGAGAAATTTTAGTTAATTAATTTTTAGAGTATTTTTAGATTAACTAATTAGTTTAACTAATAAAATAATATATAATCAAAGGATATATAATATATGAAATGATTAAGTAACTTATTTAACTTATTTAATCCCTCTAAAAAAATTTTTAGGATCTTATAATTATAAGTAGGAAGAGGGAGTAAAGGCGAGTTATGTATAAGGGAGGCACGTGCCCCCTTATGAATTTGACATTTTTTTTTAAAAAAAAAATTAAATTAAATATATATATATATATATATATATTTAAATGATTATTCATCCTTAAATTAAGCTCTATCCTTAATACATCAAAAAAATAAAGATGAGGAAATGGTTGAATGATTGCTTAATGCCTTATATTGAAAAAGATGTATTTGATAGCATTGATAATAAGGCAATTATGATGGAATTTCAAAAAATAAGGCTTAGTATGATGACATTATAATCATTTTTATTGTAATATACTTTTTTATTAAAATATATGTATGACAAAACTTTTTATCAAACCATTTATTTAATTTTGAATCGCATTTTAAAGCACTTAATCTTGCTTTTTAAAAGTTTGTAAAATAATTTGCCTCTTTTATTAATCCGGTGTTCACTTGATTTCATGAATTTTTTTTCATATTCTTTTTTTTTTTGTTTATATTCTTTTGTTTTTTTAATGTATTTAAAATTTCCCTAAAGAAAATAAAAAAATTTCGGGGACTCCCCGAACCCCCAAATTCCTCCACTAATGATGCCCCCTTGAGTGAATTTATGGGTCCGCCCCTGAGAGGGAGTATGGGATAAAAGATTGAGAGATTGAGAAGAAGATGAAGGGGGATAAAACGGGAGTAATTGTCGTTCATTGATGTTACTACAATGATTCTATCTGACTATCTCACGCTCTGCTCTCTTTTTCTTCACTCACACACACACCCCTCTCTTCCTTCTCCACGCTAAAACGGTGTGTGTGGTGTGTTTACATAAGGATTAATGTGTAAAAATATATATGTGGTTTTTTTAAAAGTGTATCTAATATTAAGTGTGTTTTTTAGGGGTAAAAGTATCTATGTGGTTACAAAAATGAAACAAAATACTCATTTATTGTTAGTTTGAGTTTTTTTTTTTTTTTTTTTTTTTTGTTTGTATTTCTAAGATTGACATGAATGATAACTAATCTAAATTTCATCCTAACTGGAGAAAAGTAATGGAAAACTATAAGAAAATTATAGAAAAGGGGCAACTGCGGAGATGGGCGGCTGATGAGTAAGATTGTGATTCTGAGAGAGAAAGGGAATTTGAGAGAGAAGTGTTGAAATGTAATTTTCAAAATATCTCTAAATGAAATTTAATTGAGTCATTGTCCATATCAACCTTTAAAATGTAAAAAAAGTCAAATTAATGGTCAGTGGATATTTTTGCTCTATTTTATAATCACATAGTTACTTTTTAAACCTAAGAAAAAAAAAATTGATGTTCAGTACAATTTTTAAGGAAACTTAACCCAATAAATAATGATAGGAGGAGGTATAGAGAATCTGGTTCAAAAGAAGGTGAGGCCAACAACTTAAAGTTAAAAGGGAAAAAGACAAGATAGTGAGTGGTAGTGAGTAGTGACCACCTTTAAATAATTTGAAGGACATAATGATAGTGCCACTTGTTAAAGTCAGTGTGACAGCAAAGTTCAAGCTTGAAACACCCCCTTCAATTATTAATTTAACACAAGCTGAAGGGAAAAAAACATGGGAAAATTGAGAAAAAGTTCCCAATTAAAATTAAAGTTTTGATTGATGAGAAGGAGTTGATACATTTGTTTATCCGTAAAGGACTTGCATTCTATTAAATTTTGTAAATAGAGTATTAATATTCTGATTTAGATCTTTCTCACTAATACATTTTTAATAGAGACTTTTCCCTAATTTTCTCAACCAAAAAAAGGGGTGCTTGAGGAAAAGAAAAATAAACTATTTTTAATTATACAATTAATTAATTTTTATTTAACTTATTTTTTGCATAAAATTATATTCCCTTAATTAATTAAAGAGATAAAGTGAAAAAAATAACAAATAAAAAAAGAGTGAGATTATTAACATACATGTACATATATGTGACTTAAAAATTTTGTTAGATGGTTCTTATTGCGGATAGACCAATACTCAGAAACAAAATTAGAGAAACAAGAGTTTGTCTCCATAAGCTTTGTAGGCTCATCACATTCCACCACTTTCCCTACAAATTACAAATTCAATGAATAAAAGAAAGTTAGACAAAAATATGAGAAAATAATAAATATCTCATGAAAATAGAGAGGGATATAAAATAAGATTAAAATATATATACTTTTAGTTCTTTAAATTTACACATGGTATAACTTTTGTCTTTTAAATTTATAAAATATATTTTGATCATATATTTCTAATACCGTTAATATTGCTAATGGAAAATACTTGATGCAACAAATTTAAATGATGATCATGTAAACTTAAGTAATATGTATGTAATTAAATGCTATTAATCTTAAATTTAAAATATGTGTAAATTGAAAAATATTAAAAATTTAATGAAACAATCATTATCAAAACTTTGATAGTGTTAAAAAAATTATTTTAATAATCTAAAAATCAAAACCTTGATTTCATTTGTTGGTTTATTTTAGTTCAATAATCTAAATATATTATATTAATAAATTAAGACATAAATATGCTTTATCAACTGCACAATCATTACTTTAGTTTGCTACATCAAAATTTTTGTTAGCAATATTTACAGAGTTAAAAATATAAGACCAAAAATATACTTTATAAAGTTAAGGAATCAAAAGTATACTTCTAATAAAACTCAAAGAACTAAAAATATACTTTAGCCGATAGAATAATTAAGAACTTATTGCTCATATAAAAAAAGAATAATTAAGAAATTTTTTTGTATATTGGACGAGAATCAATACCCTTTTTTTTATAAGCTTATAAAACACAATTTTCATTTTCATTACAAATAAAATAATAGTACATCATATAGTATGTACATCGCAAATCTGCAATAGTAAAGTAGCATGATTGCAGAGAATTGAGAATATTGGAATTAATTTCCCTTACACACTTCAGGAGAATCTTAAGGAAATATCATTTAAATTTAAAATTTAAAATATGTGATTTTTATAATAAAATTAGTTCTCAATTGTTTTATTATTCTTGTTAATCTCATTATTATTGTTATTAACCGAATTTTGAAATTCAAACGGTATTTTTCTGGCATTCTCTCATATATTTATGTCCCTATACATAATATTTTTTGAGTTCTGCTTGGTCCCATTTGTGCAATATATCCGAAGCATTATAACAGAAGAGGTGGAATAAAAAATGGACTTATTGGAGATATCCCATTTGTCCTTCTCTGTTCTTTACTTCTTACAGAACTATGTTATTATAATAGATGCATGTTAAACAACTACACGACAATTGTCTACAAAGAACCCCATTTTGTATAAATAAATAATGATAGAAGGAGACATAGACATAGAGAATATGGTTCAAAAGAAGGTGAGTCAACAACTTAAAGATTAAAGGGTAAAAAGCCAGATAGTGACCTCCTCTAAATAATTGGAGGACATAAGTGACATCCCTGCAAAGGTAAACATGACGTTTGGACGTTTAGTTCAAACCACCCGATTATTACTTTATTGATGTAAATAAACTTTATTAGAGTCAACACCATGTAGGGGCTGCTAAGAAGTTGTAAATTGACCTGGTAAGTGGCCAAACCTCAGTAGAGAACATAAATTTAAATTTAGGAAAGTGTACTTATTTAAAAAGGTAAAAATTCTTTGTGCTCTATACCTTCAAAAGAGAAAACCTTGATCGAATATAAAAAATAAAAAAAAATAAAAACTCTTTAAGAGCCCTTTTAAATGACGATTGGAGATTTCAAAAATAATTTTTTAATCGTAATTTACGGTATATGAGATAAATATATAAAATTAGTTTTGTCTCAAATTACATTATTCTTATGATGAATCATGATTCCAAATAACCACTAGAAGAATTTAGTCATTTAGACTATTAAAATTGATTGATAGATAAATCAAGGGTAAAGGTGCGCACAAGACCACGAAGCTTGCCTTTGTGAGCGCCCAAAGACCACGAAGTTTTTCTTGGAGCGTCCGGCCAAAGACTACGAAGTTACATTTTTGGAGCGTCCAGTGCCACCTAGTTGGCAGATTTGAACGCTACGGACGCGGACGCCGACATTGACCGACACACCGACATGATGCTTGACGTGACGCTAACACGTGGATCGACATGCCGACGTGACGCCGACACGTGGATTGACATGCCGACGTGGCGCGGGGGAATAAAAAAATTAGGGAAAAAATAAAATAATTAGGAAAAAAAAAAAAAAATTAGAAAAAAAATCAAATAATGACGAAAAAAATTAAAATAATTAGGAAAAAAAATTCAAAAACTTAGAAAAAATTAAAATAACTAAAAAAATTCAAAAAAATAGGAAAAAATTCAAAAAAATAGGAAATTTTTTTTAAAAATTAGAAAAAAATTAGGAAAATGCCCTTATATAAATTTTGTACCTCAACTACCTTATTGATTTCACATAATCCCTCATTTATATCAATAGGCATCTTTTAGGACTTACTACCACTCGCGAGGATGCCCCCTTACCCTTACATTTCATCTTCCCCTAACCAATTGAAAATAGGTCTTTGTTTGTTCCGTTAGTGGGGACCAGACCTTGATTCGATCTTCCCCAATCTCCTCTCTGGTCTAGGGACTACTTTAAGCTCTCTACCTTTAGACCTTTGGTTAGGTCGATAGGATAGTTAGCTCTAGTGTACATTGCCCATAATCTTTCTTTAGATTGCGAGTATGAACCTCCACGGCACGGATAGACAGTTATATGCAAATCACAACCGTACCTTCATACTTCCGTAAATAAACTTACTCATATAACCGTACCTTCATACTTGCCAGCTTTTTTCCTAAAAGATGCCTATTGATATAAATGAGGGATTATGTGAAATCAATAAGGTAGTTGAGGTACAAAATCTATATAAGGGCATTTTCCTAATTTTTTAAAAAAATTTCCTATTTTTTTGAATTTTTTTTTCTAGTTATTTTAATTTTTTTCTAATTATTTTAATTTTTCCTAAGTTTTTGAATTTTTTTCTAATTTTTTAAATTTTTTTCCTAATTATTTTAATTTTTTCGTCATTATTTGATTTTTTTTTCTTTTTTTTTTGTAATTTTTAAATTTTTTTCCTAATTATTTTATTTTTCCCTAATTTTTTGAATTTTTTTATTCCCCGTCGCCGCCACGTCGCAAGATGTCACCACGTGTCGGCGCCACGTCGCATGTCGATCCACGTCAGCACCATGTCGGTGTGTCGGTCCACGCGCGTTAATCTGGCCAACTAACAAATTGTGGCAGATCGGACGCTCTAAAAATGTAATTTCGTGGTGCTGGACGCTCCAAGAAAAACTTCGTGGTGCTGGGCGCTCCTGGAGGCAAACTTCGTGGTGCTGAGCGCACCTTTACCCGATAAATCAAACCAGTCATAAAACTATGTGTAATCATGCTAAGCATACTCTGAATCACCTGGATGACATGAATTGGTCTTTTTTTTTTATTTTATGAAAATCATCCAAATATTTATTTTTTTGTATTGAAGAGGCTAATAACAAATACTTAAAGAAACATATTTAAGTTTTATTATAATATAGACAAAAGTATGCATTTAGTTCTCTAATTGTAAACAAAATTTCAATTTGATTCATTAATTTAAATTTAATAAGCATGCTTGTAATTCTTTAACCCTAACATCCTAAGTCTCAAATAATACTTTAAAAATTAAACTTAATATATCAGTATTCAAATAATATTTTAGCGTAATTTTGTATGCACTTAGTACTGTAAAATATGTTTTTTAATTTTTTTTTAAAAAAATTTGTACAAGAAATTACTCTATGATATTAACTGATATTCAAGATACCTGTCCGAAATACTCAAACTCAAGATCTCATGAGAAAAACCTATCCCACTGAGACCAACATCTTTTGGTATGAAAATAATGCCATGTTAATACACAACCGACTTAAAAATTTTGAGGAAGGTTCTTATTGCGGCTGGACCAATACTCAGAAACAAGTTTAGAGAAACTAGAGTTTGTCTCCATAAGCTTTGAAGGCTCATCATATTCCACCACTCTCCCTATAGGCACACAAATAACAAATTCAAAAAATGAAAGAAAGTTAGTAAGAAATATAAGAAAATAAAGATAAAGATAATTAGGAGTGATAGAATAAGATTTTTTTTTTTTTTACAGATCAAGAAATTTTTAAAAAATAACAGTTAGTCTGAAAGAGATAATTAATCCATTTTTTTAATTCACTTACTAAACTTGACTTCAATTTAGTATATTTTTTGCCATAAAAAATTCCTTTTTCCCGGCATAGTAGCATTTTTTATATTATCATCTAGTAACCAATTCAAGGTTTGTGATTGCTTTTCCTAACATAAATGTCTCCTCTGGGATTCAAATATAAGATCCATAAAGATCTAATGAGGCATTACACCACTAAACCAACTATATATTTATATTGGCTACTATTGTAGCATTTTGAACTAATAACAAACTTCAGTTTTTTTGTTATTGGAGAGACTAATAACAAACAATTACAAAAACATATTGAAGTTTTATTGTAATATAGTATATTCTAAAGTGTTTGTTTTTTCCTGGATGAAGAAAAGATTAACATACCATAAGAGAGCACCATGACCATATCACTGTCTAAAACAGTAGGAACTCGATGGGCTATAGTTATAACTGTGCACCCTGCAAATTCTTGTCTGATAACTTTTTGTAGGATGGAATCTGTGGTAGAATCAATGGAAGCAGTAGCTTCATCAAGAACAAGAATCTTATTTCTCTTCAGAATTACTCTTCCTAGGCATAACAGTTGACGTTGTCCCACACTCCAATTCTCACCTTCATCGTTCACTGTTAATTTTTTTGTTTTTTTGTTTTCAGATTACACATGTTTATTAGTCATAGCATCTCAAATCTTAATTCTAGTTTTGACATGCACAATATATACATATATAACTTCGACCACTGGCATCTTCTAAAGACTTATGCTTTGTTTGGTTTGAAGGTAAGAGAGTAAAGGGGAGGAAAAAAAATTAATGGAGAGGATAACCTTTTTGGGCCCTACCGCATTAAATTTTGGTAAAAGTTTATCCTCCCCTCCCTCCCTTCAAACCAAACAAAGCCTTAGAGTTATCACTTTTGAACTAATAAAGCTCCTGAGATAAAAGATCATGAGTTCAAACAACTTCTGCATATAAAGACAATAGCAGGTGATGAAATATAAGAATAAAATATTTTGAGGAAACCTAACACGAAATATTTTATTCTAGAAAGAAATGAATGTACTTTTTGTTATTTTTTTATAGTTTTAATTATATACTACTATATATTAGTATATATGTTGTAAGTTTCCCTACTTGATTAAAGAAACCTCTAATAGGCTAATCCTATCAAAATATTAGTCAGATTGTTGACATTGGTCTGATAGCGGATTCCCAATCTTGCATAAAATAATGTTGAAGATGACATTTGCTCCGTTGCTTACTTGCTTTAGAAGGTGAGGGCGAAATTAGCTAGTTGGAAAGGGACGTATATATCTGAGCATGGCAGGGAGGACGGTGTTTATCAAATCAGTGTTGTCAGTGTTGATCCCAAAAGCAGTACAAACTAAGCAGGGACTTTTTCTGGAACCAAAATGAAGAATCCAAAAATATGCACCTCATAAACTAGCATGTACTGAAAGGAAAAAACAACAAAGGGAAACGTGGTTTGGGCATCAAAGATCTCTATTTTCAGAATAAAGTTTTCTTAATGAAGTTATGCTACGGTCTCATTACCAAGCCAGGAGCTTTGTGGATCCAATGTTTGTGGGGTTAACTGGATACCACAAGCAAGCAAGAAAAGGAACAAATCAGCAGTGTAGAGCGGGATAACATCAGTGTGGGAGGAAGGGGATTTGGCATGAAATTAAGAAGTGGTCAAACCAATCTAGCTAGCATGGCATGATTGTTGGGCTCCCTTAGACAGACCACTGAAACATTATGTGGAAAGAAATCTCCACGGTTTATAGCAAAAAAAAATCTCCACGGTTGTGTTGGAAAATGGGTTTGATCCACCAAGGTGGTGGATTAGGCCCAAACCCATTGGCTTGGGGTCAAAATACAATATCCAGATTTAAAGGATATTTATTTGAAATATTCCCCACTTACTCCAAACACCTTCGTGGGAACAATTTTTGCTGTGTGTCTTGGAGGGAACGGTTTTACACATATCGTGGGTTTATGGGAGAGTATGAAAAACCGATACGTATATAAGAGATACATCAGTTTTCATTAAGGGTGTACGTTATTAACCTCTAAAACACAGAAAAACCCTCTCAAGCTTATTTCTCTTCCTCCGGTGCATTTGTTGTGTAATATAGCCGGAGTCCGCCGACGTGTGACTCGGTTCGTGTGGCTGTTTCGAGAGTATGAACCTTCACTCCAGGTACGACTGAAACTCTACATTGAGAGATTGTGAGTAAGCCAAAAGAATGTGATTTTTTTTAATCACTAACACATCATATTATCCTCTATTCTTTACTGGCAATTTGCAGGAATGGCTCACATGGAATCTTAAACATTCTCCAAGGAATAGAATGGCATCCAGATGGCCATGGCAGCGGATGTATAGTACTACATGCTGGCTTTTGTGGAAGAATCGGTGCAAGAAGGTTTTTGAGGGAACATGTGATAAGCCCAAGTTGATTGTGTACTGTTGTATTAATCACCTTATGAAAGAGCTCGAGAATGGGCAGTTGTGGCACCAGATATTCCAGATAAATGATAGACACAAGTTCTCTTACGACATCTGGACCCTAGCTTTGTGCGTGTTGATGTTGATAGATTTTGCCCTAGCAGCGGATACAAGAGGCATTTGGAGGTGTCATTTGAGATCATCAAGGCAACTAAATACAAGGATTTCAACAGAATTTAGGGTATGCGTGCTGTGGAAATCCATGCAATCCACAGTGGCCTGAAACTCTGTAAGCAGCTAGGTTTTGACAAAATTAAACTCCCTACTGATTCGTTAGAGGCTTTACAACTTTTTATGATGGACTGTGCCTTGGATCACCCACTATATGAAGACATATTAAACTTAAGGGCAATTATCTTCCCATATTAGGATTTAGGATCTTGAAATTTCTCACTCATACAGGGAAGGGCTTCGTTGTGCGGATTACTTAACCATAATGGCTCAAGGAAATACCCATGATTTTGGTCCGCTAGAATCATTCCCTGTTGATTGTCTAGGTCTCTTTGATTAGAATGTGGCTATATGCCACAGGACACAGTTAGTGTGATCTACATCTTATACTCTTGTAAAGTACAAGCTTTTGCTTGCCATTGAGAGTATGTTTACTTGTGCAATGTTTTACTTCTGCAAATAGGCTTACTTCTTGGTTAAAAAAAACCTCTTCTATGAATAGCCTAGGGTTGTCTCTTATAGAGAGACATACATATTTTGGATGAGTGAATATTTTGAAGCCTTGCAGTAACACCCCCCCCCCCCCGCCCCTTCCAAATTTATGTTCTTGCAATTGCTTCTACATCTTTTTCTCCTAAACCTCCTATGCTTGCATTAGAACAAGTGTGTGTGGGTGTGTATTGCATCAACAGGTTTGTTCTTAGTTCAAATTTTAAGGTGAAAAAAACTTGTGTGAGATTAGTTAAAAAATATTTAAAAAATCAATCAACCGTTTTCGCCTAACATATTAAGTTTTGAGCTAAAACAATAATCCGCTACATTATGGTATATAGTAAACATATCAGAGTTGCCTGTATGTATGTGTGTGTGTGTGTGTCAGATAGCAAGCATCAAGTTTCTAGATCAAACTCACCAGAAGAGTCCAATAGATTTGGCAGCCTCTTGATTGTTGACATGAGCTGGCATTTCTCTAAAGCCTATAAACAAATATAGTAGACATCAAACTCATACCTACTATAAAGCTCATGTAGATCTTAATCAGCAGAGGTAATTGATTAAAGCATTCACCTCCCAGATTTCGTTATCAGAGTAGAGGCCTATAGGATCCAAGTTGGTTCTAATGCTTCCCCTGAAGAGAGTTGGTTCTTGAGGAATAATGCTCAGCTTCATTCTCAAATCCTTCAAACCCATTGGTAATATGCTAATCCCATCTATAATAATATCTCCTCTTCCAGGATCAACCAAGCAAAACAAAGCACTTACAAGTGTACTTTTTCCACTTCCAGTCCTCCCTACAATTCCCACTCTACTCCCTTCTTTAAATGTACAGGTGATTCCCTTAAGGACTAATGGAGCATTTGGATGATACTTTATCTGAAATCAATAATGTCATAACATACTTTAACTCATCATTTATCTAAGTTACAAAAAGATATGGTCTTTAAAATATACTCCCTCCGCTTCTTTTTATAAGGAACTTTCTTTCTCTCGGAACTGGTTCTTAATATAGACAACTTTTTGTGTGTGTATTAAAATATACACTTTTTTTTCTACCCCCATTAATACATATCTTTATATTAATTATCCCAAACTCACCACCAATTATTTTTCATTTAATCATTATTACTCATTTTCTCTCCTATACTCTTTTCATAAATAGGGGCATATTTGGAAAAGACATCTCATTTTTGACATATTTATTGTTTTTAACTAATCTTAACCGCCATTTTTTTGTGCAATCAAGGAGAAAGTTGCTTATAAAAAGGACCGGAGGGAGTATATGTAATTTGTTATGTTACCTCAAGATTTTGAAGCTCAATCCTACCCTTGGAAGGCCATGAAAGTGGAGGTTGTCTGTTCTCCACAATTGCAGGAGGCTCTTCTTGTAAGTGAATGAACTGATTAATTCTTTCAACTGAAATAATATAATTTGATAAGTTGCAAAGCCAACGAGTTGTAAAAATTTGGGTTCCTGTCAAAGTCAAAGCATATGATAGAGAAAGTCCTGCAAGGCCTGCACGCAAAATATGAGCCAAGAATTTCTCAGCCTTTTGATAACAGTTTAAAAGCAAGACTTTAGAATGAACTATAAACTAATTTCTTATATTGGGAAATCAAGCTACCAGGAGACAAATATCCCTTTGGAAGAAGAACAAGCAGTAAAGCTGCAGTGAAAAGTGTCAAATTTTGAAGTGCTTCAATCCTCAAAATTAACCACTCTAGGGATGCAGCAGAATGAAAGAATAGTTTTGCATCTGTGTCCACAAGCTTGAGGTAATTTTGGTAAAATCTGTCTACCATGTTGAAAGCTCTCATAGTGACAAGTCCAAGTGATGTTTCAGCTGAGAAATTCATAATTGGAGCTTTTGTAGTTCCATTTATCCTCATTAGTTCCCTTGAAGTGGCTTGATAATAGCCCTTTAAAGCCAAAAGAGTTGAAGTTATCAGCTTTATTTGGACACACTCAGAATAAGAAATCAAACAAAAAGAAAATGAGGGAATGAATAAACCTGAATGTATTTAGAAGCTATTAAGGCTGGAACTGCAATAATAAGTACTTGCCACGTTACCAAAGCCATTATCCCAATGGTTGCTAGGAGTTCAATTCCACCAGCTGTCGCAACGTCCATGGCATGAGGTATATCAAAGTCTAAAATACTCAAATCCGATGAAACCTGCAAGAGACACAAATTTGACATTCTTTTCTTGTTAAGCAATTAGCAAAATTTAATAAGTGTCCCCAAATGGGGGTAAACTAAACAAATTAGGCACTCCCTCTAGTCTTTAATATAAGAGATAGATAATTAATTTGTAAAGATTAAAGAAATTAGTTAAGTTAATTATTTATAACAAATGTGTTTTGTTTGCCTAGAATACGTTTTCTAATCATGTGCATTGTTTTGTAACTACCATGATGGAAAATCTCTTCCTATGTGTGACCAACAAGGATACTTTGGTCTGAAAATTGTATATTTGAGTAACAAAGGGATTGAGGTCCTATATTTAGGACTAACATAAACCCCTATCTAACTTATATATTTAAGACTAGAGTTAGCATTAAATATAGTTGGAAGTGAAGAAATCTCACTCGGGTCATAATCCTCCCTACTGGGGTTGAGTCAAAGAAAAGCATAGGAGCCTTGAAGATGGCATTATTGAAACAAGAGAAGAAAGATGTAGAAGATTTTAATCCAAGATGAGCACTGATGATAGACCTTAAGCAAGCAAAGACAACACCTAGTAGTGAAACTATTGTGTAAACTCCAATCAATATGGCATTTGTCACATTTGGGAATTCAATGGCCAAAGCAAGCCAAAAGATTGATGCTGACTGCAGAGCAATAAAAGTCAACTCTGCTAAGATGCTCAAGCCCATAAGCATTAATGATCCTTTAGTGATATGAAGATAATCCCAGAATGGCTTCCAGCCAACATCACCAATCTCCTTTTCTTCTTCTTGTGTAAGCTGTTCTACCCCAATTTGAACTTCTGTTGAACTCTCCTCCTCACAAATTTGATCCATAGTGACATTGAAGTCATGACACTCCAATGGCTGCTGAACCCTAACTTCATCTTTAGATTCTTTTGGAATTTCATTGTTTTGATTAGACCCTGATGATATTCCTTCCCTATGGGCATCTACAAGCTGTTTAAATGTTTTCCCTTCTATCATAAGATCTTCATAACATCCTGATTCTGTGACTATGCCACCCTCCATTACCAAGATTTTATCAACTTGTGCCAGAAACTCCAGCTGATGAGTCACTAGAATGACAGTTTTCTCCCTTAGAGCAGTCATAACACAAACCTGTTAACACATGTTAAGAATTGAGATTAGCTCAGTGAAATAAGGCTGATAGTTTAAGAATAGTGGATGATACTAAGAATATAAACAAGTTCTCATTACATTAAACAGAATAGCAGCAGTATGTGCATCTACTGCACTGAAAGGGTCATCTAAGAGATAAATATCAGCATCATTATAAACTGCTCGAGCCAGTTGAATCCTTTGCTTTTGTCCTCCACTCAAGTTGATCCCTCGCTGACCTATTTCTGTGAGATCACCATGGCTAAAAGCGTTGATATCTTTATCCAAGGCACAAACTTTAATGGCATTCTCATATCTGGTTTTTTCCATTGGCTTGCTGAAGAGTATGTTATCACGTATTGTTCCACCTTGAATCCAAGATGTTTGAGAAACGTAGGCTATGTTTCCACCCACTTTAACCTGTTTTTAATCACCAAGAAAAGAAAAATTTCAAGTATTTGAAATTAAAATGACATGAATTTTATTTAAAGTTTGAGACAACTATTCCCCAAAAGCTAGCTCATGAGGAGTTTAATACAATTGATGTGAACTTTAAAAGAGTTAAACCTCAAAAGTAAGCTCATGAGATTAAAAGGTTCTGATACTGTGAATATCAACTTAGCTATACCTTGTAGATCCCAAAATTAGAGAGCGTATAAGTTCCAAAGTAGAATAAAATACTCCAATGTGAAACTCATCTAGGGAAAGGGTCATAACAAAATTAAACTAAATATTTGCTACTTTAAACTCACAGTTCCTGAAATTTTGGGCATCTCTCCAAGTATTGCATGTATGAGGGATGATTTTCCAGCTCCAACTTGTCCACAAACTGCAATTTTCTGCCCCCATTTGGTTTCGACATTCAAATATCTCAAAGTTGGAGACCTTGATTCCAGATCCCAACTGAAGTTTCCACCTTGAATTTCCACACAATTAACTGAACTTTCCATTGAATTTCTTCCAATATCTTCATCATGTAGCTCATCATCAAGCAAAAAGGTGTTGAGACGATCAAGAGAGACCTTAACTTGGATCAGCACAGAAATAGCCTCTGGGATCATTCTAATAGGTTCGCCCATGCTCCTCAAGGTTGCAAGAACTGTGAATATAGTTCCAGCATTCAAAGGGGCACTTTGGAAAAGAGAACACCCTATGAAGATTACAGATGAAACAATGGTAGGAGAAATCCAATAGCTTGATGACGCGTAAGCTTTCAAAAATTGTGCCTTGGACAGAAATTTGAATTCTTTGGCACGAAGGGTTTCTACCAAAGTCCTGAACTTTTCCTCCCAAGATTGCAACTTTATGATTTTCATATTATTTAGTATCTCTGAAGTTGACCTTAGACGTTCATCTTGGGCAACCATAAATTCTGAGTGGCACTTTTGAAGAGTACTTGCAAATGGTATATCAAGAAGGCCACATATGAGAAGAGGGACTAAACCAGGAAAAGCACCAAGACCAACAACACCAAATAGAACCCCAATAGATAGAAAAAGTTGTAATGAATAAGTCCATGTGGTGTGAAACCACCAAGGAAATTCTCCCATTCTATAAGCATCAATTGCAATGTAATTTACTATTTCCCCAGTTGAGTGTCTTCTTCTAGCTGCACTTGAAAGCTTCAACTGCTTGTCATATATTGCCACTATTAGAGCTGATCTCATTCTCATTCCCAACCTTCTTGAGTGAAAATGCCAGTGTCTTTGAGTCAAAGACTCAATGACCTTACAGATAAACAGGCAACCCAATATGGCAAGACCCTGTTTTAGATCTTCCTCTTTACTATTTTTATAGTTCACAAAAGCATAGAGCAACAAAGGAGAAACTACGACAGCAATTGTCCTGGGTAATGCCCAGATTGCTATAAGAAAATTCTCTTTCAAGTATACTCTTGACATAGACCAAATAATCAAGTTTTTGGTATTATTGTTTTTGCTTCTATCTCCTAAAGAGGAATTCCATGCATGAGAAATTTTTGAAAGGCTACAGCAGCTTCATCTTCAGAAACAAGAGATGGGATATCATCAAGAGCTAGTGGCTTGGAGTAGCCCAAACTCAATAAGGAATTAATCCAAAAGAAAGTCAATTTGCTGAGAAGATCGGCATGAGAAACTTTTGTTTGTTTGTTTTCAGCCTTTTGATTTTGACTTAAAAGAGGCTCTGAAATATTGGGATTTTGAATGCTTTGAGGAATAGAAGAAAGGCTTTGGAAGGCACAGAAAATGAGTACAAAATGTACTGGCCATTTAACCATATCAAATATTTGAATTTTATGCTCTTTGAACAGAATCTCAATATTGAGAGCTGAAACAAGTATGCATGAAGAAGCCCACCAAACAGAGTTTAGAATATTAATACATTTAGATCTCCGAACAAGCAAGGATATTGTTATGGAAATCCAAACTAATCCTCGGAAAAAATAAACTAACCACCCCAACTTCCTAAAATCTTCAGATTTTTCTGTAAGATTCCACACACAGTTACTGAAATATGTAATGCTTATAAGGGCACAATAAGCTGAGACAGCTAAACAAACCCATCCCTTTCTGTGGAAGACATTTCCATACTTTTTTCTGATCAAACTACTAAAAAAAAATATGTAAAAAGCACAGACAAAGAGTAAATTCACAGCGTCAATGATGCTCCTTTGAGTGCAGAAGGAAGTGAGATCAAAATCTTTAAGGCAAATCCATGAGAAATCCCCTGTACATTCAATCAAAAATTGTGTTGTCATATTTTACAACGTGAGAAGGCAATCTATCCTTTTATGACATTCATCAGACACTTTACGAAACATGACTCTCTCAAGAATATCATCATGGTAATAAAAGAAAGTGACAATCCATCAATCATTTACAGAAGCAGTTAGAATCTGCTAAAGTCATAAAAATCTAACCTTTTGGACTCGCTACGTTGGCCATGTTTGGAGCTTCAATGGTATGAACTTTTTGCATGTCTCTCGGGTTTCAATGGCTTAAATTGATACCAGAGCACAAAGTGGCAACATGTTAAGCATATAAACAAAATGGTTCTTATAGTTGCTGCAAGAGCTAGGATCTTGCTTTTATATTATTCCCAAGTGAAAGTACAGAAGACAATTAATTGTAAATGCTTCGAGGAATTTTTATGGGCATTAAATACTCCATCTTGTATTTGTCTGGTGCATGCATTCTAGTCCCTTGAACGAAAAATGACAAGCAAATTTACATATCATCCAATATTACTGAAACATTGAACGCCGCTTAAGGTCACTCAAAGGTCGTAAAAGCTTGCCTAGTTGTGATGATTGCATGGAAATGCTACGCATGCGACAATAAAATGACAGAAAACATCATAATGGAAACGGCACATATATATATAAATAAAAAGGATTAAAAATAAAAAACTTTATACACCTAGACACCTAGTAAACAGAAGAATACGCGAGTAGAAATTCCTAGACCTGGGAAACTACTGACACTCACTACAAAAAAAAAGAAAAAAGACATTTTGTAGCGGTTGAAATTACATATTTGTAGCGGTTTTAATCACTACAAATGACATTAGTAGCGGTTTAAGGAACCGCTACAAAATACGGCATAACAAGATGTTTTGTAGCGGTTTTCTAAAACCGCTACTCATATAATAAAACCGCTACTATATTAGTAGCGGTTTTGAGTTACCGTTACAAGATGCGATCAAGATGACGAATTTTTAAAAAAAAATGGTGTCAAAACCGCTACAAATATTGGATAAAATTTCATAAAGCGCCAAATATTTAAGCCAAATTTGAATTAAAATTTGTAGCGGTTTTTACAACTGCTACAAAATATTACAAATTTTTTTTTTTAAAAAAACATCATAATTTGAGTCCATTATTATAATATTTTGCCGTGAATATTTTTATTATTTAAGTGACAAATTAAATGATAATAGTTAATATTTTAAAAAATGATTAACTTAAGTTAGATAAGTATAAATATTATGTAGATATAACATTGAGAATGTGTAGATAATAAGGATTTATTGTGTTGTCCACCTCGAACAAAAAATTATGTTGTCCATTAGATGATATTTGATTATGGAAAGAATGTTGATGATGATAGAAGGAATATTGAAGAAATATTCTTAAAGTTCGGATAAGAAAAAACAAATAGTATTGATATTATAAGAAGGAAAAAATAAAACATTAAAAACAAAGAATTTGTAAGGGGTGGGAAGAAATGAATGAGAGTGTGAAATGAGGTGTGGTGGGGGTATTTATAGGGATATGCGTAATAAAATTTGTAGCGGTTGATGCAACAGTTTTTTATAGCGGTTTAACGTTTGTAGCGGTTTTTTTTCCGTTTTGTAGCGGTTGCAAAACCTCTACAAAAATTCATTCGTATTTTTATAAAAAATAAATAAATTTCAAAATATCAAATTTTGTAGCGGTTATACTAAAAACCGCTACAAATTAATGAACGTTGGCAAGATTTGAAATATTCCAATTTCAATATTACACACTTTGTAGCGTTTGATGTGACGGTTTTTTGTAGCGGTTTTTTTTTCCCGTTTTGTAGCGGTCATAAAACCTCTACAAAAATTCATTGGTATTTTTTTAAATAAATAAATTTCAAAATACCACATTTTGTAGCGGGTATACTAAAAAACGCTACAAATTAATGAACGTTGGCGGGATTCGAAATATTTAAATTTCAATATTACACACTTTTTAGCGGTTGATCGACGGTTTTTGTAGCGGTTTAACGTTTGTAACGGTTTTTCCCCCTTTTATAGTGGTTACAAAACCTCTACAAAAATTCATTGGTATTTTTTAAAAATAAATAATAATAACTTTTAAAATATCACATTTTGTAGTGGTTTAGCTAAATAACCGCTACAAATATGAACGCATTTTTTAAAAGATATTTTTTAAAATATTTTTTTTCATAAATTCTATTTGGAATGTGTTTAAAGACTTCACATTCGTAGCGGTTTAACTAAAAAACTGCTACAAACTTAAAATTTGTAGCGGTTTTCTATAACCGCTACAAAAATTCAGACTCTTGGTATTCTGTAGCGGATTTTTTTTATAAACCGCCACTAAATGGCGCGCCATAAGGCGCTAAACGGGCGCTATATTTGTGGCGGTTTGTATAACTGAACCGCCACAAAGCGCCAACTTGGCGCCATATTTTGTAGCGGTTAGTTTATGATAACCGCTACAAATGTCGTTCACGAACTAGCGCGCCACTTGGCGCGAGTCATACTGCTACAAATTTGTAGCGGTTTATTTTAACTCGCTTCTAATTAACCTTTTTTTTTTTTTTTTTTTTTTTTTTTTTTGTAGTGACTCTAGCCTTCATATTGAAGAATTCCATCTTACCAAACTCAAATGTTTAAGATGACATCTTATTCAAGGCCGTACGTTTAGCTAAAGTTTGTATTTAAGCTGCATTTCTTTTTTACTTCAAAGGTTTAATGGGGATATAATTCTCTAAGTGTGTGCTTTTAGGCTTTTAGCTAATGATATGGTTCTCATAGATGAATTAAGAGAAACTATTAACTCTAAAACTTGAGTTATGGACAATGAATTTAAAAGTAAAACAGAATACATGCAAACCAAAAAAAAAAAAAAAATGTAGTACTACCTCTATTCTTAAACATAAGACTTAGGTAACTTTTTTTGGAGATGTTAAATAAGTTACTTAATCATATCATATATTTTGTATGATTAGTTTATAAGTAATACAAATTAGTTTGAAAAAAAAAAACGATGAATATAAATACTTTAAAGTAATGTAATTAGTTTTTTAATTTTTTTAAAAAAATTAATTGAATCTTATATTTAACACATGATGTAGTAATACAGGTGAGCTATAATTGTAGACTTTTGAGGAGGTTGTTATTATTACTATTATTATTTTCTTGGTACATTATTACTACTACTAATTATTTTGTATGAGGGAAATTTTTCTCACTACAACAAGAGTCCATCAGATTTTGAAACTGTACATAATAGTGCAATGATTTCAATTCATTTAAGAAATCAAGAAAGATCTGATCCCAAAAATATTATTAAAAAATAATGAGAGAAAAACGCGATTAGTTAGTTAATTGGGAGTTGGGAGTAGGTTTTTTTTTTTTTTTTTCAAGAACTATTTATATTATTATTGCAAACCGGTGCAATATATGAAAATAAACTGAAGAAGGAATACAAACAAAGTCAAATTAAATATAATAAAATAAGCTAAATATAAGATCAGCCAATCACCGTATATCAAAAATTTAAGAGTAGAAGTAGAAGCATGAACAAAACCGGTCTCCTCGATATCCAAGGTTAAAAGTGACGTGAAAGAAAGTGTTGGTTGTAAAACCCACCCTAAGCGGCACACCTTCTTATAAGCATTAGTCGCAATTAGAGCGAGTTGCACAAACACTCTGACTTGGGGTAAAGATCAAAGAAAACTCAACCTCAAAAGGAAGAAAACCCATGATATCCTCAAGAACACTTCTGCTCCTCCGTTCAAGCAAATATGGTGACCTCGACCACACACCAAACAACACCTCTTGAAATCTTCCCCGAAGAATGCAGATCCGAGCCACTAGGAGATAGTCGAATCCAATAACGTTCAAACAACCATCAAACCAAGAGGATTTATACTTAGATCTCATAGATCTGTTTATTTCCTGAGAAAACAGGAACACCACCACAAAACCTAGCACCACAAAAAAAGAAATAAAAGACAAATAGCTCTCATTGCCACAGAATATATCTGAAGAAGAAGAGGAAAAATCTCACCACAAGGACGAGAGAAGTCCACAACCCTCAAAAATCAGAGGGAGAAAGCCACAGATTAAAGATCTGGGAACTGATCTACTACTCTGACGTAGTTGCAACATAGAATGATATTCGCTAGCGGCTTGTGATGGTGCCTCAAGCGCCAAAAAGAAAGAGATAAAGAAAAGTTGTGAGGCGGAAAAGAGAGAATTCAAATTTTAGGGTTTTCCCTTTAGTTAGAGTTTTTTGGGGAGTAGGGTTCGCTAAAGTCTTTTTGTGAAATCCATGCATGTAATCATTATACTACATCATTCTTTCAAAATACTTACTATTGGCTGATAATCATTGCTCCCTTGGCCTTAAAATTATTGATTCCGCTTCTCTCCTTTACTGCTTAGGGTCCAATGCCCTCATTTGTCTAAAACGGGTCCATTTTAACTCAAAACATTAGATAGTGCATGCCCTTTTTTCTTTGAAAAAATATTTTAGAGCATTGACTAGTACTATAAAAAGATACTTCAAAATATAGATGACTGGTATTAAAAAAATATTTTAAGGTCTTGACTAATATTAAAAAGATACTAAATGGTAAATCTCATGATCTTTAAATTATTGTAGGATCTTAAAAAAAAAATTTTGAAGCATATTTTTAGTATTATTCAATACCTGAAATATTTTTTTAATATCTTAAAATAATTTTTCAGTATAAGTCAATATCCTGAAATATCTTTTTAATACCAGTCAATACCCTGAAATATTTTTTCAAGATTTTAAAGTAATTTTCCAAATCATGAAGTTTTTTTTTTTAGTATCGATTAGTGCCGTAAAATATTTTTCAAAAAAAAGGCATCAACTTAGTATTTTGCTCTAAAACAGCGCCATTTTAAATAAAAGAGGGCAACGGACACTAAGCATCAAAGGAGAGAAGCCGCGTCCTAAAATTATGGGGTATTTTCTTTCTAAAGTTTAAAAATATAAGACATTTTTTTTATAAAAATACCTAAACGAATATTAAAAATTAAGAACCAATCATTCTCATAATTTTCATGTGAACATCATCAATGAGGATAAATATGAAAACAATACTGTATTTTTTTTAATAATATTAATTAATGTATCAGTATGTAAATTATTTAAATGTCTTATATTTTTAAGTGGAGAGAGTATTATTCTTTTTGAATCAACACTCATTCCATTGGACAATGTTAACATTTTGATCTAGGAAGATAGAAGTAATTGAAAGTAAAAAATAAAATAAAAAAACTTTTGAGTTTTGACCCCCATATGTCAAGCCATCTTCCTTTCTTATTTCTTTTTAAATTGATTGATCAAATTTGTTTTAATTGTACTCAACCGATTCTTATTACTAACGTGGAATCACATCAATACCCAATTTAATACTCTCTTTTTCTTTCTCTTTTTTGGTCCATTGTTACTCAATTCATTCAACCATATCAAATAGAATCTAATCTCACTTATATTATATTATTTATGTATGCATAGTACCGCATGTGCTTTTAGACATGAGTATGATAACTATAATTTATAAAAGTTAAAGAAATTAGTTAAGTTAATTATTTATAAAAACTGTGTTTGGATTTTTATAAACTAGCATCTTCAATCATAATTTACAAATGTATTGAAACTACTCTAGATAGAAATAATTTTTCCATGTGCATGTACTCACCGGGGAATGTTTAAGAGAAACGTTATAAATTTACAAGATGGAGTAGAATAATATTTTGTACAAAATAATTTACGAATATTTAGCATGGAATGATGATCGAATTTCAAGAGGATCTTATAAAAAGTGTTTTTAAAAAAAATAAAAAATAAAAGTAAAGTCAAATGTAATTAATAAAAAGATTACATAAGGCAATAGCATGTCAAACATTTACATGCCAGCCTAGTGTAGCAGCTCCTAAAGAAGCCAAAATTCATGCCACAAAGATTACAAGAAAAGCTAACTTGCTGAAAAATAAAATTATATAGAAGCTCCTCAATATCCTGATAAACCACATTAGATGACACGTTGTTAAATCCATTGAAAGAGAGAAAAGCTCGATTCAAACAAATAATCTATAAGAGTTGCTTCTCATATTCTTGAAAAACAATGAACTTGTGTTCCAAAAAAGGCATGTTCAGAGACATAAAGGAGGAATAATGGTAATCGTGAAACCTTCTTTCATTTGAATGAAATTAGAGGTTGACCTTGGAATCCAATCCAAACTTAACAAATTTTCCTTATGTGACACTTATATTTCTTCATAACAAATTAACAATAATCCATCCAATTGGCGAAATGTTGTCCACATTCTGATGAAAAATGATGGAAGAAGAAGACACAAAGGCCAAAGAATTTGACTCAAATGCAAGACTTGCAAAGGCCATGGCATGCTTAATCTCTTTAATAAATGATAAGGGATCATCAGAAGATGAATTGTAAACAATGAGATTCATTTTTATCCATATAACAACAACACTTTTGAATACCTCAATTACCAATTGAGAGTGTCCATCATTGTGTAACATCAATAGATACCTTTCAACCCAAGAGGTGAATTCATTGCATGTATCAAACGGGAACCTAATGGATAATTCTTCAAACCAAATTGTAGCAACAAAAGGACAAAAAACAAATAAGCGATCCAAAATTTATGCAGCATCATAACCAATGGGACATGAGCCAAAGGGTCATCAGTACCTGCCCCTCTTATTAAAAATAAAATAAATTAATGGCTTAAAATTTAAAATGGAAGATGAATTAATATCTCATAATTATGTTACATGGGGACGCAAGTCCATTTGGAAGGAGAACAAACAGTAAAGCTCCTGTGAATAGTGTTAAATTCTGAAGGACTCCAATCCTTAACATTAACCATTCTATGGCCAAATTAATTAGAGTGAATGAATAGTTTTGCTTCTGTGTCCACAAGCTTGAGGTACCTTTGGTAAAATCTGTCTGCCATGTTGAAAGCTCTCACAGTCACCACTCCTAGTGATGTCTCGGAGGCAAAATTCATAACCGGAGCTTTCGTGGTTCCATTGATTCTCATTAGTTCCCCTGAAGAGGCTTGATAATAGAGGCAGAATAAGAAATCAACAAAAAGAGAATGAGGGAATGGATAAACCTGAATGTATATAGAAGTTATTAAGGTAGGAACTGCAACAATAAGTACTTGCCACGTGACTGAAGCCATTATCCCAATTATTGTCAGAAGATATATTGCACCAGCTGCTGCAAAGGTGAGTGCATAAGGTATATCAAAGTCTAATGTACTCAAATCTGATGAAGCCTGCATGAGAGAAAGATTTCATATTCACTTCCACAATGTTTAGCTACATTTAATGTTCATTCATGAATAGAGGGACATTATATAAATTAACCAATATAGTTGGAAATGAAGTCATCTCACTCGGGTCAAAATTCTCCCTGCTGGGGTTGAGTCAAAGAAGAGCATAGGAGCCTTGAAGATGGCATTATTGAAACCAGAGAAGAAAGAAGTAGAAGCTTTTAATCCAAGATGTGCACTCATGATAGATCTTAGCCACACAAAGCCTGCACTTAAAACTGAAAATCCAGCGTAAACCCAAATCAAGATGCCATTTGTTACTTTTGGTACTCCAATTGCTAGAGCAAGCTAGCCAAAACGTTGATGCTGCTTGCAAACCAGTAAAAGCCTCCTGTGCTAAAAGGCTCAGGCACAGAAAAAATGATCCTTTGGAGACATAAATATAATCCCAGAAAGGCTTCCAGCCAACATCTCCGATCTCCTTTTCTTCTTCCTGTGTTAGTTGTAACTCATGTTGTCCTTTCATTGAAACCTGCTCAGTCTTATTATGATCCTCAGAGGAATGAAATCCATGAGACTCCAATGGCTGAAAAAAAATTATCGATCACGTCCTCAAACTCTCCTGGGATCTCATTGTTTTGACATGTCCCTGATATTGCTTCTCTATGGGCATTTACTAGTTGTTCAAAGGCTGTCCCTTTTGTCAAAAGGTCTTCATAACATCCTGATTGAGTAACCACTCCACCCTCCATGACAAGGATTCTATCAATATGTGAGAGAAACTCCACTTGATGAGTCACTAGAAGGACACTTTTATGAGACGTAATCCTGTTATTACGGGTTTGACTATGATCCACTTCCCTTTCTATCTTCTTCTCATCCTCTTCTTTATCTCAACTGTTGAATTGAAATCTCAACAGTTCAGATCTAATGATTTATAAAAATATTATTTTTAAATATTTATAAATATTTAAAAATAATAATTTAATATTTAATTAATATTTTTATAAATCATTAGATTAAACCGTTGAGGTTTCAATCCAATGGTTGAGATGGAGAAGATGATGGAAAGAAGATGAAAAATGAAGTGAACCATAGTCAAACCGTGTCATTACATGATAGAAATGAAAATTAATCCACTGAATTGAGGCCGAAAGTTTTTTCTTTTTCATAATAAAAGAATCTGAAAGAATTTTTGGTTACATTGAATAGTATAGTAGCAGTATGTGCATCCACTGCACTGAAAGGGTCATCTAAGAGATAAACATCGGCATCATTATATACTGCACGAGCCAGTTGAATACTTTGCTTTTGTCCTCCACTCAAGTTGATCCCTCGCTGACCTATTTCTGTGAGATCACCATGTCTTAAAGCATTTATATCAAATCCAAGGCACAGGCTTTTATTGCATTCTTATATGGTATCGTCCATTGGTTTGCCGAAGAGTATATTATCGCGAATTGTCCCACTTTGGATCCAAGATGTTTGAGAAACATAGGCAACTGTTCCACCCACCTTAACCTGTTTTTAATCATCATGAAAAAAGAAGAAAAGACTGTTAAACATTTTTTATTTAATAATGAATGTTTTATGACTATGGAGAGCTATACTCCTAAAAGCTAGTGTGTGAGTTATCGAGTCCACATTATATGCTTATACTTATATGCTTATTAGGTGCTTATAGTTTATAGTCTAATTAAAGTATAAGCATATTTTTATTAATTTTTTTATATATTGTATTTATTTAGATTTAAATTATATGTTGTTTTTTTGGATGTTTTTTGCACCCAAGTATCTCAAATAAATTAATTTTATAATACGCGGTGTTACGAGACAAATGTGGAACTGAAAATTAATTAATTTGAGATCTTGGGTGTAAAAAATATCTCGAAAGCAAAGATATAATTTAAATTTAAATAAATAATAAATAAATACAATATTAAAAAAATGCTTATATCTCTAATTAGAGGTATAAACACCTAATAAGCATATAATGTGGACTCGTGAGTTATCTGATACAATTGTCTATTTACTGATAGCTTCTCAGGCTAGAGAGTCCAATAATAATATAGGCCAACATAATAAACTCAATCATAAACCAAAGTCCAAAGATAAGACAAAAATTTGAAAGCATACAAGTTTCCAATTAGAATTACATACTCCAATGTGGAACTCTTATCCTGTAATTTAGTCATAAAAAAAAAAAAAATAAACAAGCAATTCTCCATTATCAACTCAGTTCCTGAAATTTGGGGTATATCGCCAAGAATTTCATATATCAAGGATGATTTTCCACTACCAATGTAACACCTCTAATTCAATACTACCTATTATGTACATTAATAAGGAATATATAAGAATATCATCAGATGAAGCGAAAGATCGTGTAAGTTGGGTTAAGTGAATGACTAATTGATACTTGACTACAAACTTAAACTCTTGCGGTGTATCCGGTCGGCACATTAATGGTACCATTATCCGAGTATTCAAATATTATACATAATACAGTCCAAAATAAAAACTCCGGCTGAGTCCTCATGCGTGCTGCTTACCCTTTTCATTGGCTCCCGATCCTCCAGATCTTGAATCTAGGGTTAATTCTGAGATTCAACACCCATTGAATATCATATAACAGTTAACCTCATGCTCAAGTATAAACAATATATGTATGATAGATATTCATTACATTTCAACATCAACCATATATAGCACATAACAGATATAAGGTTACAACAATACATAGCACACAATAGATGTAATATTAAGAGCACAACAATACATAGCACACAACAAATGTAATGTTCACAACGTTTGCACTCACTAGTGCCACGAATCCACATGTCCTTAGTGCTAGAAAAACATACATACGACATTATCTATCATGACTATAGCCCACACAAAGCTGAATGTATATAAACAGTGACCTAAGACCGAGTCTTAGCCACGGTGTATGACCCAAGACCTAGTCTTGTCCATGACTCTATGAATCATCTAATCACATATAAGCATACAAGACACATCAGAGTTAAAGTTACAGTACGCGTCCATACCTTAGTACGTGTAGCTAGTGGTGCGTTTATTTGTTCGGTATCAATTCCAAACTTCTTGTATATCCTATAATATTATTACCGTATTATTCCCTTTATAAAAAATATCCTAAGAGATATTTTTTCCACTATTGACCTTTTTACCCTGGTGGATTTGTTATTCCAATTTTACCCTTACATTTCCTTAAATTTTGAAATTCAACATTTTAGCCCAGATTTTCCCGTAACTTTGAAAAATCATAATTAATTCCAAAAAAATCAAAATGAAGTGATGAAAAATTATACATAACCCTTGATGTATCTATTTTCAAGGAAAAATAACTCCTTTAACTTGAAATATATAAATAATTCCCAGTGTTTATCTTTTCCCTTACTGTTCCAGTTCCCAGTTCTGAAACATGGGCAACATTGGAAAATTCATATCTCTTAGTGTAGAACTCAAAATGTTACAAATTTTATATCAATATAAATCCTTACATGTCTACTTTACCCCTGTAAAATTTCATAATTTTAGGACTTCATTTGATACATAAAATAATGATCACAAGGTGACTGATTCCAGAAAAACTGAAATATGGGATTTTTCTCAACTTTCACCATTTGGATCTTTTGATTCCAAAAATTATTTCCCAATATATTTTTACCTCATTCTTAATTTTAAATGCAATGGAGGCCTAAAAACATGTAAATGAATTTACTTCCTAATTTTCTAGATTAAACTACAATTTTATTAAAAAGTTAAAGACTAGAGAACTTACCCTAAAGAACCTTGCTCCTTCTCCTTGCTCTATGATTTTCACCACTCTCACTCTCACTACTAAGGATCAGCTACTTGGAGCTGATTTGGTGTGGAAAATGAAGAGGGGTTGAGCCCCTATTTATAGTAAAATTTCCAAGCTCACAAGAAACCTATCTCACCCAATCTTTATCAAACTTAATCCTCACCCTTCATTGTTGTTAGAAAAATATAAACACTATTTAAGATCTTTTATTTTAATTTGCAAGTGCTCTTTTAAGCCAAATATCTTGATTATTATAGAATAAATCCTCTTTCATCCCTCCATGTGCATGCTCCACTTTCATTGACTTTAGGGGCTGAATATTTAAACTTTGATTAGCATCCTAATGAAGTGTTTATATGCCCTTTAACTACACTTGCCATTGTAGGATTAGTTCATTAGTTATATCATGGTCATTAGTGTTTCACATAAGCTTAATCTTGTCTTCCCATTGGCCCTCAAAATAAGACAGCCCTCAATTGATGCTTTTAATTTGTCTCTAATTAATTTGAAGAATTATAAAAATTATTTTAATTAGTGTAAGTTTAATTGCCCATTAGCTTTTGCTAATTTCCTTTAACTTGCTTAAGTGTTTTCATAACATTTCTTGCCTCTTTTGGTCATAAAATAACCACATCATTTTATGTGCTAATTATATCACATTTTATGATCCCTAATCTTAATCTTATATCTTACCTTTTGTTAAACTAACTCAAAGTGAAATTTGCCTAAAATTATAATTAACAAATTACAATAATTTGACACATATATTCACCTTCATTTTATACAAATTATTCATATAAATATAATATTTATGATAAATAGGAATTTCAGGGCATTACATCCAACTGGTCCACAAACTGCAACTTTCTCCCCAACTTGATTTCTACATTCAAATCTCTCAAGGTTGGAGACATCGATTAAGGATTCCAACTGAAGTTACCTGCTTGAATTTCCACACTATTAACTGAATTTTGCATCAAGTTTCCTCCTCTGACATCATCACTTAGATCATCATCAAGTTGCCAGGATTGCCATGAGAAGGTTCTCTTGCAAGTAAACTCTTGATATGGACCACATAACCAAGTTTTTGGTACTATTGCTTTTGCTTCTATCCCTTGAAAAGGAATCCCATACACGAGAAAACTTTTAGTAGGCTAAAGCAGTTTCATCTTCAGAAACATCAAGAGATGGGATGTCTTCCAGAGCTAATGGCTTTGAATAGCCCAATTTCAATAAGGAATTAATCCAAGAGAAAGTCAACTTGCTGAGAAAATTGGCACTTGCAAGCTTTGATTGTTCATTTTCATCCTTTTGAGCTAAGAGGCTCTGACATGGTGGTATTTTGAGTGGTTTGAGGTGCAAAATCAAGGCTTTGGAAGGCACAGAAAACAAGTGAAAAATGCACAGGCCATTGAACAAGATCAAGTATTTGAATATTATGCTCTCTGGACAGAATCTCAATATTGAGAGCTGAAACAAGTTTGCATAAAGACACCCACCAAACAAGGTTTAGAACAAGTAAAGAAACTGTCAGAGAGATCCAAACTAGTACTCTGAAAAAAAAAACAACCCCCTCAGCTACCTAAAGTCTTCAGATTTGCAAAAAAGCCACCACAGACCATTACTAAAATATGCAATGCTTGTGAGAGCACAACTGACTAAGACAACCGAATAAGCCCACTTTTCTGTGGCTGTCACTTCCATTGTTTTTCCTGATCAAATTGCAAAGCAAAGATATGTAAAAAGCACAGAGAAAGTTCTATGATGCTCCTCTGAGTGCACAAGGAACTGAAATCAAAATCTTGGAGACAAATACATGAGAAATCTCATGTATATTCAATCAAAGAGTGCGTTTTATCATTTTGTACCACGTGAGAAGGCAACTGTTTGAATAGAAAGAACTATCTATTTATGTATTATTTAAAGGAAACACCTAAGTAACATAAACTTGATGGAGAAAAGTGACGTGGCAAGTCATCAAACAGTTGTAGAACAAGCAAATGTTATAAACTAAAGTCTGAAGTTTTGATGAGAGCTAACAAACATAAGAGAATCTTTGTGGAGGAAAAAAGAAGAGACAATTCATCAAACATTATAGTATCTGTTATGAACCTATATCAGGCCCAATAGCAGGACGGTCCAGCAAAGAATATACTGCATATCAGGATCTGCCTATAATAAAAGGGGATCCTATCTTATCTGTAATCCAGGAAGATCTAAATCTAGATCTGGCAGTTATGATACTAAGACACGAATCACAAGGCCCATAAGTCTCAACCGAAGGTACACTCTATAAATACAGAGGTCAAACCCTAAGGTGCATACATCCTAAACCTAAACTATTTACATATGGTCATCACGTGCACACACCCCACTCCCTTGAGCAAAAGCCTCATCTGTGTACAATGATCCCTAACTCTCCTGGTTATCTACCTCATAGATACCCAAATTGAGCAACCTGATCCAATATCAACATACTAGTCCGTTGGGCTAAACATCTTTGTTCTTATACAAAACAGTATCTAATATAGTCTGGAGTTTATATAAGGGCAAAAAGAATTAGCAAAGTGTGGTGTACCTATCGGACTCCCCTAAGTGGCCATTTTCAGAGCTTCAATGGGTTAATGTTCTTGCTGCTCTGTCTCATTGAGGGGTGACAGGAGTATTTGGTTTCACTCACATTTGTTTGTTTAAAACATTTCTCAATCTATCAATTTATATATGATTGTTTTGATCTGGTCTATGTATGATTTTGAAAAGTTTATGGGATTCTTTATTAAATTTTATTTCTTTGCAAATTTATTACTCTTCTTCATGCCCTAAATATAAAACCTGGTTTGGAGGTGAATTTTAGTCTTAAATGTAAGACGCTTTTTTTTTTAATCTTATCTCATATATTTATCATTTTTCTTTAAACAAAATTGTCTAACTTATTAACTAATATATAATCTAATGTTAAATTACTATTAAATATTTTAGAGAAATCATGCTACATATATTATAATTAAGTAATCTATTTAAATTTTTTAATCTTACATTAAGAACTAGACAAGTATTAAATTATAGTTAATGATTTATTTTCTTAAATAGATGGGATCAAGTCTAAAGTAAATGAACATTAATTTAGTAATGGGGTGAAAATAAAAAATATTATATCATAAATAAAAGTACTTAAAGTACAATACATACCTAATATACAAAAAATTGAAAGAAATCTATTATTAAAATTAACATCACTACTCTTACTATACATGTTTTCATATTGTTAAACTCATCTATAATTGAATCGGTGTTAAAACTCAAAATAATTTCTTTTTCAATGTATATAACTAAGGGATCATAAAAAAATTGATCTTTCATTCTATTTCAAAACCCGTTCTTGATTATTTTTATAGTAGAGAAAGATTTTTCAGTAATTCTTGTAGTAAAAATTGGAAAAATAGTACAAGTCTAATTACTCTATCAATAAGGGAGTAAATGATAGACTTTCCAATTCTTATTAACCTTTGACATAATTTAGATGTAGTTGATAAATTAATCAAATTTGCATGTTTAGGAATGTGAAACTCAAAAATGTTATAATTTCATCTTTAAATGCAATTTTTCTTATTCAGAGAAATCTCTAGAATAAAATTTATTAACAAGTTTGCAAATATCATCACATTAAGACTGATTTTGCTCCATTTATAGAGTGCAATGAAGACTCTTCTGGAAACAACTAACTTTATCAAGATTACTTGTGTGTTGACACTTCTGCCTACAACTTCATTGACTGCCATATCTTCCCTTCCTCCAAGTGTCCCGTTCAGATTCTATTTCCTTCTTTCTGATTCTTTCCTCAGATTTGAGGGGTGTGGGGGCCACCCCTAGTCCCCCTTAATTCTGCCCTTGCTTATTGCAGCTAGACCAATACTTAGACACTAGTTTGGAGAACGAAGAATTTGTCTCCATAAGATTTGAAGGTTCATCGTATTCCACCAATTTCCCTACAGCCACACAAATAGCAAATATTGAAAATTAAAAGAAAGTTAGTCAAAAATATGAGAAAAATAAAATTCAGATGAAAAGGGATAATGATAGAATAATTAAGAAAATTTTCAATATATAGGAAGAGATCATTTTCCCTTCTTTTTAATTCACTTATAAAACTTGAAGGCTTCAATTTATTTTTTTACCTTAATTCTAATATTTTATTGCAAGAAAATATATTAATATTAGAAGAGAAGGCCTGCCTACCCCATGTGTCCTTCTTTGTTCTTACTTCTTACAGAATTATGTTATTATAATAGTCAAATGTTTCAAAACTCTACCAAAATGACAATTGTCTAAAAAGAAACCCATTTTATGTTAATAAACAATGGAAAGTAACAAAACAATATTGTCAAAATATGTAAAAGATGAATAAGGGTAGTAAATTTTTATAATTCCAAATTGACTAATTTGCAATTTTGAAATGTTGACAACTGTGTGAAATTACATAAGTGATCTTATTTTTTTTTTTTTTAAAAAAAAAAAATCCCTTGTTGGCGCAGACCGTCACCGAAGCTCTAGTGTCCTTACCGATTACCTATATATAGCATGGTAAGCATATTTGAATCACCTATATAACATGAATGGGTCTTTCTTTTAAAAAATATCATCCAATTTTATTTTATATTTTTAATTGGAGAGCCTAATAACAAATAATTAAGAAACCTATTTAAGTTTTATTAATAATATAGGCAAAAGTACACATTTAGTTCTTTGATGTTATACAAAGTTTGAATTTGATTCCTTAATTTTAATAAGCATGTTTTAAGTCATTTTACCTAACATCCTAGGTCTCAAATGATATTTTAAAAATTAAATTTAATACGCCAGTATTTAAAAAAGATTTGTCAACATTTAAAATCTCAATATCAGCATTTTTTTTAACACGCTAGTGTTAAAAAACTTAAAAGATTAAATGTATGCATTTACTAGTAATATAAGTCCAAAAGGCCTTTTTTTCAAGGAGAAGAAAAGATTGAACGTACCATAAGAAAGGACCATAACCATATCATTGTCGATAACAGTTGGAACTCGGTGAGCTATAGTTATAATTGTGCATCCTGCAAATTCTAATCTGATAGCTCTTTGTAGAATGGAATCTGTAGTAGAATCAATGGAAGCAGTAGCTTCATCAAGAACAAGAATCTTATTTCTCTTCAAAATTACTCTTCCCAGGCCTAACAGTTGACGTTGTCCCATACTCCAATTCTCACCTTCATCATTCACTGTTAAAAATAAAAAATAAAAAAAATCAAATTACACTAGTTTATTAGTCAATGCATCCCAAATCTTAATTCAAGTTTTGACAAGCATAATATATTATATATATATATATATATATATAAAACTTTGACGACTTGCATGTTATAGAGTTATCAGTTTTGAACGAAGGCTCCTCTGATCTAAAAAGATGATGAGTTCAAACTACTTCCACATATAAAGACAGTAGTTGGTGATGAAATATAATAATCAAATATTTTGAGGAAACCTAAGACAAAAGATTTTATTCTAGAAAGAAATGAATTTACATTTTGTTATTAGTTTTAATTATATATTACTCCTTCGATATTTAATATAAGATATATTTACCTAAGTTGGTTAGATTATAGAAATTGGTTATGTTAGTTAATATAACATTTATTTCTTAAAACACTCTCGCATTTCTTAATTCTCACATTCCCTCTCCTCTTTGATTATTATTGAGGAAGTATCAATATGAGTAAATTAATTAGGAAAAGATTGGTAAATATAAAAACTATGTCTTATTTTTAAGATCAATATTAACTTCATAAATATATCTTATATTAAAGACAAGAGAGAGTACTATATAATACTCCCTTTAGTCTTTATTATAAGGCTCCAACTAACAATTCACACAAACTAATAAAAACAGTTAAAGTCAATAAAGTTGTTCTAAAATTTAAGTAATTTACAACATCACCTCTTATCAGTTGCACTAAACTCTAATATTATATTATTATTACTCTCACACACTACCCCTATTAATGATAGGCATACGTGGAAAAAAAAAAAAAAAATAATTAATGCTCATTGGGAACAAACAAGTATCTTATAAAAAAGATCAAATATATATACTTACTAGTTGATGTCTTATAATAAGGACTAGAAGGAATAGTAAGTTGTAAGTTTCCTACTTGATTGAAGAAACCTCTAGAATAGTTAGTTTTACTCTTACTTCTTGGTTGAGAAAACCTCTCCTATAAATAGCCCAGTCTAGTCTCTTACAGAGAGACATACATATTTTGGGTGAGTGAATATTTTGAAACATTGCAATCCCCCCTTCCCTTTTGGTTTCTGATAGCGACCCTCGTTATCGTTTAATTTACTCAAGGAAAGGAAAACATGCTAGAGAAGAATAAAACTTAATTATTATTATTATATGTTTTATTATTAATTTCTCAAAAAGTTGAGAAATAAGTGGATTGTTCCACTAGTAAGGGTCAGTAGTCAGTTGCTCAAATCATGGGTTATTAGTCATTTGAATTTCGTAGTTGCATCATTCTCTCTATAATCTGCTATTATAAATTGGCTTATTACCTCATGAATAAAGTATCAAATATTTTATAGAGTAAATTGATTTAGGAGATTTTCCTAAGTTGTTTTAGAGAGAATGTAAGATTCTTGCCTACCCTTTATCACATATTATTTTATAGCTTTCTTATTTATTAATCTAATTGGTAATTTATCAGGCTCTCTCTCATTTCCCCCTCAAATTTATGTTCTCCCAAAAAAAATGCATATACATCTCTTTCTCCTAAACCTCTGCTGTTTGCATTAGAACTAGTGTGTATGGGCATGTATTGCATCAATAGGTTTATTCTTCCTTTTTTTAATTAAAGGGGCAGGCACTAACAAAGTGAGATTATAAGCGGAATCGAACCCGCGGTGACCTCCCATTTACAGGAAAAGTTTACATGTTACTAGGCTATAAAGCCATTGGTCAGTAGATATGTTCTTAGTTCACATTTTAAGATGAGAAAACACTTGTGTGAGATGAGTTAAAAAAAAAATTAATAAATTCAATCAACCGTTTTTCACATCACACATCAAGTTTTGAGCTGAAACAATGATCCAACACATTATGGCACATTGTAAACAAATCAGAGTTGCCTCTGTGTATATGTGTGTGATTGCAAGCATCAAATTCCTGGATCAAACTCACCAGAAGAGTCCAATAGATTTGGAAGCCTCCTTATTGTTGACTTGAGTTGGCATTTCTCTAAAGCCTATAAACAAATATAGCAGACATCAAACCTGAACTTATTATAAAGCTCATGTAGATCATAATCAGAAGAGGTAGTTCGTTAAATGAGTCAACCTCCCAGATTTCATCATCAGAGTAGAGGTCTAGAGGATCCAAGTTGGTTCTAATGCTTCCCCTGAAGAGAGTTGGTTCTTGAGGAATAATGCTCAGCTTCATTCTCAAATCCTTCAAACCCATTGGTAATATGCTAATCCCATCTATGATAATATCTCCTCTTGCAGGATCAACCAAGCGAAACAAAGCACTTACAAGTGTACTTTTTCCACTCCCAGTCCTCCCTACAATTCCCACTCTACTCCCTTCTTTAAATGTACAGGTGATTCCCTTAAGGACTAATGGAGCATTTGGACGATACCTTACCTGAAATCAATAATGTCATAACATACTTGAACTCATTATTTATCTACGTTACAGAAAGATATGGTCTTTAAAATATACTTCATCCGCTACTTTTTATATGCAACTTTCTTTTTCTTGGGACTGATTCTTAATATAAGCAACTTTTTTTGTCTTAAAATATAAACTACTTTTTCCTTTTTTATCCCTATCAAATACATATCTTTATATTAATTATCTCACACTCACCACTAATTGTTTTTCATTTAATCATTATTCCTCATTCTCTCTCCTACACTCTTTTCATAAATAGGGGCATATTTGGAGGGAAAAAAAACTCAATTTTGACATATTTACTGTTTTTAACTAAACTTAACCATCAGTTTTTTATGCTATCAAGGAGAAAATTTTGTATAAAAAGGACTGGAGGGAGTATATGTGATTTGTTATGTTACCTCAAGATTTTGAAGCTCAATCCTGCCCTTGGAAGGCCATGAAAGTGGAGGTTGTTTGTTCTCCACAATTGCGGGAGGCTCTTCTGGTAAGTGAATGAACTGATTAATTCTTTCAACCGAAATAATATAATTTGATAAGTTGCAAAGCCAACGAGTCATAAAAAGTTGGGTTCCTGTCAAAGTCAAAGCATATGATAGGAAAAGTCCAGCAAGGCCTGCAAGCAAAATATGAGCCAAGAATTTCTTAGCATTTTAATAACAGTTTAAAAGCAAGACTTTAGAATGAACTGTAAACTAATTTCTTATATTAGGAAATCTAGCTACCAGGAGACAAATATCCCTTTGGAAGAAGAACAAGCAGTAAAGGTGCAGTGAAAAGTGTCAAATTTTGAAGTGCTTCAATCCTCAAAATTAACCACTCTAGGGATGCAGCAGAATGAAAGAATAGTTTTGCGTCTGAGTCCACAAGCTTGAGGTAATTCTGGTAAAATCTGTCTACTATTTTGAAGGCTCTCATAGTGACAAGTCCAAGTGATGTTTCAGCTGAGAAATTCATAATTGGAGCTTTTGTGGTTCCATTTATCCTCATTAGTTCCCTTGAAGTGGCTTGATAATAGCCCTTTAAAGCCAAAAGAGTTGAAGTTATCAGCTTTATTTGCACAGACTCAGAATAAGAAATCAAACAAAAAGAAAATGAGGGAATGAATAAACCTGAATGTATTTAGAAGCTATTAAGGTTGGAATTGCAACAATAAGTACTTGCCACGTTACCGAAGCCATTATCCCAATGGTTGCTAGGAGTTCAGTTCCAACAGCTGTCACAATGTCCATGGCATGAGGTATATCAAAGTCTAAAATACTCAAATCCGATGAAACCTGCAAGAGACACAAATGTGACTTTTTTTTTTTTGGTAAGCAATAAGCAAAATTTAATAACCGTCCCCAAATGAGGATAAACTAAACGAATTAGGTACTCCCTCTGGTCGTTAATACAAGAGATAGATAACTAATTCTTAAAGATTGAGGAAATTAGTTAAGTTAGTTATTTATAACAAAAGTGTTTGTTTGCCTAGAATATGTTTCTGATCATGTGCATTGTATCTACCCTGATGGAAGCTCTCATCCTATGTGTGACCAATAAGGATACTTTAGGGAGAAAATTGTATATTTGAGTTAGAAGGGATTGAGTTCCTATATATAGGACCAACATAAAACCTTGTCTAGCTCATATATTTAGGACTAAGGTAGCATTGAATATAGTTCGAAGTAAAGAAATCTCACTCGGGTCATAATCCTTCCTACTGGGGTTGAGTCAAAGAAAAGCATAGGAGCCTTGAAGATAGCATTATTGAAACAAGAGAAGAAAGATGTAGAAGATCTTAATCCAAGATGAGCATTGATGATAGACCTTAAGCAAGCAAAGACAACGCCTAATAGTGAAACTATTGTGTAAACTCCAATCAAGATGGCATTTGTCACATTTGGGAATTCAATGGCCAAAGCAAGCCAAAAGGTTGATGCTGACTGCAGAGCAATAAAAGTCAACTCTGCTAAAATGCTCAAACCCATAAGCATTAATGATCCTTTGGTGATACGAAGATAATCCCATAATGGCTTCAAGCCAACATCACCAATCTCTTTTTCTTCTTCTTGTGTAAGTTGTTGTACCCCAATTTGAACTTCTATAGAACTCTCCTCCTCACAAATTTGATCCATAGTGACATTAAAGTCATGAGACTCCAATGGCTGATGAAAACTAACTTCATCTTCAGATTCTTTTGGAATTTCATTGTTTTGATCAGACCCTGATGATATTCCTTCTCTATGGGCATCTACAAGCTGTTTAAATGTTTTCCTTCTATCATAAGATCTTCATAACATCCTGATTGTGTAACTATTCCACCCTCCATTACCAAGATTTTATCAACTTGTGCAAGAAACTCCAGCTGATGAGTCACTAGAATGACAGTTTTCTCCCTTAGAGCAGCCATAACACAATCCTGTTATTACAATTTAAGAATTAAGATTAGCTCATTGAAATAAGGCTGATAGTTTGATAACAGTGGATGATACTAAGAATATAAAACAATTTCTCATTACATTAAACAGAATAGCAGCAGTGTGTGCATCTACTGCACTGAAAGGATCATCCAAGAGATAAATGTCAGCATCATTATAAACCGCTCGAGCCAGTTGAATCCTTTGCTTTTGTCCTCCACTCAAGTTGATCCCCCGCTGACCTATTTCCGTGAGATCACCATGGCTAAAAGCGTTGATATCTTTATCCAAGGCACAAACTTTAATGGCATTCTCATATCTAGTTTTTTCCATTGGCTTGCTGAAGAGTATGTTATCACGTATTGTTCCACTTTGAATCCAAGATGTTTGAGAAACATAGGCTATGTTTCCACCCACTTTAACCTGTTTTTAATCACCAAGAAAAGATAAAGTAAACTATTTCAAGTATTTGAAATCAAAATGGCATGAATTTTATTAAAGTTTGAGACAACCATGCCCCAAAACCTAGCTCATGCGGAGTTTAATACAATTGATATGAACTTCAAAAGAGTTGCACCTCAAAAGTAAGCTCATGAGATTAAAAGGTTCTGATGCTGTGAATATCAACTTAGCTATAACTTGTACATCCCAAAATTAGAGAGCGTATAAGTTCCAAAGTAGAATGAATACTCCACTGTGAAACTCATCTAGGGAAACGGTCATAACAAAATTAAACTAAACATTTGCAACTATAAACTCACAGTTCCTGAAATTTTGGGCATCTCTCCAAGTATTGCATGTATGAGGGATGATTTTCCAGCTCCAACTTGTCCACAAACTGCAATTTTCTGCCCCCATTTGGTTTCGACATTCAAATCTCTCAAAGTTGGAGACATTGATTCCAGATCCCAACTGAAGTTTCCACCTTGAATTTCCACACAATTAACTGAACTTTCCGTTGAATTTCTTCCAATATCTTCATCATTTAGCTCATCATCAAGCAAAAAAGTGTTGAGACGATCAAGAGAGACCTTAACTTGGATCAGCACCGAAAAAGCCTGTGGGATCATTTTAATAGGTTCACCCATGCTCCTCAACGTTGCAAGAACTGCGAATATAGTTCCAGCATTCAAAGGGGCACTTTGGAAAAGAGAACACCCTATGAAAATTACAGATGAAACAATGGTAGGAGAAATCCAATAGGTTGATGACACGTAAGCTTTCAAAAATTGTGTCTTGGACAGAAATTTGAACTCTTTGGCACGAAGGGTTTCTACCAAAGTCCTGAACTTTTCCTCCCAAGATTGCAACTTTATGATTTTCATATTATTTAGTATCTCTGAAGTTGACCTTAGACGTTCATCTTGGGCTGCCATAAATTCTGAGTGACACTTTTGAAGAATACTTGCAAATGGTACATCAAGAAAGCCACATATGAGAAGAGGGACTAAACCAGGAAAAGCACCAAGACCAACAACACCAAATAGAACCCCAATAGATAGAAAAAGTTGTAATGAATAAGTCCATGTGGTATGAAACCACCAAGGAAATTCTCCCATTCTATAAGCATCAACTGCAATGTAATTTACAATTTCTCCAGTTGAGTGTCTTCTTCTAGCCGCACTTGAAAGCTTCAACTGCTTGTCATATATTGCCACTATTAGAGCTGATCTCATTCTCATTCCCAACCTTCTTGAGTGAAAATGCCAGTGTCTTTGAGGCAAAGACTGAATGACCTTACAGATAAACAGGCAACCCAATATGGCAAGACCCTCTTTTAGATCTTCCTCTTTACTATTTGAATAGTTCACAAAAGCATAGAGCAACAAAGGAGAAACTACTACAGAAATTGTCTTGGGTAATGTCCTCATTGCTATAAGAAAGTTCTCTTTCATGTAAACTCTTGATATAGACCAAAGAATCAAGTTTTTTGTATTATTGTTTTTGCTTCTATCTCCTAAAGAGGAATTCCATGCATGAGAAAATTTTTGATAGGCTACAGCAGCTTCATCTTCAGAAACGAGAGATGGGATATCTTCAAGAGTTAGTGGCTTGGAGTAGCCCAAACTCAATAAGGGATTAATCCAAGAGAAAGTCAGTTTGCTGAGAAAATTGACATGAGAAACTTTTGTTTGTTTGTTTTCAGCCTTTTGATTTTGACTTAAAAGAGGCTCTGAAATATTGGGATTTTGAATGCTTTGAGGAATAGAATAAAGGCTTTGGAAGGCACAGAAAATGAGTACAAAATGTACTGGCCATTTAACCATATCAAATATTTGAATTTTATGCTCTTTGAACAGAATCTCAATATTGAGAGCTGAAACAAGTATGCATGAAGAAGACCACCAAACAGAGTTTAGAATAATAATACATTTAGATCTCCGAACAAGCAAGGAGATTGTTCTAGAAATCCAAACTAATCCTCGAAAAAAATAAACCAACCACCCCAACTTCCTAAAATCTTCATATTTTGCTGTAAGATTCCACACACAGTTACTGAAATATGCAATGCTTATAAGGGCACAATAAGCTGAGACAGCTAAACAAACCCATCCCTTTCTGTGGAAGACATTTCCATACTTTTGTCTGATCAAACTGCTAATAAAAAATATGTAAAAAGCACAGACAAAGAGTATATTCACGGCGTCAATGATGCTCCTTTGAGTGCAGAAGGAAGTGACATCAAATTCTTCAAGGCAAATCCATGTGAAATCCCCTGCACATTCAATCAAAAATTGTGTTATCATATTTTACAACGTGAGAAGGCAATCTATCCTTTTATGACATTCATCAAACACTTTACAAACATGACTCTCTTCAATAATATCATCATGGTGATAAAAGAAAGTGACAACCCATCAAACATTTACAGAAGCAGTTAGAATCTGCTAAAGTTATAAAAGTCTAACCTTTTAGACTCGCTACGTTGGCCATGTTTGGAGCTTCAATGGCCTGATCTTTTTGCATATCTCTCGGGTTTCAATGGCTTAAAATGATACCTTTTAATCAGAGCACAAAGTGTCAACATGTTAAGCAATAAGCATATAAACAAGATGGTTCTTATAGTTGCTGCAAGAGCTAGGATGTTGCTTTTATATTTTTCCTGTGTGAAAGTACAGAGGACAATTAATTGTAAATGCGTCGAGGAATTTTTCTGGGCATTAAATAATCCATCTTGTATTTGTCTGGTGCATGCAATCTTGTCCCTCGTCCTAAGCTAACGAAAAATGACAAGCAAATTTACATATCATCCAATATTACTGAAACATTGAACGCCGCTTAAGGTCACTCAAAGGTCGTAAAAGCTTGTCTAGTTGTGATGATTGCATGGAAATCCTACGCATGGGACAATAAAATGACAGAGCACATCATAATGGAAACGACATGTATATATAAATGTTTAAAGCCAAAAAGGATTAAAAATTTAAAAAAATGACAGCACATCATAATGGTAAACAGAAGAATACGTGATTAGAAATTCCTAGACCTGGAAAACTACTGACACTCTATCCTTCATACTGAAGAATTCTATCTTACATAACTCAAATGTTTAAGATGACTTCTTATTCAAGGCCGTACGTTTAGCTAAAGTTTGAATTTAAGCTGCATTTCTTTTTCCTTTTTTTCTTTTTTACTTCATAGGTTTAATGGGGATATAATTCTCTAAGTGTACCTTTTAGCTAATGATATATAGATGAATTAAGAGAAAATATCAACTCTAAGAGATAGAAGTGATTTGAAGGTTTAAATAGTTTAAATAGGGATCAAATCATTTCCCGAGTGGCGAGTGGTAAAGTTTAGATATTTTGGACCAATTAAGTATCGTAAAATTGATAGAGACATTTCACATAGAATATAAGCTGGGTGTTCAAAAGCTACTAATGTTATGTCATAAGAAAGTAACTGATAAAAAAAAAAAAAAAATCATGCGTAGGTTGCTCTATTGGGACTTATTACATAGTTCAAAATATTTACATTATAATTGAAATTTTTATGACAAGCCGCTAAAAAATTTGCATGTTAATTTTGTGGTTTGATGAACTCCATATGGAGAGCTAAAGCCGAAATATGTGGGCTTGTGAAATAAATGTTTTCTGGGCCCAATTGTGGCCCAATTATGAAAGGGAAAATTACACTCAGGTCCCAAGGAACAGAGATATTTACAATTAGGCCCCATGAATTCATGAAATTACTCGAAGTCCCTAGGGACTTGTGCGTAATTATTTGTGGAAAGCAAAATTACTTTTTGCCCAAAGGAGAAATAGCCTCGGGACCTCGAATTAAAAAATCCAAGTTTTCAAAAGTTGTTGTTAAAATAATAATTAGCGTTGTAAATATAGAATTTTTTGTTGTAAATGGCCGCGGACCCCGAATTTAAAAAATCCAGGTTTTCAAAAGTTGTTGTTAAAATAGGAATTGGCTGTTGTAAATATAGAATTTTTTGTTGCAAATGGCCTGGACCTCAGAATTGAAAAAATTCGGGTTTTCAAAAGTTGTTGTTAAAATAGGAATTTTGTTGTAAATATAGAATTTTTTGTTGCAAATGACCCGGACCTCGAGAATTGAAAAAATCCACCTTTTCAAAAGTTGTTGTTAAAATAGGAATTGGTCATTTGTTGTAAATATAGAATTTTTTGTTGCAAATGACCTCAAAGGACCTCAAAATTGAAAAAATCCACCTTTTCAAAAGTTGTTGTTAAAATAGGAATTTGTTGTAAATATAGAATTTCTTGTTGCAAATGGCCTCTCGGACCTCGAATTGAAAAAATCCAGTCTTTCAAAACTTGTTGTTAAAATAAGAATTTGTTGTTGTAAATATAGAATTTTTTGTTGTAAATTGCATTTTTTCAATTATGAAGTGTGGCTATTTCTCCTTTGCAAAAAAGTAATTTTGCTTCCACAAATAATTACGCACAAGTCCCTAGGGACTTCGAGTAATTTCATGAATTCATGGGACCTAATTGAAATAAATGTTTTCTTGGGACCTAAGTGTAATTTTCCCATTATGAAATTAACCACGACCCCAAACATATAACTTGTCCAAGTACCCCTCGTCTTTGGGTTCAACTGGCGAAGGGTTGGACTTTCTCACCCAAAGGAGGGGATTCAATCCCAGAGTTGGTCAGCGGCGGGGAGGCATCCTAAGGGTCTATGAATTGAAGCGGTGAAAATGGGTGGAGGTGGCATGTGTATTCTTTGGCCCAGTATGCTCTGTGGACTGGGCTTCAAACGCCTGCTCTTGGACTGTGGGTGAACCCAACCCTTTTCCTAAAATTTTAGTATCAAAAAAAAAACTCGTCCAAATACAAAGAGCTAGGCTTCTTTCTTTTTTCTTTTTTGGGTTTAATTTTTCAGAATATGTGATTCAATTACAATAATTAATCATGCAAACCCCAAAAAATGTAGTAATATTTTAGCCCTAAATATAAGACCTAGTTCACTTTTTTTAAAAGATATTAAGGAAGTTAAATAAGTTACTTAATCATATCATATATTTTGTATGATTAATTTATAAGTAATACAAATAAGTTTTTTTTTTAAAAAAAGATGAATATAAATATTTTAAATTAATTTAATTAATTTTCTTAATATTTTTTAAAAATTAATTGAGTCTTATATTTAAGACAGAATATATAACATAGTACAGTGACAAAATGATTGTAAACTTTTGAGGAGGTTACTATTATTACTATTACTATTTTCTTGGTACATTATTACTACTATTATTCTGTATGACCGAAGTTTTTCTCACTACAACAAGAGCCCACCAGATTTAGAAACAGTACATAATAGTGCAATGATTTCAGTTCATTTAAGAAATCAAGAAAGATCAGCCAAAAATTTTTTTTTTTTTTTTTTTAAAAACAGAGAGAGAGAGAGAGAGAGAGAAACTCGATTAATTAATTAATTGGGACTTGGGAGTAGGGTTCGCTAAAGTCTTTTTGTGAAATCCATGCATGTAATCATTATATTATTCTTTCAAAATTCTTACTATTGGTTGATAATCATTACTCCCTTCGGCTTAAAATGATGGCGTACTTTCTTTCTAATGTTTAAAAATATAAGACTTCATTTTTTGTTTCTATTAAGAAGCATAATTTTCATGTGATATATCATCATCAACAATACTGTATTTTTTAATAATATTAATTAATGTATCAGTATGTAAATTATTAAATGTCTTACATTCTTAAATGGAGAGAGAACTATTCTTTTGAATCAACAATCATTCCATTGGACAATGTTAACATTTTGATGTAGGAAGATAGAAGTAATTGAAAGAGAAGAAAAAAAATAATAAGTTTTGAGTTTTGACCCCTATATCACTCTGGTCATATTTATAAGTCCCTTTTGATCAAAAAATTCGGTCCTATTTATCCTATTTTTAAGTCCCTTCATATTATTGTACCAATGAAAATATAGAGAGAATAAAGAGTTGAAAGATATACATTCATAAATGAAGGTAAAATTGAAAATTTATCCCATAATCATTGAGCTATCTATCTCTCCTTGGCATGTGTGATTTAGTCAAAAGGGACTTATAAATAAGACCATAATGGTATATGTCAAGCCATCTCCCTTTCTTATTTTTTTTTTAAATTGATTGATCAAATTTGTTTTCATTGTACTCAACCGATTCTTATGACTAACGTGGAATCACATCAATATATACCCAATTTAATACTTCTTTTTTGGTCCATTGTGGCTCAATTCACTTAATCATGTCAAATAGAATCTAATCTCACTTATATTATTTATGTATTCAAAATACCAAACGTGATTTTTGACATGATTAAGATAACTATAATTTACAGAAGTTAAATAAATTAGTTAAATTATTTATTTGTAATATATATATATATATATATATATATATATATTTCTGATTTTATTAGCCAGCATGTTCAATCATAATTTCTTAGAAGTAAAGTCAAATGTATATTAATAAAAAGATTTCATCAAGCAATAACATGTCAAATATTTACATGTCAGCCTTAATAGTATAGCAATTTCTAAAAAAGTTAAAATTCATGCCACAAAGATTACGAGAAAAGCTAATATGCTGAAAAATAAAATTACAAATGAGCTCCTCAATATCTTAATAAATCACATTAGATGATAATCTATTAAATCCACTGAGAGGGAGGAAAGTTCAATTCAAACAAATGATCTGCAAGAGTTGTTTCTCAGATTCTTAAAAAAAACAATGAACTTGTGTTCCAAAAAAGGCATGCTCTGAGACACAAAGGAGCAAATAATGGTAATCGTGAAACCTTTTTCCATTTGAATGAAATTAGATGCTGACCTTGGAATCCAATCCAAACTAGACAAATTTTCCTTGTGTGATGCTTATATTTCTTCATAACAATAATCTATCTGATTGGCGAAATGTTGTCCATATCTGATGAGCAATGACAGAAGAAGAAGAAGACACAGAGGTCAAAGAATTTGACTTAAATGCAAGACTTGCAAAGGCTATATTGCGTGCTTAATCTCTTTAATGGATGATAAGTGATCAGCAAAAGATGAATTGTAAATAATGAGATTCCTTTTTTTTTTTTTTTAATCCATATAACAACAACAATTTTGAATACCTAATTACCAAATGAGAGTGCCCATCATTGTGTAACGTCAATAGGCACCTTTTTCATCTAAGAGGTGAATTCAGTGAATGTATTAAAAGGGAACCTAATTGATAAACCTCCAAACCAAACTGCAGCAACAAAATGACAAGTAACAAATAACAGATAAAGTTTCTGCAGCATCGCAGCCAAAGGTACATGAGCCTAAGATATCTAAATGATGAGACCTTAGCACATCTGCAGAAAGAATAGCATGATTAAATAATTTCTAGAAAAAGAGTAGATCTTTCAATGGCAACAAAATAGACCAGAGAAATTTTTAGAATGAGTGTTGAAAAATTTGGAGAGAAGTTGATTTCAACAAGGGGAAACCAATATTTGAAGAGTACAACAATTCTGATGCATTACTTACAACTCTGAAAAGTGTTTAAATATAAATGTATGTCAAGATGAAACTTTTTTGTGTGTATTTATTTAATACACCATAAAATTATTATTTCTAAATATCCAATTCAAATGAGAGTGGAGAAGGGGGAGCAAAAAACTTGGGTCAAGAGATTGAGATGGGCCCCACCCATGAGAGCTTCAATTATTGAGATTAGTGGAGAGGCATGCATTTCATCTCACTTTGGCCTTAACTCTCTGATTCTTCCTTTATTTTATTTTGTTTTGTTTTTCAACATTTTTTTTAGAAAGAAACATGGGATTGAAAGATAGTAGGGTCATATCGCCATGTTTAAAGGTGGTCAGACTGAGAGGGTCAGATAAGCACTCCTCCTCCCCATGGGTCACTCCATGTTTGCACAATTTGCAAATTGCTTGGTTTTTTTTTTTTTTTTTTTTTTTCATTTCTATTTTTTAGATATAAATTCTCTGCCAGCTCTTTTCAAAGAGAGTTTTAACCCCTAGAGATATAGGATTAAGGTTTTTTTTTTGTGATTTTTTAAAATAAAAAAATTAATTTTAAAATTAAACCTAATTATTGTGGTGAAATATTGGTAATTGATTTGACATAAACCTTTAGTCGTCATCAATTCAAATCAAATCACAAATTTTATCATGAATTAAAATATAATATAGTATAAACAACTTAGAATCGTAAGGAACCTCTTATTTTGAAATCCGTAAATTGAACTATTTGCTAAAGATAGGATTTGAAAAGAATTTTAAAATTGATTTTCTCTAAATTAAAATTATAAAGTTATTTCTAATCCTTTTGGTTTTTTTTTTTTTTTTTTTTTTTTTTTTTTTTTTTTGGAACACAGTGCATAAATATTTTTTTTATTAAAAAGGATTATATGAGGAGATGAGTCTTAGTAGTAAGGATGGTAGCTTTCCTACCTTCTCCAAAAATGATTTGGGAGTTAGATTTTCATTAAATCAAATTGAAAAGCCTCAAGCAATCGCATTGAGTTCAAAATTATCTAATTAATGACTAATCATACAATCGCATTCATAGTTAATTATTTCTTAGACAAATCGTTAAAAATCACTTGATGTGTATTTGAAAATCATTTTAATACACTTACTTCCTCTTAAATGAGAGTACTATCGCAACATTCACTTGATGGTCCCACTAATATTTTATCTTTCTTCTCTTTACAATGAGACCAATTCATTTTTATATGTGAGTATGAAAAAGCAAAAATATTAAAACTATATATATAGTATCTCTATATATAATATATAAAATAAAAATTACTAATGACTTGTCATGAATATTTGAACTCGTCTCAATTCCCCCCTCCCCCAAAAAAAAACATAGGTCCAAAAATCTAATAAATTTTTTGGTAAAAAAAAATTCTAATATTTAACACATGATTTCTCAGGAGAATTCGTGACCCAACCCAACAGACTCTTTTTACTACTATCAATGCCATAGATCATCCTTTCTTTGAGTTCATAAATAAACTATACACAACTATCCTTCAGTAATATCACTCTGGTCCTATTTATAAGTCTCTTTTTAACCAAATCACATATACCAAGGAGAGGTAGTTAGCTCAATGATTATGAGATGAATTTTCAACTTTACCCTCATTTATGATTGGGTACCTTCAACTCTTTCTTCTCTCTCTATTTTCATTGATACAATTAATATGGGTAAAATTGTCACAATCTCATTTATTTGGTCAAAAGGGACTTATAAATAGGACCAATTTTTTTTGGTCAAAAGAGACTTATAAATAGGACCAAAGTGGTAAGTCATTGCTGACATGGTGTATAAATAAGTTGATATAGGTCTTTCATCTCTCCAACACCCATTTAAACATATCACATTAATATAGTAATACCAGATATTCAAAGTCAGCATAGGAATTTTTCGCCTTTTATTATTTGCTCACATTCTTTTAATTTTTCAGAAAGCCTCAATTTGTTGCATTTCAGTTGTATTTATTTTATGGCTCTATAAGACTTTATAATATAATTTATATCATTTTGTCCTTAGAAAAAAAGAAATTCGGTGACCTAAAAATTTTCTGTCAGCTTGCTTCCAAAAAGAACAAACAAACACAGTGAGATTGTGATTATCCATTTGTCGAAATACTTTTTTCATTCAAAAAAAAAATAATAGTAATAATAAAAGAGAGTATAGAAAGAAGGAAAATGGTATTCATTTTCACTTTAAGCGAAAATTTTGTTCAAAAGTTGAAATTATTCTTTTAATGGACTCTATTTCTTGTCCCAATCCTGATTCGTTTCCCACCGCTAAATTTGTGACTCGCATGATTTGATGTCTCTGCTAAAAAAACATGCATACACATTTTTAATTAATATTGAATATTATTAATCGTTTGAAAATGGAATGCATGGGTGGCACATTGGATTAATTTATGGGAGAATTTCATTTAGTCCGATCCTAAGATATTACTTAATTTCAAGTGAACCCCAACAAAATTTGAAACTTCACTCCATCCTCTCATGTAAAAATGAAACTAAGTTTTATAGGTGAAAAGATAATAATACCCTTCTTTTACCTTTCTAGAAGCATATTTATAAGATAAATAAAGATATTTATAAGACAAATAAAGGCATTCAAAAGAACCTAATTAATTAAAAATATTTTAGTAATTTACTAGACAAATATGAAAATTCACAGGATAAATACGGGCATTTACAAGACAAACAAAGAGATTTGTAAGACAAATAAAGGAATTCAAAAACCTGGGGAATTAAAAACATTTTTATCATCTACGAGACAAATATTGACATTTACAAGACAAATAAGACAATTCACAAGATAAATAAAGTAAGGATATTATTATCTTTTTACCTACAAAACTTAATTTAATCCTCCATTACTCAAGTTTTAGAATTTTTTGGGAGTTGACTGAAATTAAGTCACATAAGTAAATGAAATTCTCCCTTAATTTAATCCTTCATGGCTAACTCATTAGAAGCTCCCTTAATTCACACCTATTTATGAACATTATTTCCTCCAATCTTTTTTGTAAGTAAATTTTTTTTGGAATTGATATTTAATATAAGCAATTTTTTTCTTGTGTCTCATAATTTAAACTACTTTATCCTTTCATGCCTCTATTAAATACATATATTTATATTAATTATTCTGTATTCACCACTAAATCTCTTTCATTTAATCATTTTTTGATTGCCCGGCCCATCTGGCATTCAAAGTTTCGCCCTAACTAATCTAGATCTGACTCAGGTCGCGCACATAGCTATGATGGGTGAGTCTTCCAACGAAGCTTTTCAGCATTTACAAGGCTCGTCTCTTTCATTTAATCATTTATTATTCATGCTCTCTTATATTTTATATGCATTCTCTCTCCTATACAATTTATTTTTTTAACTAATCAATCTTGACTATCAATTTGTTGTGTAATAAACAAAAACAAAAAACAAAAAAACTGCTTATAAAAAGGACGGGAGGGAATAATTGTTTTTGAGAGGCGGGCGAGATCGTTGAAAATTAAATAAGGAGGTTTTGTCTTTTTCGAGTGATTAAGTTTGTTTAAGATAAAAATTAATTGCTAATACGGGATTAATTAGGAAAATACTGAACTTTGGACATGCATGCATCACAGTGTTGGGGTATGCATAAAAAACAAATAAATAGATATAACTATTAGAAAACTAAAAGAATAATGATGTAAACGAGACAGAAATTTAGAGAGGAACTTTGAGATCAATTGTTCATTCGAAGGTTCGATCCTCATATACAAAAAAACCCATCTCATGGAAATGAAGTGCGATGCTATTTATAGATATAGAAGCACACACCTCTCTAATTAATATATATATTAACTCATTTGGACATTCTCTCGCAACTATCATCATGTAATTGCTTTTGCAAGTTCCAATTGTAGGCTTGGGCGGTGAACATGTGCGTAGCCTCCATACCTCATTAATACTCTGGATGCATTGGGCCATGGGGAGAATGGACATCCATATACATAACACTCCCCCTTGGATGTCCATTATGAATGTGCCTCATTAAAAACTTTAACTAGAAAAAACCCAGTGGGATAAAAACCTAGCTAAAGAAAAGAGTACATCATTCATTGATACACTTTCCAGTGCTGCCTCATTAAAAACCTTTCTAGGAAAACCCAATGGGATAAAACCTAGATAAGGAAAAAAGAGTACAGCGTGTATCGACTCCCCCTCTTGACAACGTCAGTTGAGATCTCTGAGTCTTCGGAGGCCAATACCATGGACAAGCTTTTCAAATGTTGCCTCAGGGAGTGACTTAGTGAACAAATCTGCGATTTTCACTTGAACCGATTTCTTTGGATATCTATCTCACCATCCTTTTGAAGATCACGAGTGAAGAAAAATTTTGGTAAAATATGCTTTGTTCTATCACCCTTGATATAACCTTCTTTAAGTTGAGCTATACACGCAGCATTATCTTCATATAGAACTGTTGGGTCCATCTTTCCTGAAGATAAATGACAAGTTGTTCGGATGTGATGTATTACTGACCTCAACCATATACATTCCCGACTTGTTTCATGCATTGCAAGAATTTCTGCATGATTAGATGATGTGGCTGATATAGTCTGCTTCATTGATCGCCATGAAATGGCTGCACCTCCACATGTAAACAGATAACCAGTTTGTGATTTACCATCGTGTGGATCGGACATAAACCCAAAGCATCGCATAACCAATCAATTCATGTTTGGATGTATTTGAGTAGTATAGCCCCATGTCCATAGTGCCTCGAGATAACCAAAAACGCGTTTTACTCCATCCCAATGCCTCCGTGTTGGTGTAGAACTATATCTTGCTAATAAATTCACGCAAATGATATATCGGGACGTGTGTGATTAGCAAGATACATTAGTGCTCCAATGGCACTAAGATATGGTACTTGGACCAAGTAGTTCTTCTTCACCTTCTTCGTTGATTATCGAGGTCGGAATGGATCTTTATCAACATGCAAGGATCTTACAATCATTGGGGTACAAAATGGATGTGACTTATCCATATAAAATCTTTCTAGGACCTTCTTTGTATAAGTTTCTTGACATAAAAATATCCCATTCTTCATATACTTGATCTGTAGTCCTAGACAGAATTTCGTTACGCCCAAATCTTTCATCTCAAATTCTTTCTTTAAACAATTAATTGCCTTTTGGAGCTCTTCGGGAGTTCCAATTATGTTGATATCATCAACATATACCGCAATTATAGCAAATTCATTTCTAAATCTTTTCATGAAAATGCGGGCATATTGGGTCATTTTTGTACCCTTCTTTCAACAAATATTCTTTGAGACAATTATACCACATACGCCCGATTGTTTCAAGCCATACGAGAGACTTATTTAATTTAATCGAGTATTGTTTTTGAGAACTTGGATTTGATGCTTCCGGCACCTTGAGTCCTTCAGGGACTTTCATATAAATGTCATTATTAAGTGGGCCATATAAATAAATTTTGTCACAACATCCATTAAGTGCAAATCAAGTCCTTCATTTCTTGCTAAGCTAATCAAATAGCAAAAAGTAGTTGCATCCACTCTTGGTGAATACGTTTCTTCAAAATCAATGCCTGGTCTTTGTGTAAAGCCTTGGGCTACAAGGCGTGCCTTATATCTTGTAATTTCACCCTTTTCATTCTTTTTCTTACAAAGACCCATTTGTATCCAAGCGGCTTTACATCTTGAGGTGTAGGGACTACAGCCCAAATACTTTTCGTTTTGCGGTGATTTTAATTCTGCATTTATAGCATCTTTCCATAGGGGCCAATCCTTTCGTTGTTGGCACTCGTTAATGGATTTTGGCTCATGATCCTCATCATCATTCATTACATCATATGCTATATGATAAGCAAAGATGTCGTCAACGTTGACTTCCTTTCGGTCCCATCGGATACCATTCATAACATAATTTATTGAGATCTCATTATTTTCACATATTTCAGGTACCTGGGTCTCTTCTGGGACTACAATATTCTCTTCTGGAGATATCTCTATTGGAGATAATATCTCATCAGGAGATGGCTCTTTCCGGAGTTTGTAACTTTCCATGATTATCCTCAACTTGACCATCTATATTCTTAGCTCCTTTTCTCTTTCGAGGATTTTTATCTTTGGAACCGATGGGTCTACCACGCTTCAGGCGCATTTTAGATTCACTCAAAATAGGTTGTCCTTGGGGACATTAATTCTAATAGGAGCATTAGCAAATTTGGTATGTGTGACTTTGTCACTTTCTTTGGGTCCGTAAATGCTTCGGCATTTGATTAGCTAAATTCTCGCAAATGAATTATCTTTTGAACTTCTAGTTCACATTGTTTTGTTCGAGGATCAAAATGAGCCAATGATAATTCATTCCAGCTAATATCTTTACCCAGTTTGCTTATTTTCTCCCCTAATGTTGGGAAAACTGATTCATCAAAATGACAATCGGCAAATCTTGCAGTAAATAAATCTCCTGTAGATGGTTCTAAATATTTTATGATTGAAGGAGATTCATACCCAACATATATTCCCATTCTCCTTTGAGGACCCATTTTAGTGCGTTGTGGTAGTGCTCTTTGGCACATATCTTTTGCACAACCAAAAATCCGTATATGGGAAATATTAGGTTCTTGACCAAAAACCATTTGTAAGGAGAAACCCTCGATAACTTGTTGGCCTAATGCGAATTAACATTGCATGCAAAATGGCATGGCCCCAAGCGGCGGGAGATTAGATCTCATAAGTAAAGGTCTTGCAATAAGTTGCAACCGTTTAATCAATGATTCTCGCAAGACCATTTTGTGTGTGAACATGAGCTACGGGATGTTCAACATCAATTCCAAGGGACATACAATATTCATTAAAAGCATGTGAAGTAAATTCACCAGCATTATCAAGACGTATCTTCTTGATAGGATAATCAGGGTAATGTGCTCTTAATCTAATCAATTGAGCAAGTAATCTCGCAAACGCCAGGTTGCGAGAAGATAATAAGCAAACATGAGACCATTTGGTTGATGCATCAATTAAAACCATAAAATATCTGAATGGTCCGCATGGTGGGTGTATTGGCCCACAAATATCTCCCTGTATCCGTTCTAGAAATGTGAGTGACTCACTTTCTACTTTGCTTAGTGATGGCCGAATGATTAACTTTCCTGGAACAAGCAAGACATGAGAAATCATGGGATTTGTTGGATTTGTTTACACTTCAGGGTATGTCCACATGAATTCTCAATTATTCGTCGCATCATAGTTGATCCGGGATGGCCTAACCGGTCATGCCAAACATTAAATTCATTAATAAACTTCTGGTTTTCATTGACAAACTTCCGGTTTGTAATAGCATGCGTTTCAATTGTGCTTATAAATGTATAATACAATCCAGAAGAAAAAGCATGAAGATATTCTAATATGCATTTTCTACCAGAAACAATATTTGTTATAGCCAGACATTCCTGATTATTATTAATTGTTGTTTCTATATGATATCCATTTCGGATATCTTTGAAACTCAACAAATTTCTTTTAGATCTGGTAGAATAAAATGCATTATCAATGCATAATCTTGTTCCTTCGGAGGTAACAAAATATTAGCTCTTTAGGAGCCTTCAATCAAATTTATACTACCGGATATAGTCGAATATTGGCTTCTTGCATTACTAAGGAAGAGAAATATTTATCATTTCTTAGTATGGTGTGGGTTGTTGCGCTATCAACGAGACATAAATCTTCGGGATTGATTACCCCCATATTCATTTCTTTTCTTGGTGTGGATTACCCCAAAGTTATTTCTTTTATCGGTGTGGATTACCCCCACATTTATTTCTTTTATTGGTGTGGATTACCCCCAAATTTATTTCTTTTATCGGTGTGGATTACCCCCAAATTTATTTCTTTTATCGGTGTGGATTACCCCCATTCTTACTTCATGTCTTTTACTAAGTCCTGGTGAGGATTACCCCCGGCCTTAATTCATTTCTTTACAAGTACTTTTATTATTAATATTGTTATTTTATATAACCAGAAGCTATATACTTTTGATTTCTTATTTTAAAAACAATATGACCAGAAGTCATGATTTCTTATATATGGCCAGAAGCCATATAAATTCAATTTATGATAATGAGAGCTAAATGGCCAGAAGCCGCAAAATTTTAATATCTTACTTGTTGTCATATGAATTTCTTGTTATTAATTCTTGTTTATTTCTTTTCATTAGCACGAACCATGACAAACACAACAATCACATCCCTTGCAAAACTGGAATTTGTGGCTCTTGATATTTCTGGGAAAAATTACTTATCTTGGGTGCTGGATGCGGAAATTCATCTCAATGCCCTTGGTCTCGAAAATACAATTAAAGAAGGAAACCAAGCTTCTAATCAGGAAAAAGCCAGATCCATGATTTTCTTACGCCACCATTTACATGAAAATTTGAAAATAGAATATTTGACGGTGAAAGACCCACTAGTTCTCTGGAACAATCTAAAAGAAAGATATGATCACCGAGAAGATGGTCATCCTCCCAAAAGCTCATCATGATTTGGATTCAACTGCGTTTACAAGATTTTAAATACGTGAGTGAATATAACTCAGCCATGTTTAGAATTACTTCTCGTTGAAATTATGTGGAGATAAAATTACGATGAAGACATGTTAGAAAAAACATTCTCCACATTTCATGCCACCAATTTGCTCTACGCAGCGGCAATACCGTGAAAAAGGATTCAAGAAATATTCTGAATTAATTTCTTGTCTCCTCGTGGTGAGCAAAATAATGAGCTTTTATTAATGAACCATGAATCTCGTCCAAACAGGCTCAGCTCCATTCCCAGTGAATTCGGTAACCAATGAAAATTTTAGAGGCCGAGGACGAGGACGTAAAAATGGCTACAACCGAGGAGGTCCTGGTCGTGGTCGTGGTTCAAATCGCGGTGGATTTAATTCCCGCCCTAAGGGAGGAAGGATTGACAAGAACCCCGAAGGGAAACCGGTGGGAGTAATAAGCATGCGAAAATGCATGTTATCGTTGCGGTGGCAAGGGTCATTGGTCTCGTGCACCGCCGTACGCCAAGACATTTGGTTGATCTTTACCAAGAATCATCGAAAAGAAACGGTAAAGGGCCAAGGACTGAAGCAAATCATGTTGATATGGCTGAAAACTACGAGCAAAAGGACATAGATATTAACTATTTAGAAAGCTGCTTGATTTCTTAGCATAAGTTATCTTTGTTTGTACGTATCACTTTGTTTTGACTATGTTTTAGTATAATCGAGACTTAGTTCTATTATATGTTTTTCTTTTAACTATGCTTTTATTCACTTTCATGAAGAATGAATTTCCGCAGCATCAATCCTGAAGATTTATGTCTCGTTGATAGCGCAACAACCCACACCATACTAAGAAATGATAAATATTTCTCTTCCTTAGTAATGCAAGAAGCCAATATTCGAGACTATATCGGTAGTATAAATTTGATTGAAGGCTCGGAAGAGCTAATATTTTGTTACCTGAAGGAACAAGATTATGCATTGATAATGCATTTTATTCTACCAGATCTAAAAGAAATTTGTTGAGTTTCAAAGATATCCGCAGAAATGGATATCATATAGAAACAACAATTAATAATAATCAGGAATGTCTGGCTATAACAAATATTGTTTCTGGTAGAAAATGCATATTAGAATATCTTCATGCTTTTTCTTCTGGATTGTATTATACATTTATAAGCACAATTGAAACACATGCTATTACAAACCGGAAGTTTGTCAATGAAAACCAGAAGTTTATTAATGAATTTAATGTTTGGCATGACCGGTTAGGCCATCCCGGATCAACTATGATGCGACGAATAATTGAGAATTCATGTGGACATACCATTTGAAGTGTAAACAAATCCAACTTGTCCATGATTTCTCATGTCTTTGCTTGTTCCAAGGAAAGTTAATCATTCGGCCATCACCAAGCAAAGTAGAAAGTGAGTCACTCACATTTCTAGAACGGATCTGAGGAGATATTTGTGGGCCAATACACCCACCATGCGGACCATTCAGATATTTTATGGTTTTAATTGATGCATCAACCAAATGGTCTCATGTTTGCTTATTATCTTCTCGCAACTGGCGTTTGCGAGATTACTTGCTCAATTGATTAGATTAAGAGCACATTACCCCGATTATCCTATCAAGAAGATACGTCTTGATAATCTTTGGTGAATTTACTTCACATGCTTTTAATGAATATTGTATGTCCCTTGGAATTGATGTTGAACATCCGTAGCTCATGTTCACACACAAAATGGTCTTGCAGAATCATTGATTAAACGGTTGCAACTTATTGCAAGACCTTTACTTATGAGATCTAATCTCCGGTTTGCTTGGGGCCATGCCATTTTGCATGCAGCAATGTTAATTCGCATTAGGCCAACAAGTTATCAGAGGGTTTCTCCCTTACAAATGGTTTTTGGTCAAGAACCTAATATTTCCCATATACGGATTTTTGGTTGTGCAGTATATGTGCCAGTAGCACTACCACAACGCACTAAAATGGGTCCTCAAAGGAGAATGGGAATATATGTTGGGTATGAATCTCCTTCAATCATAAAATATTTAGAACCATCTACGGGGAGATTTATTTACCGCAAGATTTGCCGATTGTCATTTTGATGAATCAGTTTTCCCAACATTAGGGGAGAAAATAAGTAGTTGGGTAAAGATATATTTGGAATGAATTATCATTGGCTCATTTTGATCCTCGAACAAAACAATGTGAACTAGAAGTTCAAAAGATAATTCATTTGCAGAATTTAGCTAATCAAATGCCAGAAGCATTTACGGACCCAAAGAAAGTGACAAAGTCACACATACCAGCTGCTAATGCTCCTATTAGAATTAATGTCCCTGAAGGACAACCTATTTTGAGTGAATCTAAAATGCGCCTGAAGCGTGGTAGACCCATCGGTTCCAAAGATAAAAATCCTCGAAAGAGAAAAGGAGCTAAGAATATAGATGGTCAAGTTGAGGATAATCATGGAAAGTTACAAACTCCAGAAGAGCCATCTCCTGATGAGATATTATCTCCAATAGAGATATCTCCAGAAGAGAATATTGTAGTCCCAGAAGAGACCCAGGTACCTGAAATATGTGAAAATAATGAGATCTCAATAAATTATGTTATGAATGGTATCCGATGGGACCGAAAGGAAGTCAACGTTGACGACATCTTTGCTTATCATATAGCATATGATGTAATGAATGATGATGAGGATCATGAGCCAAAATCCATTAACGAGTGCCAACAACGAAAGGATTGGCCCTATGGAAAGATGCTATAAATGCAGAATTAAAATCACCGGCAAAACGAAAAGTATTTGGGCTGTAGTCCCTACACTGAAGATGTAAAGCCAGTTGGATACAAATGGGTCTTTGTAAGAAAAAGAATGAAAAGGGTGAAATTACAAGATATAAGGCACGTCTTGTAGCCCAAGGCTTTACACAAAGACCAGGCATTGATTTTGAAGAAACGTATTCACCAGTAGTGGATGCAACTACTTTTTGCTATTTGATTAGCTTAGCAGTAAATGAAGGACTTGATTTGCACTTAATGGATGTTGTGACAGCCTATTTATATGGCCCACTTAATAATGACATTTATATGAAAGTCCCTGAAGGACTCAAGGTGCCGGAAGCATCAAATCCAAGTTCTCAAAAACAATACTCGATTAAATTAAATAAGTCTCTGTATGGCTTGAAACAATCAGGGCGTATGTGGTATAATTGTCTCAAAGAATATTTGTTGAAAGAAGGGTACAAAAATGACCCAATATGCCCGTGCATTTTCATGAAAAGATTTAGAAATGAATTTGCTATAATTGCGGTATATGTTGATGATATCAACATAATTGGAACTCCTGAAGAGCTCCAAAAGGCAATTAATTGTTTAAAGAAAGAATTTGAGATGAAAGATTTGGGCAGAACGAAATTCTGTCTAGGACTACAGATCAAGTATCTGAAGAATGGGATATTTTTATGTCAAGAAACTTATACAAAGAAGGTCCTAGAAAGATTTTATATGGATAAGTCACATCCATTTTGTACCCCAATGATTGTAAGATCCTTGCATGTTGATAAAGATCCATTCCGACCTCAGATAATCAACGAAGAAGGTGAAGAAGAACTACTTGGTCCAGAAGTACCATATCTTAGTGCCATTGGAGCACTAATGTATCTTGCTAATCACACACGTCCCGATATATCATTTGCAGTGAATTTATTAGCAAGATATAGTTCTACACCAACACGGAGGCATTGGGATGGAGTAAAACGCGTTTTTGGTTATCTCAGAGGCACTATGGACATGGGGCTATACTACTCAAATACATCCAAACATGAATTGATTGGTTATGCGAGATCTTTGGGTTTATGTCGATCCACACGATGGTAAATCACAAAGCTGGTTATCTGTTTACATGTGGAGGTGCGACCATTTCATGGCGATCAATGAAGCGACTATATATCGCCACATCATCTAATCATGCAGAAATTCTTGCAATGCATGAAACAAGTCGGGAATGTATATGGTTGAGGTCAGTAATACATCACATCCGAACAACTTGTCATTTATCTTCAGGAAAGATGGACCCAACAGTTCTATATGAAGATAATCTTTGCGTGTATAGCTCAACTTAAAGAAGGTTATATCAAGGGTGATAGAACAAAGCATATTTTACCAAAATTTTTCTTCACTCGTGATCTTCAAAAGGATGGTGAGATAGATATCCAGCAAATCAGTTCAAGTGAAAATCTGGCAGATTTGTTCACTAAGTCACTCCCTGAGGCAACATTTGAAAAGCTTGTCCATGGTATTGGCCTCCGAAGACTCAGAGATCTCAACTGACGTTGTCAAGAGGGGGAGTCGATACATATTTGTACTCTTTTTCCTTATCTAGGTTTTATCCCATTGGGTTTTCCTAGAAAGGTTTTTAATGAGGCAAAGACTTTGGAAAGTGTATCAATGAATGATGTACTCTTTTCTTTAGCTAGGTTTTTATCCCACCTTTGGGTTTTTCTAGTTAAAGTTTTTAATGAGGCACATTCATAATGGACATCCAAGGGGAGTGTTATGTATATGGATGTCCATTCTCCCCATGGCCCAATGTATCCGAGTATTAATGAGGTATGGAGGCTACGCACATGTTCACCGCCCAAGCCTACAATTGGAACTTGCAAAAGCAATTACATGATGATAGTTGCAGAGAATGTCCAGTGAGTTAATATATATATTAATTAGAGAGGTGTGTGCTTCTATATCTATAAATAGCATCGCACTTCATTTCCATGAGATGGGTTTTTTTGTATATGAGGACTGAACCTTACTGAATGAAAAATTGATCTCAAAGTTCCTCTCTAAATTTCTGTCTCGTTTACATCATTATTCTTTTAGTTTTCTAATACGTTATAACAGAGATGTAAGACGTGTGTGCATGTAAGAAATCTTCTCTCTCTCTCTCTCTCTCTCTCTCTCTTTTTTTGCCAGGATTTATATTGGAGTAATTTATAAACAATGTTCTGCACAATTATATTATTTTATTATCAGCATAAATGCTTCTTGGGGAAAAAGTTCCTCCTATATGTTTTCTTCTCTATTTTAATGTTGAGTATGTCATCTGATCTCCGTATTTTGAGGGAGATTAATATAACACTCTGAATTAAAAAAACAGGACATTTGACCTAAAATGCAATTACAAGTTAAAAAAAACACATAGAGATGCTTAACATGCAAGCTGAGCTGTAGTTATGTTATTAAAAACCAATCCGTATGCTCAGATTAGACCATAGAGCTGGTGAAGTGACCTCTTAACTAATCCTATTAAGTACTTGTTATTAAAAACCAATCCGTATGTTCATATTGGACCATAGAGCTAGTGGAGCGATCTCTTGACTAATCCTATTAATTATCTGTTTGAGTTAGTGGTAGAAATTGTTTTTATAATATGATTTACGGTGTACGGGTAAATATGTGAGATAAATTTTGTCTCAAATTACGTGAACGTAATTCTTAAATGCTAACCTAAACATGCATTAAGAATTTTTCATGGGTTAACCATGTTGGATTTATATATTTTATTGATTTTAAAATGAGGTCATTGAGTGTTTTCAAAAAATAGCAGTCCATATAGAATTTGAGTTTTGGTAATAATAAAAAAAAGGTTACACTTTCTTATCCATTCATTACTTTTAACAAACTTTTATATATATATATGTAATCCATTTTTTAACTTATATATAGAACCAAATGAAGTACTACTTCGGGTCTTAATTATAAAATTGGGTTACATTTTTTGGGAGAGATTAAAAAAAAATAAATAAGTTATTTAATCATAGCATATGTTATGTATCCTTAAATTATATATTTTTTTATTAGTCAAACTAATAAATTTGGAGGAAAAAATAAAAATAAAAATAAAAACACTGAAATAATTTAATTAGCTTCTTTAATTTCTCTAAAAAAAACCAACTTAGTTTTATAATTAGGATCGGAGGGAGTAATATTTATTCAGGGGTGGGATAATTAATGTAGTGAGACTAACAAATAATTAGTAGGAATAAAAATAAAAAATGAAAATGAAAATTGTGGACAAATTATTAATGTCTTTTATAAATATAGGAACAAGTCACTTCTAAAGATATTTTCTTATTATAAAGGGAGTACCTTAACAAAAGTAACATAATATATAGATAATAATTAAGGGAAAAGTATTTCTCCAGTCACGGGAGAGAAGTTATCTCTAGTGACCTCTAAAACTATGTCGTTTTGAATTAATGAGGGTATATTTGTAATTTTAGGTGAATTAATAAAGAGTGTAAAATTACAGAAACACCATTTATTAACTCAAAATGACGTAGTTTTGGGGGTTATTGAAGATAATTTATCTCCCGTGACTGGAGAAATCCTCTACCCAATAATTAATCCTTCATGATTGATAAATAGTACTGGAAAAATAAATATTTTGCATGATGAAATATTTTTTCACTTAATTCCTTAATTTAATTGCACATTATTCTTGTCAATTAAAACATATACATCATCACGGCCATGTCGTTCAACTTCCAATAAACGCTTCTCTTGAGACTTAATAAAGTGAAAAATGGTGAATTCAAACCTTCTTTAGGGATTATAAGACACTTTTTTCAACGTATATTAGAATTTAGAATAACAAATTAGCACTTTAATTTGAAATAGTATGTTCCTTTTATTTCTTATATATATATATATATATATATATATATATATATATATAACGATGCATTTTACCAATTCCAAAATAATTAATCAATTCATGGGATGTGTTCATTTAATTTTGAATGCTCAAAAGTCACATATAATAAAGATATGTAACGGTATTATTATCCCCCTTTGGTTTCAAAGTAAATAAAGAGTATAAATTCTCTTTTAAAAAGAAAAAAAAAGATGGAATAAACAATGAAAGTGAAAACGATCTATATAACTTTTATTGTCAGTAATCTTTTTGAGCATTTTATGAAATCATTTTTCAAACATTACCTTATAAACATAAAATTGAGACAATTCTTTTTAATTTTTAAATAAAAAATTTATTACAAGCTCGAAATATAAGTTGTAGGAAAAAATTGGGACAAGTTCTTAAATGAATTAGTTAACTATCTTGTTTTTTTTTTTATTATTATTATGATAAATTGTCTGAAGTGCATTATAATATACATTGGAGGGTGTATACATTTTTTAGGTTGAAATTTTTGTTTCTTTGATTAACCTCCTCTTTTTATTTAAAGAGACGGAGGTTGTGAAAGATAGACATTTTAAACATGATTTTCAATATTTATTCTAAAAAAACACATTTGAAATTTTAACTAGTGTTTTTCATTTTTAACCACATTAGTTACGTATTACTCCCTTAGGTTCTAATTATAAGACTAATTTAATTTTTTTTTGAGAAATTAATGAAGCTAATTAAATTACTTTAAAGTATTTTTATTTTTTATTCAAACTAATTAATTTAACTAAAAAACTAATATATAATCTAAAAATACACAACATATGATATGATTAAACAACTTATTTAATTTTCTTAATTTTTTAGAAAAAAAATGATCAAATTAAAATATAAGGTAATACCGTAATACTATATTAATGCCTTTTTTCCCCTTATTGATTCACCCTCATTCACTTTTTCTCTCCATAAATATAAAATAAAATACACATTTATTATATTTAACCAATTTTTTAATTCACACTGGTCATTAGTATAATTTTACTTTTAAACCACATCTCCGTATCTATTTTCATTCCCATCAAAATGAATTCTCCATACCAAATGGGCCCTTAATGGTAATATAGAAAATGGCATTATGGAGATAATAGGAAGAGAGCGGGGTATTTAGACAAGGAGGAGCATAGAGAGGACGATAACGAAGACTGACAGAGTACTACGACACTGAATTGGCCCTTCAGTGTAGTACTCCAAATCTTCTCTTACCTGCCTTCCTATCTTGTTGCCTTTTACTACCATTTTGCGTTTTGTTTTTCTTCACCAAATTTCAATCTCAATTATTTATTTATATATTTATTTTTAGGTTAAAGTATATGTTTAGCCATTTATACGATTTATCATTTTATGTTTCTTAAGTTTGTAAATCATATTAGTTTTAAGTTTGTAAAATACACATTTGATTTCTTAATATTATTAAAATATTCGATTTAATAATTTTAAGCGATGATGCAGATTAAATGTTAATCAAGACGCTTATACATTAGTATTTTAATAAAATTAATATTTTAAACCTATTAACTGAAAAATATTTAATCTTCAAAGACTTTTTAAGGTTTTTCACAATTTTTAAAGATTAAATATATATTTTTTGTTAAATATTTTTCAATTAATAGAATTTAAAATATTAATTTATTAAAATACTAATATATAAGTATTCTTGATCATCATTTAATTGTACAATCATCGTTTAAAATTGTTGAGTTAATATTTTATGTTAAAGTCAGACTAACGGTGTTAACATTAAGGGATCAAACGTGTATTTTACAAACTTAAAGGACTAAAATAATACTCAAAATAAACATAATGGACCAAAAATATACTTTAGCCTTATTTTTATCATTTGCAATTTACCACAACCAGCTACTAGTACTCTAATAATGAAATTTACCATGGAGGTACTCCAATTTTGCATGTTTCGTACCACATCCTTTTCTCGGAAATTGAACTTCAATCAAATCTATACGACCAACGATGATCTGAATTTCATATCCTCATCCTTAATTGTCAAGGATTCTTTTTCCTATACGGACACTTACGAACTAAAAAAATAAAAAATAACCTAAATGTACAATTTTCTTTAAAAATACGAGAAAATTACTACTCCTATAAGGTCCCAAATAAGAGATAATCACCAATAAGTTTGGTAATAACTGAGAAGTATGTATTGATAAGTTGAGTGTAGGAAATATAACAGGTTTATACTCTTCATTTATTTTTTTGGAACTTTTTAATTATTAAATATTCATTTTTTAAGAACTCATAATAATTCTTTCTAAAATAATTGTCACATTTTTTTTTTTAATATGACTACATGATAAGGTTAGATTTCAGTATTGTCTAGTATCTCTGTGGAAGACCTTTTCTAAATTTATACATGCCCAAAAAATCATGTTCAGAGGAAAATTTTCTTTTTAAAAAATTGCTATATTAGGTGAAGAGATGTCTTTGGATTTTTATAAACGGAAGACAAGATAAAAGTAAGATTATAAATGTGATTTTTGTTTAAAATGATGGTGAGGGAAGTAACTTTTTTTTTTTTTTCAAATGGGCTTTTCTTTGGACCGGACAGAGTACTACATATGTGTGTGTATGTTGTATATATTTTGATAATTGAACATAAAAATTTAAATTTGATAAAATAAAATAAATTTGTTAGTGACCTATATCAAGCCTATTTACGGGATGGCCCAACAAGGAATATTCTACATCAGGATCTGCCTATAACGAAAGAAGATCCTAATTAACTAACCTACAATTAAGGTTATAATTAGGGAAGATCTCGATCAAGGGATTTGATCTAGATTTGACAGCCAAGATGTTTGGGCTACAAGGTGTAGAAGCCCATAAATTCTAACCTTAAGGTACACCCTATAAATAAAAGGTAAACCCTAAGATATGGACAGTTGCTTTGTTTGTGAGTTTCATTTTGGAGGGAATGGAGGGTTTTGGTAGCCCCCCTTCCCTTGATCAAGGGAAGGGGGCTACCAAAACCCTCCATTCCCTTTCCTTTCCCTCCAAAATGAAACTCGCAAACAAAGCCTACTCTCTAATATTTACTATACTGCTATCACTGTGCACACACATCACTCCTTTTGGCGAAAGCCTCTATCGTGCATAGTGACCCAACATTCCCTTGGGTATCTGCTCTGTAAATATCTGGGGTGAATTATCCAATCCAATATCAACATACTAGTTCATTGGGCTAGACATCTGTTATTCTCATACAGAACAAAATTATTATTGAAACATTTAAAAAAATCTAAAGAACTTAATTAATGGATAAATTAGAATGCATACAAATGTATATTTAATAATATATTGTTTATTGGATCACTTATCCCCACCATTTTTCTACCAGAAGATGAAAAAAAAGTGACTTCTATCAAATTCACTTTTTTTAAAATAATTTCATATGAGATCACCGCTATTCCAAAGGTTCATTTTTCTCCACAGGCCTTAAATCACCGTGCGTTGTCCTTTTTTCCTCTTTTGCCGCCACACCAACAGGCTGTAACATGCATGCTATTGACAAAATTTTAATGTACAGTATATATAGTTCACTGTGGTTCAAAACTGTTGTGTACCTTTCATTGAAGCGTGTGCTTCACTTGCAGGTTAAGCACTTAATTTGCGTCAATTTCGTGGTCCTTGTCCTTGTTGTGTTTTCGAATCTACAGACCCATCTCCTTTATTACTTCTTTCTTTCTGTGCCATGGTGATTCCCAGATGATACGGCAAACTTCACAATACGGATTGCACAAAAAAAAATGGTGACTGACAAGATGTTTTTCACTCTTTTATCTCTTCCATTTCACCAATTTCTTCCTTCAAATCTTACTATATCATAGGTCTTCGTTTTCTTGTGTTTTTTGACTCGTCAATGATTGACTCTGAAACATATAAATTATTCATTTCCAGTTCGGTTCTCTGTTATTCAATTTTTGGAGGTTTTTGGTTGGCATTTACCGGTTCTTCGCTGGAAAAATGCTAACGTGTTGATCATAATAGATTAATAATTATGGGCCGGGAAAAAGTAGTATATTATTATATTCTCTCTTTTTCTTTGATTTGTATTCAACTGTCTCTGATGAATGGCAGACAAGAAAGAAAAAGAAAGGTTTGGATCTTACTCCGTTCCCTTTCCCTTTCTTGTTTTCTAGTCGCCAATGATGTTCTTGATCTTCCAAAGCAGTGAAATGGCGGCTGCAAGTGAATTTAATTATATGTTTGTTTATATATATTTGTCACATTTTTGTGGCGCATTTTTCTTCAAGCGTCATTTTGCTTTCTTTCTTCTTCTTTTTTTTAATCATATGATTTTGGACTGTGCAGGGATTAAACCT